>OZ014534.1:3098892-4298892 GCA_963966105.1 Volucella zonaria | reverse complement strand
TCCAGCGCATTAAAGAAGCCACAACACTACATAATAAATTTAAAGAAATTTTAACTATTCTTAGTCATAGTTACACTAATTCTTCAGAAATTTCCAAAAAAACAAAAATATATATACATATATAAATAAAAGAAAAAAATAAAAATAAAAGAAAAAAATGTATTTACACAAATAGCTAATTAAATCTTAAGCACTTTACGATATCTATACGACATCTATGGTCCTGTTGCCCTGATGTCTTACCTCTTAAATAATTTTACGAGTATAAATTTATTTTTATACGTTATTTTTTGTTAAATAAAATAAAAAAATAAATAAAATGTTTTAGTCTTGATGTGTTTTTTTTTGTTATTGCGTAAAGTGGTTTTGTTATGTATGTACTCGTATGTTCTTGATCGAGGAGGAGGGGATGTTTTGTGGGGTTGAGTTTCTAATCAGCATTTTGTGAACTTTTAATGTTCTACTTGTTGTTCTATTGGCTTAGTGGTAAACTTGCATGTCTCATTGAATTTACGAGTATTAATAGCCTTTTTTTTCTGCTTTGATTAGAAAATTATTAATAAAACAAAATCTCGGGTGAAGATTAAAGAGAGGAGGGGTATTTTGTGAGTGGAATGAGAGAGGGTGAATCGTTTTGAGTAGAGCTTGATGAAGATATGGCAAATAATGTTATCACCAATGAAATGATACTACAACCGTTCATTTCGAAGGAAGAGCTCCAAACGATCTTCGAATCACTTTGGAGTAAGAAATCAGTGGGAACCGATGAAATACGGAACGTTGTGCTTCGACGTCTCCCACTAGAAGCGGTAGACATTTACACCACCTTGTTTAATAATGCGATGAATAATGCACATTATCCAGCGCATTGGAAAACTACGGTGGTACATTCCATCCCCAAAAAGGTTAAAGATACTTCCAATCCGGCGAATCTCCGTTCGATCAGTCTTCCAAACATCAGTAAGGTTTTCGAAAGGGTGATCAATAGAGTCCTGACTAAGTGGGTTGAGGACAAACATATAGTTCCGGATAATCAATTCGGTTTCAAGGCGGCGAATGACATCATTCATGCTGTGTCGAAACTGGTTTCTGATATCCAATGGAACAAAGGCAAGAACCAGTGCACTGGTGCCTGCCTGATTAACTTGGAGAAGGCCTCCGATACCATATGGTTAGAAGGACTCTTTTTCAAGCTGGACAGGTTGGGCATTAGTAAACCACTGCTGTGTATTCTTTTTGACATGCTCTCCAGTAGACAATTCATCGTGAAGAATGACGATGTGACTTCTGCTGGAACATTTAACATTAAAAACGGTCTGCAACAAGGTGCGGTAAATTCACCGATCCTATTCAACTTTACTCGTACACAAGTAATCTGATAGGTTCACTACATCATGTCATAGCGTACGCAGACGACTTAATCGCGTACAATATTGCGACGACTGGAAGTTGAAAATCAACTTTCAGAAATCGGAAACCGTTCTATTTAGGACGCCTTTGTCTGAGGCCTCTAGGGATACCAGAAAGAATTGGCGAAAGTTCTCTATCGTCGGACAACATGGACAGCCACTTGCTTGTCGAAATGTAGTCAGATACCTTGGGATCTGGCTAGATCAATATCTGTATTTTAACAAACATATAGATGTTGCTCTGGCCAGAGCCAGAGGTGCTTTTGCCCTTACAAAGAGACTGTTTTATAACAGCCAACTCGATGCGAGGGTGAAGGTGATCTGTTACATGGCCCTTATCAGGCCCATGCTTGTATTTGGATGTCCCGTGTGGTTCAACGTGAGAGCAAGTTTATTGAAAAAGATTCGGGTGTTTGAGAGGGCTTGTATTAGGACTTGTCTTCGCTTATACAGAACACCAGAGTCTGAGTACATAAAATTCTATCCTAATGAGGTCTTGTACAATACGGCGAACCTGATAAGAGTGGACAATTTCGTCATTAAGTTGACTCGAAGGCACATTGCGAGAGCAATGACCTCATCGAACAACCTGATCTCAGGGGCTTACTACCCCAATTATATGTATCACGAGAGAGCTCGCCTTGACGGCTTTATTCCTCCAGAAGCGTTCCTCTATCTAGATAGTAAAGGTCTGATCCAGGACAGATTGGCGGTGCCGCTAATCTTCCACGTTGCTCGAACAGCTGCGGACAGGCGACTCAACTACGACAGAGACGTCGCACATGGCAGTGCGGAGCTTCTCCGGTTCAGTAGGGCGGTAGGGAGTCGTGACAGGAGGGATGTTGCTCAGCAGCACCAGCAATTTTGGTGGCTTGAAGAAGGCGAGGATGCTTCGTAGTCGAACTCCTCCAGTGATAGGTAGCTTCATGTGAAGCAGAGTCGGTCAGCCGAATTTTTTGTTTTTTAGCCATGGCCGGCTTTTGTAGTTTTAGGTAGGTTTAAGTTAGATTTTAAGAAAAAAAAATGTATAAAAATAAAAAATGATAACAAAAAAAATATATATTCATTTCATTTCATTCATTTATCGCTTTCTTTCTACTGTGTAAGTTCGTTATGTTCCTTAGATTTTCAGGTAATTCATTTAAAATTGAAGGAACGCTATATATGAGTTGCCTTTTACCATAATTATTATAATTTCGAGGCACTTGGAACAAACCCTGAGCACGTCTTCTAGTATTAATTTCATGGTCGATTGGCTTTCTAAAACGTAGCTCGTCATAATGCTCAAGAATAACGGTCATCTTGTATATATGTTGAACGGTCATCGCTTTGGAGTGTCTTTCTTCAGGAATCGAATTGTGGTTAATTATTCTCAGCGCCATATTTTGCAGCTTTTGAAGTTTCATTATATGCGAGTGTGATGAGCTTCCCCAAGCAAGTATGCCATATCTTATCTTGGACTCAACCAGCGCATAATAAATTTGCTTCTGAATTTGCTGTGTTGCAAGGTATCGCAATTGCACAAGATCGAATAAAGCTTTCTTTATATCTGGTCGAGTTTTGTCAATGTGTTTACTCCAGGTATGATGGCTGTCAATGATTACTCCAAGATATTTATATGATTCTACTACTTCGATAAGCTGTTTTGGTGTCGAAGGACATGAGTCATTTTCGAACCGAATTTTCTGCTGTGTAACGTATGATGTGGACTTCGAATATGCATCATTTTAGTTTTTGCTGCGCTGATTACAAGGCCATTGTCGTGACACCACCTTACAGCATTGCTGAACTCTTCCTGCATTATTTCAGTCGCTGTTTGGAGAGACCTGTGACGAACTACTATCGCCGTGTCATCTGCATAAGCAAATGGTATACTTCTCTTAAAAGTACACAGAAATTCATTTGTATATAAAATGAGGGCCTAATTTCGACCCTTGGTTGACGCCGTAATGCACTTGTTCCATGGAGCTATACACGTTCTTGATTTTTACGCAGAACTGGCGGTTGTTTACATAGTCCCTAATCCAATCAGCCATTATCCCCCGAATGCCTATACGTTCGAGGGCTTCTAAGAGTTTTGTGTGGATTAGGGTATCAAACGCCTTACTAAAATCCATAAACAGTACCAGTATATGGTGGCTTTCATTGATACAATTTGAGAATTCCCCTAGCAGTGTTCCCGTGCGTTTTCTTTTTTGAAAGCCGTATTGACGTTGGTGAATAAGTGAATATTTATCAATAAAACTACAAAGACGATTAACCATTATTTCTTCCATACATTTTTCGATCACTGGCAAAATGGATATAGGTCGATAGTTATTAATTTCAGTATTTCTACCACCCTTGTAAATTGGTCTTACTACTGCAGTTTTAAAGGTTTTCGGAATCTTTCCTTCTGTCAGGCTTAAATTTATCAATTTGCACAATATGGGGGCAAAAATATCAGCGTGTTGTTTAATACCTCCTGCTCGGATACCATGGGCCCCTGAGGATTTGCGTTCGTTCAAGTCTCTTATTACGAGTATATTATGGACCTCATTGATGTTGGTTTCAGTTGGAAATATTGTATCGCTGATGGGTTTGTTCTGGTGGTTCGATGTGATCTGCTGACAGTGATGTAGTATTTTATATACTTGTTGGGAAAAGTGTTGTGCAAATTCGTTTGCATGCATGGTGGTCATGCATTTTTTTGACGAAAAGCTCTTCACAACTACTTCATCAACGGTGAGCTTATGTCTTCCCATTATTTCATTGATTAAACCCCATGTTTTGCGTGGATCTGCTCTAACCTCGACAAACTTGTTTTTATAGAATGTTGACTTCTGTGTTCTTATTTAATTTTTTTCGAAAATGTTTGTATTCAGTTTCGTAGCTTAGATTTGACCTATTGTTTTTCCATTTTCTATAAAGAACATCCCGTCTTTTACATTTTTAACTTAGTTCAGGACACATCCAGGCATTATTTTTGCATTTACTTTTTAGTGTTTTCACTCATGTGGATTTTGTATATATATCTTGAAATTTGAGCACCATCTTCTCATAGAGAGTAACAGAAACACCTCCATTTAAGACTTCGTTCCAGTTTGCTTCAGATATTAGTCTGTTTACTTTTTTTGTACTTATATATGGTGCAGATATGATTTGTTCTTCATTTGGTTTCATTACTTCTTTGTAGTAAAGGTCCGGATAATGATCCGTTATATTACTTTCAATAACACAAGACTTAATTCGATAGTTCACTGTGCTAACTAAGATATGATCTATTATAGACTTTGTTCCTCTTTTTATATCTACCCTTGTATATTTATCAATTGCACTTACAAGGCCTAATGACGCCAACATTTCCAAATAGTTTTTTACATGATTACAATTAGTATCACAAATATTAATATTGATATCCACCAGAACAGTTATTTCTTCTTTATTTTTTATTTCGATAATATTTTTTTCGAATTCTTCAAGAAATGCTTTTTGGCTTAGTCCAGATGGTCTATACACACCAACAAGGATTTCTTTCTCTTTGACTAAAGAATTTTTTATAATTTCATATGCAACACTTTCTAAAGGTAGACGTATATAGTCAATATTATTTCGAATAAACATTAAAATACCTGCTCCTCTACGATTTGTTCTATTTATAAATTCTGGTTTATGAAAATCATCCAGTTTATACTATCCTATTTCTTCATCTTCAATATTCGTTTCCACAAGAACAATTATTTTAAGTGAACTAATAAAAGGGCTTATACTAAGGCAGAAACTATCCCAATTCAAACGAAGTGATCTTATATTGAAACATAAATAAGAACACATATTATTATTTAAATCATTTGCATCGATGCCACTAAAACCATGCACTACCTTACATTCAATATTAACTAAGTTATAGTCTCCTTGTGTGTTCTCCATTTTCATTGATATTGTTTTGTATTTCTCGTTATTCGAACGCAGTGCATCGTCTAAGATAATGTGTGTGTCATTTTGTCCACAGCGTTAGCCGTACTTATCAATACCGCTTGTGTGTTCTCATTCTTTCTTGCCAGTACTTTTCCCATGCTCTCCCACACAAATCTTCAGTTTACTTGTTTTGCCTTTTCTTTGGCTAACCAGAGCAACTGTTTATGTTTTGTCAGCTGATTGTTGATGTAAATAGTAGCATCGGGAATTTTTGCACTTGCATCAGTATTGTTGTTGCATTTTTTTTGCAATATTGTTTGCAGTTTGATAGGTCGGGTTGCGCGCGCTTGCTGGATGAATTTCGTTTTGTAAACCGTCGAGTTAAAGGTCGCGATGATTGATGACATTTCAGGATTTTATAAACGTTGCTTATGTCATTTTCATTTATTTTTAGATGTATAGTTTTACCAATTTCTTTGACTATTTCTAAAAGATTTTCGTTTTCCGTGGGCTTAACATTTTTTATTTCTATGTTACTTTTTATCATTTGTTGTTCCATGTTGTTAATTTGTGATTGCATGTTTTGAATTGTTTCGTCTTTTTTGTTATTGTTTTCCTTTAGTTCAATTATTTCTGTAGTGAATTTTTCGACTAGATTATTGTTTTTTATTATATTTGCGTTGAGTTCGTTATATTTTGAGCTGAGAAACTCGCAGCTAGTGGTTATTTCCTTGATTTCACTCCTTAGAACTTTGATCTCAGATAGAATAGCTGCATTAGCGTCATTATTAGTGTTGGTTTGACATGGACTGCCAGCTGGTCTCACTCTCTTTGCAGAGGGGAGATCTTGCGCTTGAGACACTAATACTTCGCTTGACGTGTCCATGGTTTGGACATCACCCCTGTTTCTAGAGATTTGACATCCACGTTTCTCTCCGCCCACCCATGGTTCTCCACGATTTCTCCGTAACCGTAGTGCATTCGAAATGAAGTTTGCGGTTACACAGCGTGCATACAGCGAAATCACCTTCTGAAGGTAGCCTATCAGCACAATGACTGCACACATACATTTTTGTTTATTTTATATGTTATAATTTTATTTTAATTTTATAGACACAAGGGATGTTTAATAGTGAATATACCTATTGGAGCTGTATGCTTTTATAAAGCTTGTGTTTTATTAAAGTCACTAACTTATGATCTGTTTCAAATACACTTGGGTATTTTAGATTTTTGAAACTAGTTGAGAATATCACTTTATCAGAGAGCACTATCCATACACGTCCGATTGCTACTTGTACTTGATACACTTCTGAAGTGAACCTATCACTTGTGTAAATGTTGAATAGGATCGGCGAATTTACCGCACCTTGTTGCAGACCGTTTTTAATGTTAAATGTTCCAGCAGAAGTCACATCGCCATTCTTCACGATGAACTGTCTACTGGAGAGCATCTCAAAAAGAATATACAGCAGTGGTTTACTAATGCCCAACTTGTCCAGCTTGAAAAAGAGTCCTTCTAACCATACGGTATCGAAGGCCTTCTCCAAGTCAATCAGGCAGGCACCAGTGCACTGGTTCTTGCCTTTGTTCCATTGGATATCAGAAACCAGTTTCGACACAGCATGAATGATGTCATGCGCCGCCTTGAAACCGAATTGATTGTTCGGAACTATGTGTTTGTCCCCAACCCACTTAGTCAGGACTCTATTGATCACCCTTTCGAAAACCTTACTGATGTTTGGAAGAAGACTGATCGAACGGAGATTCGCCGGATTGGAAGTATTTTTAACCTTTTTGGGGATGGGATGTACCACCGCAGTTTTCCAATGCGCTGGATAATGGGCATTATTCATTGCATTATTAAAGAAGGTGGTGTAAATGTCTACCGCTTCTAGAGGGAGATGTCGAAGCACAATGTTCGGTATTTCATCGGTTCCCACTGATTTCTTACTTTTAAGCGATTCGAAGATCGTTTGGAGCTCTTCCTTTGAAATGAAAGGGGGTAGTACCCTATCGTTGGTGATGACGTTATTTGACCTATTCTCGTCACTAAGCTACGTGAAGCCCGAGCTTTCGAATCGTCAATTCACTATTTCATTTCGAAGGTAGAAATTGTGCACAAGGACTCGATTCTCCAGGTCGTGGTTCGGGCCAATGATAACATTCGCCTTGTACACTTCCTGGAAAGTCGCTCTTATAGCTTCTACCTGCTTCTGTGGATCCTCGATCACAAAGAAGTTATCATCATCAACAGCCTCATTTGGATCAATGCCTGCTGTTACAAGTATTTGTTCGTTGTTCGTCGTTCGGGCGATTCTAAGAGATGGAAGGTCGTTCTGATTATTTCTCCGAAATATTTTATTTATTTGCGGGAACAAACTTACAGAATTTCTGTAATTTTCCTTTATTAATGTTTGGAGGTTTTAATTGACAAATTCAGCGTCATGATCTCCGGGTTATGTCTGTCCGTAAACTGTCTGTACAAGGTTTTTAGTCTTGACAGCAGCCTACTTTTTTGTCGGCGGAGTGCGTCAATAGTTGCGTTGCGGAATAAGTCATCGTTGTCAGTGTGTTGATACCGAGGTATTGTTTTGTCCATTGTTCGTTTGATTGTCTAGTCCATTAGTCTAAGATACCTGTCAATCTCCTCGTTTGACAGATTTCTATTGGACGGTGGGTAGAGCGAATTCGAGGAGAGTGCTCTTGTTAGTATTTTTGAGAAGTGTGTCCAACGCACCCTACTATGGTTGTAGGAATGCCTTTGAACAACCTCGTCCAATTCCGCAATTTGGTTCGGAACAGTTATTTCGGTGCTGAGACCGCAATGGTCACCGTCATACACGAAAGTGCGTAGACAGTTTGTAGTTTGTTGGTTAGTTCATGTCAGTTGTATTCGTGAGTCGAACAGCAGAAGATCCAAATAGGACCCGTGTTTGGGAAACGACGAACTATCCGTCGCCTTAAGTCCGAGTCGATACATTATGCTCTGTTGACCCCACCAATTGAATAGTAGGTTCCCTCTAGTATTTGGTGTATTATTTTCCCAATCACTATGTTTGGCGTTGAAGTCTCCGCCGATAATAAAATAGTTATCTTCCAATTCCAGCCTCAGGAATCGAAAAAGTGTCTCGAGCTCTGAGATGAATAAGGTGGATTGAGTAGCCTTAGGTGCATAGACAGACACCATGTACAGCCGCTTTCCACTACGGAGGGGAATATACACGATGCATGCTTCCAGCACTTGGAACCTACGTACTACACGACTGTACACTCTTTTAAAACGTATGCCTTTTCTTACGAAAATCGCAACGCCACCTCCTTTAATGGAGTTGGGTCGGTTACTCCGTACTATTTTGTATCTTCTGTGCCTCATTTTGTGTTTTTTGGTTAGCTTAGTTTCGCTAACCAAAAGCACATCAGGGGCTTGGTCTTTAAGCAATTTAAATAGTGCGGCTCGTCGTTCGAACCTAATCAATGAATTAACATTCACTGCAAGGACCTTCAGAGTTTGCTCCGCCATGTACGTACCCATTACGACTGAAGGTGCGTTAGGCCCGGTAGCAGCGAGTGTATTTGATCCACCCGTGTAGCCTGTTCTTGTATTTGACGTTGAAGCTGAGCCATCTGCCCCTGTATAGAGAGCAAGATAGCTAGCATATCAGTTGCAGTTTCCGGTGCTCTAGGCGCTGGGACCTGAGAAGCAACCTTCGCTTGTTGTGTCATATTTCCCCTACCTGCCGCCATTTGGGCGTAGGTAACATTGGGAGTAACCGCTGGAGTTTGTATATGCACGGGTGGACGTTTAACTTCCACTTTCTGCTGCCGAGCCAGATTTACTCTTTTTATTTATTGGAATTTGGGACAACCCCGATAGTTTGCGGTGTGTCCCGTGTTCCTACATAAAGCACAAGAGAGTTGGCTTTTTCCGACGCTCCGTCCTTACCTAGAGCGCATTCCTCTGACTTGTGGTCCTTTCCACACTTCACGCATCGAGGCTGCACATCGTAGTTCGACGCGGCGTGCCCGAACCTTTGGCAGCGAACACATTGTAAAATATTTTCGCTCCTCTTTAATTTTTCCCAGTGTACAACTTGGTAATCTAGGACTTTGATGCTCCTTAGACCATCCAGTTTGCTGTTGGGACTTAGCTGAACCAAGAAGAACGGTAGTTTCCGCTTCTCCCTTTTAGCTCTAGCCGTGATAAACGGCTTGACTCCCACGAATTTGAGCCCTTCGCACACCTTCTCTTACGTTGCGGGAACCGATGCTTTCAGTGTGGCGAGGCCGTTGAGACAAAAAATTTATTTTCTTAGTTTTAGTTTTAATAAATGTAAAAATAAATATAGATAAGTCGAAAGACTTAGTTTAAGTGTTAGGTTTAACTAAGAGTGCCCGATAGGGGCCAGTAAGTTAGTATAAGATTATTTGTAAGTTATTGTATTTAATGTAATTTTTAAGCATTTTTTTGTCTAGCATGTAAGAGTAAATTAATTAATTAAATAAAAACCCTTATAAACTGTTTTAAACTGAGCTTGGTAAAGATAAACAAATAAAAATTCACTGCATTAAGCTTTAATGTTTCGAACATCGTGAATATCAGTCTGAAAAAATTTTAAGTAATTGATCATGTAACAAAATATGACACAGATCTTGAGTACAATTATGAATTGGTAGATACAAGAAAGGCTAAATATATCTATCAAATATCTGAATCGTTTAGAAAAATAAGAATATTTAATATATAATATTTATATTAGAGATTGATGTACGAATTTAGTTATTTTGAGGAATGGAACATTTTTTATGATGATACCAGTTCATTAGTATAAAGATGTTTTAATTCTTTTAGACTTAAACAACAAACGTTTTCAATATTTTTTATTCGGACATTTTCATGTTTGAGCGCAAACCGTTGAGTTTTTCCTGTGATGTTAACAGTTGTATTTTTCATTTTTTTTGGAACATATTTTCTAACTTTTTTCGTATTCAATGAATCCTCCATCATAAGTTAAACCATGCCAGTGTTGATATACAAAGCCATTGAGCTTGTATTCTTATTGATGGGTTAATCGGTAGATTGACTAGAGTTCTACGGATGCTTTAACTAACATGAGGGATTGATGATGACTTTTTGTACTATAGCTGTGTCCTTAGTAAGGAATTTGTTATTTGCAGCATTAAGACCTTGAATTTTCACGATAGTGGCTGTTTGTATGTTCCCTCGTCAATGACAGAAAATCAAATAACAGATTATATTTCTTGGAAAACTGTTTGATTGTAGCCTCCAATACGATCGTGCAGCAACAACAACTACTCGGCACATTGCTGGAAATTACTTATGAGCTTTTGATATCAATGTGAATATAACTTAAACCATTTTTTTATTGTTTCTGAAAATTGTAACAAAATGGGATGTTGAAAAAAGATATTACAAAGCATTGGGCCTGCTTAGAAATTTTTCAGCCAAGCAAAAAGCACAAGAAAATTAACTGACTTGGACTCATATAAGAAATCCCTTAAATTATATAAAAAATAACTGAGGAAAACAAAGCGAGAACTCTGGAGGCCATTCTGTGGCAAAATAACAGAAACCTCCAAGGCATCGCGTCTTAGAAAAATTCTGTCTACCAATCCTTTGATTTCTAGCTGTTTTTAAAAAACTGATGGCTCTTGGAATACTTCAGGTGATGAATCACTCAACCTGCTACTGAACACCCACCTTCCAGGTAGCGCCCTATTCACAGCCAGTAACAGTAGAACTACTGCAGCAGCAACTTAACCTGATTACAAGGCAAACTGCCCTGCGTGCTGCATTGCCTCAAACCCTGCAAATCTGCTGGGCCAGATGGTATACTATACTAACTGCCCAGCTTAAAATATCTTCAGAAATCATCCTGCCAACGCTAGTGTATATCATGAGGGGTCCAAATTCCCTTGCCATGGAGCAACGTTAATGTAGTTTTCATTCCCACAGACGGAACATACTATCCTAAATGACCTCAAACCTTTAGATCTATCATCTTTCCTTCTGAAGACTTTATAACGACTGATTGATCCACGGCTTTTATCTACGGATCAACATGCCTATTGTAAAGGCAAGCTGGTTGGTTATAGAGAGTTCGCAATGGTCGCGTTCCTGGACATAGAAGGTCCCCTTAACAAAGTTACCACAACAATTCCTACACTTTCCCTTTTCTTTGACCTTGACCCATCCACATTCTTTTCAGTTGGTTCTTCGAAATCCTAGAAGGGTGGCGGGTACCCATGGGTCCATCAGCAACTGGTGCATCCGCCTGGCATCTTGAAGGACCAATAATCGCAGGTACGACGGACGGTCAGTTAAAAAGCAGAAAGAGAATCTGCCAAGAGGAAGGCGCGAGACCAGCGTCCAACGTAGCTGTATGCAAGAGCCCTTGAGGAAGATGTCGGCTCTTGTCCCTTGTGTTGTGTCATTACTCTCCGGCCCGATCCGTTGTTTGACCCTAACCCTTTATTTTATGTCCGGTGTCTCCTTGGAAAAGCATATTAGCGGGAAGAATTGGTGGGTTCTTAAACTCTGTCTTTCTGCTTTTATGCCTGTCGGAGGGGACAACAAATAGGTCTGCAAGAGGGCAGAGACAGGACTCTCGGTGAAGTGGAGAGCCAGATGGACGGTCTGGAACCCTCGTATAATAAATACTTAAAGCCACCGAGCCAGGCGGATCGCCACAGGCGCTGTACTCGGTGACGGACGATCACCAACCTTAAAGAAAGAAAAAAAAGAATAAAGATTGTAGCAGGAAAAGTTGTTGTAAAGAGTCGACCCCTAGTTGCGCGCCTCTCATTCTTAAATACTTGACAAAAGGATCTGCCGAGATGACGTCTTTTAGTTCATTGGGTGGCGCTTCAGACGCAGAATTTCTTCTCCTGTGCTCGTCTCATGATTAGTTCCTTGTTTCGCCCACACCGTACGCCATTCGATCATTATCAGAAACGGATAATGATCGGGATGTATAAATGCGAGTACGCCATGCATTGTTGGTAAATTATCTTTTTCCTTTTTTTATCTTTTGGGAAGGAAATATTAGCTAGGGCCAAAGGGAAATCACAATCTTGGAAGAAATTTCCCTAGATTTGGGAAATAAGAAAGAAGCACGAATGTGCGTGTGTATGAGAGAGTGGAAGCCACGGAAGTCCAAGGCACGGTGGCACACTTCAGCAAATTTGCGGAGCGTTGCACACAAAGACCAACACTACCAAATTCCACATTAGTCAATGCGGCTTTCTAGAAAGAAAGTTCGAGATATGACAAGATGCAACTTTTAGAAATACTGATGAAGGGATATGACTATGCTTACAAAAAAAACTGTATGTGTTTTTAATCGATACACTTGCTATAGATGATACGCTAGGACCTCAAAATGGACCCGAGACGTATATTATATAAAAACGGTACGCAGTATGTACTGAAACGCTTAAACGGAAATTAAATTAATTCCGGAAATAATCTGAGAATTTGATATTAGAATTACATTACACCAAGGCGGTTTACAAACTCCGTTGCTCTTTATCGTCATTCAAGATTTTCTAGCATAACCAATAGCTTCTCTTCTTTTCGTTGACAATGGCGCTTTTATAAGCATAGATATGAAAGGGCTTCAGGCAGCTATTTATAATTGGATAAAGGCATTAGAATACTCGTATAACTGGCAATGAATCAGTAGTACTTACAGCAAATACATACGAATATCTGCATTGCCATTTTTCCGAACCAGAAATTACCCCAATGTGAAAATTTTGAATACCTAAGCTCAATAAACCACCAAGGAAATTGCAATGTCACATATAGACTTGGCATTGGTAAATCAAATGGTGCGAACCGCAGTATTTTTTTGACAGAAAAACAGACAAACAGAAAAATGTATCTTGAGGTTTGTTATACACAATGCACCGATTTGACCTCCGACGAGTGTACACGTGTCACCAGTGCAGACAAAAAATTCATTCTGTTTTGTGCGAAAGAAAGGCACACATTTTAAGAAAGACTCCCCGCACTCGCGCGAGTGTTACAAACAAAAATTTGGTGCAAAAACACAAAACTAATCATAATAATACTCAGTGTGGTGGTGTGGTACAGTGAATTGGAAAAAAATATAAATAAACCATAGTGTGGGTATCCCACATCTGCTGCCACTGGTCTTAGTGCTGTTGCTTGCTCGGTCACAGCAACGTACATAACAACTGATGGATAGCGGGTTGTGCGTGTGAACTTTGTTGGTGCACTATTTCTTATTGCAGTAAGGGCTTTTTTTTATTCTTATAATGGCCCGGAACAAATATACGCGGGCTAAAAAGTAATCACTTTTCTGTGTACGTCCACGTCTGTAAATACCGACCAGCTGTTTTGGCACTTAGTGAAACACAGGTAGATCCCCGCCTATACCTCTCAGATCACTCTGATCTGAAACTACCTGGCTACGAACTAGTGCCACTATTCTTTCCCCATCGCGGTCTCGCCATTTACGTGCATAGTGATGTAACTTACCCAACTCCGCCACAATATACGAGTAGTCCTGGTTCCAAACCGGAATTCAATTTCAAGTGGTTAGAATTACATCTCCGTAAGGAAATTATATACTACTGCTTTATGTGAAAAAGCCCCAACTGGACAGCAATTTGACCTTTAACGGGTTTCATGGAGAACTGTATCGCTGTATCTTCATATTGAAATCGTTATTACGGGCTATTTTAACATACACTATTCTGTGTGGTTTCGATATTCCGGATAAATAACACGCGAGTTACGGTGTGTTGAGATGTTAGCTGCGGAAAACAACTTGACCGAGCTAGAAAATAAGCCCAAGCGAATACCAGACATTGATAATCTTATTGCCAACAGTCTGGACTTGTTTTAATTTCTCTAACTGATAAGAACATGATTGATGTGCCCTCCCTTGTAGGCCCGTCGGTCCATTTTATCATATCAGTACAGTTAGAGAAACGATTACTAAAAGAACCGCATTTCAATACGAGAAAGCCAATTGAAGTGAACTTAACACCTGCTTTAGGAATTTTAAATTGCCGTTATGATTCCTCGATAACCACGAGGATACCGCTGCTGATATATCCACAAACACTATTCTCATTGGAATGGCATTTTCTATCCTTCATCGGATTAGGAGTATGAGATCAAGAAAAAGGCATAGTCCTATAAAGAGGCTGCCAGGGTTAGAGAAATGTGTTTTTCGGTCCTACAAGATCAACCCAACAGAAAAAACCTGAAAAAATGTAAAAATCAGCCAGGAAGGACTGCAACGTCTTTCTTAAGGGTGCGAAATTCCAATGCGATCAAAAACAATATCCAAAGGTAGTAAAAGTTTTTGGTCGTTTATCAAAGACATCAGGAACATTAGAATTTCTGTCTCATTCTCCATCCCAACGCTCATTTAAAATGGAATCTCGCTATCAGTTCTTTAGACAAGGCCAATCTGCTTATACACGTATCTTGCACTTTTCAGAATTTGGCTGATATCTGCATTAAGGTTTCGAAAATATAGCAAAAGCTCTATTCAGATCGACGAAAATGAAATGCAGCACCGCGATGGCGATCTGCTTTTTACAACGTCGCATTAACTACCTTGAAGTTTGATTACAATATGGTATATATATATTGTAGTAGATTATATTGAGTTCTTTCGTTCATACAAAATATACATATGCTATATATTACAACTTTTTGCCATTATGCAATAAAGCTACAGCTTTACAGAATTGGGATCAGATCGCCTCTTTTCATTTAACTGAGCAAAATTTCAAAATTTAAAGCCATCTAAATTCAAGATGTGCTTGGACGTTGCACATTCTTAAAGCTTTTAGCTTAATCTTCACTCTTCTTCCCATTAGGTTGATATGGTTGTTGGTTTTAAATTAGGTGGTGAGCCATTCTTGTTATAGTAAAAGGCGAGCTAATTGAAGAAAAACAGATCACGCTAATATCCGAGCTTTGCCGAAGTCATAACAAGCCTATCTTGAAATATAGTATTTCTTGTTAAATCTTTTATTTTTATTCGTATTTATTTGGTTTTTTGATCAGCGCGTTATCTTGCTGCAGTAAATTGTTATCAGTATAATTATGAATATGAAAAACATCTAACTGTTAACCCAATTGGATTGCATATAAAACAATTCCATTTTGTCCTCTTGATACGTCTATACAACGTGTCAACCTAGAATTTGTTCCTTCAAAATTCAGACCGTAAACACACGTCATGACTTCAACAAGACTACCTGAAACAAAAGGAAGGTGAAGAAATCTTACAGTACAAATATAGCCGCTGCAATCACCAGACTGAAACCTTATTGAGCTGTTCTGGAAGGAGCAGTATAGAAGGGTCCGGGCTCAATGCCCATCATCAGAATCTAGAATGCCAAAAATTTTGAAGAAATGAAATCGAATGCAAAGATGGCTTTTTCGACGAAAAGTCGGTTTAATTAATTTCTTCTTCTTTTCAATAAATTCCTTTATGTTTGGAACAAAATGAAAATATTTTTCCTCTTATTTTGGTTCCATAAATTTTACATGATTATTATTCTACTAAAGAGTTTTTTTCGATGTTAGGTTTTGTTTTCCGTTCGAGCCCTGCGGTGAGCCTCACAATTTTTGCCTGAAGTGTAAGTCTAAGTATGTGTATGGAGTTCCCAAACTGACAAAAACCTATCGTATCACGTTAGCCATTATTGTTTAATGGTTGATACTAAAAAAAATCACGCTGGGATCTACATTTTTGTCGAGTTATCGCTTTAAGCCATGTACCGTTTCAACAGAATGATTGCAACAACTCATTTCAAGTGCCCTCATGGGGCCAGTAAGTTAGAATAAGATAATTTTAAGTTAATTAAGCTAATTTTTAAGCATTTTTTTGTATAGCATTTGAGTGTAAATTAAGTAATATAAATAAAAATGCATAAAAACTGACAACTCATTTCAAATTATGACTGCCGCCATTTCCTTCCAATGCATTATAATGATCTCTCTCTATATTATATTGTAGAAAATGATATCGTTTTTACTATTTCTGAAAACTTCGTTTGCATAGGATACATACGAGATGCATCAAATCTTTCAGGGCCGACTTCGTTTGGCTCCCAATTGGGTTCAGCTAACATTTGCCAGTTCTTATTTAGCAGTCGTAGAGAATAGTTGGTACAAATTTATTATTAAGTGTTTACACTGAACAAACGTGTTATAGGTATGGGAACATTTTGTACTAATTGGCAACCGAAACGGGAGTCAAACAAATTCGGATGAAATATAAAACGTACTTTCTATGTATGTACATATTTTTTTGTAATAAATAGCATCCAGTAAAATAATATTTTATTTAATTCAATAAAAATATTGAATTGTACGGAACCTCTGAAAGTGCAAAGAAATGCTCTGATCGTGTCATTATTTGAAAATGTGACTGTGTTATCATTCAAATCACTTATAGTCAGCTAAAGCCATTTCATTATAACTTTTCTTGAATATCGTACTATACTTCACAAAGACTCATTGCCTAAATACATTACATAGGTATAAATTATATTCGTATATTAATAATATTTGGAATAAATTTTCACGCAATTCGATTACACAAACGACTGCTGGCCTGCATAATCGGAGATGACTCATCCATATTCAGCACTAGTATTATTTAAATAAGTGATTTCAATATTTATGAATTCGTTTCGTTGTTTCGTTCGTTGGTTGTTTGTTTACGGGGAATAGATTGGTTAGTCCCAAATCTAGGAAAATATTTACGGTACTATCGATTAAACATAAGGCCAAGGTCGATGGAAGAATTTTGTCAGGGAACTGGCACGAGCTATTAATCAAGCGAAATCTCGATGTTAAACTTTAATGGAAATTTTTGGTGTTGCAATAAATTATACATAATCAGCATGAAGGAAAAATGGTAGGTGGCTAGCTTTGGCTATAACCACTTGAATTAAAAAACTGTCAGAATTATAAATGAAACTACTAAAAATGCCGCAGAAACGACTTTATTACTAGTCCGCATATGTATCTATTTAGTAAATTTCAATCAATATTTGCTTGAGAGGCCCAAGGAAACCGTGTGTATACATTATGTGTATGCTAAAGGTATATTGCACATTAATTAATATAAAGTAAATGAGAAAGAAAAAATAAAAAATTACCTATTAAAAAGTCAAACGATTGACATAATCAGACACTTTGCTTTGGGTTTTTAATATCCTCATATTTAAATACATAGCGAAAAAAATTAATACAATTTTTTTTTTTGAAAGAAGTTGGCTTATATAATATATTGTACTTACTCATATATGGAAGCAATATTCCATTTTAATACACTGCCTCTTATCCTTTTTTGCAATGCATCGGAAACCGAATTTTCGTAAAAGCTCTCGTAATCCTAATCGAAACAGGAGTATCTACTCGTACATGCCGCTCTATTTTGGTTCAGCATGTCATTGAGGCCGAAAGTTAACTGATGTGTTTGCATTTAAATGATCCAATTATTTTTTCGTTCGGCTCGAACTTATACCTCGATTGAATTTTGGACCAGATTTCCGGCGACCAAAGCCTTAAATTTTTCCACTATTGGTTTCTTATGATGAAAACTTCTGCAAATGCACGTACTTCTTACTGGATCACGTTCAGTGATACCCGGTAACTTTCGCAATATTTTAATTTCCGTCGCAGTCATCTTTCATTTATACTTCTTATATATAGCCCAACATAGCGATGCGTATTGTGAATCTAGAGGAAGGGCTGTATGTATGTAACACACTTTTAAGTTCCAGCGGTATTTTCCATCACATAATATAGATACTGCAGAAATTTCGCGTCAGAAAGGCCACCCCACACCATCTCTATGTGGAACGTCGTCATAGTAATTTAGTTAATGACCGGGTCTGTTTAAATTTTTCGCACAATTTCATGTTGACTCCTTCTAAGTAGACATCAAGAATTGGGGTTTGCGGATGCGCAAATAATGCTGTGCACTCTTCGGCCATGTACGAGGGATTCGTAGCCCATAATCTTCTACCGCTCTTACCCAATTATTAAGAGTTCACTTAAGAGCTGACACAACGTGGGTTATGATAGCGTTATCATCTTAACGCGCTGGTCTAACCCTTATCCTGTACACATGGGTCAAAATTGCCCAAACAGAAAAAATCCAGAACAAGCTATAGTGTCAACATTAAAGAGATCTCGCTGCTATTTGTGTCCAAGTCGCTCCAACAGCACGAAATATTCAATAAAATATTCAAAATGTTTAAAATTTTTTTGTGAAAACCATTCTGAACAAAAAATTACATGCAAAAATTGTAAAACTAAATAAAATATATTGGGCAAATTTGACCCACAAATACCATGTGAGTTTTTTTTTTAAAGTACAGGATAAGGGCTAATGGAAAATTTTGAACTTAGTTAAAAAGCATCAGGCTTTGTACACTGCATAGTTGTACAACAATTTTAACTTAGAAACTCCTTCGAACAATTTTGTCAATCGAAGACAAAATTCAAATCTTTCGAAACATCGTGATATTTCTCTATTATTATTCGTATTGCTTCTTATGACAACCAACCCCCCACAACGAAATTGAATAATATTGTGTTTTGAACTGTCTCATGGCGTCTCGTCACTATGCCACTTGAAAAACATACGAGCGTTACCCATGATCTTATTGATTAGAATCCGGGGCTATTGAAAACTCCTCCGCCCCAGTCATTCCATTTAATGTTTCACAAACCTCGGCTTTCATAAATTCTGCCGTTACCTCTACGCACGAAATAAAACTCATACTATATGACTACTGCGTTAATCTTTAAAAAAATATATATATTTTTATTTATTTTTTGTTTATTTTATTTACGTTGTATAAAGTTATAAGTATTAGTGTACAGGAGTGTACTATGAAGCATATTTATAAGAATTGTCTCAAACATAATATAAGTTATGTAACACGATGCACTTGGACAGGAGCTAAGTGCGTGGCAGCGAAACGTATAGAATTAGCTGAGTCAGTTTGTTCTGGTGCGAACATGTTCGGCCAGCAGAATCAGGTTACATTCACTAGCACTGGGCCGAATGCGCGGTAACTGATAATCATGATCATGTAGTCAGGTATTTGGACCGTTGATGGATAGTCTTGGTGGTGGCAAGATCTTAGCTTCTAAGTTAGTTCTAATTCGGGATTCATTCAGTCCGGATTAAATAAATCGTTTATAATTAATGATAATTTAAGTCTTTGAACTCGTACAAATGGGGGAAGGCACAAGGTGTTTGTAATAAAATAAAAAGCGTAATCTGAATTTTGAAACCTTTATTTAGATATCTGCCTATTTAAAATTTGTTAAATACTCCGCTCTTTACTACTCGTTTTCGAGGTTCCTTTGTCTCTGCCATCTGCTACAATATATATAAAAGGCTGCAATGCGGTGACGTACCATATAAACAAGCGACCGATAACAGCAAGGCTTTAATTTTTTCTTTCTCCCTCTGACGTTGTTTCTGTGACGTGGCGTAATCCCACCCCCACGAATACTCAATGATCACTACTAATATGTAGAATGGAAAGTTTTAAGCCGGGTCGAAAAAAAGTTCAATGGAAGATGGACAGCGCTCCTTGTCCATCTCCAGCTGCATACACTTTGGTGATCATCCCTCGTTGCCATCAGCTTCTGCGCTGGCTGGTATCACAGATTAAGATTAAGTCATCAACTCTGAATGGTGATGCGACTTCTTGCCACTTACTTCGCTTAGTTGATTTTGGAAGATATTCCAATATCCACCTTTTCCAGAACCTACTCTTCAGTTGCTGAGCTATCTTCCATTCCTTTCGGCAACGAGGCATCCACATTGGGCGTTTGTGCAGAATTTGGATATCCGAGCACGAAGTGGTTGGACGTAAGCAGCTCATCTTCTTCTGAGGACACTGGAAATTCCATCAACGGTCTCGAGTTGACTATATCCTCGGCTTCAATCAACACAGTTCGTGAACTCACCACTCGTGGTGCTTCTTCCCACAACGTCAGGAGTTCCTCGGCGGTTGACAAAATTTCTCAAATATAATATGCAAGCATCAGTGGAAAGGTCTGCGGCTAGCTCCAGATGAATTGCCCTTATCGTCAAGCTGGTGAATAACGCCACCCATCGCTTCCCCCTTCTGCGGTTGATTGTAACTATAAAAGGCCCAAGGTAGTCCAATCCAGTGTAGGTGAATGGGCAAACAAATGGCGTTTAATCTCTCTGGTGGTAGTTGGCAAATGAGTGGAATGGCATGCTTGGCTCGGTTAATCTTACACTTGTGGCAGTTTTATACGCTAGAGAACTGAACGTAGATGAGCAATCTAACAGCGCTGACGAATCTCGTTAATTATGATCGGGTCGTTCTGGTGGTGGAATGAATGATGGTAGTGATATACTATTAGCTGCGTGAGGTGGTGTTTTTGCGGCAAGATAACTGGGTTTCTCGCTTTCATCGACAGGCAACAGGCAGCATCGATGCATCCTCGTAGTCGGACTATACTTTCATCATCAAAGTATGGTGTTAGCTGGAATATGGCTCTTGATTTTGATATCATCTCTCCGTTTTGCAATGACGATATTTCTTGATAGAAGACTTGCCTTTGAGCTTGACAATACAGACATTTTTCGGGTGATACAATCTCGCTGGCAGTTAATTCGTTTCTTGAAAAAGTTGTAGATCGTTTGTCTGTTTGTCAGAAATCCGTAGGGGTAAAAAACGGCCATTATGGTCCCCAGCATTTCTCTTTTCGTCCGCACTCTAGCTAATTCCAAGAGTTCCTTTGGGATTAGATGGAACTTAAAATGAAAACGAAATGTGTCACCAGCGATGCTCTAGTACATAAGAAGAACCTTTTCACCATCTTTCCCTGATTTATGACTGACTGCTGAATGAATATCGCATTGTGTCGAGTTATTTAACTTTTCTTGTACCGCCTTTATATTACTGACGTAGCTTCGTAACTTAAATCCAGCCTCCGCATGAATTCGTTTGATTTTTAAACTGATTTTACCGGCGCGGCGTCAGGAGCACAAGCTGTGCACATTGTCGTCGACATAGTGATTATCCACTATAACTGCAGCCGTTTCCGGGACTTCTCTAGCAAGTTCCACGGCATTTTTGCTCGTGATATATACTGCTGCGCAGCGTGAACATATGGCTCCGAATGTCATTGATGTCACGATGAACATTTGAATGGGTTGATTCACATTTCCATCCCTCCATAAGAATCTTTGGGTAATTCGGTCAGCAACTACGGCGACAGCACCTTCTCGAAACTCAAACAAAATTGTTAAAATTGGCTTGGTTTGCTCTGGTACTTTTAATAGCATCGAGTTGACTGAGACTCCTTCAACCTCAGCGGCTGCGTCAAAGACAACACGAAGCTTTTCCGATTTATGCGGGTTAAAGACTGCGAAACGAGGTAAATACCGAGTTCGATCGGTGATAACTTTGGCCTCCGTTGATAAAATATTCTGGCGTAATCCTTCTGAATGTATGCAGATATTGGACCCATATATCGCTCGACGAATTTCGGCTTACTGCGCATTCTAGCTTTTATGTTGAGTAAACATCTTGTTGCTATTTGGAAGCTTTCGGGAAAAACAAACTTATCGCACCGCCACAGTACACCAGTTTCGAACTGATTGCCGATACGTCTCGTTGTTTCTTATAGAATTCTTCTTGCTCGCTTGTCTTCTTTGAACTCCAGGACAGTATCAACCTTGCGTACACTATAATTTTCCACCATGAAATAGGACTCCATCAGTCTTTGTAGTTCACTAGAAGTTTCAGCTTTCTCGACATAAACAACAAAAGGCAGGATAAAGGAATCACCAAATTGTGGTCCGTACACTACACAGCATAGCTTAGCTGGTTGGTCTTGACGTCCTTTTTTACGTCAATGGAAACACCCAGGCAAATGAGGAGGAGCGGTCTGATATTTTCATAATCACTTATTGGAACATTCTGCAGATATTGCAGACCCTTCTTGTTAAAGGACTGTGATGCCAAAATAAGGTCCTTCAAATTTTTCAGGTGGAGGTATTCAGATCCCTTCTGACATATACTGCTGTTCTCCTAGATGGCTCAGTCACAACTTTATTACCAAACCATTGCAAAGTCAGGGGCTGCTGGTTGCCTTTCAGACCTAGTTGCACGGTTATTTCGTCCTCTAGTATAGATATCGATAACCCTTCATCGAACATAGCGTACACAGTTTTTTCTTTTTTTGAGCCCGATAAGACTACTGGCAATATACCAAAGAGTTGGCCACTGTAGCCATGCGAACAGCTGGTATGGATTCGTGCTAAAACTTCATGAACTGATACTACTTTCTTAGAAGCCTATGGTGGACCCAGCGGCAGCCATTAAAAAAAAAAACAGGTTTTTCGACTACGGCACGTTGCAGTACAGTGACCTTGTTTGATACAGGAAAAGCACAAATGCTTGTGCTTAACAATTCACCATCGTTCTTGTACAGACATATTATTAAATGTATTGCAGCTACTAACATGGTAGTCGGCTCCACAACAAGCGCATATGGCTCTCCTTGAGCCCCTTGTGTGTTCACCTCGGTTGTAATTAGCATTCGCCGTGGATGTATGGCTTGGCTTCTAACGACGACTGCGTTACTGGCTTGAGGTAAGAGTTGGATGACTTGGGCGAGCTCTCTTATCCATGGGGCAAAATCTTTTACTGTAGTATATGCCGGGCCCCCGCCCAATTATCAAGGCTTCGCCCATCAATGACGTTGTCTAATAAAAAGCGGGGGTAGATTATTCTAAACTGGTCTTATCGTAAACATCCAGATTTTATTGCATGACTGGATGATACGATTTGACCAGTTACAAGTTGCCGGTCATAGGTCTTGTTGGTAGGCTTGACCACCGGTAGTCCATACCAGGACTTAAATCACGGTACCATGGGAGTCAGGAGCCCCCCGGACTTCGGTCCGGGCCTGACTTGTTAGAGGTAGGCCCCCTTGTGGGAGCGTCATGGTGGCTGTGGTTTAAACCCAAATCGCGGGAACGGGTCTAACCCATTGTAGAGTTGCAAAAAAGTACTGGGTGCTGCGACCCTAAGAGCAGCAAGAGGTTTTAGGTCGGCCTCGACTCATACCAAGGGTGGAACTGTGCCTCCAACACAGTTCCGAATTGGTATCAAAGAATTGACGGAGAGCGATGGCAAGGCGTATCCTTGCTCCCTATGGGTGTATGGGCACCTCGTAAACATTAAGTCTACATGACAGGAGGTTTACGTTAAAAATCCAGGTACGTTCTGTAGTATATGCCGGGCCCCCGCCCAATTATCAAGGCTTCGCCCATCAATGACGTTGTCTAATAAAAAGCGGGGGTAGATTATTCTAAACTGGTCTTATCGTAAACATCCAGATTTTATTGCATGACTGGATGATACGATTTGACCAGTTACAAGTTGCCGGTCATAGGTCTTGTTGGTAGGCTTGACCACCGGTAGTCCATACCAGGACTTAAATCACGGTACCATGGGAGTCAGGAGCCCCCCGGATTTCGGTCCGGGCCTGACTTGTTAGAGGTAGGCCCCCTTGTGGGAGCGTCATGGTGGCTGTGGTTTAAACCCAAATCGCGGGTACGGGTTTCCTTTGGTTTAGCCCATTGTGGAGTAGCAAATGAAGTGCTGGGTGCTGCGACCCTAAGAGCAGCAAGAGGTTTTGGGTAGGCCTCGACTCATACCAAGGGTGGAACTTGTGCCTCCAACACAGTTCCGAATTGGTATAATACAAAAGCGAACTATTAAAAATAATACAAGCGTGTGATTAGCGATGGCAAGGCGTATCCTTGCTCCCTATGGGTGTATGGGCACCTCGTAAACATTAAGTCTACATGACAGGAGGTTTACGTTAAAAATCCAGGTACGTTCTGTAGTATATGCCGGGTCCCCGCCCAATTATCAAGGCTTCGCCCATCAATGACGTTGTCTAATAAAAAGCGGGAGCAGAGCATATTACTGGTCTTATCGTTAACATCTTCACCGGTAGTCCATACCAGGACTTAAATCACGGTACCATGGGAGTCAGGAGCCCCGCGGATTTCGGTCCGGGCCTGACTTGTTGAGGTAGGCCCCCTTATGGGAGTGTTATGGTGGCTGTAGTTTAAACCCAAATAGCGGGAAGGGTTTTCCTTTTGGTTTGACCCATTGTAGAGTAGCAAATATGTACTGGGTGCTGTGACTCTAAAAGCAGTAAGAGGTTTTAGATCGGCCTCGACTCATACCAAGGGTGGAACTTGTGCCTCCAACACTTGTTCTGATTTGGTATTATACTATTAATGTAGGTAAGCGATGGCAAGGCATATCCTTGCTCCAATGGATGTATGGGCATCCCGTAAACATATGTCTACATGACAGGTGGTTTACTTTAAAAATTAGAGACTAATGTACAATAGTATATGCCTGTTTACTCAGTGCATGCTTATCCCATTCAAATCTTCTTGTCATCGGCAGCTTCATTACCAATTCTTCATGTAGCATCGGGTTAGCAAGATAATGTTGACATTTGGCAGATTTTAGGAACACCACAAGATTCTCCACTAATATAGCGAATGGAATTAACTATTCCATACGTGCATCACTTAGAAAAGGAAATCGTTGCACTTTAACGAGCTGTGTTTTCAACAAAATGTCAGGACTACCAAATCAGAACTCAAGCGACTTTATCACTTGTTGAATTTTTTTGGGATATATAAGTAAAGATGCAACTACTTCTCTGGCTTCTCCTTGGAGATATTTCTGAAGGCGAATTGTGTTTTCCATTGGTATGTATTCTAAGTTGGATTTCGAATCTTCAAAGTTACCGAAAAACAGTGACCAATCCTCTGGATGTCCCGCGAATACTGGCAGATCGTATAACTTCTTAGATGGTCGGGCTCCTCCTACGCTTGTTGGTGACATTGACGATCTATGCGTATGTCCTTTTGATTGGTTACGGTGATCTAAGTCCATAGTGGTGTCACTTTTCCTTGGCTATCGATTGTTTCTCTTAGACGTTTCGTTTCAGCTTGAATGGTGGAGTCTTCAAGGAATCCACAACAATGTGGAGGCAATTCCTTGAATGATGGCGACGGCAGGCAAGGAAAATCGAAATCTAAATTTTTAATTTTGGCACTTTGTAAATAAAAAGCATAATCTGAATTTTGAAACTTTTATTCAGATATTTGGGTGTTTCGCATCTCCTATATATGAAAGGCTGCAATGCGGTGACGCGCCATACGACCACTCACAGCAGGGCTTTAATTGTTTCTTGGTTTTATCTGCCCCTGGCGTTGTTTCTGTGAAGTGGCGTAATTATTCGGCAATGATAGCGCCGGTGGTATTTTAGTGTTATTCAGTGGATGCATTCAAAAAATTGTACATTCTTCGGCTACGACAGTGCTTTTTCTTAGCAATCCTGCCCTCTAGGGGTAGCTCTGTAGGCGGAATCTTGTGGTGATTGATTTTGCCCTCTAACCGGGACATGAAACCCCTGAACAAACCATTAGAAGACAGTGTTCATATATGGTATTGAGCCTCAAAAAGCTTCCATCATTCCCATAAAAACACGAGTGGAGATCACGAAGGAATCAAAAGGATTCACGTGATGTGAGTCATGCCTTATAAGGTACTTATAAACGTTTACACCTAAAGCGGATAGCACGAGCCTTCCAAAAGGACTGTATCTTTAATATTTAAACCGGAATTAGTTTCAAATTTTGTCAATGAAAAAAGTAAAACCCGAAACTTGGAATTTGGAAAAAATTAAACCCGATACCTATCACAAATGTGCGGAAACCTTACACTATGTAATGTATGGAAGCGAATCAATAAGCGAACCAGGGAAGAATTGCAACCTAGCAGTCCTTTAAAATCAAAAACAGAATCCGCATTGTGCAACTTTAGAAAAAACAAAACAGTGAATATGCATTGTACAAGATCTTGTAATCTCATTAGAAGTGTATTCAAAAAATACGCGTTGTGGAAAATTATAAGTTTTCAGTAGTTAACGCAGAAGAAAGAGAAGGAATACGCACTGCACAAATTATTATTAGTTCCAATTGTTTTTAAAGACTTAAATTATAATATAATACTTAAAGGCTTGAGTGTGTGGTTGATAGTGTAAGCCTGGTGTGTAAGGAAAAAAACGAGAAGATGTTTTGTATGAATAACTAAGTGGGTGCCTGTAGCTCAAGTGGTGGTGAACTGGCTTCCAAATCGGAAGGTTCGGTGTACGAATCCCAGCCTTGCCCGAAAGACATATCATCCATTTTTTCAGTTAACGAAAATCAAGCAAGACAAATAGTCGACTAAAAATCAACATCAAACCAATTTCCACTAAGAATTTAGTCTCCCCATTAAATGTAGGATGCCACCCATGGAGCGAAATAACCACTGAGCCCAAACATCTTTCTTTCTCTCTCTATCCCATTTTCCAAAAAACAAACTTGAGTGTTAAGTTCTTTAAAAAAAAAAAAAGAATAACTAAGTGTGCTAATAAAGGATGACTTTTTTGCTGTTTTGCTTCTCAGTGTTCTATATTTGACTGCTCACGCGTGATTCGTGACATGTATCAAAGTCAATTTTGCTCAATTAGCATTGCCATTTCATTATGGAAAGATTTACACCTCAACAGCGCTTGCAAATTACGACAGTGGACATCAAACGACATACCCGTATGCGTAGAATGCGTACAGGGGAAAATATTGTTGCTGTATCCGCCAGGGTTAATGAAGACCGTGAGTTTTCCATTCGTAACCATTCGCAGCAATTGTAATTGTAGTACTCGACTACGTGGAAGTTTTACGCAAGAATCCTGGTCTAAAACCTTACAAAATACAGCTTGTGCAAGAACTGAAGCCGAACGACCTGCTATAGCATCGCATTTCCGGTGAGTGGGCCTAAGAAAAGCGGGAGGAGGATTCGCTTTTTTTCGAAAATTACTTCATTGACGAAGCTCATTACTGGTTGAGTGAGTATGTTAATAAACAAAACTGCCATATTTAGTCAGATGAGCAACCTCAGGCAGAACAAGAGCTGCGATTGCACTGGAAAAATGTACTGTTTGGTGCGGTTTATGGTCCGGCGGAATCATTGGCCAGTATTTTTTCATGATGACCGTGAGAACAACGTTACGGTCAATGGCGCCTGCTGTCGTTCAATGATTTCGAACCGTAGTCAACATTTACATGGAACAATCTTTAAAAACTTAATGGCAAGCATTGATTTATCAACTCAAATAAAAATGCACACACTTTTGCAATTTTCCTGTGTTTGCTTTGACAATTCGAAATCAAACGCTTAAAAAGTCTCCCATTACAAACTTTGTGTAAAAAAAAATATAAAAAACAGAAAAACGCCTTCGCCATTTGCCAAATAGCGGTTGACGACTTACTAAAGGAGTATATAGGGAAAAAATTCTACTCATATATACTCGTATAGTATACATCTATGATGTTATAGTTTTCGGTAACGAGAGGCAAATTTGATGGTGAACGTAGGCAAAACCACCTTCATGAAGTCAGAATTCGAATTCTTTGGATACGTCACAAACCGTGAAGCCGACTTGAAATCGGTGATCGCTATCGACAAGAGCCTTCCACTGCAGAATCTGAAGGAACTGAAAAGTTTCCTCGGCCTGACATCTTATTATTAAAAATTAATTTTTGTGATTATGCGAAGGTCACCAAACCCATATCTAATCTCATGCGTGGTAGCAAGACTCAAGTTAAGGCAAACAAATCTGGGAATGTCCCAGTTTCGCTCACGCCATCGAACATTTTGCTCTTCCTTGACTTCAAAAAACCCTTCAATCTTATCATAGACTCATGGAATTACACAATAGGGGCGGTATTGTCGAAAGGGGATTCCGACAAACCAAGAGAAGAGAAGAGAATTAAGCGACGAACGCTAAAGTTATTCTGAGTAACAGAAATTTTAATCCCAAATTGAAACGCTGGAAGTCTCATATTAAGGAGCACAACTACGAACTTTATAAAACGAGTGAAGAAAAAGGAGAACTATAACTCAGTACCGTATGTTATGAACATTATTATAAATACAAATGTGTTATGTGTACTAGTTAGAGTTGTCGCTTTATTTATGTTTAGCACTTTAATACATTTTTATCTCAACACTTCCTCTCAATACTGGTACATAAAGATATATTGTATACTAGTTGAACCCGTGCTCGTCTTGATTCGCCCTCTAAAGCCTTCCTCATGCATACAAATTGTATGTATTATCAGAACGAGTGAAAAAACATCAAAGTATTTGTCTAAGTCCATAAAATTGTTGTGTACAATAAATTTTGTGGATTTATTTCCAATGGGTAGCTCTCAGCCCTTAACTGCAGATTTAATAGTTCTAAAAAACCAACATGCCCTAAAATGTTATCAAACGTAATAAGAAATCCAATAATTATGGGCAATTGCACTTTATAATACTTAGTAAAAATGTTTTACAAAGCTTCTTTGTAAACAATGTTTGAGGTTGCGTTGCCTGGAGCATAAACAAATACATTTTTACTATCGCTGATACTGACCGTGTGAGAAGAAGCCGGTGGGGAGGTTCACGCCCGCGGTACGCAGTGTTTATCCCTTCGCCTTATTTACGGTCATCGCGAAGCAGACGCTGATGGGAAGTTGCACACGCTTAAATTGAAACGGAAAACTGTTAGGTATGATCGGAATTCGAGGGATAAATACAAGTTCGCCGGTACCGCAGCCCGACAACACTTTCACTTCTACCAGATTTCGTTGCAAAGTTGTAACTCTAAGTCGGGTGCCGTTACATAACTTTGGCGGGCTCAAGTTTCTTAGGAGAATAATAGGTACACCCACTTTTAGTTTTAATGTATTTGATGGAACCCCGGGAGCAGAAAACGAATTTAAAAATTCGGCCGGATAGTTGGTTGTTTCTTTTTGGTCCATATCCCGGTTGATTGAAGTGTATTCTACACTTTGACCATCAACACGTGTCAATATCTCGTTATTAATAGCTGCAGTTTCATCATTCCGAGGCGACAAAGTAGGTCGCTCACAAGGCCCCAAGAATTCTCGCGGTTTGTTAGTTGCGATATATCACCGTAATCGGATGAGATTTTGGCAAAAATGATGTGATAAATTTATTTTGCCATTTTCTTCCGGAAACGTTCCTCCACCAATTTTAAATAATAAATCAAAGAAATGTTGTGCGTTTGGATTGTCTCCTGTTCGTGACCGCATATTGATGGTCAAGTACATTTGAATAACACTGGACCAGAGACTTGACTTTTTCAGACAGGCGTTTACATCGTCAGCTCTTGTGCCTCATATCACTACAGGCAACGTTTGTCTAAAGTCTCCGCAAAATAGCACTGTAATGCCTCCCATCGGTCGATCATTTTGTCTTATATCCTATATGGTTCTGTTAACGGCTTCCCCAGCCTTACAGTGTGCCATAGTGCATTCGTCCCAAACAGTTAGAGAACAGTCACGGAAAACTCGAGCTTTTTCACTATTTCGGGGAATGTTGCAAACTGGACTTTCAGTGGTGTCGAATTGAGAAGATTTACCACCAGGCAGAAATGTAACTACTATTCCCCACGACGCCACCGCCAATGCAATATTACCTTGCAATTAAAAACAACAATTATCTAAAGCTGTTGGTGACGATTTGACAAACACGATCGAAAATTCTCCGCTGCTCTGCAGTAAGGCTAGGCACACCGTCTCAAAGTGCTTGTGCTGTTTCGACGGGGTCATAGCTGGTTTCGGATAATACCAACATTATGGCAAACAAATGGCGCAAGAGATGTGGGTTCTCGCTAACGCATGCTTACGCCAGCGTATCGTCCCAGTGCTGGTCGTCATCCAGAATATTTCGCGCCCGGCAAGCAGCTTCGACTGCGAAAGAAGTGGGTCCTCGTACCTTGTGCAACAGCAAGCATAAATAATAACATTCCGAATTGTTTGGATGAACAGTATAGGCTCTTCCTATAACGTGTTCTTTGAATACGCCTAAAACACCTTCTACCGTAGTACCTTGTTTTCGATGATTAAAAATACCATGTTGCTTATCATATGTGTAGTAGGATGGAACTTCCTCGTACAGTAGCGTTTTGGTAAAGCTGTCTGCCAGTAAAGTTGTATTTCTCGGGTTGTCTAACCGCTCTTTGATGTTCTTAGGATTAAAATATATGCGTTGTCCGCCCTCTAAGTGAACGTTAAGATGTATGACCTGTGGGTACCTCTCGTGTATCGGAAAACTGAAAATTCGCCACATAGCCTCAGAAGAACTTATATAACGGCCAGACTGGAATTGTGCCACTTCGTCGCGTTTGTTTCTCAATGCAAAAGTGGCTTGATCACTACCGTTATTTACATACTTACATATGTACTTTATGGACTAAACGCTGTTACACATTTCCACATTTATGTGAGCACAAAACGTCTTTGACAGTATTGGCGAGTATGGTACGACCCATCTCTTGTCCACCACGATTTTCTGTTCACGCTGTCTTATTTGTGCAGTAAATCCTCCTTGCTGAAGAGAACATCGGTGATATAATGGATACCCATCATCTCCTGTTACAGTCTATTGGATCTGCGCTCTCGGATATTTTTCCGTGCAGCAGTTATTTTGCATGCAGGGAGAGTTGGTATTCAATGTACCACAGGGACCATGCAACATTTGATTCTTTACGATATCGTGTAATATTAGATCTTCGTTGGGGTCCGAAAATCCCGCAATAATTATATTATTGACATCATTGGGACGGAGTTTTTCCTTCAACCATAGAAGAATGTGCACATTGGGCAAACCACGCTTCTGCAACTCAACACTATACATAAAGCATAATGACGCACCGAACACATTTTCCTTTGTCAGCAAGTTTATCATTATCTTGAGTTTTAAATGGAGAACTCCTGCTATGACATCGTGTTGATCATAAAAGCTCTCGGGTGACCTCGTCCCATTTAGGATTAGTGGTAAACGTTATAAAGAGGTCTGGGCGCCCATACTTCCTTAAAAAGCAAAATGCATCTTGTGTGCGCTCGTGCATGTAGCACAGCCTACCCGTGGAACTCGACGGCAGAATTACCAACAGCCCCAGTTTCTCAACGTCAGCATCCTGCTGCATGGCGTCCTGTAGATCAATACAATTTTCAGCACGCAATCTTTTTTGATTTGTTCGAATGTATACCAAATGCTCTGTTTCGATGTTAGCATACATATCAACCACAAACTGATTCAAAATACCTCGAAAGCGGTGCAAATGAACAAAACGGTTGCGTCGTATATGCATGAGGTATGAATAGAACTGCAGAGCAGATGTTTTTTTATTGTAATTTGTAGTAGGGTAAACTTCGCAAACGGCAAAATCGCCGCGACAATAAATCAGTGGGTACCGAAGACTATCATAAGCCCTATACTTTTCGAACGTCATTGGTGCGCAGCACAATATCACGCCTATCGCACTCCTGATCCACCAAAGCAACGGTGACTTCGTTCATGCTAGGGGAATTGTATCCGGTGTGATGTTATGTCGCGGGTCGTTTATCAGCGCTGATGACAAATTTGTAATTATTTTGTTGTTTTTGAGGAATAGACTCCAGTGCACGTATGGATTGATTTCATGGAACATGCTTTGCAGCTCGGAAATCAGACTGGCGTTTAGATTTTGGAAATGTTGATTCCTGATATTAGCTTGGTCGCAATAGTCGGATACAAAGTATATTTGTAGGAATTTCGGTTCGTCTGCTGGCAACAGAGATGCAATTAAATGATAAGCTTGACCCTGAATTTTGAAGGTGGGCATAAATAATTGGGTTTGCCCCGAACGAAGTCATCTGGAATGCACTGTTGTAAGAATGGATGCATTCCAAAAAATGTTTCGATTGTGGGTGATCCCCGATCAATAGGGATTACTTCTTCAGAAGATGCTGCTGGGAGTCTTATATAACATAAATCAGCTGACTGAATTGCCAACTATCTTCTTTCTGTTTTTTGTTTATTTTCATTTGATGTACTTTTTTTCTTACTGTTGTACTAATTCAATTTTTCTACTTTTAATGTATTTATATATTTATTTTTGTTTTTATTTATCATTTCCAATTTATGCTTGTATCTTTCCAATAACTATTTTTTGTTACTATGTTGTTAATTATATTGCAAAATTTCCTATGACATGTTTTCCTTTGATACGTTCTGAAGGCGGTATAATTCTTTAACTTCCACATTTCATAGCCTCGGTGTTTTGTTTGATAGGAAGAACTTCCTCCCTTGGTAAGTCTATAATGGTATAATCATTAATATCGGTTGATGAAAAATCGGTTGAACAAAAACTTAACATCCCGGCTGTTAAATATATGTATGTCTTGATTTTGTGTCAAATGACCTATATGCTTTTGATTCAGGCGAATAGCCCACCATGAAGCATTCAATTCCCTTGGCACTGAATTTTGACCTCCCAGACCGCTTATCCAATATAACTGCCCTGGATCCAAATATTTTGAAATGCTCTACAGAAAGTTTTCTTCCGTACCAAGCTTCGTAAGGCATTGTGCTGTTCAAAGATCTTGTATATGATCGGTTCCGCTGGTATACAGCAGTTTTGACGGCTTCACCCCATAGCATCTCCGGAAGACTTGAATTTAATAGCAAACACCTTTCCATTTCCACAATAGTCTGGTTCCGCAACACCAGTTTGCTGGGGTGTGTACTGAACTGTAAGTTGGCGTTGAATACCTTCTGATTCGAGGAATTGTGAAAATTGTGTACTGAGATACTCGCGACCATTGTCAAGTCGGGGAACCTTATTTTTTTTTTGCTGTTTCACGTTCGACCCTAGCTTTAAACAATTTAAAGGAATTAAAAACGTCACTTTTATTCTTTAACAAATAAAGAAATATTTTTCGGCTATAGTCGTCGATGAAAAGACAAAAATAATTAAAACCAGCTGGGGTGGATACCCTCATAGGTGAACAATTTGCAATACTTCGGTGCTGGGATTACTTGCACTTTTGGAAAAGTTAGAGTACACAATTCCCTTTAATGCACGTATCACAATCGAATGAATTTGTATTAGTTTTCAAATTTAATCCGAGCACCATATTATTCGCGATTATAAAGTTTAGGTCTTTAACATTTATGTGGCTGAAACGCTGATGCCATAAGCTATAAATACAGATTTTCACACTTGCTTGCAGTAAGATCGATTTTTCCGGACGAATCTTTGATAATCACGATCTCACCACTAAAAAGAACCACGTTCGAATTCTCAACGTGGTGTAGTGGTACTAGCTATCGCTCCTCACTCGGAAGGTCAAGGTTCGAATCCTAGCCACGACAAAAGTTTTCATTTGTGTAATTGGAACTCAGTCAGAAAAATCTGCGTGTGAAGGCATAACACTGACATGTAGATTTGGCTGTTGTAGGGTTTTTCAAGCACAAAACAACCGTTAAAATTCACAACCTCACGTTCCGAGAGAAGAAAAATCTCTCCGTCCTATTCGGACTCCCACCCCTGGAGAGTCAATATCGAAACCAAACACACCTGAATTTCAAACCACTACATCACAAACTTTCCTTTCTCCTCCTTCTACCTTTCCGCCCGCGCCTTGGCAACAGTGTAAGGGTATTCATAACCCCTTAGGCGCGCGTAAATTATAAAAAAAAAAAAAAAAACTGTTTTACTTACCGAAATGAAATTTGTGCTCAGTAACAGGACAAATAAAACATCTTGATTCTTACTTCTTCCGTTTCTATTAAAACGTTACTGATTCCCTGATGCGTAATGACCCTTTTTATGACATTTATAACATTTGCCACGCTTGTGTGTCTGTGTCTGCGTCTGCACTTTTTTTTTTTTTTTTTTTTATAATTTACGCGCGCCAAAGGGGTTATGAATACCCTTACACTGTTGCCAGGGCGCGGGCGGAAAGGTAGAAAGAGGAGAAAGGAAAGTTTGTGATGTAGTGGTTTGAAACTCAGGTGTGTTTGGTTTCGATATTGACTCTGTGTTTTGTGCTTGAAAACCCTACAACAGCCAAATCTACATGTCAGTGTTATGCCTTCACACGCAGATTTTTCTGACTGAGTTCCAATTGCACAAATGAAAACTTGCCGTGGCTAGGATTCGAACCTTGACCTTCCGAGTGAGAAGCGATTGCTAGTACCACTACACCACGGCCACCACCAAGCACTTGTGCTTGGTTTGAAACAACTATGGGAGTAAGACAGGGACGTACACTAAGCCCATATCTCTTTGATTTGTACATCGATGACCTCACCGACTTTTTACCTGGAGGAATAGTTATGTGCAAGTGGTGAATAGATGCTTTTATTATTGCTTGGTGACTAGCACTATAAATTTATGTATTTCTTTGCTAAAAATAAATTAAAAAAGTGTGCGAAAAAGGTAAGACAGTCGTCTGACATTAAATGAAAACTTTTTGCTTTAAACTTTTCAATAAAAACATAAATATATAAACTAAAATTAACATTCTGAACGAAATCGGCCACCAAGTAAGTCGGTTCCTCTATTCTCTGCCTTTCTCTACGCCTCATACCACGCAAAACACACAAACACTATCATGCCGATCACACGTCAAACGATCAAAGAAAGTAGCACAGCACCAAAACCTTCAGCTGCTAAAGGGCTCACCTTCACCTTTAGTACACAACAACGAAACTACTGCCACCATTTCTGCCGCGGCTACAAATACCACCACAGCCACTGCAATCATCACACACACTACGATTGCCACTGCAGCAGAAAGCACCACCGCTAGCGCTCGACTCTCTCTAGAAACCTTGGATGACCGCCTAAGTAGACAAAGCGCAATCCTAATCGATGTCTTCGCTAAGGAAATCCAAAATCATCGTGAAAACTTTGAATTCAAAGTTGCTGAACTCCAGAAGAACTGGTCCAATCAGCTGGAAAACATCACATCGAACGTTTCCCAGATGACCAATCGTCTTGAGCGTATGGAATCCAGCTCCGAAAGTGAAATCATTGCCTTGAAAGTGGAGCTTCATAATATAAATTTGCATGTGGATGCCTTGCAAAGAAAGGAGCTTGTCGCCGACGCTGCTCTCTTCGGGGTCCCACATCTTAATGAAGAAAACCTATTTAATTCCTTCAGCGAGCTTTGTCGTACCATCGACGTCCAAACACCACCAGTATTGAGAAATATCTTCCGATTACATATCCGTAGAAATAATAACAATCGTTCTCCGCCACCAATAATACTGCAATTTCCAAGCCAGCACGAAAAAGAATCTGTGCTACGAGCTGCTGCTCTCTATCGAAAAAATAGACAAAAAGAGCTTTGCCTTCATAACTAGGGAATTGCTTCAGATGCTAGCTGTTACATTAATGAAAGTCTCACAGGGAAAAATCGTGATATTCTACGCTCTGCTGTCAAACTGAAGAAAGAGAAAAAAATTTTCGCAGCCTATACCAAGTTGGGTCTAGTTTACGTTAAATTAAAAAAGGATGGAAGCAGCTTTGTCGTTCAAACTAACCAAACATTAGAAGCTATCACCCAACAAAAAGAAAACAAAAGAACCATCAGGAATTCAGAGTTGCCGTTGTAGTTTTTCGCCACAGTACTTTTCTTTTTTTCTTTTTTTTTATCGAGTTTTATTTAATTCTTTATCATTCTCTATCATTTTATTCTATATCATTTACTAGTATAAACATAATTATTAACTTTCAGAATAATTTAACAGTTTCAATGGTCATGGTAAGATTTTCACTTTATTTTAACTCATTTTTAACTACTGATTTAAATAGATTTTCCTATAAAAAATATTTTCATAGCTGTCCATCATGAATGGGTAGTGTATCAGATACTGAGGAAAACGCAGTCGTTGGAGCTAACGGATATCTTGTTGGCATGATTGGTGTTCTCCAGGTACAACACAAGGGCCATCATATCTGCTATATTAACGCCCAAAGCTTGTACCCTAATATAGACGAATTTAGACATATTTTCGTAGACTCTAAAATTGATGTCATATGTGTTTCTGAAATATGGTTTCATACTGATGTATATGATGAAATTTATAAAGTAGAAGGTTTTGAGCTTTTTCGATCTGATAGAATCGGTCGCACCGGAGGTGGCGCTGCATTGTATGTACGGAACACACTTGATTTTAACTTTGTATGCAAATCAAGCAAGGACTGCCCTCTCGAATACTATTTCCTAAGCATCAAATGTAGTCATGAGAAAATATTGATCGGCGTAGTCTACAGACCAAATAACTCCATCTCTTTTGCTCCACTATATGCCATCCTCGAGGAGAAAGGCTATACTGCCACTAACATAGTTATATGTGGCGATTTTAATTATAACCGGCTAGATATATCCGGCTCCATAGGCTTTTTGGAAAATATGAAATCTTTCGATCTAAGCCCGGTCAATTTTTGTATCCGATATGGGGAAAGTACTGTTGTATAGCCAATTCTCAGCACCTGCATTCTCAAAGCATGACTTGATGTATCTAACTTACCACACTAAAAACAAATTTGCTGAGTCTAAAGTCATGTTTAGAGACTTTTATAACCTAAATTATGCTGAATATATATATCGGATGCCCCTTGTTGATGATCAAACTAACTTTCTGCAGGAAAAAATTGTTTTCCTCTTCAACAAACATGTGCCGTTAAAAGCAAAATTTGCCAAGCCCCCTTTCCTTCAATGGCTTATCCCTAATATCCTACAGCGTGAAAAAGCGTGCCTCTAAGAGCTGGAAGAAATACCGAATGGATGAGTTTTTGAATAAATATTGCAGACTCCGCAATAAAACGGTTTCTAAAATAAGAAATGCCAAGCGCGTTTTCTACTATAGGAAATTTGGTAGCTGTTCCACAGGCAAAGAAGTTTGGAAACATATCCGTGTAGTTGGGTTAGGAAAACAAAGGCCTAAAACTCCTGATGATGTAGACTGCGACCAGCTTAACTCAATTTTCATAGCGTCGAGTGATCCTCAATCAAACGCTATGGGACTCGACGAAATCCACCCAAAATTTGTTAAGCTTCTGCTTCCATATTTATTGCCTTTTATAACGCACGTCTTCAACTCAATTTTATCGACATCAGGCTTTCCCGCTCATTGGAAAGACGCTAAAATTATTCCTATTCCTAAGAAATCGAATGGAAATACGGTGGAACTCAGACCAATCTCAATTTTGCCATTCCTTTCAAAAGTTTTTAGAAAATGCATTCTAATTCAGATACAAAACTATCTTCTGGCTAAAAAACTGCTCTGCGAGAACCCATCTGGTTTCCGTCAAAAACGAAGTTGCAAGACTGCGTTGTTAATGGTCGTCGATGAAATTAGAAAACCGTGTTACAATCCTTACGTTACTTGACTTTTCGAAAGCATTCGACACGGTAAACCACACTATTCTTTGCTCAAAGCTTAGGGAAGAATTCAATTTTTCATTGCTCTCAACAAAACTTATATTTTCCTATTTAGAAGGGAGACAGCAACGGGTTGTGGCGGGTAACCGATGTTCATGTCGTTTGTCAGTAAAGAGGGGGGTACCGCAAGGCTGTATTCTTGGACCATTGCTTTTCTCGCTCTATGTAAATGAACTGCCCAAGATTATTGAGCATAGCGCAATCCACATGTTCGCTGATGATGCCCAGATCCACTGAAGCTTTCCAATGAATTTAATTCACGAAGCCACTGCGCAGGTAAATGAAGATCTCCAGCGTATACTTGTTTGGTCGGCTAAGAATGAACTGCGTCTTAATGCGCAAAAGACAAAAGCACTTGTGATCCATAAAAGAAATTTGGATCTTATTCACTTTCCATCAATCCAGCTACCTCAAAGTCCAATAGAGTACGTTGACTCCGCCAACAACCTTGCTCTGATATTTAACCGGACTCTTACTTGGTCTACCCACATAAACGTCATTATAGGTAAGGTATACGGTGGACTACGTGCTCTCTGGACTACACATGGCTTTATCCCTACACGGACAAAACTTTTGTTAGTGAAAACCCTACTAATGCCGATTCTGTTCTATTGTTCTGAGATCTTTTGCTGCCCTGACTACGACTCCAGAAGAAAGCTCAATGTCGTATATAATAATATTGCCCGCTTTGTATTTAACCTGAAACATTATGACCATGTTTCCTTTTACGCAAAACAAATCAGCGGATGTACATTTGATAACGTGCTCAAATATAGAACCCTTAGTCTCTTGCATGATATAATTCAAACTAAGCAACCGGCATACCTATTCAATAAGCTACCCTTCCTTCAGTCAGGTAGATCATGCATGCTTTCTCAAACGAGCTATGCCTGCTTGACTTCTGAACGCCAATTTTCGTAAATTCTGTACGGCTGTGGAATTCCTTGCCCATAAATATTAGGAAAATTTGAAGCACTAATAAATTTAAGTAATCTCTCTTAAAATATCTGGCCAATGAAACAATTAGAAATGTTTAATTTATTGTAATATCAACCGTCTCTTTCTGTTTTTTTTTTTTTTTATATATAAATTGTAAATTTACTTATTCTATCACTACTATTATTTTTATACATACCCATGCTTGCACATATTTGCATCTAATACTTTTAAAAAAATTTGAGGCTTTCACACTTTAAAAGATTCCATTATCATGCCGTGTAAGCGATACTTACTTAATAAATACAAATAAAATAAAAATATAATAGAGATTGCAGGACATTTAATAAAGGCACTTTTATTTGCAGACGATGTGCTCCTATTTGCATATTCACCAGAGTCCTTACAATTAATGATTAACCGCCTTGATTTGTACTGCCAATTATGGAATCTTACGGTTAATCTTACAAAATCAAAAATTATTATCTTTAAGAAGGGAGCTGGTAGAGAGTGCAGAAACGAAAAATGGCATTTCAGCGGACAGCCCATTGAAATTTTGAAAACCTATAGATATCTTGCGGTGATAATAGCTAGTAATCTCAGTATGGAACCGCATCTAAAGAAAGACTATTAAAAGCGAAAAGTGCCATATCGGCTACATGGAAAAAATGTTTCTCAAATCAACTAATTGACCACAGCGTAAAGTACAAGGTTTTTCAAGCTGTATCAGAAGCTGTTATGATGTACGCAGCGCAGTCTTGGGGATACTGCCAATATGAAACAGTAAAGAAACTCCTTAAATACTATTGTACATAAAACAATGCTTTAGCTTACCAAACACAACACCAAACTATATGATCAATATCGAAACAGGACTGTCACCGCTTTTCATTAAATCATTAAAATTGCATGTAGATTATGTAACAAAAGTTTTAGAACTGTCGGACAATAGACTTCCAAAAATAATTGCGAAGAAGGTAATCGAAAGGAATACGCTCTGGTATAAAAAAAAAACTCGAAGAGCTAGCAACGCACTGCAGATTCGAATGCAATTTAGCTTGTGGAAACGAAAGATACCGGAAGGATGTGCTTGGCAATCTTATTACCAAAGTAGATGAACAATACAGAGCTGATTGCGTAAATATGGCTTCATCGTCCGTTCACCGAGCTAAATACAGAGTTTTAAAACACATACTGTCTGAAAAAAATTATCTCCACAATGACAACAGCAAAGAACTAATTTCTTCTGTTTTTAAGATGAGAGGCGAACTAATACGCCTTAATTATATCCCACATCGTCCCGATCTACCAATTTATTGTAGTCTTTGCAACTTATCTGAGAGGGAAGACGTTATACATTTCATCGGAAGATGCCCCATCCTTAAAGAAATAAGAAGATATTTTCTAGGAAACGACACAATATCTGAGGAAGAAGTTATAGCCTATCTAAACTGCGAAAGCGATGTAAAACCACTTTTTTACTTCTATAAAGCAGCAACCAATTACCGTAGTAAAATTATTACTAAGAACTTTTAACTTTGTAAAAAAAAAAAATTAGTATACTGTTTCTTTTTTTTTGCTTTTTTACATACTCGTATCTTTAAATCCTTTTAAATTCAAGAATTGAATATACATTAAAACAAACTTGTTATTAAATGTTTAATTTCATGTCAAGTTTAGAGAAAAATGCTGCTTCCCCAGTTTCATGCAAAATGTTCCCCTCACGTCTTTTGCCCTCTTCTATTAACTTCGTTTCCATTACTTGTGGCTTTAGCACATCGCCACGAGACTCAATTATTATAACAAAATTCTCATAGCTTTGTGGTAAGTTTGAAAGAAGAATAATTGTTAGCAATTCGTCTTGCATTTTAATGTCGACTTCTCTTAATTTTTCGAACAAATCGAAGATATTATTAAGATGAATGACAACAGATGAATTGTCTGGCATTTTTGGATTCAGGAGAATAAAGTTACTTTCCTTGCGGGCCTTCGGGGAGAATGTATCTCTTCCAACTTCTGTCAAGAGGATATGGATGTGCTGCAATTATTTATATGAAGAACTTGAGATGATTTTACTGATAGTAACATCGTAGCCAGTGCCTTCCCATTATTCGACTTCCATGTAGCAACTTCGCTATCAGCAGCAGTAGACACATGCTCGGCAATTTCTCCAGAGACATAATCCCACAATTCACTGTGAATTAATATTAACCGCATTTGCACCTTCCAGCAGTCGTAATTTTCGTCGTCCAATTTAACAATTTGGTACATTCCGGAGCTCATAATGACTACCTCGAGATCTTTGAGGAACCCCATCTGGATGTCACTCGTCATTTTTTGCCAACGAAAATACCAATCTTCGCAGATCGAAATTAAGGCCTGACATACAATAGTAAAGTCACACTCGCATCAATATTACAAAAAAAAACAAAACCTCTTTCTTTTTGAATGAATATACTTCCCATAAGGATACTTATGTATAGTATGTGTTGATGAAATAAAATAAAGAGAGTTGTAGTCCTAATTTCGGAAGTATACATATGAGAGTTTGCTCGTCAAAAAATGCTAATGTTGAGTTCGTTATTGGTGTTATTGAACACTTACTTCAGGAAATGTATCTCGGATATTACACTAATTACAAAATACGTGTTACACAAAAAGTTGTCGAGGACATAAAGAATGAAGATCGGAAGTGCGAAGTGATTATGGAAGAGCATATTAGGGATCATAGGAACTGTACAGAGAACAAACATCAGCTTCCCGAAAAGTATTATTTCCCGTGCATGACTATGTAGCTGGGCTAAAGATACACGGGAGCTTATGAAATCTGCAAATTAAATAAATACGATAGACACCAAAATATGTTCCGGTGCTTACCTGCATATGCATGGGAGATCCTTCATATGGATATGGATATTAATACAGGGGGAACAATTTATAACTTACGTCGACAAATTTTCGAAATTTGGAAAAATACTTGTAGAAAACTACAGTCTAGATTTTATGTATGTTCATATACCATATGTATGTGTACAATTTTCTTCCCACATTCAATACAAAAAAAAATATTCTCAAAAAGAAAAAAAAAATCAAATAAAGAAAGTAGAGTTTATCATCACTTCGACCTATTGATAGCATCTACAACAACTTAGCCTATCCTTTTCCGAACCCAACTTCTATATATCCCTTTCCATGCTATGTTTTTTTTCGCCTTAGCCCTTCACCGGTTTGTGTACCGGAGATCGATAAAGCACCCAAAACAAAAAAATAAAAAATAAAAAATTACAAATTACAAAAAACATCCGATCTCAAAACTCTATACACTCCATAATCTTACAAGACACAGTCATATGAAAATTAGAAGGAAAATACTGTATCTTAGAGAGAGTATGAAGGATCATTCGGTACAACGGTGTTTGATTGATCTCAAATAGAGGTGTCAAGCGCAGAAACGCTGAAAAGAACCGTCAGTTAGTCTGGTGATAAAAAGGTGTTCGATTTTGGATTTTGAAAAAGAAAAAAAAATTAATAAACTGAGAAAAAGCAGAAAACAAAGCAAAGTATATTTATTTCAATAAAAAAATATATATATAATTTGAACGCGAAAAAACAAAGAACTACACCGGAAAAATAGGCACAGAGGTTAAACGAACCCGATCCATCGACTCCACTCCGCCGACGTCGGAAGCAAAGGGAGTCCATATTGGAAATGCTATAGCCGACAAGGTTCCATACAGCAACATACTCTGCTGTGTCAGGCTGCGGGTAATCCAGGAAGACATCAATCTCAACTCCCTTAGTGTTGAACAAATGGCTTTAATACAAGAGGAGGTTATCGATGTTTCGATTGAGCTTCGAGACAAAGAGGTGAAGCCGTCGTTAGACAGCTCTACAATCACGGCTAGCTGGGTAGTATTTGTTTGCTCCAGTGAAGCCACTGCGAATTGTCTGAGGAGTAATGTCTCAAAAATTAATTAGAAACGCTGTCTGAACGTAATGTTAGTGGAGGAGGATTCATTTTCGAAACCGCATATCATAAGGGAGTTCTTTCCGCAATGTATTGGCCTAGCTAGCAAGAAAATTCTCGCGTCCTTGGAAGCACAAAACTCAGATCTTAACACCAGGACTTGGAAACCTTGTGACAATATCAGGGATCCACAAAACATTTCCACTGTCGCAATTGGTATCTCGTTCTTAAATGGGAGAACAGTAGAAGGGGTGAGTTACTATTAAATTATATTTTGAGCAAAAATTTGCTTAAATTCTGTAAGAGAGAAGGTACAATTAAAATTTCAATTCGAATTTTCAGTTAATTACTACATCTGGTACATGTTACATTAAGATTAAAATCTCTTATAGATCTAATCAATCAGAAGTTAATTTCATTACAAAATAAAAATATTAAACTATATTCCAAAATTTATTTAGTTAGTGGTAGGATAAAGACGGGTGTGACGGGGCGAAAACAGTACACTATAGTAGCGAGAAGTGTGAAAAACAGATTTTTTAAGGCACCTGGCATTAGAAATATTTCTTATATTTATTGGTAATGAGTTCCATAACTTAATTGAATAGATAAAAAATAGCCGATATGAGTTAATGGTTTCTTGCAAAAAGACGATGGTACTTTCACAGCTAGCCGAGAGGAAACACATAAATTGCTACTTAAGAATCACTTCCCACACTCTAACCTTTTAAACAATGTCAATTCTAGAGTCACAAGCTTTCCCTTAAAAACAGAATCAACAGCCTGGAAACACGTTCAGTATAGACAAAGTAGAATGGGCCATAAACTCATTTAAGCCATATAATGCACTTGAATTAGACGGATTCTTTCCAGCAATGATTCAAAAAGGTCTGGTCCAGTTTCTTTCCACGTTAAGCGCCTTATTTCTGTATATCTTCCACTGGGAATACATCCCACTAGCCTGGTTGCAGGTTTTATTCCCAAACCAGATAAGCCTAAAACTTATGGACCCATAAGTCTCACATCATTTTACCTGTAAAGCATGTAAAGCATGTAAAGCATGGAAAGACTTATCGATTTACACATCAGATACCTTCTCAACTGAAATTCACCTCTGCACGCACCCCGCACCATAAATCAATAATCTAAGCGCTGGGTTGGAGCGATGCTCGTAAACTCGAAAATCTCAACATCTTCTGGTGTGACCAAAATCTATGTTTCAGCTGTCATATGTTGTCCACAAGGATGTGTTCTCTCACCGTTGTCACTGGTCATTGATGACCGACTAATGTAACCTTGTAATCTGGGCTATCAAACAATAGGATATGGCGACGCCGTTGTCATAATAGTGAAGGGTAAATACCCTAAAGATTTTCTATAAGATGCCTACTGCTCCAAAGATAGTAAACGATCGATGTGTTAGAGAAAATCTGTCAGTCAACCCCAATAAAGCTTCACTTGTTCCTTTCAGTCTTAAAAAAAATCTAAGTGTTAGCCTCATCTTGCCTAACGGTACAGTAATTTATACGCCAAGGAAGTAAGATGTCTTGGAATGGTTCCCGATAAAAAACTAAATTGCAACTTATATACTTACTTACGTATGCGGCCAGCAACCCTTGGAGGGTCTGAGACTGAGCTAATGCCGCTTTCCATCCATAACGGTCCCAGGTGCGTTGCTTCCAGTTTACTAAACCAAGGCTCGTGGCGCTTGCGATTATTTAATCTTTAAACCGAATGTTCGGTCTTCCTTTTCTTCGTAAAGCAGGTAGCTAGGATTAGCAGATTCTCTTAGCTGGAGCATTCTCACCAATACGCTCGAAGTGGTCGAGCCAGTGCATTCTGCGGGTTTTTGGCTTCCAGACTAAATCCACATCTTTACACAGTTCTTAGAGTTCGCGGTTCTTCTCCTCCATTCGCCGTCCTCGCAGGCAGGACCAAATATTCAATGTAGAATTTTTCTTTCGAAGGATTCCAACACCCGTTTCGCTTTCTTGCTTATCGTCCAGCAATCAGCTCTGTAAATTAAGACTGACAAAATCAGCCTTTTGTACAGCATGATTTTGAACCCTCAAGTTAACAATTTGGACCTTAGTTGTTTGGACAAACCGAAGTAGCAGTGGTTGGCTTAAGTTATTCTTAATCGAATCACCACTAGGGTGTCATTTGTGAAGTTTATATTTGCCCTCAAAATTATATCTCTGGATTGTTAGGTTCTGTCGTAGACGGTGTTCGATGGATCGGGTTTGGTCGACAGCATGCACTTTCACTCTCAGTACATGTTTCATCCTCGTTCATCATGAGACTGACTCATTTGGCTTGTTTTCCTATAGCAGCAAAAGACTCAACAATGGCACGCTGGGAACGGACGATGATGTCGATATCGTCTGTATAACCCTGCAGCTGGAGGGATTTGTTAAATATTGTGCGCTTACGCTGGCCTTCGCACTATCTTCTCCAGCACAAGATTAAAGAAATCACACGACACCGCATCTCCTTGCCGGAATCCGGTGCATGTTTGGAATAATTCGGACGTTTTTTTTCCAAGCTGCACGGTGCATTGAGACTTCTCTAGCGTGGTACGACTTAACCGAATCAGTTTTCTCGGGATTAGTGCGATGAATGCTGTCGTATGCGGCTTTGATGTCGATGAAGAGATGTTAAGTATCGACTTGGAACTCGTTGGTCTTTTCCAGGATTTTCCGCAGTGTGAAGATTTGGTCTCTCTTCGATTTTCCAGGCCGGAAGCCACGCTGATAGGTGTCGATTAGTGTGGTGCAAAACGACTCTAGTCATCCACACAGTATACTGGATAGGATCTTGTAGGCTACGTTAAGCAGGGATATGTCTCTGTAGCTCTTACAAGACATGGGACCGCCTTTCTTGAAAATGGGGCAGATAAAGCTGATAGTCCATTCTTCGGGCGTGCTCTCGTCCTCCCATACCTTGCAGATCATCTGGTGCATGCTCCTTACCAAAACGTCGCCACCAGCTTTGAAAAGCTCTGACTCTGGCTATGTCCACTTCGTCTACGCTGGGTGGGAGAACTACTTTATCGACTCAAGATGAGTTTTCTTCATACCCTATCACTCTCTCCTGATCATGCCCATCAAGCAGCTATTGGAAATGCTGCTTAAATACATCCACAATTCCCTGCAGGTCGGTGACAAGATTACCCTCAGTGTTTCAAGCGGCCTGAGTTCCTGGTCTGTAGCGTGCAGCCAGGCTTTTAGCTTGTATATAAAAGTTTCGCATCTTGTTATTACTCCTGCACTCTTTGATATCCTGGATAATAATGCATCATTGTAACCACGTGTTGTTTGCGATTGTGTTATGGAATAGCAGTTGCCCTCTGTAGTCTCTAGCTATCTCCAGTATGCTCAGGGATCTAATGTTGTAGCTCCTTTTTGTTGTGTGGCATTGGATAGTCGAATCGGGCTGCACCTAAATAGTGGTTAGAATCGACATTCGTCTCTTTAAATGTTTACATATTTATGACGTTTGACGAGAGTCTTGCACCATCACGTGGTCAATTCGGTCGGTGGTTCTACCGCGCGGTGTTAGCCAGGTTGCTGTGTGGATTCACTTATGAGGGAATGTTGTGCTACTTATCACCGCATTACTAGCTGCCGCAAAGTCAGTGAGTCGGAAGCCGTTATCTGTTGTCGTTTCATGGTGGCTGTGTTTTTTGACCAGCATGTCAAAGATGCACTCCTTCCCAGTTTTGGCATTGAAGTCACGTACTCCGTCGAAGAGGCCGTAGAAATACTCTTTGATAGGGTGCTCAGTTTTGTTCGTAGGGGCGTGTGTACATATAAGGCTTATGTTGTAGAATTTGCATTAGATGTGCAACTTTTTGTGGCACCTGCAATATATATTGCACTCCTTTCTTTTGATCATTCCAGATCTTATCCAGCGCACTTCCTGGATCGCAATAATGTCCGCCTTATACCGCATGATGATTTTTTCGAGTTTTTGGGGCGTATAATATTCTAACATTCCAGGAGCATACTCTTAAATCATTGTCCTTTTTCGTGCCGTGTCGTCGTTTTAAATCGAATCCATTTCCTTCCGAGGCAGTTAGCTAAGGATAGAAGAACGTATCATCTTGCCTAGAACACGTCTGCGTACATTAGCTCACTATTCAGCGGCTGATGATATAGCTGTCCAGGGGTGCAACCTAGAGGCTGATCTCAGCATGAAATGTGAAGTGAAAGGGATCGTATCTGGCATCTCTCCAATTTGAGCGCGTTCAGAACTTTATCCTGTATTTGCATTTCAATGACATTGGAAGAGTTGAATCCATCAACCCACCCTAGGTGGCCCTTGGAACTCATATATTAATATTGAAATTACCAAAGCGACTAAAGCCATGTGGGCTGCCGTCATGTGTTTTGAAAGACCCGGGGATTAACCCCAAAGGTCACATATTATACGTTACTTATACATACCATTTCGTCCACGTCGTTTTCAGTCAAAAAAGAAGGCAATGTTCACGGTTTTCATGGATTACAACGGTGTAGTGCATCATGAATTTTTTCCTGAAGGCCAGACAGTAAACAAAGAGTATAAAGAGTATTATTTGGGCGTCATGAGACGTTTGCGTGAAGCAATTCGCCGAAAGAGACCAGAATTGTGGGCAGAAAACTCGTGGATTTTGCACCATGATAGCGCACCGTCGCACAGTGCCATCATTGTTCGTAATTTTTTGACGAAAAATGCAACAAATAATATCCAACAGCCACCGAATTCACCTAATTTGGCTCACTGTAACTTCTTTCTGTTCAATCGAGTTAAAAAACCACTACGGGAAACGCGTTTCAGCAGCCGAGAGAAAGTAATAGAAAAATCGCAGGAAGCATTGATACGGAATATGAAAAATGTTTCGAGGATTGGATCAAGCACTGACATAAGTATGTTACAGTCGATGGGGATTACTTTGAAGGGGACCATATAGATTTAGGCGAATAAACTTGTATTTTTAATTTTCTGAATGAATTCCGGAAAATTTTTGATCAAGGTGGTATATGCAATGGTGATATCATCATCACCTACTCATCAATAGTATGGCGGAAGAAATCAAAAGCGAAATCTGCCAGACGAAATTATGTAAACAATCAGTCGCAGTAAGGGCACAAGTTGTGTATGCTGCATATATGTATGTATGCATACTTTGTATAGGATCATAACCTAGATACAAAATCTACATACACCTCTATGATCGAACACTCGATCACTCGAACACCCCTTACACACACGATGCAAAAAATCATGCAAACTTTTGCAAACAAATGTTCTTCGCCATCGTTTTTGTGAATGTCCAAAAACTTCAACGCTCTCCATCTGTGTTAATTCATTTGTGGTATAGAAGGAACGGAACAAGTTTAAAATACTACATGCATCGTATGTTAAGTTTAAGTCATACATAGCATCTTAAATCTGTACCAGAGATTGTGCCTTGAGCCTCGTAAATAATTTAAAAAAAAAATCTTAATTAGGTTTAGAGATCTAATTGTGCTACAAAACTTACATACCAACTGTTCAATTTGCAACAAAAAATTGCTATTTTAACGCAAAACGGCAAATCGATGTTACAAAGGCAAGTGTAATGATAGGCAAGCGACCTGTTTCCTGCTCATCTATTACCTGAGTGTCATTTATATCAATTGTACTATATACCTGTGCATATGTACATACATACATAGATTTGCACATATGTATGTAAATTGGTGATGGCCTACTTTGCATATTCCACTACATCAGCATAAGGGGAGGTTACAAAGATTAACCATTTGACAACAAATGGATTAGAGCCGACAGTTTAAAACTTGTCAGGTTAAGATATTCAGCCTTCAAGCAAAGTGAAATAGCAAAAAGCTAACATTGAAACCAACTTTGAATTTGAAAGACAACAACGTTGAAAGTATGCTTCAGAACCTTTAGTTAAAGGTCAACATTTAAGACAACAACGTTAAATATAACCTTTAGAACCGACATATTTAAGCGCCATTTAAATTAGCTCTATTAAAGTCTATTTTTTAAGTCATCAGAATATTTATTTTTTTAAGCTAGATTATCTTTATATTTTTGCATTTAATAATCTTTGTTAGAATTTCATCATAATTTAGAAATAACCTTTTGAAAACTTAAATATAAGTGCATATGTTATATTGTATCTACATATGTTTCATGTGCTGAAAATATTTCAAAATGCAGATGAAATAAAGATTTCCACAACTGATAATATATATTATACAAACATATGTCATAACATATTATATATCTAATCAAAATAAATGTATGTTATACAAACATATGTACGAGTATAACAGGGTCTTCCAAAAGGGACTTCCGAATTTAGACAGTTGATAGCGGCCATATTGTCGAAGCTATACCTGTCAAATTGGCTGTCAGGTATTCAGTCCGTTTTTCCAAATCACAATGGATGGACATAGCTAAAATTGTTTTACCAAAATGGATGTTTTACTCGGGCAACATTCCGCGCGCTTTGCCCATTTTACGTTCGCCATAATCATCCTATCTGGAGGACTATTCGAAGTGTGGTTTATAAATTTGAGTCCACTGATTCAATAAACGGTAAACCAACACCTATACGCCGACGAATCGCAAGATCTGCCGAAAACATCGCCGCTGTCCATGAGAGTGTCGAGGAGGTCGATTTCACGTGGCTCATAAGAACTCGGCCTTTTGCAGACCATAACTTGTCGAATTTTGCGTCAAAAATTCAACTGACCCAGGAACTGAAAATAAACGACCATAGTAAACGATGTGTGTTCGCTGAATGGGCTCTTTAGCAGTTGGAAACTGACCCTAATTTTCATTGAAAAATCATGTACAGCGATGAGGCCCAATTCTGGATGAATAGGTACGTCAACAAACAAAATTGTCGAATTTGGTACGATACCAATCTAGATGAGATCCAAGAGCGTCCTATGCATTCCGAAAAAGTCGGCGTCGTCGGTCCACATTTTTTTTAAGAACGACGTTGGCCAAGCCAGCACCGTCAATGGCGAGTGCTATAGGTCGATGATTACCAACTTCTTTTACCCTGAATTAGATCATATTGACTCCAACGACATGTGGATTCAACAGGACGGCGCTACGTGCCACACAGCTCACGCCACATTGGAAATTCTGAACGAGCGACGCAAGGGCATGGTCTTCTCACGTGTAGGTGACGTGAACTGACCCCGTTAGACTTTTTCTTGTGGGGTTTTCTGAAGTAGCAGGTCTATGCGAATAAGCCACAACCCACAGCGGCGCTCAAAGCCAACATAATCCATGTCATCGTTCAAATTCAGCCTGATTTATGCGCCAGAGTCACGGAAAATTGGATATTTCAGATACGTGCAACATAGAGAAGTCGCGGCGAACATTTGAACGCTGTTATATTCCATAGGCCTTTCAAACGAATTAAAAGTTTCGATGACATCTCACACACACTTTGTTTTATTGAAATTTAAAGGCAGGAAGCGCTTTATATACAATAGATACGAGTATATGCCACAAAATAACATACATAATAATGCACAAACCTTTGATCTTCAGAGGAAACGTGCGAATATGGAATATTGAATACATCACACAAACTTAAATCCTAACCATAATAGACTTCGGTGGAATTAACCTTATGTCAAAATCGTATGAAGAGCCCACTTAATTTCTGTAGGGATAGAAGATAGAAGTTCAAGTTACCCATAAGGTACTTGGGCAAACTTAATAATCTGTCAAATTTTGCACCTAATTGGGATTGGTTTCATAGCAATAAATTAAGAAAGTTAAAAATGGCAAAATTATCTTATTATTATTTTGCAATGGAACGGATAAGTAACTTCATAAAAATAAATGAAATAGGAGCGAAAAAAATTTCTTATTCATTTGCTTCAGCCTACTAAAATTAACGAAACTCGACGAAATCCAGTTACGGTCATGCAATACTAATGTATTAACATGTAATGAGAGATTTCATTAAATTGGCTTAAGTTCACCAAAGTCCATTATGGTTGGTCCTTTAGATTTATACAACATCAACTCATGGAAACAAACAGAAGTTTTCTTTTTATGTAAAAAACGCAATTGCATAATGTGAAAAATAACTTTGATTTGCCCTGCATGCCTTTTAGGCTCCACTACGCGCCCGCGACGTGCAGCGTTTTATTGATACAGTCGTTGGAGCCGATCTAGAGCCGAATGTGTTTATGTACATATCTGGATGATGTTGTCATTGGCTCAGAAATATTTGAACAGCATTTGAACGAAGATCATATCTTGACTCGAGAAAAATGCGAGTTTTCTGAGCTAGAACTAAGGTACCTTTGGTACGTAGGAAACAAGAAGGGTCTATTGGTTGACTCAGAAAAATTCAGGTGTATAGTCTAGTATCCGCAACAGAAGACGGTAACAGGAGTTCGAAGGTTTGTTGGCATGCTGTCGTGGTGTCGTAGTACAGGCGTTTTGTTCCAATTTTTTCAGAATTGATCGTTCAAATAACGCCGATTTAATTGGAACGAGAACTGTGAGAGTGCCTTATGTACATTAAAAGAAAAGTTGATCTCCGCTCCTGTACTTAAGTGCCACGACTTTAGTTTAACCTTCACGGTACATACGGACGTTTCATGAAGTGGTATACTTGCGGTCCCTACTCAGGACCAACCGGATGAAGGGGAAAAAGTAATAAGCTATCTTAGCAGAACGCTGACGCGACCTGAGAGAACTTACTCGACAATGAAACGGATGTGCCTAGAAGTCCTATGGGCTGTTGAAGGCTGTGGTTGAACAATTTGAAAGACTCGCAGGATAGACGGGCTCGATGAGCTGTCCAATTACGGGAGTATAAATTTAATATCATACACCAGAAGGTTATGATATTTTGTCACTGACGCGTTGTCGAGGGTAAACGAGGAGCTGCCTCCGTAGCCACATCAGATGCTAGATATTGTTCGGCGAGATGGTGGAAAGTATAATGACTGGAGGGTAGATGGAGGGTAGATGGAGGCATTCTATTTAAATGTGTATAACTGAGGTACCCAAAGTTGAAGAATGAGGGGAAAGAGTTGTAGCAAGTGGTTCCGAAGGAGAGTATAGCAGAAGTGCTCAAGAAATGCCACGATGACATATTGATTGAAGACGGTGGTATACAGAAAACGCTAGACAGGGTGGTTAAAAGCTATTACTGGCCGAAGCTTAAGACAAGTATAGCCCGATACGGTCGCGTAGAGTTTGTCAGATGGTGAACCCGGACAGAAGCCGGCGGGCTTAATGGCTTCCCGATGCAGCGTTGCTAGACCTTGGGAAATGTTATGCATTGACCTTATAGGACCACTTCCGAAGGACTAAGGGTTATTGTTATATTTTGACAGTAGTAAACTTTTTTCCAAAATTCCCCTTATTTCTCCCTTTAAGAACAGTCACAGCAAGATCTGTATTCTGTGCGACAATGGGATGCAGTTCAAAACCAAGGAAGACGGCGATTTAGCTGATGTATACAAAGTCACGCTCAATTTCACAGGATTTTACCACCCTCAAGCCAACCCAGCTGAGCTTTATAATCAAACCCTCAAAACAAAGCTTCGTGCTTACATATCCGATAATCACCTCAAAAGGGAAGAACTGCTACCCAAGGTGGCATGCGTAATTTGAACCTCAACGCACGAAGTGCTCAAAGTTTCCCATTATTTTGTATTATTCGGGAGAGGGATGTCACTTAAGGGTGATGGATCGGACTTCCATCGGATCAGTGACGGCTTTGCCTTAGGTCGTTTATGGATGGTCGAAAGCTTTTTATAGAATGCGCGTAGCAGCACAAAGGTCTGTAAAACACTACAATCTACAACAAAAGGACCCTCAGTTATTTCCAAAAAAAATTTTCTTGAGAAGGAATTTCATCTTGTCAGATGCTGCTAAGTATTTTACAGGAATGTTTGCCCCCAAATACGCCGGTCCATTTGAGGTAATCAGGGGAGACCCCCCTTGGACGTACGAATTGGACGACAGTAGGGGAAAGGATATCAAGTTATTGTATTTAACAATAAGGAAGATTTGTTTTGGTAAGTTTATTCGGTGTTTGCGCGAATGGATTTTTTTGAAATTCAGTGTTGAGTGATAAGCATTTTGATTTGAATGAGCTTACATTTTTTTTAGATGATGGCAGTGGTGTTCGAGATACAATACAATTATGATTCTTTATAAATAATTTAATGCATAAATAAAATATTGTAACGTGCTAATACCAGAAGCAAATAAATCTATTATATTACTTATGTCAAAAAACATAGAAAAGAAAATATTGTTTAGCAATATACAACAAGTACAACAAAAACCTATATACAAAAACAGTATCAACAGACAGCCGAATAAAACTGAATTTTTATAACATTTAAGAGTTCAACACAAAGCGGTTGTGGATATTTCCAAGAAGAACATTCTACAGAGATTGTTTTTACATGTATTTCTTTTAAGTTCTCTCCAACACAAAAACAAGTGTTGATGGAAAATTTTCATCCATAGAGTATTATTTTGTATTGATTACTATTTTGTCTTTGGTATTATTTTGTATTTGTGCTGTTGGAATTAGCAATTGGGTAAGTTATGGCGGCTGGTATTTTATTTTGTTAATTGTGTACAGGTATATACGAATTGGATTTTATTTTGGAATGTTTTGAATTTCCGTGGGTTTGAAATAATTATCGTTTGTTGGTAGCGGGCAAAGTTTGGTGATTGGTCGTTTGAAAATTCCTTGTTGGATTTTGACTTTGACCACGCGTGTTAGGGTGTCTGCTTCTGGAAGCATTTCTTGTATACGTCCGAAGCTCTATTTGGCGGGGAAAGCCGCTCACCTTTTACGAGTCCAAGATCTCCTACCCTTCTGTTATAAATGTTGCTTCAACCATTTCGGGTGTTGCCTCTAGCGCTAAGTATTCCCCTTGCTAGTGCTTTCAGATTGTTTGGAGTTGCCTTTGAATGGCCTTCCTTCTATGTGTCCTTCTGCCGTAGTGTCCTTGTTTGTCGATGAATATGTCTGATTCTGGCATGGTGAATAGCCCCGATCAAAAGGGTAGGAGTTAGCGGTTCGAAATCTTCTAGATTTTCTGTTAAAGGGGACAAAGGCCTCGAATTTAAACACGCTTCGATTTGCATCAAAAGCATTGGAAGCTTCTCAAGTGTGAGTGTACCGTTACCGACTATCCTTTTCAAGTGGTACTTACACTCTTTACCCCTGCTTCCCACAATCCTCGAAAATGGGGGAATCTCCACTTCGTCTCTTCAGGAGCTTTTGTATCCGCAATCTCCTTTCTATCATTAATCGCGCCTTTCATAAGGCCTCACAGCTCTGCATTCGTCCCCACGAAGTTCTGCATCGGCCCCCACCAAGTTACTTCCGAAGTTACTATAAATTTCACCGCAGACTCCTAGTATGTAGTGCTGCGAGTCTTCTGAAAGCGGCCAAAAATGCTTGGGTTGTGAGGTCACTTACCGTTTCTAAGTGAATGGCTTTGGTGGCTAAACATATAAAAATTTCTACGAGTATGTACCCCTTGTGATACTCGGATTCCGTGTCCTTATATTTATAGGTCTTGCGTGATCAACCCCTGTGTGGGAAAAAGGTTTTAATACAGCCACCTGGGGCTACAAGCAGTTCCTCTATAAGCTGTTGTGCTGGCTGACTGCGAAACCTAAAACATGTGGTGCAGTTGTTGATGTGTTTCTTTGCTGCTCCTTTAATTTTAAACACTCAATACTTCCATCTTATATGTATAATCATAAGTTCTGTTCTTCCGTGTATGACCTTTCATGTAAATCGCTAAGTGATGTTTGGGTTCCAAATTAGCTGGTGCTATTCATCATAGGAAATGTTTGCCATCTTCAACCTTCAGCGTACGCGAAGAATTCTTTCGCAGTCTATGAATGGGTTCAGCGATCGCATGCCTTTGGGTTTCATCCCTGCGGGGAGCATCTTTTGCTGAGCATAGCGTGCGACTACATTTGCGGGGAGGTCTAATTCGCTGGCTAAAAATGGTGCAAGGTGACGGTTGGATGGGACTCTCTTTACGTTATCCCCAAAGCGCAATTCGGTAGAGTCGGATTGAGATTGACTATCGTTGAATCAGCTGGATGAATACCATTTGAACCAATCCCGACTTGTGGACCTGTTTCCAAATAAACATTTTGCCCCTCTGTTCATCAGCGTTTGCTTTTCCTTCATACCAAGTTGTAAAAATTCGGCTGATCTTTGTACATATGTACATTTGCACAAATATTAATGTAAATTGAAGACGATTCTCGTCTTTCATATCTAACTGTACCTCCGCAAAACGTGGTTACTCAGATTAAACATTTGTCAAAAAAAAAATAAATAAATATTAATATAGGTGCTACCCTGGATTTGGCGACAAAAAGCCTTACTGCTACTGTTCTAGAAGCATCGTTCATTCTTAGATACATGCAGCAACAATATGCCTTTATGAAGGGGTCTGCAAATGCATGTATTTTATAACTTTTATTTTATTGCATAACGAGGAACAGCAATATTCTGAATTAACAAGAGGTCTGTAATAAACTTACGCCACTCGTTGTCGATGGTTTGAAGGATTGACGCATCCCAGTCCAGTTTCTCTATCCATAGTTTTTGCAGGATGATTTTTGCTTGTATTATAATGGGGCTTAATAACCCCATTGGGTCAAACAGTGACGACGACAAAGATAGAATGGATCTCTTTGTAAATTTAGCGTAGGTCTGATCAGGCTCCTCTGCGAAAGAAGAATGGTTCATATTCCATTTGTCCAGTTCACACCCAGCTGAATTCAAAATTTCTAAGACTTATTTTCGTGTTTGTGCTAGTGTCTCTGTTTAAGATTCAGAAATATGCTTTATTTGTTTGTAACATGAATTCATTTAACCTGTATAAGATTTAACTTTAATAATTTTCTTTCTGTTTTGAATTGCTTGTTAAATTTTGCTTTTACTCACTGTATTGTTAAATAATCACCAACCTGTATCTCATCCTGTGAATCTAATCGGCAACAACAGTGTGAATAGATCACACCACAGCACAAATCGTACCACCATCGATCGTACCATCGACCGTACCATCGACCATCATCATCCAACTATGCACAAAGAAGAAGACGCAAAATTGTTGTTGCAATTAACACGCACAATTTATAGCACTGCGTGGGTGCACGGTTAGATGGGTTGAAGACTTTTGTGCATTGACACAAGTTGTTTGAATCTCAACGAATAAAGACTTTGAATAAGCCAAATTATTTGCTGTCTTTTTTTGGTTTTAATTGTTTTTTTTTTATTTTCGATTGTCGTAGCAAGTACTTCTTATTCGGTTTTATCGGTTGCTCCACAAATCCAAAGTTGAACCCAATACAAAAGAGGTCGAGCCGGATTTCTAAAATTCGTAACAAACAGTTTAACATTTTTTTGTGAAGTGCAAACCTTTGAATTGATATATTGTTTTAATATGAGTTCGCTAAAACAAAAGTTCGGTAATGTTAGGGGTCGTTTAACTCGCACGCGTGATTTTGTGGACTCTATCGAAGAAAGTACTACCCTACAAATGCTAGAGATTCGGTTAAAAAATCTTAATGACTCGTGGTCTGAATTCTCTGAGTTATATACAAAGATTATAGAAAGTGTTTCCGATGAACAATTCGAAGGGTATGAGAACGAATTTGGACTTTATGAAACGCGCTTTTTCGAATCACTTTCGCGAATAACGTCAGCAATGCGAAGCAGACAGGCAAATGACAAATCAAATATAAATTGTTTGGTTGTTGAACAACTCGCTCATCAGCAATCCACGTTTTTGGAAAAAATTCATGCCACGTCGGAAGATTCGCCCATTCAACTTCCAAAGTTTACTGTGCCAATTTTCTCGGGTGACTACAAGGATTGGCCTTCCTTTCGAGATTCAGTTACCGGTTCCGTTGATAATAAGAAAAATCTGTCGGCTACACAAAAATTCCATTATCTTAAGTCGTTTCTACGTGATGACGTGGTAAACTTAATAAAACATATGGCAATATCTGAGGCCAATTACGTAGAAGCGTGGGATCGTTTAGAAGGAAGATATGATCGCGTTCATCTTATCGTCCAATCATTCATCCAAACATTTCTAAATATTCCAACAGTTACGTCCGGGAATGTAAAAGGTTTGCGTAAGTTGTCAGACGGAGCAGATGAAGTAATTTGTGGCTTGAACACATTAAAGTCGAACGATCGCTATCATTGGCTTCTGTATTTATTATTAAATAAAGTTGACAGTGAAACGAAACAAAGTTGGGCAGAACACAACGGTGGGGTAGATAATCCCAAGTTCAGTGAATTGCTCCAATTCTTGGAGGCAAGATGTAATGCATTAGAATCGTGCCAAACGTTTACCACATCAAGTGCATCGCGTAATCGAAACCAACCAAAAATTCGTACTCATGTCACTGAAGCTTCGCAAGTGCCTTCACAATGCCCAAAATGTAACGAACAGCACATACTGTCTCAATGTCCTCGATTTACTGAACTAAGTGTTGACACGCGTCGGTCATTTGTTAAAGACAATTCTTTATGCTTTAATTGCCTTCGGGCAGGACATACTGCAAAAAAGTGTCGGTCGAATTTTTCGTGTCGCGAATGCAAATCCCGTCACCATTCCCTTGTCCATCTACCGGGGCAAAATAACCCTCCTTCGTCATCGTTGAACTCTTCGTCATCAAACTTGTCTTCACACACTCCCGGTGTTCCTATTGTCAGCAATCATCTGCACCATGCAAGCTTGTGTAAGCAAAATATTCTTCCTACTATCGGCGCACAGGTAAAAAATAATCAGGGAAATCTAGTTAACTGCAGAATATTATTAGACTCCGGGTCTCAAAACTCATTTATAACCGAATCGTTTGCGCAGAGACTTGGAATTCGATGAGAACATGCTCGCGTTCCTATTCGTGGAGTATCAAGAACTGATTCAGGTTATACAAGAGGTATCGTTTCAATTAAGCTTTATTCTCGAATTAATCAAAATTACTTGTTTGTTGATGCATATATCCTTAGCAAGCTTACATCTAATCTTCCTTCACAGCCGTTCGAAAGTTCTTCTTGGTCTCATATCTGCGATTTAGACTTAGCAGATCCCGAATTCAACATCCCAAAACCTGTTGACATGTTGCTTGGGGCCGATAAATTCTGGCATGTAATTAAAGAAGGTCAAATTCAGGGTCCAACAGGGGTCCCAGTAGCGCAAAATACAACGTTTGGCTGGGTTGTAACGGGACAGTTACTCGATTCGAACTCTTTTTCTCGGCCGGTAATTTCATCTCTACTCTCCACCCTTGATGTCGATAGACTTTTTCAACGCTTTTGGGAACTTGTTCAGGTATCTCCTTTGGAAATCGATTTATGTCATAACGATGAAGCCGAAATAAACTTTGGTAAAACATTTACCCGATCACTTGACGGAAAGTATGTAGTTCAGCTTGCATTTAAAGTTTCCTTCTCAGTTTTTGGTAACTCTTTACAGTCTGCTGTGAATCGCTTATATGCAATGGAACCTAGATTTCAAAGAGATTCGAGGTAGCGTGATATGTATACAAACTTCATGCAAGAATATCAAGATCTCGGCCATATGACTCGTATTCCACCTTCTGAACTCCCATTCAACAAGATTTGATCAGAGTTTGTTTGCGTTTTCGGCAATTTAAGTACGTTTTTACTGCCGATATAGTAAAAAAGTTTCGCCAAATATGGGTTGCCGATGAACATTGTGATTATCAACGTATCGTTTGGAGAAAAAATGCTAGTAACAACATCGAACATTATCGGTTACGGACCGTAACATAAGGTACATCGTCGGTCGGCTCCATTTCTTTCTGTTCGGGTCTTAAAGCGATTGTCAGAAGACTACAAAAACCAATATCCCAGATCGGATCGTGTTCTCGGTGAGAACGTTTACGTAGATGACATCATGGCGGGTGCAAATTCGATTGATGATCTAATAAACTTGCAGTCTGAACTGGTATCCTTGTTATCAAAGGCTCAACTTCAGCTTCGAAAATAGAATTCAAACTGCTGGTCTCTGCTCGATTGCCAAAAGAAGATTGCCAATATTCACCATTTGAAACAGATTGCACGGAATCATTGATCAAGGTGCTGGGTTTGTATTGGGACCCTAACACAGACCAATTTTCTTTTCGGATGACGGAATCTCGTTTCAATCCAACACCAACTCGACGCTCTCTTCTATCAGAAATCTCCCGCATTTTCGATCCTTAAGGATTCTTAGCGCCATCGGTTATTTTATTTAAAATGTTATTTCAGCAGTTATGGTCTTCGGAGCTCAAACTTGATTTGGATGATCCACTTCCGTCACGGTTGGCTGACAAGTGGACAAGATATCAGAAGAAACTTCACTATTTTGAATAGATTCGATTACCACGCAACGTCTTTCATCACTAGAAGAAGTAGAACTACATGGGTTTGCAGATGCATCGTCACTGGCGTACGCTGCTGTTGTGTATCCAATATAGAACCTGCTGCTCTCTTGCTTTGTAAACTGATAAGTCTGGTAAGGTCGTCAATTACAATGAACGTCAAAATCTTAGCCTGGACTGACTCGGAAATCGTTCTTCATTGGCTGTCCTCTCCACCTCGTCGTTGGACTTCATTCGTAGCGAACCACACAGCACAAATACTCGAATCCATTCCGCGACACGCCAGGAATCATATTTCATCCGAATGGAACCCAGCCGATTGTGCGTCGAGCGGTGTAATCCCGTCACCTATAAACAACCATCCTTTATGGTGGTCAGGACCCTCCTGGTTATCATTGCCAACAGATCGTTGGCCAACGGGTAGTCGGGTGTCCCCAGAGAACAAATTAAGCCATACGGAAGAAAGAAAAGTCACCCAACTAACACTTATAACGTACACCCCCGCGGGGTCCAGGAGTCTCAGAAACATTTGTGATAGTCCGCCAGAGGTTTCGGATACTAAGTAGCCGCAACTTGATTCGCAAAATAGTTCATCAGTGTAAGGCATGCTTCGAACAACGCAAAACGATGACTCAACAACTTTTGGGTGATCTGCCTTCACCACGGGTTGAAGCTAGTCGACCATTTTTAAACAGCGGATATGACTATGCTGGTCCATTTACCATCAAACTCTCTCGAGGTCGAAATCAACAATTATCGAAAGCATATATGGCGCTCTTTGTGTGTATGAGCACCAAAGTAATTCACTTTGAGTTAGTGAGTGATCTAACGACCGATGCATTTTTAGCTGCCTTCAGACGTTTTTTCGCTAGACGTGGGAAGTGTACTAATGTATATAGTGACAACGGAACGAACTTCCAAGGGGCAAGGCGGTGCTTAAACGAAATGCAGAGGTTAATATTATCACAATCAGTTCACCGACTGGTCTCGCAGCGTTCACATCGTGTTCGACTTTCTCGAGTGCAAGTGTGTTGTGTTAACCAAAATTCCTAAACGTGATAGATCCCCTGAGGCCGAGGACAATCACTCGTCCTCGGATAAAAAAATCTGTTTCAATTTCAATATGAATAACATAAACAACAGCGCTCGTGGTCAAAAAGATCCAAATAGGAATAATTAATTATTACAGTCCACTACAGTGCCTTCCAGACAGTGATAATGATGATGACAATATGGACAACTTAATCGCGAATAATGTCACATCCAAAAAAGTGTATATCCCACCAATCAAAGTATTGCAAAAATCATCAGAGTTTGTGCACACGCTAATGAAATCACTTAAAATTTGTGACTATTGCATTAAAAAGATTTCAATCGGAATCAAAATAATATGTGAATCACTGATTTCATATAAATCAGTTATTTCTAAATTAAAAACAGAAAAATGTCAATTTTTTTCCCATGAGTTTAAAAGTGAAAAAGTGTTCAAAGTGTTTTTGTATGAATTAGGTGAAGTTGAAACTTCTGCTCTTAAAGAGGAACTAATTAAACTCAAACTTAAATACAGCGATGTTAAGAGAATAATCAAAAAGTATGAACACTACACTGATAATTTCTACTTAATATCACTTGAAAGTGTTTCAATTAGGTTGAACTATCGTTCAATATTGCACACACAAGTAAATTGGGGCTTGCAGAAAAAACTTCGTGGAAAATTAACTCAATGTCATAATTGCCAGATGTATGGTCATGGCGAACAGAACTGTTTTATAAAAACTTATTGTGGTACCTGTGCTGGGTCACACAAAACTGCTTATTGTAATGAACCCGATGTGATTAAATGTGCAAATTGCAAAAATTCTCATAGAGCTTCCGATCACTCTTGCATCAGCAGAATGGCTTACCAAGAAATAAAAGAAAAAGCGGCTAGGAAAAGTCTAATACTCCTTCCTCGGTTCCACAACTATCACGAGCACAAGCTTCTGCTCATAGAATACCTATGAGGAATGAGTTTCCTCTGCTCCCACAACCTCGTCATCAACGACAAGTTCCAGTTAAGAGTGCAAATCCAGCTCATAATATATGGGAAAACCCTTCTCTCACAGCAGCTGATGCTATTGTCAGCAATGGAGGTCACCTCAGCAATGTTGCTAGAAACACTTCCAGCAATATTTCACTAAATCTTCCGTGCAATATATCAAATGACTCTACTCTTTTCACTATCGATGAATTAAATGCGTTAACGATCGAAATGATAGAATTATTATCATCTTGTAAGACAAAATATGATCAATTTAAAGTAATCGCGCATTTAGCATGTAAGTTTGTGTATAGTAGTAACAAGTAATTATGGACAATACATGTATTAATATTGTTAATTGGAATGCCAGAGGGATTCGAAGCAAAACTGTAGAGTTTACAAACTTTTTAAATAAAAGCAATATGATTAACTTATCAACACCTGTTGTTAAATGTTATGGAAATGCAGAGGTGGGGGAGTTTCAATACTTATTAGAAGATCAATTCGACATTCGCCCTTACCTACTCGTATTATAAATACGCGTCTTATAGAAAATATAGGTATTGAAATAAATTTAATTAATGACAAATTTATTAAACTCTACTGTGTGTATTTTCCTGGTGATGCTACATCAGTTGGAAAAAGAGCAAGTCTTAAGAGCGACTTAAGGAAGTTTTTTACAATAAATGATGACTTCCTGATAGCGGTAGACTTAAATTGCCGTCATAGAGATTGGGGTTGTGTCAAAGCAAACACTTGGGGAAATATTCTTTCAAGGCTTTCTGTCTTGTTGCCTGTTTCCGTTCTATTTCCTCCTTGTCCCACCTATTTTCCTGCTAGCTATCGCGGTAGTCCTTCTGCCCTCGACCTATTTATTACAAATGTGGATAGTTTGATTAATCCACCATTTTCAAAAAATGAGCTTAGTTCTGACCATAACCCCGTATTTTGTCGGCTTCTTCGGTCAGGGGAGAGAAGTGTACAATATCGAACAAATTTTAAAAACCGGAATTAATCAAAAAGTTTTTAGCGTTCCAAAGAATTTAGACAGTATAAAGTCTAAAGAAAATATTATTTCAATTGTTGATGGTTTTTAACAAACTATTTTAAGCTCTGTTGAGGAAGCCGTTCCGAAAATACCAATACGAATCCAATTGAAAAACTTCCTTCCCATATTTTGGAGTTATAAAAGCTGCGAAATATTTGCAAAAGGTATTGGCAAAAATATCGTCAGCCTGTTTTTCGATACCAAACGTTCTGCCTCAAAAAACTGGAAATATTAGAGTACAAGAACACAGAGTGGAGTGTTAAATTAAAATATTTAGATAAAAATGCAAAACCGTTCTGGAACATTGTGAAGGTAATCAAAACTAAAAATGTTTAAAAACGACTTCTTGCTCTTCTTTCACCGACAGTCAAAAATCGAATGCACTTGCAAGTAGCTTTGCAAAAAAATTTTTAGTATCTCAACACTTAGGCGATGCTGATACGAATAGTCTGGTGAATATCACTGTGCAAGCATTCAATGCAGATAGTCTCAACTCTCAAAATAATCTTCTTGTGAACGAAGAAGATGTTGAATATTTTATAAAGGGTCTGTGCACTAAAAAGTTAGGTGGTGTGGATCTCATAAGAAACACATTTTTAAAACAACTTCCAAAGGCAGGGATATTATACATAGTTTACATTATAAATGCATGTCTGAAATTACAATACTTTCCTGATGCTTGGAAAAAAGCTAAAGTGATGCCAATTTTAAAATCTGGAAAGCCACCAGAATATCCAGAAAGCTATAGGCCAATCAGCTTACTCAGCAATTTAGGAAAAATTTTTGAAAAAATTAGTAAAGAGAAAATTTTAGCATTTATCTGTGATAATAATATTTATCCTAAAGAACAATGTGGGTTTCGAAGAAATCATAGTTCTTCCCATCAGGTGCTTAGAATTTGTAATTCAATAAAAAACCATCGTTCTCAAGGTAAGTCCACGGGGATGATTTTGTTAGACATCGAAAAGGCTTTTGACTCGGTTTGGCATGATGGTCTCATTTATAAAATGATTCATTTTGGTTTTAACCTCCCGCTTTGTAAAATAGTGCAGTCTTTTTTATCTAACCGTTGTTTTAATGTCCATGTGAACAGCAGTGTGTGCAATTCAATTGTTTTTAGTTCAGAAGTTCCAAGGGTCGCTGTTGGGACCTGTTCTCTTCAATATTTACCTCGCTGATTTTCCAAATCCGCCTGGTTGTGAAGCGGCCATTTTCGCAGATGACGCTGCACTATGTTCATCTCATCAGTTTGCTCTTACTGTTGAAAGCAATTTAGGGTGGGATGGATTTGTTGACCAAATATTATAATAGATGGAAAATAAAATTAAATGAAGAAAAAACACAAGTGATCTTTTTCACACGAAAAAGAAAGGCTTGTTTTGTCGCTAACAGCCATATCCGAATCAACGGGAAAAATATAAAATGGGACCCATCTATTAGACACCTAGGCATCTACCTAGACACAAGGCTTACATTTAAGGAACACACAAATACTACACTAAAGAAAATTTGTATTGCAATCAAAATGTTGTACCCTTTTATAAATCGTAAATCCTTACTTTCACATGAAAACAAAATCATTTTGCATAGAACTATCTTTCAGATAATTTTGTTGTTTGATTATCAAGTATGGGGAGATTCCGCAGCATGTCATATTAAAAAGTTGCTCAACCTACCATGGCATCACTCAACATTGGAGCTACATAATAGGGCGAATGTTGAATTATTATTGAATTATTATCTACTAGGATTGCAAAGCTGAATTTTTAACAAGATGTAGATTTGCTGACAATCCTCTGATAAGTGAATTATATAGTTAAATGTTTTAAGTGCTTATAAAATTAAGAAAGTAATATGTAAACTTATCTATTTACTGTTATTTATTTACTATTTGTTTTATTTTCATTATTAACTTATTATAATTTACTTATTTATTTATTCATTTGTTTATGTAATTATCTAATTATTCATTTATTTATTTATTTATTTATTTATTTATTTATTCATTTATTTATTTACTTCTTTATTTATTTATATATTTATTTATTTATATATAATTGAATTATTACTTATGTATTAAGAAAACAATCTGGTCTATTATATGTATATGTTACATATTTATTTATTTATTTTTCTTTTTTGTTTGGATTGGAGGTTTTTTTCCGTATTTTCCTTCAAAATTTTGTTAATTTTCCCGAAATTATTTGTAACTAATTAACCATATATCAATAGATATTTTGTTTTTATCGAATTATTGTAATATAAAATTTGCGGTTACTATACCTATGTACAATAAATTTTTTTAATATACGAAATAAAATAACCTAAACTAAATAATATCACAATCTCACAACGAAGACATCGCTGCATCGCTTGCTGTGGACGGTACCAAATGACATTTTATTCCCCCTTCAGCTCCACACTTCGGCGGATTGTGGAAAGCGGGAGTGAGATCGGTCAAACTTCATTTACGAAGAGTAATTGGATCATTTATTCTCACTTTTGAAGAGTCTTACACAGTTTTTACTCAAATCGAAAGCGTTTTAAACTCTCGTCCTCTTTGTGCAATCTCTGATGAAGATTTAAATCCACTAACCCCCGCACATTTTCTTATAGGCGAACTATATATCACAGTTCCAGAACCAAGCTATCTTGATGTCCCACAAAACCGTTTGTCACACTGGAATCACCTTCAAAGCGTGGTACAAGGGTTTTGGAAACGATGGCATTTGGAATAAATAACATCACTTCAAAGAACGTCCCAAATGGCAGAACATCAATAGAGACTTAAAAGTTGGGGATCTGGTAGTCATTAAGGAACCAACCCTTCCACCAGCCAAGTGGCTTCTTGTCCTTCCAGGTTCAGATGGCATGATACGAGTCGCTTCGATAAGAACGAGCCGTGGAACATTCATTCGGCCAGTGACCAAACTTTCCGCTCTACCCTTGTCCTGAAACATCGTTCCAGGGTCGGCGGGATGTTTAAAATTCAGAAATATGCTTTATTTGTTTGTAACATGAATTCATTTAACCTGTATAAGATTTAACTTTAATAATTTTCTTTCTGTTTTGAATTGCTTGTTAAATTTTGCTTTTACTCACTGTATTGTTAAATAATCACCAACCTGTATCTCATCCTGTGAATCTAATCGGCAACAACAGTGTGCATAGATCACACCACTGATCGTACCACCATCGATCGCACCATCGACCGTACCATCGACCATCATCATCCAACTATGCACAAAGAAGAAGACGCAAAATTGTTGTTGCAATTAACACGCACAATTTATAGCACTGCGTGGGTGCAAGGTTAGATGGGTTGAAGAATTTTGTGCATTGACACAAGTTGTTTGAATCTCAACGAATAAAGACTTTGAATAAGCCAAATTGTTTGCTGTCTTTTTTTGGTTTTAATTGTTTTTTTTTCTTTTCGATTGCGGTAGCAAGTACTTCTTGTTCTTCTTTATCGGTTGCTCTAAAAATCCAAAATTGAATCCAATACAGTCTCTAAATCTATAGCGCAACCAAAAATTCGAAAGAAATTTCAAAGTTGTTATATCTGGAGCGAATGGTTGATTGAGTTTGATATTTTATTTTTGTTTGAGATACTCCTATTCCAGCGCGGACGACATTCTTCCTCAATTACGAAATTAACCCGCGAGAACCCGGATCAAGCCGAACCTACCGAATTGATAACCTCCCGATGAGTCCTTGACGAGTGCCAGAGCTGTTGTCAAAATAACTTGTTCTTTAGGAGCACGATGCATTTCAGATGTCGCCAATGTAGAATATTCAATTCCAGTTCTAGATATTACTGTTGTTTGAGATCTATGCAAAAAACTATGGTGCGATTGCCTTCAGTTCTTACACGTATGCGACGAGGGACATTTGGAAACGCTATAGCCCTTTTCTAAACAATTCAAGAAAAGCCCTAATCGTTTTGCGGTAGAAAATCTGTCTGAAAGTTCAATGAAACTTGAACAACTTGTAATTTAATGATTAGTCTTTTGACAAAAGGCACAACATCGTTAATTGACAGCCAAAAAAGTCTGAACAAAGAAGATGACTTCGGTTTTTTTTTAACGATTTCTTAGTACACTCTAATATAAGCTGTTCGCAATCCCTGGCTTCCAGATATTGACACCGTTTGTTGAGGGCTTTCGCACACTCGTTCCATTCAGGCAACTTCTGGCAGTCAAGCTGTTCATTCCACTTTGACTGTGCCTCTGGATCAACCTTTAACATCGCAATATGTATCATTATAGCATTACATATATTTTCGAACGATCCTACTGAAAGTAGTGCGCTGAACAGCGCAGAAATATTATCAAACAAGCTCCTTAATGAGGTAAAAGAAGCCTTCTGAACCTTTACTAATTCAAATAGCTCTGAGATGTATTCTAAAAATCTAAGCCAGTTATTGTCATAACGTTCCTTGTGTCTTAAGAGTGCTTTTGGGTAGTTTTCCTCTGTGATTTGAAAGGCCTTAGCTGTGCCACGAGCTTGATCAATGAGAAATGCCAACAGATGATTCAGTTTTTCGATTTTGGTCAGACTCGAGTCATTGTTCACAAAATTATTGAACGAATTTATGAAATTCTTGTAGCTTGGGTATCTTCCACTAAACCTAGACAAACGTTGTTTAGGAATATGACTAATTTCATTAAGCAATGAAAAGGCGGTTAATCTTGTTATAATTATAATTGGCGGTAGATATTTTAAGCTAAAATGCTTAACATAGATATTTTAAGCTAAAATGCAGCAGTAGATACGTACTAATAATTATTGGCTGAACATGGGTTAGCCTCATTTATTAATGAATCAACTAGATCTATCTTAAATACTTGTCTTGACAATGTATATGGCCGCTTCCTTAAGCAGGGAACTAGTCAGTGTGCTGGTCTAAACTTCGATCTTCAAATTACCGATCACTATATGACAGGCCTAGTCTTTAACAGCTTAAAAAACAATAATATTCCTAATGGTATTACAAAAAAAAATAACAAAAATTAACTACAGCCTATTAAATGGTAAACTATTGAGGGAAAACTGGGACGATGCATATGCCGAAGATAATGCTTCTCTGGCCTGTGAATTATTTCTAAAAACTTTAAAAAATCACACAAATAGTTCTAGGGTTTCCATAAAGCAAAGTAAATCTATTATCAAACTAAAATCTTGAATGAATAATTCACTTCTGAAACATAGACTGCGTAGTAAAACCTGCAAACACCCACTTCATTTTGTTTTGAAAAGTCGCTACAGCGTCAAAAGATTCATAAAGGCATTAGTATATGTCGTAACAGATACTATGAAAACAAATTAAGAAGTGCACAAGGGAAACTTAAAAAAGAATGGGAAGCTGTTAACTGTATAATTAATCGGAAAACTAAAAAGCATGATGAATCCATTACACTTAAAAATGATAACGTTAATGTTATAGATCCTGTAGTTGTTGCAAACGAGTTCAATCAATATTTTACCTTAGTAGTACAGACATATCGTCGCGTTTGTTTAGTGTCTTGTAGCGGTTGCTCAACCTCACATCTCTTTGACAGCACAGTTTCCTGAAACAGCTTCGTTTTCCAGCCAATTTCGGGATTAGAGTTATGAAAACCAATCAATTTTATAAGAATATCGAATTCTTGTGGATACGATGAAATCTTTAATTCCATCTTAAAAAGAATCGCCTTAATCGTGGTATCTATTCTTGCTCACCTTTTCAATCTAAACATTTTCACGGGTACCTTCTCCGAATTATTAAAACTAGCCAACGTGATTCCTATTTTTAAAAAGGGTAATAGAAAAGAAAAGATGAATTATAGACCGATTTCCTTACTGTCTGCGGTATCAACAATTTTTGAGAAAGCTATAAAAAACAGGGTTTTGAAATTTCTCACTAAGATTAACTTTTTAACGAGAATCAATTTGGCTTTAGAGAAAACCATTCCACCGAAGAAGCCCTTCTGGATTTTTATCAATATATCTGCAAGGGACCTGGTGGCAAGAAATTCTGTGCCGGACTTTTTGTAGACATAACCAAAGTTTTCGATATGGTAGATCACAAAATACTTTTGGATAAATTGTACTGTGTAGGTTTTCGAGGCTTTATCGTAGATTGGTTTGGATCTTATCTTAGGAACAGAATACAAAAAGTAAAAATTGGGAACATTCTCATTGCGTATGGTTCAAATAATCTCTTTAACATAGTTGCTGACATTAACCATGAAGTCCATTTGTTAAGACTCTGGTTTGCACAACAAAATTTAAAAGTAAGTAGTAAAACTAAGCTCATGTACTTCAGCCTTATTGCTAAAGAGCCGCCGGAAATTAACATTGTGTTCCATGTAGCTAATTGTCTCAGATCTAGCTTGCTTAAATGTATTATCTCATACAATGAAAATATTGGCTGTAATGATAATTGTTTCAAAATTAAAATAGTGAGGAACTATAAATACTTAGGTGTCGTAATTGACCAAAATTTAAGTTGGTGTGATCACATTTCTATTGTGAAGCAATATTTGCTATCCACTCTGCGAATCTTTTAACATATCTGCTTAAGAAGTACTGCGCTACAAGCATTTTAAAAAAATATTTATCTTGGGGTCTTCCATTCCAGATAGCAATGGTTCTGCGGTTGTTTTTTTGGTTATTGTTGCAGATGCGGCTGCTGTTGTTGCTTCTGTTGCTGGTTTTGTCTGGTCCCTTCCTGCTATTTATGTTGTCGTTGTTGCTGCTCATTTTTTTTGATCTTGCTCTTGTTGGTGATTCAACTGTTGTCCTTGCATTCTATACTGTTATAACTTTTCTTTCGTTTGTATGGGCTCTTTTATCAACTTATCGAGCTGAACTTCTTCGTCTTCCTCTCACCTCTGATGAAATGTTGTCATCCGCCGACAGTTCTCGGAAAGCGTCCGCACCGTTGTAGTATGTTAGCATTCTTCTTCTTCTGATTCATAGGAGCACTTTTGCCTTTTGTTAGCTCAGCAGTTGACACAATTGAACCTGACATTATACTTCCAGCTTCTTTGGTCTTTTTGTTTGAGCTTGGTCCTCCTTTAGATTCCTTCGCTCCTTCTCTGCTTTCACGATATCATCTGCTGTTTCTGGTGTTGTTTTTTGTTGTACAATAGTTTCTGTTAGCTTTTGCAACGGCTCCCGGCTGCCCGGTATCCATCGCCTGACTGCCTTTTGGCGCTTTTCCTACTTCAACTTTTATTTAGTGAAAAATTAATTAAAAAAGAAGTATTCACGGAATCCACTGACCCGAGCCTTGGTCTCCTCCATATTTCGAATCAGCAGCGATTTTTGTTCTCATTTTAAATCAATTTTTATTTAAACTAATTTGTTAACAAAAATAAAATTTAAAAATTAACTGAATTACGAGTAACATAAAATTATCTTATGCTAACTTACTGGCCCTAAGCGGGTACCCTAAATTAAACATAATTCTTAAACTATTTCTTTCGACGATACAGTACCTATGTACATATTTATTTTTATGGTTATACACACCATGTATATTACTTAGCTTATTAAATCTATTTTATTGTATGTATGATACAATTACCTTTTTGTTTGGATAGTTACCCCTTATTTTAGAGAGGTTCCCTGTTGTTTTTTTTATTTATCCATTTTTTAAAATTAGGCTGCATTGAAGGAATTTGACGAAGAGGCTTCCTCTCTGTGCACACATTGACCAGTGCACTCGTAAATTCTTGAGTACTGTATAAAGAAAAATAAACAAACCGCGCATCGTAAAACATAAAACAAACAAAAACAAAAACCACCGCGCGCCTGTAAAAAAAACATAAAAAAAAAGTTTTCAAGCGCAGTGGAGAAAAGAAGATATCACCTAGTGCGGGTATCCCATCTCTCTTGCTCCTGTTAGCACTCGATAACTGCCGTTACTGTTGGATAGCCGGCTGTGAATGTGAATTTCGTTGATGCGCTGTTCGTATTATTATAAAGGTTTACACCTACACATTCTCACTTCGCAGCCTTAGTTAGGATCGTTGATATTTGTGTTTTTTGCGTTTGCATGTGATTATGACTATTAAATTCATGGTAGACGTAGCCAATATCAGCGTGCCTAAAGGTAGTCACTTTTCTGCGTAGGCCAACATCTGTAAGCAGAGACCAGGAGTTTTGGTACTTAATGCAAAACAGTTATATCCCCGCCCACACCTCTTAAATCACTCTGATCTGAAGCTACCAAGCTATGAACTAGTGCCGTTATTCTTTTTTCACCACGGCCTCATCATTTACATGCGTAGTGATGTAGCTTACCAAAACTCCAACACAACGTAACCCCTGCTCCAATCCAAAATTTAACTTCATGTGGCTAAAATTCCATTTTCGTAAGCAAATTATCCACTATTACTCTATTTACAGAAGCCACAGACTCCAAACAAAGAATTGCACCCCTGTATCCTCAATCTGAAATCGTGATTACGGGCGATTTCAATATACACAATTCTGGTTGGCTTCGACATTCTGGACAGACAACACCAGAAGGACGGTGCGTTAAGTAACTTGACCCAGCTTGTGTAAATAAGCCTACACGAATACTAGACGTTGATGATCATACCGCCAACACCTTAGACTTGTTTTTACCTTCTCCCCTGACAAGTACACTCTTGTTGTGCTTTCCCCTATAGGCCCGTCACACCATTGTGTCACATCAGCTAATTTCTCGTGCGCCCACCACACCGTTGGAGAAAAGATTCCTAAAAGTGACATACACCAATACGAGAAAGCCAACTGAAGAGCACTTAACAGCCTCTTTAGGAATTTTAACTTGTCGTTACGTTTCCTCGATAAAGACGTGGGTGTCCCTGCTGATATGATCACAGACACTTTACTCTTTGGAATGAGATGCTTTATCCCTCCTCGGGTTAAGAGTATCGATCCAAACGAAAAAGCATAGTACGACTGGTGCTGTGAACAAGCTGTCAGGGTTAGAGAAATGTTTTTTCGGTCCAGGATTGACTGCAACGCCAATCCTAAACGTGTGAAAAACTGAAATAATACAATGTCCCAAAGGCAGGAAAACTTGTTGATCGTTCGTCAAAAACATTAGAAATTCTGCCTCATCCTCCATCCCAACGCTTATTTACAATGACATTCTATCTGCCAGCTCTTCGAAAATGGTCAATCTGCTCACTCCAAACTTTGCGGCCACCTCAACACTTCCAGATTAGCGCTTTGTCACCGCCTACACTTGAGTGCATCGAATCTTCAATGGGAATGGGACGAATCCGCTTCGCACTCATGTAGTAGCAAGAGCACTTAAAGATCTCAGAACTCATAAATCTGCTGGTCCAGATGGTATATCTCCAATTCTTTTGAAGAGGTGTTCTCCCTCGCTGATAAAAGCACTGCGCTAGCATTTTCATCAATCCTACTCTTTGGGATTCTTTCCCAGAAGATGGAAAACTGCATTTTTCCAGTCCGTCCCTAAAAAGGCGAATCTTCTCCTCTCTTTTACAGACCCATTGCACTTACGTTCCTTCTTTCCAAGGTCATGGAAACGCTGATAAACCGCCAGGTCATGAAATATCTCGAAACGCGATAAATTCTCAATGACCGGCAGTATGGTTTTCGTAGAAACAGGTCCACTGGTGATTTGATGGTATGTCTCACGGAAAAGTGGAACCAAAGCGTACATCAATCTGACGAAAGCAAGATAGGTGCTCTTGGTATTTCTAAGGCATTTAACGTAGTTTGGCACCAGGCTCTTTTGTCACAAAATAAATTCGCTGTGCCCCAGGGCTCCGTTCTGTCTCCCACACTCTTTTTAATTTTTATTAATGATATCTTGTCTGATATCAATATCGTCGCAATATCGTTAAATTTTATCAAAGTCACGTTGCAAAAGTATATTATCTGTACGCGACTAAATCATCCACACTGTGAAGGGAACCTATCAAATTTGTAAATGCTGAACAGGATCGGCGATTTTATCACACCCTGTTACAGACCGTTTTTGATGTGAAATGTTCCACCAGAAGTCTTATCTTTATTTGCCCCGATGATCAGTTTATCTGTGAGGATATTGAAAAGAATAAAGAATTTACAGAATTGGTTTACTAATCATCAGCCTGTTCAGCTTTAAAAAGAGTCCCTCTAACCACATGGTATTGAAGCCTTTTTCCCAGTCAATCAGGCAGGCACCAGTGCACTATTTCCTGCTTTTATTCCATTTGATATCAGAAACCAGTTTAGAATTGGCGTGCATGATATCATGGCCCGCCTGGAAACCGAACTGGTTATCCGGAACTATATTTTTGTCCACAGCCCACTTAGTCAGAACTCTATTGATCTCTTTCTTGAAAACCTGACTGACGTGTGGAACAAAACTCATCCACCGGAGATTCCCCCAATTTTCCAATGCGCTTGAATGGAGTTGGGTCGGTTCCTTCGTGCTATTTTATGTATATACATATTTTTTATTTCCTGTACCTCATTAGCGTCTTTTAGGTAAGCTTGGTTTCGCTAACCAGAAGCCCATCAGGGGCTTCGTATTTAAGCAACTTAAATAGTGCGACTCTTCGTTCGAATCTAATCAGTGAATTAGCATTCACTGCAAGGACCTTCAGGATTTAATCCGCCATGTACGTACCCATTACTACTGGGGGTGCCCTAGGCCCGGCAGTAGCGTGAAGATTTGATAAACACGTGTAGCCTTTTCAGTTATGTGGCGTTGGAGCTGAGCCAACTGCATCTGGATAGAGAGCAAGATAACTAGCATGTCAGGTACACGTTCAGGTGCTCTAGGCGCTGGGGCCTGAGAAGCGGCCTTAGCTTGCTGTACCGTATTTCCCCTAGGGAAAGTTTAACTTCCACTTTCTTCTATCGAACCAGATTTCCTACAAAGGACACAAGACAGTTGGCCTTTTCTCTGCCGCTCCGCCCTTACCTAGAGCGCGTTCCTCAGAATTGTGGTTCTTCCCGCACTTCACGCATATAGGCTCAAAGCTTCGTAATTCGACGGGTCATGCCCGAACCTTTGGCAGCGAATACTTGTAAAATGTTGTCTTTAATTTTTACTTTTTACCATGATTCCTTATACCATCCAGTTTGCTGTTGGGGGTTAACTGAACCAGGAAAAACGACGGTTTCCGCTTCTCTCTTTTGGGTCTAGCTGTGACGAATGGCTAACCCCCACGAATTTGGGCTCATCGCACTCCTTCTCTTTGAGTAGTGCAAGGAGCTCTTCCGGATCCTTAGACGGACCAAATCCCTCAGCAGCATTGTTTGCAGCTTTTCACCCTTCGGTGTGCAGGAGAAGAACTCCGTCGTCGAATCCCCTAACAGGTTTTTGATTTTATGGTAGGACTCCACTCTGTTAAAGTGGATCGCGTACCTATCTATACTTAGTCGTCTAAAATTAAAAAAATTATTACAGCCTATGTCCGACTTACATAACTCGATGGTATTTTTCAAATTCTATTTTATAAGTGTTGATTGGAAGTGCCTTCTATGCATTATTTTTCTGCTGTTGTTGTTGTTGCTTCTGCCGCTCCTGCTGAGGTTGTTGCTGCGGATATCGTTGCTTTGTGATTTTTGTTGCTGCTGTGGTTGTGCCTGTTTCTTTGTTAGCGCATTTTCCGGTTTTTGTATATTTTGTTGTTGTAGCGGATTCTGTTGCTGCGGTATGGTTTCCCTAACTTTTGGCTGACACTGAGACCACTCATTCTCTCTTCTTGCAACTTGCTTAACTTTAATGGCAAGCCATTTTTGTTGAAGCCGAAATGTGTATTCAGCGTTGAGATGGCAAATAAAGTATTGTTACCTCAAATTTCTAATACATGAATTCGTTGCACGAGTTAGAGTAGAAATTTACTCTTTTTATTTTTATTAAAATTCAATTGCTAGAATTAACTTCACAAACAATATATTTTAATAAATAAATTAAAGAAAAACCAGTATACACATTGTTTAAAACTACAATACATCATTTTGTGCAAGAGAACCGTAATATGTTAATCGTTAAATGCCATATATTGGAAGTTACCCATTCAGGGTAAATACGTTGTAGCTTCAAATCGAACAAATCAACGCCAAAAGCAAAAAACATTCTCAATTGTCAAATACGAGTATCAAAGCGCGCAAAAGTAGATATCAGGTCTACTTTCGATTTGCAGTTGCCTTTACGATACCAAGCTGAAGCGGAGCTTAAGGTAACAATATGAATTGCCCCATGTGTTTGCTTTGCTTCTACTCGATATGTCAAATCAAGCACGCGAGAACGCGACATTGAGAATTGGGTGTAAGCAGTGGCGTACCTACCGGGGGTGTTATAGCAATCACCAAGGCCCCCAAGCTCAGGTAGCCCCAAACTCGAAGGTACTTTAATTCCCAAATCGACAATAAACCAATCCTCTTTTAAAATTAATTCAAGTGAAGGGTTGAATCTTGTCACAGCATGTTTGCATACATCGTGGCATTTCGTTTCAAGGATATCGGCCGCAGGTCTCATTATCATAGTCCGATGTGCATTATGAACCATGAATGGATAATCGAATGATATCGGCTCCTTCTCTTTGTACATTCTTTCTTTGCGCCGTGTGAAGCGGTTTTTCTTTGTTCCAGTCGCTACGAAGGATATTTTCCCTGCAACAGGAATAGGGTTACTCTGATGTGTGGCTTGTGACAACCTGGATATTGTTTGTTTGCTGGGGATATGCGCGAGTTACTATTACTATATCTTATTTAAATAAAAAACCGAAAATTTGATTTAACAAAAGGCAATTTCATTTCAACGTGTATCACCTCGAAGTGAACTTCAATTATTCTGGTGATTCTGGGAGCGGATGTACAACGGACTCTAATTACTTGATTTGCTCGAAATGGATATTTGAAACTTAGGCTATTATTTCATTTCATGTGCAGTATGTGGTAAGATTTGAAAATTTGGCATTTTGATGTGTATGGTGTTTGTTTAATTATGGTGTTTTTGTTTTTGTTGGTGCATAGGGGTGGCCGTGGTGTAGTGGTACTCGCAATCGCTTCTCACTCGGAAGGTCAAGGTTCGAATCCTAGCCACGGCAAGTTTTCATTTGTGCAATTGGAACTCAGTCAGAAAAATCTGCGTGTGAAGGCATAACACTGACATGTAGATTTGGCTGTTGTAGGGTTTTCAAGCACAAAACAACCGTTAAAATTCACAACCTCACCATTCCGAGTGAAGAAAATCTCTCCGTCCTATTCGGACTCCCACCCCTGGAGAGCCAATATCGAAACCAAACACACATGAGTTTCAAACCACTACATCACAAACTTTCCTTTCTCCTCCTTCTACCTTTCCGCCCGCGCCCTGGCAACAGTGTAAGGGTTTATAACCCCTTTGGCGCGCGTAAATTATAAAAAAAAAAAAAAAAAAAAAAATAGTATGTTGGATTCGTAAATTACGAGCTGCTGCATATTTCTGTGTTGGCCTGTACAACAATTATCGCACATACATACGTACATATGTACACAACTGTTCGGTTCTAGACCAGTTCTAATGGTGAGGTAAGTTACTTTTTTTTGTTACTCGTCTATTCTTATTCCCTCTAACTTTTTGTTTCAAACAAATTTTTGGTTTGTATGCTCCTACCTACCGTTTTTCAATTAGCTTTAAGAAATGAGTTCAATAAAACGCTCATTACCGAGCGATACTCATAAAAGAAAAAAAAGTTTAAACTGCCACGTCTGCTAAAAAAATAAAATTAATACCCAAATACTTCGAAACTGCATCAACTTCCAATAATACGAATAAAACGCTCCTGGAAGCAGATTTTGCAGCAAATTTCGATAGTGAAATGTGTGGCATAATGAAAAAATTGGATGATAAAAACGAAGCCATGCTTCTAATTAAAGCAAACAAGAATCAAAGTAGTAAGTCTGAATGAAAAATAATTTATCTCAATTAGCGTTAAGGCTTAATAAAATTCTTTAAGGACTGATTGATTTGCAGAAAAAGAAAAATCCCACTGACAAAGGACATTTTGAGGGAATTTTATCCATAGGGGAAAAGAGATTCATAATGTCAGTTGGCCTGTGCAGTCCTTCGGGCCCTTTTCCTCGGAATCCAACAACTAATACTTGTTTTTCAGAGTATTACTACGTCACCACTGGATTCAAAATTCCTCGCACTTGGCTTTGCTATTCCGAAATACAAAATTGCGCTTACTGTAAAGCTTGTTGGATGTTCGCGCAAAGTACAGGTACTAGTTTCAAGTCGGCTTGAATTAACGGATTACGTAATTGGGGAAATTTGGGTGAAAATATCAGTATTCATGAAAAAAGTACCGTACAAGTTAATGCTTGTATAACGCTTGATTTATGGCGTTCAAATGAGACTATAGATAAGCATATTGAGATAGAGATTTTGAGGGAAAAATCGTTTTTGTGTCAAGTTTTGGAGAGAATTATGAGCGTTATTTTAACTTTGGCCAGTCATCGGCTTATCTTCGAGCTGTGCGTATCGTGGTGAGTGATAGACTTTACCTTGGCAATCTCGCAGTGTCAAAAATTCCTCTCATTGCTCGCATTATTACAAACTTTTTGAATATTCGGAGTGACCGTCTGAGCAGAAACCTTTGTTTTAATGGCTTAAAAGCCACGTCCTGCCAACAGGATTTTTTCTCTTCTCGTCCTCCTCATCCCCCCGAAAGGCCAAACAAAAGACCAAAATCTTCTCTTGATTTATTTTCTGATTACCCTGATCTTCCAAATAAAGCTGTCCCAAAGAACCTACATTTTGTACTGATTACATCAAACAGTGAAGAAAAACCAGTATATTTCTGTTAAAAAAAGTCATTGATTCCATCAGCACTGAATATCTTAAAATATCTCAATTAGAAGATGGATCAATTCTCATTCTTACGAAAAACGAACAAATCGCAGAAAAATTTATTAAATCTTCCGCCTTCAATAAAATATGCCCAGTGACAATTAAACTTCACCCCAACCTCAACCTTACATAAGGTGTAGTCTACGCTCCCTTTCTCATCTACATTCCTGAATCTGAAATTGTTACCGAGATGAAACTTCAAAATGTTACTGATGTATACAAATTTACGAAAATACATGACGGTAAGAGAAAACCTACTGGTCTTATACTGTTTTCCTTTAATCAATATCAACTTCCGAGCTCTATTGATGTCTGATGGTATAAAACACAAGTCACCGAGTATATTCCAAGTCCAATGAGATGTCGACAATGTCAGCTTCTTGGCCACACAGCCAAATGGTGCAACCGGTTGCCTTCCTGTGTTACCTGTAATCTCGAACCACATGACAATTCTGAATGTTCGCGAAGAATGTGTGTAAATTGTCAAGGCCCTCATGCGGCCTCTTCCATCACCTGCACTAGATACATCCAAAGAAAGGAAATTCTTGCAATAAAAACAAAAACCAAATCCACTCTTGCAGAAACCAAACGTATTTACAAAGAAAAAACCCCATGCCAGTAGTCCCAACCTCAAATCTATATTCAGCAAAACTAAAACAAATGTCAAATATCAACACCTTTTCACTCCGCTCAGAGTTAAGAAAAGTCAAAAACCACTCACCAAAGTACAGAAACTAGAAAGTTTTAATAGCTCAATTCATCCCCGCTCTTCTCTTGCAAAGAACCAACCTACTCCACAGACAACATCCGCCACCAAACCTACCTCCAATCCAATTATTTTCTCGCTCTTAAATTGCACTGAACCGGAAGATGTCGACATACAACAACAGCAATAACAATAATATAGTGTCAGCTTTTCGAGCATCGAATTGCAATTGCTCTCCCGAGAGTAATGACATTGCAATAATCGATCAACAAACACAAAATAATAATCAGTGCCATACTTAAAAATTTTACAGTAAAACCTGAATGGGCACTTTAATAATTTGCATGAACTTCAATTACTCATCCGAGAGCACAAGCCAGGCATAATCGCTTTACAAGAAACGCATATTAAAAACCCTTCTTCCGTCCTTCCGCTTAGAGAATACACGCCCTACTTCCATTCTGATTCTAACGTTTATACCAAACAAGGTGTTGGGCTTCTAGTTCATCACTCATCTACATCGTCCCGTTTTAATTAACTCGCAAATATCAGCAATAGCAGTTGAAATACATCTTAAAATAAACCTTACTGTAATCTGCCTCTAAATCCCCCCAGACCAAAATTTTAGGCTTTCTCAACTCAACAATATTGTTCAAAATATAAATTCACCCACTCTTTTAGCCGGGGACTTTAATTCTTGGAGCCAACTCTGGGGATCTCACAGATCTAACACTAGAGGAAGAATAATTGAGAATTTCCTCACTTCATCGCATTTATGGCTTTTAAACAGTGGGTCACCGACACATTTTTCAACACATAAGACATTTACTCATATAGACCTTTCGCTTATTACAGCTTCATATGCAATTGGACTCGGTGGGAAACTCTCCCAAACCTTCATGGAAGTAATCATTTCCCAATCGTTATAAATATTCCCATAGACAAAAAACACAAACCAATAAAACTTTTACCTAAATTCAAGACTATGGAAGCCAATTGGCCATTGTTCAATCAAACTAATCTTAATTACTTAGCCCTAAGCCCATCATCCTCGAACCTGCCATCATCAGTAAATCGATCCGAAGCGCAGCCCACCTTGCCATTCCCCAAACTAAAAGGGGTGGAATAAAGAGCTTGGAATACTTCGTAAGCAGAAACAAACAGCCTTCCATACCCTGAAAAGGAATTGGATTCCCCGTATGGAGCACTTAAAACGTAGTCGTGGTTAACATTTAAGTGAACTTAAATAAAAATTTCATACACTTTTGCAATTTTCCTGTGCTTTTTTTTTGGCAATTAAGAACTAAACGCTTAAAGAATTGCAACTTACTATATAACGGTTGTTTTTTTTAGAGGCTTAGAACTTCTGATAGGGCTATATGTCAAACCAGCTGTTAGACTGGGCACATGTTCAGTATATGTTAGCAAATTACCAAGTTTCCAAAATTCTCGTTCTGTGCGCCAAACTTATACGAGTATGTTATAGTAATAAGCCCAATTGAGCAGCTTATACACAATACGTATACTGTTATGGATAATGTTCATCCAGCACGAGTAAGAGCGGTGGGAGAACACCTAGTTGTAAACAACCTTTGACGGCTGAGACAAAGATTTTCGTCCCTCCGCAAGTTTTAGAGATTTTCCGGTTTACGAGCGTCGCTCTAACTCGGGATAGTCGATACGCTTTTTGCGCATAACCTGCGAAATGGATTTATATCCGATATTATTGTAGACACATTCAATATCTAGGAAGGCACCTATTGCAATTTCCTTTTGTCGGTAGGCCTTTTTAATCTGTGTTGTCAGATTTAGTAGAGGACCTTCCGTGGACCTTATATCCTGTATGCATATTGGTGAGGGCGCAGAGGTGAATTTCTGCTGAGAAGGTCTCTGATGTGTAAATCGATAAGTCTTTCAATGGTTTTCGGAAAAAATGATGTAGAACTTATGGGTCGATAAGATTTAGGCAGTTCACTAGGTTTATCAGGTTTGGGGATAAAAGCTACGTTTAACTCCCGCCAAACTTGTGGGATGTACGAGTATACCCAGTTGATGCTATACCTAGATAAGGCAATTGGGTGGGAATAATCTGGACCAGACCTTTTTGAATCGGCGTTGGGAAGATCCAAGTGCCTTATATGGTCTAAATGAGTTTATGGCCCATTCAACTTTACCTGTGCTGAACATATATCTTCATAGGCTGTTAATTCTGTTGTTGTGGGACAAGCTTGCGATTTCAGAATTGACATATTGTGTATTATTTAAAACGGTCGAGTCTGTGAAATGAATCTTAAGTAGCAGTTTTAGTGTTTGCTCTCAACTAGCTGTGAAAGTACTGTCTTCTTTTTGTAACATACCTGAAGAGTCCTTTGGGAGTCCTTTTTGGAGACACAATATTTCTGACAGTTTTTCCAGGTTCTCGCAATTCTTCTCTAGGAAGCTCTCTTGGACTTTCCTAATTCTTTATTGAAATCGGTTAAAGCGGACTTGTATAGGTCCTAATTACCGGTGTATTTGGATTTGTTAGAGATTTTTCTCACGATTTTAAGAATTTGTTCAAGTAGAAGGTTTAACTATGGTACACAACTTTAAGCCATATTGTGTTTCATCTTGCAACTGCATTTAAATATGACATAATGGCTTCATTTAATTGAACCGCTGACTCACTTACATTCCCAATGGACTGTAGCAATCAGGGCAGTGAGTCAGCTTTGATAACGATATTTTCTTTACAGTACTGCAGTTTGTAAGTTTCTTTATGTATCTAGTTTGGACCATGTCTGATTTTTTTTTTCTTAGCAAGCGCACGCTCAAGGGGTTAAGGTACCCGTAAAATGTTTGCACACAGCGCGGGCGAAGGAAATTTAGGGAGGAAAGAAGGATAGGTACCGATGTACGTTGGTTTTATATGTCTGAATGTTATAATGACTAGGAAATAGAAATCTCGGCAGGACATTCCACAAGCAAGTTGTTCGGCTTAGGAACGAATCACGATATTTCAGAGTATGCCCGAAAGTGGGCTTGAGGGTATTCTGATGAGCATTGATAGCGAGGCGGGTGTTACGGTTAATGCTTTGAAGGGGCGGAATGCTACTAGCGATTTCTATGGAGTACTGGTGATAGAAATAGTGATAAAACAAAGTGAGACACGAGACATTTCGCTGGTGTTCGAGAGTGTGCATTGCCTGAGTGATATTGGTATCAACAGGTTTATCGCACGGCTTTGAATCCGGTGTAGCAGATGCAGACACGTTTTAGGCGCACCTGACCAGATGAGAGCATAGTACTCTAATTTTGAGCGGATGAATGCCTTATACTCGTATATGGTATTGAGGCCAGATCAGAAGGGGAAAGGTATTTCTTACATCGTTTGAAGGAGCCTAGACATTTCTCAGCATTTTTGGCGACTTGTGGTGATTCCAACATAACTTGTCATTGACACACATACCGTGAATGGAAAGTTTTTCGGTTTCGACGATGTAAGTGCCATTCGTGGATAATGGCTGGGTATTTAAATTTCACTTTAACGACAGCAGACAACATTGTTTTTTGGAAGAATTAAATTCCATTTTGTTGATAATTCCCGAATTGGTTATGCTGTTGTTATCGGATTTTAATGAGCTTAAAATACAATGCCGTTTAAATTCTACAGCCGAAGAGCAGGGACGTGAGTCCGGAAACGAATATGAGAAGCAGAGAGTGCTGTCATCAGCAAAGTAATAAATTTGATTAGAAGTAGCAGACAAGAGATCATTAATGAAAATTAAAAAGAGTGTCGGAGACAGAACGGAGCCTTGGGGCACGCTAGCATTTATTTTGTAAATATCAGATTTGAAACCATCCAAGACAACTGGAGTAGAACGTTCCGAAACGTAATTTCTAATCCATTGAAGAAGAGAGCCAGCGGTCGCAAAAGCAAAAGGAGCCTGATGCTAAACTCTGTAAAATGCCTTAAAAATATCAAGTGCAACTATTGTGCTATCAGATCAATGTATGTTTGGTTCCACTTTTCGGTGAGGCATGCTATCAAATCACCAGTGGACCTGTTGCTACGAAAACTATTGCATATTACCGGTCATTGATAAGTTTTCGGGTTTCGAGATATTTCATGAGCTAACCATTTCCATGACCTTGGGGAGAAGGGACGTAAGTGCAATTGGTCTGTAGCGGGAGGGAGAAAAAGATTCGTCTTTTTTAGGGGCGGGCTGGACAAATGCTGTTTTCTATCTTTTCGAAAAGAGTCCTAAAGAGTAGGATTGATGAAAAAACTTACGCAGTGGTTTTGCCAGCGTGAAAGAACACCTCTTCAGAAGAAGGGTAGTTTACCATCTGGACCTGCGGGTTGATGTATGTTGTGATCTTTAAGTACTCTTGCTACTACACGCAAGCAGATTGGCCTTATCCAATCTGGAATGTCATTGGGATAGAGGATGAGGCAGAATTTCTGATGTTTTTAACAAATGACCAAAGGCTTTTACTACCTGTGGAACATTGTAGTAATTTTTGTCTCAACTTTTGGTCGTATTGAAATTTCACACGCTTAGGAAAGACATTGCAGTCATTCCTGGCTCGTTTAAAATTTTTTCGGTCGGATTGGTCTTGAAGGACCGAAAAAATATTTCTCTAACCCTGAAAGCCTCTTTACAGCTCCAGTCATACCATGCCTTTTATTTTGGTCTGATACTCTTCATCCGATAGGGGATAAAGGATCTCATTCCGAAGAGAATAGTGTCAGTGATCATATCAGCAGCTGCATCCACGTCGTTATCGAGGAAACATAACGACCAGTTAAATTTCATAAAGAAATTGCCATACGGTTGTTTTAGGAATTTTTTTTTCTAACTGTGTGGTTAGCATACGAGAAATTTGCTGATATGACACAATAGTCCAACTAGCCTAGAGAGGTGAGTACATCAACGGTGTACTTATCAGGGTGAGAAGTTAAAGACAAGTCCAGGCTGTTGGCGGTATGACTATCAATGTCTGGTATTCGCGTGGGCTCATTTACAGCTGCGTTAAGTTATTTTCCGCAGCGAAGATCTCAACACACCGTCCTTCGGGTGTTGTCTATCCCGAATGCCGAAGCCAACCAGAATTGTGTATATTGAAATCGCCCGTAATCACGATTTCAGTATGAGGATACAGGGATACAATTCTTTGTATGTAGTAGGTCAGCGCATCAAACTCGTTAAAGGTCAAATTGCTATATAATTTGGGGCTTCTGTAAATAAAGCAATAGTGGGTAATTAGCTTGCGGAGATAGAATTTTAACCGTATGATAACTACTGCAATGGCAGTGAGACGTAGGTCAAGCAAACAGTACTTACGACCAGGAGCGGGCCTGGTGGGATACCCGCACATTTTGCTTATACGTGCAAAGAGAATTCAAAGTAGGCGGACAATAACCGTGAATGGAAATAGCGGAAGTAAGGAATGTTACTCGTGTTGTGGCATATAAAAAGAGAAGATTACTGCAATGATGTACTCAAATATGTTGGACATAAGAAAATTGTTTAAATCGCAGCCAATCGCTGCCAATCGTCAAAAATCAATGAATCTAGAAGCAGCTACCAACGGGATTTGAAAAAAAAAAAGAGGTGAATAATCTTTAGTGGAAGCAGAAACCGTTTTCAAGTCTTCGCAATGGTTTTTTGAATTGTTAGAATTCCTTGATGATCGGGAGGATATTCTAAGAGGACGATATCCATTTGCAGACACGAAAAATGAATTTTAGGTCGTCAAATGCTTTCCCGCAGGAAGCACACTCCCAATCACTGGGAGAAATAGCTTCTCTCACTAATATTCTTGTTTTCATACCAATTGGTTTTATCGTTTGTAACAATTGCATGCAATTGATTTCATTCATTCTCACAAAATTATTGAACTCATTAGATGAGTTTCTTCCAACTTTTTCAGCAATTTTGGATGACCAAATTCACTTAGATTTTTATATCATACTCTGCACCAAATTCTTCGGTTCCGCGAATCCTTTTTTTTTATTTCCAAAGCAATTAGTATTACAAAACAAGCCGAATCCGCTATCGCTCCGATTACTGCGACATCCTGGCGACAAATGATGTTGGTGCAAACCGTATGAGTAATGTGTGGAGAAAACAAATTTGCACGAACACACGTTTGCGCAAACACATTTGTGCAGTATATGGGCCCTATTAGGTCGTTTAAGCGTTTCATCGCACTGCGTTTACAGCAAAGAACATGTGTACGAGATCTTTCTCTTCCACTCTTTGTATGAATCTCTAGGTTGCGGAAAGAACCCTCTTTTGGTGTATTGGTTTGGAAATTAATCCTCCTCCACCAACATCACGTTCAGATTACATTTCTCTCCAATTTTAGAGATATTACTTTTGGAGCTGTCAAAAGACGACTTCGCCTCTTCGAAACATCGATATCTCCCTCCAACATTTGACCCATTTGCTCCACACTAAGGGAGTTGAGATTGATGTCTTCCAGGATTACACCCAGTCTGACATGGCCCAGTATATTACTATATGAAACCTTGTCGACTGTAACATTTCCTGTTCAGACTCTCTTTGCTTCTGACCTCGAAGGAATGTAGTCGTCGGATTAGGTTTGTTTGGCTTCTGTGCCGTTATTCTCGGCAGTAGCAATCTCTAGAGCACGTTCCATAGATTTACTTTGTTTCAATGCTTGTTTGAACCTTCTCCTCTCTGAAGACCTTAGTTTAATGTAGGTGATAGATTTTTGTGATACGTTCACAAACTTTACGGCTACTTCTTGCTAAGGGTTGGTGCATATAACTCGTCCGGTAGCATGCTGATTGTGTCTTCACACAAAGTGTCTCAGTATGAGTCCCTCAGAAGGCACACATTACCTTCCTCACTTCTCATTCCAGCGTCAGAGTTGGCAGCAAAGATCCGATCGCCAGTTTCTAGTACAGGAGGCATAGGTGCGTCCCTAGAAATTGTTGCTTTTAAAGAGGCATCAGTCCCTAAGGTTGAAAATTTTGTTGGATCAGTTTTGATTCCCTCGAGTAATCGCGATATGAAGGTCACCAAACAGTAGAGCGTGTTTTGCTGAGAAGCAGGCTGGGGGTTTAAATTGGTGGTAGTTCGCAAACTAGAGACCATCCACCCTCTTGACCTCGGCGCTTGCTGTTCCACCTTGGACTTAGAGTTTTTCAAAAGAGGTTAGCTGCCCCTTCAATGTTACAAGCTAGTGAGTGCATGGAGCATATACAGTCTGCAATATCAAAGGGAATTCATTAGCCGTGAAATAACCACAGTCGCTCGGCGGTCGCCCTGAGGGGGCAATGAATATTTTTGTTTCGATTACCCTTTGTGATCGTCCTACGACAATTAGAACAAGTCCGTACCTGACCACCGTTAACACTCTTTCTTGTATTCATTATTTTCCGATAATTCTTTTTCTTCATATTCAGACCAGCTGTCCAGAAAACATCTTTTCCTAAAAGTACTGAAAATTCCATTGTTCCATCCGGTATGATGATTAAAATTGCATTTACTTTAAATAATACAACATATGAAATTTTTCAGAAAATTAACAAACCAAAAATAGTATATTACCAGTGTCGATTAAAGTTTCTAAATAAATCTTAAAATTAAAATTTGTATTTATGACAATATAATTTAAGTTTCTTTTACATTTATCGTCAGCGTTATCCTGTTTGACAACGAGTCAATTTATACCAATAATTTAGTCTGCCTATTACATGTTAGATGCCACCCATGGAGCGTCTAACTTCTCTCTATCCAATTTTCCGAAAAACTCTTCAATGTTAAGTTCTAAAGAAAAGTTTCAACACCAAACTCCACGACTTCAGCGCGTTGATTGCCGCAATATGAATTTTATTTTACTTGCATTCCCTTAGCTTAGTGGCTTGCGATTTGCAAGTTACATGGGACAAATTTTCGAAAAAAACCTGTTAGTCTTAATGAGCCCTTCATAGGCTCGAAATTTGTCACCTCATCTCTCAGTTTGTAAGCTGATAGCTAAATGCTTCTATTTTAAATGGCGTGCCCAAAAAAAACCGACAGACCTGCCTAAGAAGTGGCACTTCTCATATACCATATGACCATGAGCTCAAACTTCTCTGCTACACTCAGTAAAAGTTACTCCTTCCTGGCAAAAAATTACTATGCGATACACACACTGGAGTAAATATCGTTTCAATAACAAATATTGGAATATTTGCCTCACATGTACAAAATATGAAACCTGTTTTACACATTTTGTTTTATTCTTCTTAAATTTACTACAGAGTGAATGACTCGCACTCCAACTTTTTAAAATGCTACAATTTTTTTTACTTTTTGATAAATTTTATTGTGCCAAAGCAAAAAATATTGGAAAATATATCAATTTTCAAACTGTATCAGTAATTTTCAATATGTTCACCTTTGGCGCAAATAATGGCCTTGAGACGGCCGAAGAAAGCATCACACGCTGACGCCACGGTCCAAAAATTCGAGCGGAGGGCAACCATGGGCGGTTATGGCGGCCCAAACCATCACCATCGGTGCTGCCTGCTTTCTGGTGGCCGTCCGAAGGTAAAAATTTTCGAAGGACCTCTCTCGCAAGTAAACTCGGTCATTTTGTTTGTTGACATATTGCTCGATAACAAATGGCGACCCATCGGAAAAAACCAAATTCGGCAACTCACCACTTTCGTGCAAGCGTAGCAACTCCTTCGCTCTTTCGACTCTAACTTTTTTCTTTTGCGGTGTAAGATCGTGTGCTTTTGGAACTTCAATGGCTTGAGCCCAAGTTCATTTTTCAGTATGGGTTGCATCCGTTCCAACGATATGTTGAGCTTCCACTTCGACGCGGATTTCGCTCAATTCGAGCGTTCACTTTCCGAACCATTTCTGCCGATGTTGCTGTTTTTTTATGACCACCTCCATGGCATTTTGCAACGCTGCCAGTATCACGGTAACGAGCTATGGTTCGAGACACAAATGATTTATTCACGTTGAGGTGTTGGAGGGCTCTAACGATAGCTACTCGTGGTTTTCCAGCCAAATATAAAGCAATCACGTTTGAATTCCATCGCGGATAAAATTTTTTTAAACAGAACTGAGACGGAAATAATTTAAAAGGCTTGTAAATAATAAAATTATCTATCATGTGTCAAAATTTGAGCTCACTGTCATGAATAAATGCTTACAAGATAACTTAACATTATTATTCATTAACTTCTAGTTAAAAAAAAAGAAAATATTGAGTATTTTAAAAAAAAACTTAGTAAATTGGCATTTTTTGCATTTATATAAAACTTATACCTAACTAAAACTACTTAAACTAACTACCTATACTAACTTATACTAAACTTTAAACTACTTTTTTTTTTTATAATCGGCGCGTGCTCAAGGGGTTTTTGTACCCTTAAAATGTTCGTACACAGCGCGGGCGAAGGTAATTTAGGGAGGAAGAAAAGACAGGTACCGATGTACATTGTTTTTAAATGTTTGCAAGTTATAACACAGAAACACAGAGATCGGCAGGGCATTCCATAAGCGAGTTGTACGGCTTAGGAAAAAATCACGATAATTTAGAGTACGTCCGAAAATGGATACACTGATGTGTTTTCATAGCGAGACGGGTGTTACGGTTGAAAGTTTGAATGGGCGGAATGCTACTGGCGATTTCAATGGAGCACTGGTGGTGGAAATAGCAATAAAACAAAGTGAGACAGGAGACATTACGTCGGTGTTCGAGGGTGTCAATTGATTGACTGATATTAGTATCACCAATTAGTTTTATTGCACGGTTTTGAATCCTATCTAGCAGGCGCAGAGATGTTTAAGGAGCACCTGACCAGATGTGGGCATTGTACTCCAGTTTTGGGCGGATGAATGCCTTATATATTGTGGCCAGATCAGAGGGGATAAAATATTTCTTACTTCGCTTGAGGAAACGTAGACATTTCGCATCATTTTTGGTGACATCGAATATGTGGTCATTCCAACGTAAGTTGTCACTGACAGACATACCGAGAATGGAAAGTTTATCGGTTTCGATGATGCAAGTGCCATTCGTGGATAATGGCTGGGTATTTAAATTTCACTTTAACGACAGCAGACAACATTGTTTTTTGGAAGAATTAAATTCCATTCTGTTGATAATTCCCGAATTGGTTATGCTGTTGTTATCGGATTTTAATGAGCTTAAAATACAATGCCGTTTAAATTCTACAGCCGAAGAGCAGGGACGTGAGTCCGGAAACGAATATGAGAAGCAGAGAGTGCTGTCATCAGCAAAGTAATAAATTTGATTAGAAGTAGCAGACAAGAGATCATTAATGAAAATTAAAAAGAGTGTCGGAGACAGAACGGAGCCTTGGGGCACGCTAGCATTTATTTTGTAAATATCAGATTTGAAACCATCCAAGACAACTGGAGTAGAACGTTCCGAAAACTAATTTCTAATCCATTGAAGAAGAGAGTCATCGATCCCAAGAGCACGCATTTTCGACAAGAGAGCCTGATGTCAAACTCTGTCAAATGCCTTAGAAATATCAAGTGCAACTATCTTGCTTTCGCCAGATTGATGTACGCTTTGATTCCACTTTTCGGTGAGACATGCCATCAAATCACCAGTGGACCTGTTGCTACGAAAACCAAATTGCCGGTCATTGAGAAGTTTTCATGTTTCGAGATATTTAATGAGCTGACCTTGGAAAGAAGGGACGTAAGTGCAATGGGTCTGTAGGAGGATAGAGAAGAAGATTCGCCTTTTTTAGGGACGGGCTGGACAAATGCTGTTTTCCATTTGCTAGGAAAGAGTCCTAAAGAGTAGGACTGATGAGAAAGCTTACGCAGTGGTTTTGCCAGCGTGGAAGAACACCTCTTCAGAAGAAGGGGAGATATACCATCTGGACCAGCGGGTTTATGCATGTTGAGATCTTTAAGCACTCTTGCTACTACACGAGTGCGAAAGTGGATTCGTCCCATTGTAGATTCGACGCACTCAAGTGTAGGCGGGGACAAAGCAGAATCTGGGAGTCTGGCCGCTCAACTGTGCAGCAGGCAGATTAGCCTTGTCCGAAGAGCTGACAGCTGGAATGTCATTGTAAATGATCGTTGGGATGGAGGATGGGGCAGAATTTCTAATGTTTTTGACGAATGACCAACAATTTTTACTGTCTTTGGGACATTGCAGTATTGTTTGCCTCAATTCTTGGTCGTATTGGAATTTCACACGCTTGAGAGAGAGGTTGCAGTCATTTCTGGCTCGTTTAAACTTTTTTCGGTTTTCCTTTGTCGGGTTGATCTTGTAGGACGAAAAAATAATTCTCTAACCCTGACAGCCTCTTTACAGCTCGAGTCGTACCATGCCTTTTCTTAAGGGATAAAGCATCTCATTCCAAAGAGAATAGTTTCTGTGATCATGTCAGCAGCGGCATCCACGTCGTTATCGAGAAAACATAACGAACAGTTAAAATTCCTAAAGAAGTTGTTAAGTCCGCTCCAATTGGCTTTCTCGTATTGCCATAGGGTTCTTTTAGGAATCTTTTCTCTAACTGTGTGGTGGGTGTACGAGAATTTAGCTGATATAACACAATGGTCCGACGAGCCTAGAGGGGAGAGCATATCAACGCAGTACTTGTCAGGGTGAGAAGTTAAAAACAAGTCCAGGGTGTTGGCGGTATGACTATCAACGTCTGGTATGCGTGTGGGCTCATTTACAAGCTGGGTTAAATTATTTACCGCAGCGAAGATCTCAACACACCGTCCTTCGCGTGTTGTCTGTCCAGAATGCCGAAGCCAACCAGAATTGTGAATATAAGTGCCAAAACAGCTGGTCGGTACTTACAGACGTGGACGTACGCAGAAAAGTGATTACTTTTTAGCCCGCGTATATTGGCTACGTCCACCCTGAATTCCCTAGTCATAATCACAAACAAACACAGTAAACACAAACACCGACGATACTAAGCAGGGCTGCGAAGTGGAAATTTTGACGATGGTTTTCCGAATCAAATTGCTGTAGGTGTTATGCCCTTACAACAATATGAAACAGTGTACCAACAAAATCTTCACACACAACCCGCTATCCATCAGTTGTTACATACACTCAGTCACTGCCCGTACCGTATGATAAATACAGTGACGGCAGTGACCGAGTGCAAGCAACAGTACTACGACCAGGAGCGGGAGAGGTGTAGGATTCCTACACTGTGGGATAATTTTTGATTTTTTTTTTTTTCTATGGCACTGTGCACTGTTTTTTTCTTTTGTTTTTTTTTTTCACACGCGCGCGGTGGTTTTATGGTTTTTTTTTCACTGTGCGTTGTGTTTGTTTTTTTTTTTTTTCTTTGTGTACGGCACGGAGAAATACGAGTGCAAGATGACGTGTGCACTCGACGGTGATCGGCACTTAGCCTAACTATACAATCGAACCTAACTTAATTCTTAGCAAACTTCAAGTTGCTAACCTAATTGTTAGCTAACCCGAGGTTGCGAACCTTAAATACTTTAAAACTACCCAACCCTATAACCCTATGTAAGTCGGCCATGACCCCATTCGGTTTCTAACTAGGCTAACCCGGACTTGAAGGAAACGACGAATCGGGTCTTCTTCCCTCAACCACCAAATATTTTGATACCGCAAAACAACATCTTTTGTTATTACGTTTTGAAACCGCCCTACTAAATCTGAGACGTTTAATACCATGCCATGTGCCACACTAACTGCACGATCTACGTGCAAGATTAGCGGCTCCACAAACCTACCCTGGATCAGCTCTTTCATATCAAAATAGAGGAACGCTTCAAGCGGGACGAAGACTTTCAAGCGCAAGCTGTTCTGATGTAAGTGGGCCCCTGCCCAATTATCAAGACTTCACCCATTAATGACGTTGTCTAATAAAACCGGGGGCAAGCAAATTGATGGTCTTATGTAAACATCTTCAGTTGACGCCACCGAAGGTTGCCACAATTTGATCAGTTACCGTTGCCGGTCATAGGTCTTATTGGCGGTAGGACTACCGGTAGTCCCTACCATGAATTAAATCACGGTACCATGGGGTCAGGAGCTCTTCGGATCTCGGCCCGGGCCTGAATTGTTGAGGTAGGCTACCTTGTGGGAGCATCATGGTGGTTGTGGTTTAAACCCAAAGGGTCTTCCTGTTGGTTTGACCATGTAGAGTTGCAATTAGTACTGGCTGCTGTGATCCAAAGAACAGTAAGAGGTTTTAAATCGGTCTCGACCCAAACCAAGGGTGGAGCTTGTGCTTCCAACACAAGTTCTGCTTTGGTATCTCAGGAAGGCGGCAGAGCGATGGCTCCCATGGATGTATGAGCATCCCGAGACTATGTCCTGATAAATGTAGTTCGGGTAGTGGGCCTCAGATATCAGGTTATCTTGCAATATGACCTCGAGTCAACTGAATAGCGAAGTTGTCCACACTTATTAGATTCGCTCTGTTATATAGGACCTCATTGGGATAGAATTTTATGTACTCCGATTCCGGTCTTCTGTAAAGTGAAGACAATCTATAAGCCAAGCCCTGTCAAACACCTGAATCTTTTCCATTTAGCTTGTTCTCACCCATATACCAGCATGGGCCGGATGAGCATATCACCTTCACCCTCGCATCGAGTTGGCTGCTATAAAACCGCCTCTTTGAAAGGGCAAAAGTACCTTTGGCACTGGCCAATCTATTTGAAATATAGATATTGATCTAGCCAGATCCCAAACTATCTGACTACATTTCGACAAGCAAGTAGTTGCCCGTGTTGTCCAATAGTCGAGAATTCTCACCAATTCTTTCTGGTGTCCATAAAGGTACCAGACAACGGCGTGTGGAAGTTAATTTCAACAAAATCGCCTAATTTGTTAGAAGTCAGGTTGCAAAAGCATGACCTCGACTTTTGGACCTGTTCTGGACGCTATCAAGTCTTCGGCGTACGCTATGGGGAACCTATCAAATCGCTTGTTCGGCGAATTAACCGCACCTTGTTGCAGACCGTTTTAACTGTGAAATATTTCAACAGAAGTCGCATCGCCATTTTTCAAGATGAACTGTCTGTTGGTGAGTATATTGTGAAGAATATACTCGTACAAAAGTGGTTTACTGATGCCCATTGTGGTCAGCCTTTAGAAAATTCCCTCTAACCATACGATGACGAAGGCCTTTTCCAAGTCAATCAGGCGGGCTCCCGTACATTGCTTTTCGCTCTGACACCAGTTTTGACGCGTCATGTATGACATCATGGCCCGCCTTCAAACCGAATTGATTATCCGGAAATATATTTTTGTCCTCAACCCACAAAACCCTATTGCTTACTTTTTCGAACACCTTACTGCTATTCGGAAGAGACTAATAGACCGAAGATTCGGATTGGATGTATCTTTACCCCTTTTAGGAATGGTTTTTCAATGCTTTGGATAACGTGCCTTATTCATTGCATGTTTTGTTTGTTTATTGTACTTACCTCATCGTTAGAGAGATTCCTACTGGACGGCGGGTAGGGCGAACTCGAGGAGAGTGCTGTTGTCAACGTTCTGGAGAAGCCTGCTTAGCGAGTCTAACTGTAATTGTAAGAATGTCCAGGAACAAACTGCTCGAGCTCCGCAATTTCGTTAGGAATTGTTATTTCGGTACTAAAATCGCATGGTCGCTGTTGTATGTATGCAGACAGTTCAACGTTTGTAGATTACTCCCAGTCAGTTGTATCCGTACGTCTACAGTAATAGATTCAATAAGAGCTGTATCTTGGAAACGACGGACTGTCCGTTGAGGAAGATCTGCAAAACACTCCTCCGTGGCGTCGATGATTTCCTCGCGTGAGCTGAAATTTTTATTGATGAGCCATCTTTTGAAGTTTGGGAAGAGATAATAGTTCGAGGGATCCAAATCCAGTTACCAATCGACGACAAAAGTCCGCCCGATCAGGCATCAGCAAGTCCAAACACTTTTTCGAAGTGCTCTCGCGTTCGTCTTTTTGGTCAGGAGTGAGCATTCGCGGCACCCAGCGACAGGATAACTTTTTCATATGCAGAATATTGCCCAAAATATGGCGTGTGCGCTCAGTGCTAATCTTTGTGGTATCTGCTAGCTCGCGCACCTTCACTTTCCGGTCAGCCAACACCATTTCATGTATTTTTTTGACATTGTCCTCTGTAACCGCATCGGAGGACTACCGACCAAGTAGTGGAGTTGCGCCCACCACGAAACTCTCGAAACCAATATTTGACGGTTTAATCTGACGGAGCATTAGCCCCATATTATTTATCCAACTTTTCTTTTGTTTCCTTTGCCGTTTTGCCTCTCAAAAAATAATGTTTTTTGAGAGAACGAAAATAGTTTTTGCCCATGCTCAACATGATGCCAAACACGTCAACAACAATCAACTGTCAAAACAAAACTAAAGATAGTATCGCACTGAAATTTGGCATGTCTGCCTAAATATGAACGGACTTGGGCCAAGTATTGACCCTTGAGGTACGTCTGCAGTTAAGGCGCGGAAATCGATAGAATTATTATTATGACCAACACTTTATTGGCGATTGTCTAAGTAATTGAAAACCATTCGATCAGATCTTTCACTGAACCCAAAATATAATTTAAGTTTCTTTCCATAGTACCATGTAATCAACGCTGTCAAAAGTCTGGAAAAGTCTAGCAAACACAGCACCGTCAAAAAGTCCTTATCATATTCTACTCTTATGTCATCAAGGATTTTAACCATAGCTGTTGAGCAGCTATGATTCGGCCGAAAGCCCAACTGAACAGGGGATAATAAATTGTGTTGACTTATGTAATTCGAGATTTGGTTTGCTAGAATCTTCTCAAGTACTTTCGACAGACATTGTAATATACTTATCGGACGAAAGTCGGTTGGCAAAGGGGAGTGAGGTTTTTTTGGGACAGGAATAACTTTAGCCAATTTCCAAATATCAGGAAAGATGGAACCGGTGATGCAAAAGTTCAAAATATGCGTTAGGCTACTTAGGATATGGGGTAGAATCATCTTTACAAATCGGATAGGTACACCGTCCTCTCCTATATCATTTGATTTTAAATTACGTATAATATTAACAACATCTGTTTCAGCGACAATGCGAAAATCAAAAACAGAGTCATATGTTGCTCGTAGATCAAGATTAGGGGTGAAAGGTGGTTCGTTGATAGTAGAAGAAATAAATGTATTGTTAAGTTTTTGCTCTTTTTTTAATGTAACTAGAGCGATTACGTGCCCGACAGAATATCTCCCAATTAAAATTTGTTGGCAATGACCTTCATTTAGCATATAACTTCCTACGTGTTTTCATAGAATGGAGTACTTCACTAGTGAACTATTGACATTTTCCATTACGTATCGCAACCGTCTTTAGAGGGATATGCCTGTGGAATATACCAAGTACTAGAGTTTGCAAATAATTGACTTTGTCGTTCACATTAGAGGCAAAGTAGCAATTTCGCCATGGAAGAAGGCTTGCGTAAAGTAGTAATGCGTCATTATCTACAGTGGAATCCCTAAAATTAAATGATATCGGTATTGGGATACGACGTAAGTCAACGTTGTACGTACAAAAAATAAGATCATGATCTGACATACCACCCAGAGGTAGCTGGTCTTGGAGTAAGACATTAGAACGATTTGAAACCTTGATGACATCAATTGGGCTTGGTGGGTTGTTAGGAGAAAAGCGGGTAGCGAAGAAGTTCGCCATCGATAGCCCTGCACCAGCCGTGAAATCTAAAAGTTGGCGAGATTTACTGTCGGTTTTCAGAAGGTCAGCATTAAGGTCACAACAAATAATAATGTGCTCGTGGATTGCGGTAAATAATGGCTCTGGAGAGTATCTTCGGCTTGGATTATATGCAACTCCAACGAGGCATTTATTGATGACATCGCTTACTTCTATTAAAGATACTCAACCACGCTTTCTTTCGATTTCTTCAATTCTCAGAATTTTAGTGAGGCAACTCCACCACACACATGTAGTGGTGACCCTATTATTTCTTATAAATTTGTACCCTGATATTTCAAACAGTTGCTCCTTAGCTATATCATAATCCATGTCCGAATCAAACCAGTCTCCGTAATGCAAATTAAATCAACCTCCAACCCTCAAAGACATATTTTAAGTAATCAAGTTTACTTATTGATTGATATAGCATACTTTTAGGCCATTGTGAATATCTGAAGGAATTTTTATCATTGATCGCCAGAGATATAATTGATATCACCAGACTTTGGCAAGCTATTATGGGTCAACATTAAAATAACCACAAATAGTGGGAGGGCAAACGTATACCGTAGTAATGATTAGTAAAATATGAAGGAGATAGAGATGATAGAAAAGTACTGATTGAGGGGAGAGTAGGAGTAGGAGGATATAGTACAAGTACATAAGTTATAACACATTAATATATTAACTTCATAGATATAGTAGTTTGAGACAGAGTTTTTTGAATTCACATTTTGAGTACGACTGGACTTAAGACTTGGATTGACAGTTAACGATATTTGTTGATATCCGGTTTGCTCCTTCTCCATTCCTAATTTTGTAAGTTGCTACAACTTCATTAAGCTTATCTAGGCTGTCAATATTCACTTAGTCTGAAGTTTCAGTAACTTTAATTATAATAGTTCCACGTGATGAATAGGCAGAGAAGATTTGTTTTGCCCTCTTATATTTTATGACATTTCGCATAATAATTCTCTTTTTTATAGCTAGGCTTTCGTGTAGGTAAATACGTTGATCAACAATAAACCTTGCATCCCGTGTGGAAAATTGTCGCGAATGAGTTTACTTGAAAGCTGACATAGCTCTCAAAACAGACAATTTATCATAGGTCGGGCAGAATTTGATGAAAATCACCGAATTTGTCTGCGGTTTGGCTCGAAAAATTCGACTTATGCTAGGTGGTGGACAATTGAGGGAAATGCAAATAGTGTTAAAAGTAGTTTCCAGACTTTCTCCAGGAAGAAAGGGATCTCCAACCAAAATAACATCAGTGGCGATATTTTTTGCGTTCACTGTCTCTATTTGTTGTCTTAACAGTGCAAGTTTTGCATTAATTATTTGTTCGGACGTTTTCAGTTGCACTTGCTCTTGTTGTTGTTTTTTGATATATTCTGAATATCGTCAAATGCAGAAACTCGACTTCTTAAAACGTCAACTTCCTTCTCGATAAGAGAAGATTTTTCAATTAAGGATTTCTTAAAAGATTCGGTACGGGAGGTTAACCTTTCTTCCATGTCTTTCAAGCAGGATTTAAAAGACTTAAGCAACTCACCCTGTTCATGATCTTCTTGTATAGACTGGAGAAATATTCCGACGTCATGGTTTTAAATGACGGAGACAGCAAGCTTGATGATGATGGACATGGTGAGGCCGTCAGTTGTTTTTGTTTATCCTTTTGTGTGTTGGATCGCGTATTCTTTCCATTACTGTTTGTTGACCTAGTGAGTGGATGTGTAGGATGTATAGTTTTTTTTTTGTTGAAAACCGTAAACAAATATTGAGTGGTTTTTATACGATAAGCAAGAAAATTTATTTAACTTTCACCCAAAAACTGTTAAGACAGATCAGAACTATTAAATAACTTTTATGTGTATTTTTGTTAGTGAATTTAACAGCAGTAAAGAGAAAGGGAAAATTTTGGCAGCGAGCACATTGTATAATATTATCACTCCTTTTCATTTGTCCCAGTGAACAACTTGGTAGTGCAGGGCTTTGATACTCCTTAGACTATCTAGTTTACTGCTGGGAGTGAGCTGTACTAGGAACAATGGTAGTTTGCGCTTCTCACTTTGTGCGAACTAAATGGCCCTAGTCATCTAGTTATTGCCTGCTGGAAAGAGGTTTTCTGCAAGTAAAAGAATACACTATATATAGCTCATATTCCCTTATTAGCGCTACTAGCAATAGTTTAGGATAAGGCTTTTTTTTTCTTCCATTATACTTTCATGCAACGCACCATGAAGTTAACATTCAACGCGATATTAATGAGATAAAACCCGAAATGCTCGAAAAACGGTCACAATATTGGACCGACTGGATGCGCTTCATCAAAAATAGTCTGAAATTGCGCTCAAAACATAATAATGTATAATTACAATTCTTTCTTAATAATAAATAAAGGATTAAAAAAAAACAATCTTTACATCGCGTGACGCATTTGTGGTGCATTTAGTTCCCCTGTGAAAGTTATGTGTTACCTACTTTAGGGTTATGCGATAGTTAACGTATTAGGCAACTTAAAAGTAAACAGACAAATAGTAAACATTACTAACTGCAAAAATTGCTTTTACTATAACTTCTGTTAATCATTGATAAAAAATAATTCTTCATAATCCATAGTTAATCTCTAGAAAAGAATCCCAAGAAAAAATAAAAGTTCTAGAAAAAATGCATTTTAAGTAAAACATAGCTATACATACATTCGTCAATTTTAATAATACTTACAATATCACCAAAAAATCTAAAGCTATAGTAGTTTGTTATTTGCTTTTCCAATACAGAGAATCAGTGATGTATTATATGTATAATAGAGTTTTGAAGGAACGTATTTTCAGAACACTATTTTTTGTCTGATCAAAGTATTCGTAAGCAAAAAGTTGCCTTTCAAAGTCGCTATTACCTTCCCAGTGGAGAAAGTTATTGTTTTGATCCCGAAAATCGGATCGAAATTTTAACAATATTTTTACCTTAAATATTTCCCTAAATTGGGTTTGAAGTTTCTATATTTAGTCGCAAGTTTTCACAAAAACTAGAATTTGTATAAATGTGGCATTTTTTTCTTTCAATGTGGGTAATATACCATATTGTTGAAATAATAATGTAAGTTAATGACCGTTCATTTGAACGGAATGGACGTTAGTTTGAATTGACAGCAGCCCTGCTTTTCAAAACTCACCAGCAATACTGCATGCACACTTAAATAACGTTGTCAAATACTAAGTGATTTGTAGCCAAAACAGTGCACTGTTTAAATTTGTTTCTGTAGGGATGTACTTAAACATCAATGTTGTTCTGACAATTCAGCCACCACGCTGGCACTAAAGTGCGAAACTGATTGAGTTGAACCCCTTCTAGATCAAGAAAGGCAGGCATTCGAATAAAATTACATCCCATAACTAATATGAAAGTTTACTATTCAAAATAGGATAATAATTATGTGTTTTGTGCAATATAAAGAAATCTGTAAATACAATGTGTTCATACTTTATGTACCATACCTCCATACCCGCACATATAGTATCGAAAAGCATCGGAAAGTTACTGGTGTTGGTCAGGGTTCAGGGTTGATATAACCTACCAGAAAGTAGAGCAGATCCCACTACAAAATCTCTTAGTTTTGGTTTGCACTAATATAAAAATTGGCTCAGCTGAATAGAATTTGATACACATTAATTATTAGTGCGAACGGCAGCAATCTAGGGTCATTCATTCAATCACTGATGTACAGTGGTGTTCGCATAAAGTTCTGACGAAAGTAATCTGAAAACTTGTATCGGATATATCGTTGTTCGAACTTTTTTATACGTTTCAAACGGGTAAGTTAGCAAAAGGTATAGTTACATCTACGGTCTCTGGTTTTTTAACGTAAACCACCTGTCGTGTAGACTTATGTTTACAGGATGCCCATACTGGAAGCAAGGAAACGCCTTGCCGTCGCTTATCTACATTAATAGTATAATACCAAAGTAGAACTTGTGTTGGAGGCACAAGTTCCACCCTTGGTATGGGTCCAGGCCGATCTAAAACCTCTTACTGGTCTTACGGTCACAGCACCCAGTATTTATTTACTACTCTACAATAGGTCAAACCAACAAGAAGTCCCTACCCGCGATTTGGGTTTAAACCACAGTCACCATGACGCTCCCACAAGGGGGCCTACTTCAACAAGTCAGGCCCGGACCGAAATCCGGGGGCTCCTGACTCCCATGGGAGCCCATGACTCCTGACTGATCCCAGCCTCGCCCGAAAGACATACTCGTATCATCCATTTTTTCAGTTAACGAAAATCAAGCAAGACGAGTAGTTGACTAGAAATCAGCATCAAGCCAACTTCCACTAAGAATTTAGTCTCCCCATTAAATGTTGGATGCCACCCATGGAGCGAAATAACCACTGAGCCCAAACATCTTTCTTTCTCTCTCTATCCCATTTTCCAAAAAAACTTCACACATGCTGAGGCATTATAAGTGTACGAGTATTCATACCCACTTGAGTTTTAAGTTCTTTAAAAAAAAAAAAAAAATGGTACCGTGATTTAAGTCCTGGTAGGGACTACCAGTAGTCTTGCCACCAACAAGACCTGTGACCGGCAACTTGTAACTGGTCAAATCGTAGCAACCTTAGGTGGTATCATCTGAAGATGTTTACGATAAGACCAGTAATATGCTCTGCCCCCGGTTCTTATTAGACAACGTAATTGATGGGCGAAGCCATGGTAATTGCACAGGGACCCAGTTACATCTATGTATACTAACAAGAGCTGGTATGTAACATACTCCGTGCATCTTCAGCGAAATAAACGTGAATAAATTCTTTCTATAATATACTCGTAAGGGCCAAAACTATTTAGATATCAACATGAAGTTTATGGGCAAAAAAGACTGCTATCTTCTAAATAATTTCATTTTCATTCATGCAATCGAAAGGGCTATAACGTATCTAACAAAGGAAGATGTAGATACTTTAGGTACTTATAAAAGAACAATAAAGACATTTTGAATTTATCACTCAACTTTCGGACCGAGTCAAGATAATCTTCCAAAGCAGAAACGATCTTTTTTTAAACACAAGTTGTGGGCTACTATACTGTTGCCTATTGACAAACTATAATACATGGAGAAAAAATTCAAATCTTTTAAACCTAGAGTGGTTTTTCGAGCAAAAGAATAAAAAATTGTATAAAAAGAAACAAAAATAATGTTTCTCAAAAACTAATTTGTATATACTATATATTTTTATATGTATTACTCGTATTTTAAATCTGCATTAATAAATTTCGGCAAAACGTTTGAAGAAGGTACTTTTTTTCAAATTTCCTTATTTAGAAAATTCGTTATCAGAGGAATTACATAATCTGTTCTATTATATTTAGTCTTTTTTAACGAACGCTATTTTATTGCTAAGACTACTTAAAAAAATAAAATAAAGAAATTGTTCTATTTTCTGCGATTGTAAAATAAAAAAATTGGTTTTAGTAAAAAAATTTAAAACACATTCGAAAAATAAACAACAAAATCATGTAAATGTGTCCATGGAATAAGTGTTATATAATTTTATTCACTCAGTAATTATTATCTATGTAATTTGTATGATAAGGAACCGACATATTCTTATGATTTGCCAACTCTTGCACTGGGATGAGGCCACATGCAAAATCTTCGAAAGAAAGGAAAAAATTAATAAAATGCTTACATTTTATGGTTTTAAAACATTTATTTATTATTTATTATACTCACATTAATAGTGAGTATGCTCGCCATTTTTCCATATGACCTCTATAAGACGGTTTGAAATTGAATCATACAGTTTTTTTAAATAATCAAGAGAAATTTGGACCCAGGCATCACTAATAGCTTCGATTAAAGTGTCCTTGTCTTCAAATTGTCTGCCCAAACATTTTCTATTATGTTTAAGTGTGGTGAATAGGGCGGCCATGGCAAAATTTCCACGTCTTCTGATTGAATCCAACTTCTAACAACCCTGGAAGTGTGGATGGGGTATTGTCTTGTTGGAATATCCAAGGCAGAGGTCCGAAAATGTTTTTCACTTTTGGAAATGACCGTTCCAGCAAACATTTGTAGTTGTTTCCGTTCATTGTGTGAACAAAAACCCCAACTCGATTGTGCCATAGTAGGTAATAGCCCCCCACACCATTGCACCTGATGTACGGCTGTGGTGTCTTGTCAAAATAAGCTCCTCCTTTCTTAGATCATGGAAATAAAAGTTGTAACCAACGGGGCCGTCAAGATTAAACTTTTTTCATCCGAAAGGACAACGCGTTTCCATTCACTGCTCCAAGTGACACGTTCTCCTGAAAAATTCATTCGATGCTCCTTGTGTTCTTGCCTCAAAACAGGTTCCTTTTTAAGTTTTTTTTCTCTGTATAGTACCACTTTTTCGTATTATCCTTTTGACCGTTGCTATGCTGGCTGATACTCCGCTGTTGGCCTTTTTTTATTCGCTGATAGAGTAGAATTTGAGTCACGCCGTAGAATAAACCGCTTTTGTTGCAATGTTGTTGCTTCTGCCGTGCGTCCTTTTTGATTTTTCCCATAGTTTTGTGAATCCGCAAGATAACTGTTTACAACAGTCCAACTTCTTTTAAGACTCCTTGCAATTTCTCGGCCTGAGTGTCCTGACTCATTGAAAGCATCTACTTTTCCTCTTTCTGTCGCTGTCAAAGACTTTCCGGAACCCATTTTTTTTTTAAACTAAATAAAAACAGTTCTTTTCAAAGCATTTTTAAATATTCTTGACAAAACTTTGAAAAAAATCGCTGATGTGAACTTCCGCAACGAAATATTCGCAATGGCCTCATCCTAGCGGCTCATCTTTTTATACGCTTTTCAAGTAGTAGGTCCTATTTTATGTTTGTTTGAAAGGAGTTCTTGCTACTTCACAAGCTTCTGAGCTATGCACTTTGGCTGTATATATCCATATGTATATATCTACATATGTAGATTGTTAAATGCAGCAATGTACATCGGTACCTGTCTTTTCTTGCTCCCTAAATTTCCTTAGCCCGCGCTATGTACCAACATTTTAAGGGTACAAAACCCCTTTAGCACGCGCCGATTATAAAAAAAAATATTATTGTATTCTCATACCCTTCACGTTTCTTAATATATTTGTAACTTATGAGTACTAACTTCCTGGTTAACGAAAAAATAAAATAAACAAATTGTTCGACATTTTTCAGTACTGACACTTGACATTAGAAAAATTTTACAATATTTAAAAACCGAACGGGCCAAATTCATGAGAGCTATTCAAGAGATAGCAAATTTCAAAATCATAAAATGCGTAAGTAAATATGACTGTGGCAAAGCAAAAAGTTTTTGCATATTTTCAGGCTCTGAAACAAACAGTTAGATTTCATATATCAAAAGATACAATATTTGGCATCTCTACGACTCGTATGTACTATATATCAAAAACGATTTGATAACAATGCTTATGGTACCTATCGATATTTTGGGTTGAATATAATAATTTTCGTGGTCGGAAAGTTATTGACGTGACCTGAGGGGTCATGCCCACTACGGTTTGTTTTATTTTCTTTTCTACAAGCTCCAAGAACACGTACATTATATGTTTGAGCAAGTGAGTATGTAGGTATGTTTAATACTCGTATATGTACAATATAATTACATATGTGCATGCATTAAATATCTTAATATGCATAATGTGCATATTAAATAGCCAAATGAAATAGAAAAATTAAGTAATAACATACTCGTACATACATATATAAAAATTATTAAAATTTTAACCAGTTAGTGTATTTTTCAACTGCCTGTCACATAATGTGTTCTGTCCTGTGATCACTGTTTGCGGTGCACGACTTTTGCTGCACACTGTATGCAAGCATGTAGCACGTATAAATTTATAGAGATTCTACTGTCTGTGCAGATATGTATGTGTAGGTATCAAATGAAAACTAATCGGTACAAGCATGACGTAATGATTTATGTTACGTAATGAACAATGTTACATAAAATGATTTGACCTATTGCATACGGAGATATTTTAATATTCTGATTTTATAGCAACTATGGTAGATGGTAAGCAAATAAATACAATTCCCACGGAGGAACAAAGACCGAATGTTCAAGAATATACTATTTTCGGAATCGCATTATATTGTATAATAAAAATGTGAAACACGATTGAGTGAATAATTGATTGTATTTTAGCAAAAAATAGTAAAAATAGTACAGGATTTTAATATAAATACATAAATATATTTGAAGTGTACACAATTCATCGTTGAAATAACGCTTACAATAATTTTAGTAGTTAAACGATTGCGACGGTATTTTATATTTATAGCCGTCAGGGCCGAGCTCATGAGCAAGATCTGGTTTGATTGGCTCAAGCAATGGGTTCTGAGAAGTTGGTTCCAATGCCGAATTCGTTGGTTGCATAATTGGACCTGGAAAAGGTGACTGTTCTTCGGGATATGTATATTGTGGTGTCATAAATATGGGTTTAGCAGATGGTTGTAATGCCTTAGCTTCCATATAATCTACTTGATCGTTTCGTATAGTTGGTCCCTGCTGTATGGCAATTCCTGCTTCAGAATGTGTAGACCGCATTGTCGGTGCTAAATATTTCATTTCTGGATTTGAAGAAGGTGGAGTTTTTTTTGTGATCACAGCTGGTTGCGAAGCTGGATAAATCCGACCCTGCTCCCGTCCTATACTTATCTCATTTTCATCCGGGGGCAGATATTCTCTTTCAGGAATAGCTGAAGTGTTTGGTATAGGGCTAGGATTTATTGAATGTGGTTGTTCCCTTAGGGATGGTTGCGAGGATGTTTTTTGCCGAGTGGGTTCCGTTTTCGGTGAGAAGATTGGTACTAACGTTTGTGATGATTGTGAATTAAATGTTGTCGGATAAGAGTCGCTTGGCTGAGATGGCAGTGGAGAACTATGGCTCAAACTATGTTGTCTGTCTCTTAATGCTGGCTTTTGCAAGGGAATTGATTGAAGATCTCGTTGAATTTCGACTGGTGGTAAATATTCTGGTTTTATTTGGGATTTCATTATTGACATAGGTGTTGCATCTTCAGAAGCATATTCTAACCCATTTTGGTTTAATGTAGCATCAACTTTGTTATCGGATGAAAATGGCGAAGATGGTTGTCTGTAGTGGTATCCGTCTTCTCGTAAATCTGTATCAATGTGGGAAACGTCTGCATTGCAAACGATTAGTTGCACTATAATAAAAGCTTCCAAAATCTGTAAGGAGAAATCAATTGGTGAAAAGATGTTAAAATCTATTGAGTTCTATAATTTCTTAATCCATATTTTTTAATAATTTTATAGCTACTCAAATGTTTTGAAATTTCTTTATGTTGGATTATTTGTTTAGTTTGCTAAAAGTTTGTCTGTACTATATATAAGGTACTCAAGTGCAGTAATTGTATCTATATATTCATATTTTCTCAAATTATCTATTCGTTGACGAGCCGATGTAATAATGGATTTACGAAAGCTTGTATTGTCTCTGCCATTGGCATTAAATGCCTTTGTTTGTAAATTGTTTTTGATTGACATAATGAACTGGGTTTTTATTTATATTGTTTTATATTTATTTTATGCAATAAACTTACCATTTTTCTTAAGCACTAACCGAGAGTAAGTTGTGTGAAGCGAACTAACAGGTCAAATGATGACGAATGACTCTATCATAGCAATATTTATATCCGACGTACAAGCCTTTACGTTTTCACAGTGCAAGAGTGACAACGGAGTAAAAGAATTTAAGCTCATCAAACATATTTTTTTACAAGCACAGTGGATAATAATGACAAAGTATCAAACTTGCAAATATTATCTCATAGCCGAAGCCGCAGTAGGTATACTCGAATACGGGTAGTTGGTAAGACCCTAGTAGAGAATTATACTACTACTAACAAAACATGTACATAACGCAGATACACGGTTTACCCACTCCCTATCTGTAATTTATCTTTAAGACATATAGAGAAAATTAAGACAAACTTTTCATCAACAAACTTTTTTCTGAGAGCGTTGAAGTTCTTTGCATTATTTTTCTCCAAAAGCTTATGTATGTACAAAAATTTTTAATAACATTCTTTCCACATCGTTTTGGAAGCCACTTGATGTTTATAAAATGTATTTATACTGAAGCTACGCTTACTTAACGTGTAGTCCATACTAATTTGTTTTTGCTGATTACCAATGAGAATTGTAACGAATTACCAACATTTTGTTAGAGGTAGAATGAGATGTGCCTAAATAATTAATAGTTCGAATTATAAGCATATCATATAAAATTCAGCACAAAGAAAATGCGTTTTTTTGTATTTGTTTTATATCTACTTTAGTACATATAGATGTGTATATGTTTTAATTACATAATATATTTTTCATATTTAATTCGTACAAGATACTCTAAAATTTGAATTTAGCTTTTATTTTCTCTAGAAATAATCCATTAAAAGAAATATATCTACATATGTCTCGATATTCGTAGAACTGTTAATATTCTTCTTAATAATCGGCAAATAAATTGTGGAAACAATTTATTTAAATATAATTTATTTTCTTACTAAGGTTAACTTTGAAATACTTTTCAGGATGCCTAAAGAGTGGTTCTTCAGGTGGTACTTTTTTTTAAAAAAGAAAAAAAAACTAAAGAAATTCAATTTTATCGGGCACTCTTTATCATCATACAACAGAACCAGTATTTACAATTACTTTTTGAAGATTATTTCTTACATGGACCATTCTGACGTCTCAATTTTCGATGATGCGTTCGACCATTACGAGTGGTGTTTGACCATTGACTTGAGTAATGTTGAGTTCCAACTGTTCAATCCTAGCTGGCTTATCCATATTGACTTTGGACTTTATGTAGCAAAAGTCTAGAGGTGTGATGTCTTGGTGGCCAATTCACCGGTCCAAAGCGAAATTAACTGTTCACCGAATCGTTCTCATGGCAATAAACCCATAATTTCACCGGCTGTGTGACAAGTTGCGCTATCTTGTTGGAACCAAATATCATCGAGACCACGGGCTTCAATTTCATGCAGCAAATAGTCCATTATGATGGCGCAATAACGGGTGGCATTCATATTTACGATGATTCCACTAGCTCATACATAAATCACACAAAACCCTTGTTTTGTGTTCCAAAATCCGAGCAAGAAATAATTTGGATATAATTCACAGGTTTTTAATAAAAAATTATGGATTTTTTATTGATTCATGAAGTATACAGTATAGGGCTATGTACGAAGTAGCCAATTGAGTAATTTTCATTTAATTTTGGTGATGGCAGACGCTTCCATTTATTTGGCTTAATGCAAGCTAAACGTAACTTAAAAACTAGGAATCAAAAACTAACAAAAAGGGAATGGTGAAGGAGATTAAGTTTGAAGTTAAGTGCTCAGACTAAAATCAAAAATGGGAAGGTGTGAGTTGACATTAGGGAGTATGCGGTAGGTTAGTTCGTTGGAACCATAAGCGGTGGGATGGGTTGGAATATAGAAGAAACGAGGACAGCGTAAACTATGACGGTTAGTGTTGAAGGAAATAGAATTGTAATGGGAGGCGCAATCCACAAAGCCAGCGAGTAGTCAATGAATGAAGAGAATATCAGCATTTTTCGGGGGTATTCAGGTTAAGCAGTTTGAGGCGTTCACGATAGGGAGATTAGATAAAAGGGTCATCTCAGGCTAGTCCTCCAAGAGTGAATCGAAGGAAACGACGTTGAATGTTCTCGATTCGGGATACATGAACTCGCTGAAAGAGGAACCGCTCCTGGCTGGCATATTCGAGAAGGGACCGAACAAGGGTAATGTAAAGTGACCTTGTCACATAAGGGTTACTAAATTCTTAAGACCATGGTTTGATAAAATCAAGTAATGAGTTGGCGCTAAAGATTATCTCATCAATATGCGAACGGATGTTTAACTCTATCGTATAATATTCCACGGTCGCGAAGGGATTGAACCTGGGGTATAGGTTGGCCATACAGAAAATAAAGGCGAGGGAGAGATTGCTTGGACTTACGTGACAAAGTCATGGATTGACATTTGAAGACATTAAGCTCTTAGCAATTTTTTTAGACACCAAGTCTTGAAGAAGAATGAATGGAATCTTGGGGTGAAGAAATAGTTTTGAAGAAATTCACAGGGGTCAGTGTATAATAATCCACTCAAGATCGTTTATAGTAAAAATTAAAAAGAGGGGACTTAGGTGGCTGCCTTTTGGGACATCAGAAATGGCTAAAAATGGGGTTAGAGAAGGTTGAGCTAAAACGAACGCTATAATAACGGTTCTCCAGATAAGAAGATGTCCTTTTTAATAATATGAGGTCAAAACCGAGGGAAAAAATTTGAAAAGGAACAGGTAATGCCATATTTTATCGAAGGGCTCAGCAAAATTTATAGCGATAAAATCGATTTCGTTGCCATTTTCTAAGGCAGAAAGCACAAAGGATACGAGATCAACGAAGTTTGCACTAGTTGAACGTTATTAAAGTGTGATTGTTGTGCTAAGCGAATAAAAAAGGCTGTTTTGCTATAATTTTTAAAATGGATTTGTTCCGTGCTTAATTGCATAAAAAGCATAGTGCTTTTCGACGGTGACCGAAACCATTTTCCAAATTTTATTATATTAACCAAATGCAAAATGTTACTCCACAGTTAGATTATTTTGATGAAAATCACAAAAAAATGCTTTTTGGTTATATGAGACATAAATGCATTGGGTCAACAAGGAATAATAATAACAACGGAATATTAGCGCATTGGGCTCAACTCAAAGGAGTACTAATAAAAAATTATGGGGGAAGAGAAAGCAGTACAAAATTGGTACTTTAAAAATGTGTAGGAATTATTCAAAAATAGAACAGTATAATCCAGAGACAAAGAAACTAACGGTTAGAATATACATTAGAATATTAACGAATGGGAAGCAAACATCCATAAATGAAGAAGTTAACAGAGCCTACCAAAACAATGATATTTAGCAGAAATCCAGATAAGCTCGATGCTTTCGTTAAAATAACTCGAATCAGAACGAATACTTAAATAGAAATCAATTTCATAATTCGAACCAAAACCAATACTTAAATAGAAATCGACCTCATAACCCGAATCAGAAGCTATAATCGAATAAAAACCAAATCCATAATTTGAATCAGAATTACTGGTATTCAAATAGGTATCAAGATTCAGGCCAGCACCAGAATGAATATCAGAGATCAGGGAATAGCCATAGAAATAGTGAAAATACTAGAAGATCGAGAAAGAGTGGAAATAATAGAGCCCGTAGTAGAGAGCGGGTGGAAATGGGAAATTTTTCAGGGGCCGCAGTAGACAGCGTCCCTATATAAAAATCAGAAACAATTTTATTTTTGACACTGTAGCTGAATTTAGATCATCAATCCTAGTGTATGTCATCCTAAATGGAAGATCAAAGTAATAGTACCTGTTAGTACAATGGGTAATATTTTTTTTATAAATACGTTGTGTAGAATTTCAGTTTTTGAAGAATTTAACGAAAATGATGAAGATTTCTGCGAATTTATAGAATACGATTTACAAAATAATTTTGATTGTATTATAGGGAATAATATTTTAACGAAATTTCATGCAGTCATTTATTACTCTAATAATTAATGACACAAAAAACAGATAAGAATATTTCACAGCGGAATTAGAGGAAGCAATGTACTTGATTTTATTAGTACAGATCATCTTATAAGGTAGTCAAAAACCACAAGAACGTTTTCTATCAGGAAAGTTACCAACATGGTTACTAAGCATGATTTCCCCGTATTTCTAAAATTGTTCGGATAACCTAAAATTCATAGGGACGTGATTAATAGACAGATTGAGGAAATGCTTTACCACGGCATAATAAAAGTCCGCACATTAGCCCAATTTGGGTTGTTAACAAAAAGATAGACTCATCGGATATGCAAAATTAGCGCATCATAATCAGTTATCGTAAGCTCAACGAGATTACTACAGAAGATTTCCAGATTTCCTATTCCAAATATCAAAGAGGTATTTTTGATAACTTAGGAAGATGTCAGTTTCTTAGTACTTTGGACCTCCCTAAGGGCTTTCACCCAATTGAAATGCACCGTAGTGATAAGCACAAAACTGCGTTAGCCACTGCTAATGGACATTACGAATTTTTTGTGTGCCCTTTTTCCTACGCAATGCTCAAGCTACTTTTCAATGACTTTTTAACAAAACATTCAAGGAATATATTGGAAAAATACGATGGGCGTTCAATATATTCTCGGTATCGATATGAAGGAAAATGCGCATTCAATTTAAATTGTTTTTATTTTTCAATATAATCTCCCCTAACATCAATGCATTTGTTACATCCTAAGATAAGCTTTTTTAAACCCCCAAAAAAATAAATTTCCTCTTTCTCTGCAAAATACCGACTTGAGTTCTTCATCATCCGAAAATCTTTTTCCACGAAGACATTTTTTCAAATCCGGAAACAGGAAATAATCACTAGGGGCAAGGTCTGGACTATAGGGTGGGTGTTGGATTTCTTCGAAACCACAATCTCGTGCAGCAGCCTTGGAAACTCGCGCCGTGTGAACAGGAGCGTTGTCATGAAGAAGCAACACACCCGCTGCGAGTTTACCCCGTCTTTTCTTTTTAATTTCCTCCCGCAAATTATGCAAAGTGGAAGCGTAGGATGTGGCGTTGATGATTTCACCTTTTTTTTTGTACTCAATGAGCAAGATTCCCTTTGAGTCCCAAAAAACTGTGGCCATGAGCTTCCCGGCAGATGGAGTGACTTTGAACTTCTTCGGGGGGTCTGTTCCTTTTTTATGCCACTGCATGGACTCTTGTTTGCTTTCAAGGTCATAGTGGCGGACCCATGTTTCGTCCCCAGTAACAATTCGATCCATAACACCGTCCGCGTTCTCACTACACATCTCCAAAAGCTCTCTACAGCATGCGATTCTCACTTTTTTCTGAGGCGCTGCGAGCATTCGTGGCACCCACCTCGCACTGACCTTTGAAAGGTTAAGATGGTCATGAAGAATGGTGTGAATGGTACCAGTTGAAAGCTTGGTGATCTCTGCCATCATTTTCACCTTTATTCGGGCATCCTCAAGAACAAGTTTTTCGACTTCTTTGATGGTTTCTCCCGTACAAGCAGTAGCCGGGGTGCCGGAGCGGGGGTCGTCTTCAATGCTCTCTCTGCCTCTCTTGAACTCACTTGACCACTTTTGCACAGTTGATAATGAAGGTGCGGAACCCTGGTAAACAGCCACCATCTCTTCATGAATAGTTTTTTGACTTTTTCCTTGCTTAGTGAGAAATTGAATTACAGCGCGATGCTCAATTTTCACCATCATCGTCTCAGTTGCCATTATGATTCTGTTTAACTAGAGATAAAACGCGAATTAATAATCACATTTATATGAAGTTTTACATGAATGCACTAAAATAATAGTATTACTTGATAAATAAGTCAATTTATATATACAACCACGGCTTCACCCCGATACCGAGTATGGGTTGAACGCCCCTCGTATGTCTTGCCTATCTGGATGACATCCTAATTTTTGCAAGAGGTATCGAAGAACACATTGAATCACTAAATTTAATTCTCAAACGCCTTGCTGAATTCAATCTTAAAATATAGTTAGAAAAATGTAGCTTTCTTCAAAGAGAAACCAATTTTTTAGGACACGTTATTACCTCAGAAGGTATTAAAACTAACCTACAGAAACAGACGCCGTAGATAAAATCGATATTCCGAAAAATCAAAAAGATATCAATCCTATTTTGGGAATAACAGGATATTACAGAAGTTTTATCAAATACTATTCGAAAATTGCTCACCATCGTACAAAGTATCTAAAAAGAATTATGCAAAAGTTAATAAGAAAAATAGAGATATATATGTAGCTTTCAACAAACTTAGGAGCAGTATTGATTTTTTTTAAAGAAGTGGGTATGACACTTATGATGTTAAAAATGTGTTAAGTTTGGGGTAAGTGGCTATTTCACTCCATGAGTGGCATCCAACATTTAATGGGGAGACTAAATTATTAATATGAATTGGATTAATGTTATATTTAAGCAACCATTCATCTCACAAGACTTTAATTGCTGAAAAAAGGTTACGGCTGGTATTGAACCCCGAATCGTCCGATTGGGAATCCAATACACTACCACTTGAGCCACGGCAGGATAATAGGCCAATTAGCTATGCAAGTCGTTCTCTTAATAGTCACGAACAACGATATAGTACTATTGAGAAATAACTTTTGGTCATAGTCTTGGCCACAAAGTATTTAAAGCTGTATTCATTTAGAAGAACATTTAAGATTAAAACAGATCACAGGCATTTAGTATGGCTAAATTCGTTAAAGGAAACAAATAGCAAACTCTCACGCTGGAAGATTAAATTAACAGAATTTGATATTAATATAGAATGTATCAAAGACAAGGAGAATATAGTTGCAGACGAACTGAGAAGAATAAATTAACAAAAAATTAATGGTGAAAACGAATTATTGAGAAGCTTAAGTGAGGTTTTTGATTCTAACACCGTACACAGTGCAGATGCTAATAGTGCGGACTTTATTCTCATTACAGACGATGCATTTAACTTATTTAAGAATCAGATTATAATTGAAATGGGTGACAAGCAATCCATTACTATGAAAATATTGTTTAAAAAGGTTAGAAATATTGTGGAAATAGGTCCGTAGAGTAATTTGGTTAACAATTCGCATAATATATAACAGGAAAAGGGTTTAAGGGTTCTATATTCTCCAGATGCTCAATTATTTTTAAATTCCAGGAAAACTATTGATAATTTTAAAATTTTCAGAACCAACACACTTTTAAAAGATGTTGTTGACAAGGGAAAATTATTATCAATCATAACGAAAGAGCATCTTAATAATAACCACAGGGGAATAAATGGAGTATTCTTAGAATTGAGAGATAAGTACTATTATCCCAATCTCCAAAAAGAAATAAATAAATTAATAATCAATTTTGGAATTTGAAATTTGTCCAAGTTTGATATGCATCCTACCAAATACAAGTTTAATCTTAACGAAACCCCTAAGCAACACAATGAAATAGTCCATAGCTTCCACAGAGCTATGTTATGCATCTGACAACCATAGATAAACTAACAAAACACGCAACCGCGCGTCCCCTGCAAGACAGATCACGGATATAAATTTTAGAAGCACTTAAGTTCAGATTCCAATACATAGGAAACCAAATCTAATAATAACCGATAACGAACTAGGTATTAGCATAATTAAAAAAAAAACTTCGTCGAAAACATATCAGCCTTCATTTAACAACTCCTTATTTGAAAATAGTGAATTCAGATGTAGAGAAACTGCATTCTACGTTAAATAACCATATGAGACTGTTCAGTGGCGATAAAAACAATAACGATGAACTAAAATACAAAGCTATAATAAATTAATACATTCTACCACAAAAATAAAGCCCATAGATTTTATTAATAATGATGTTATTCAGCAAATTTCCAACTGTTTACTATTACTATTGAAAAAGGTGAATAGAAATAACCTTATAAACAAAAAATAGAATAAGTGTAGAAGACTTTAGGAAGGACTACGTCAATAAGAACCGAAGCGGAGGTCAGATCCCAGATACGAAAAAAAACTAGAAATTATAACGTTCAACGAAATCCTATAGTAAACAGTGATAATCGTAAAAACAGATAATTTAAAAACCAAGTTAGGCGACGAAGTAAATAAGACAATAATATTTAAAATTAAGAAAATATTAATAATTATAGGTATGATAGTAATCGACATATCTAGACACAATTTTTATTTTTAGAGAATAAATATGGAATTTATTTTTGCGATAATCCTGCAATGACTGTAGGCTAATTTGAGATTAGAGGAAATAAACACCTAGGTAGGATACACAATGATATTACAAGAATCGACACACCTAATAGAAAGATACGACAAGGTTCGTCATGCAGTAGATTGAGGTAGCTACCGCAGCGTTATCAGCCAAGTAGCAGAAGCACAAGAGGACAATTTTAAGAACTTTGGGGACTTAATATTAAAGATACTATTGATTAATGCACTCAATAACACGTTCTAAACTCAATTCAGTTATACCACATCCACAACAGAAAAGGTATTTGGTTAGCATAGTAGGAAAAGGGCTTCATTTTTTATTTGGCTTGATGGATGATGACGAGCGTTTAGAGTTGCAAGATCATTTAAGAATTATAGAAGAAAATAACCACAATTCTGTTATTGAGTTAATTAAACAAACCGTAATAAATGCCGATATAAAAAATAATCTATATGTTTTAGTTCATAATAAACATTAAACAATTATGGAAAATTTTACCAATTGGACAAACAAAGAACAAATGAATTTGGCAAAAAATTTACAATCAATTCAGATATATTTTTACTCCAGTACCAAGCAAGCTCTCAGTCGTGTTACACGTATTTATTTATTTATTCTCAGTTATTTATAACTCCGCTGACTGATGTTTTGCTCTAGTTAAGAAAAAAAGCTATCGCATACAGTTTAGTTGATAGTTCCTGCCGTAATGGCGGCAAAAACAACAAATCGGTTTAGGGGACTAAGGCGCGACGATCCAATGCAAATAAACAACGGAATGAAAATAAGAAAAACAATCCGGTATACACCTGTTTTAGAACAATCTTAAAGCAAGATAAGAAGACTGACAATAGCAAAAACAAAACCACAACTAACACAACTTGTCGGTGGCCGTGGCTTGACTGCTTCCAAATCAGAAGGTTCGGTGTAGGAATCCCAATCGTGCCCGAATGACATTAATTTTTTCAGTTAACAAAACTCAAGTAAGATGAGTAGTTGACTAGAAATTAACAACAAGCCAACTTCCACTAAGAATTTGGCCTCCCCATTAAATGTTGGACGCCACCCGTGGGGCGAAATAACCAGTGATCCCAAACCTCTTCCTTTCTCTCTTTATCCCATTTTCCAAAAAAACGTAACACATGCTGGGGCATTATGAGTGTATTCATATCCACTTGAGTGTTAAGTTCTTTTAAAACAAAAAAGCTACAACTTCACAAACAATAGGCTTTGGTAACACTCCCAATAACTACAATACATACTTGTATATGGAAACATAGATACATTGTTCAGCTAAAGTAAAGGAAGGCACAGACAATTTGCTACCCGAATCGTATAAGCGAACCGTTTGCTCCGACATACATTCAGCTTTACCAATAACAAGTCCCTCGCAAACAAAACTGAACAATCAATAAACAAGACTGCCTCCCCCTTTTTCTTTATAACATTATAGATGGACGAAACAATAAACCAAATCTAAAAATTTTTCAATGGAATATTCAAGGATTTTTCAACAATCTATTTTGATGTTTTCATTGAAAATTATTCTCCCACAGTCATCGCGCTACATGAAACCTAAGTTCTTATGGAAAACGCTCCCAAGAGGTACAAAAACTATTTAGCTTATTTTAATAATAAGTCACATAACAGCAATAAGGACGATACAGTCATGCTGATAAAATCAGGAATCCTACATTCGTATTCTAGCTCACCTTCAAATCTATTGACCCAAACGCTCAAACTAGACTTACGCGAACTAATAACATTGCAAAACATTTACAGGCAATCTAATGAAGCCGTGTGCTGGAGGGAGTATCTAAGATTGGTTGCAAATCATTTGTCGAACAGTTTAGTGGGTGGCCGTGGTGTAGTGGTACTAGCAATCGCTTCTCACTCGGAAGGTCAAGGTTCGAATCCTAGCCACGACAAGTTTTCATTTGTGCAATTGGAACTCAGTCAGAAAAATCTGCGTGTGAAGGCATAACACTGACATGTAGATTTGGCTGTTGTAGGGTTTTTAAGCACAAAACAACTGTTAAAATTCACAACCTCACCAATTCCGAGTGAAGAAAAAATCTCTCCGTCCTATTCGGACTCCCACCCCTGGAGAGTCAATATCGAAACTAAACACACCTGAGTTTCAAACCACTACATCACAAACTTTCCTTTCTCCTCCTTCTACCTTTCCGCCCGCGCCCTGGCAACAGTGTAAGGGTATTCATAACCCCTTTGGCGCGCGTAAATTATAAAAAAAAAAAAAAAAAAAAAAAGTTTTGTACTGCGTGATTTCAATGCCAATGGCACCCTCTTAACCTCCCCGTACACCAACAATGTAGGACTAGTTGCTCACTGGTTACAACAACCTGACCTTGTCTTATTAAATAACGGTTCACCGAGCCTATTTTCAACGAGAAACACTTTCACAGCCATAGATTTAACACTTGCTTCACCTGATATCGCATCCAGGTCTAGCTGGAAAACTCACAACTCCCTAGATAGTGATCTCTTTCGAATAATTGTTGAAACTCCCACCCCTGGAGAGTCAATATCGAAACTAAACACACCTGAGTTTCAAACCACTACATCACAAACTTTCCTTTCTCCTCCTTCTACCTTTCCGCCCGCGCCCTGGCAACAGTGTAAGGGTATTCATAACCCCTTTGGCGCGCGTAAATTATAAAAAAAAAAAAAAAAAAAAAAAGTTTTGTACTGCGTGATTTCAATGCCAATGGCACCCTCTTAACCTCCCCGTACACCAACAATGTAGGACTAGTTGCTCACTGGTTACAACAATCTGACCTTGTCTTATTAAATAACGGTTCACCGAGCCTATTTTCAACGAGAAACACTTTCACAGCCATAGATTTAACACTTGCTTCACCTGATATCGCATCCAGGTCTAGCTGGAAAACTCACAACTCCCTAGATAGTGATCTCTTTCGAATAATTGTTGAAACGTCAGAACCATCTACTTTTTTTCGAATTTTCCATGCCAGATTTGTTGATTCCAAAGCTGATTGGAACACATTTATAAACGTTGGTAAGCAGACAGAACTATCAATCCCAATTTCCGGAAATATTAATAACGAAACAGCTAATGTAAAAAAATCATAAGATCAGCTGCGGCAATAGCGACTTCGTCGACACATTCATCTTAAATCTGGAAAAGGGAAAATGGTGGTACACCGTTAAGCGACATCCAAACAACAAAAATGCTGTAACTTACAGACGCTTAGCTGCACATCTAAAAAGTGTTGTTCACACTGCCAAAGCTGAGCCACGGTCACAATACTTGTCATCTCTTAACTCTTTGCTGGACACAAGCTCCCTCTGGAGAAAGTAAAAATGGGAATAAATAGCTTTTTGGCATATAAAACATCGATCTACCTCAATCATTGACCCCACCATAATCGCCCAACACTTCGCAGATAAGTGGTCTGGATACAGTGCAAACACAAACTTTCCTCTGGTTGTTCTTCAGCAGAAGAGTGCCTTCCAACGGATCGCACTCTCTTATATGGCGAACCCATGTTTGACAGTTTTGTTCCCATAACTTTCCCAGAGTTCCTAGAATCGGTACGAGACTCAACGCCAGGTTCGGACAAAATAACCTTCGAAATGATTAAACATCTACCAGTTGAGGCAATGGTCGGGCTAGTCAGCTTGTATAATAACATCTTAGATTCTGGCATTTTTTCACACAAGTGCAAAAAGGTTAATTTTTCCTCATTTTCATTCCCAAAGCAAACAATGTCCGCCAGTCATTTCATAGCTTCCGTCCCATTTTTCGTGCAACCTCTTGGGAGTCCTTTCCAGGGATCTGGGGAAAACATTTGAAAGAGTAACTTGCTTTGAAGTAATAAATCAACTGAAGAAATGGGGAATTAGTCAGCATCCATTCAGAGTAATCCGTTCATTCATGATGAGTCGGGTAATAATTGTTAAAGCCAATGACCATCTCTCACGAGCCGCATCCGTAGAAAACGGTTTGCCTCAAAGTTCTCCAATTTCTAAAATTTTGTGTAACGCATATGTGAATTCATTGCTTTCTGACCTAACAGCGGACAACCGACATAATCTGGATCAGGTGAACCAGACGTAGTAAAGAATGCACTGAAATGGTGCCAAAAAGCGGGTGCCATTTTAACAATAATCAAATTCGAAACATTACTCATATGCCGAAAACTTAGGTGCCGCAACACAGATATATACTTCGGTGATGTTAGCCTTCCGTCTTTAGAAAGAATGAGAGCTATCGGTCTTATGTGCACCAAAACCTGGAAATGGTATGTCCACGCTAAGTTAATCACAGCGTGGTCGCGATCTTCAAAAAATTATCTGCAAGCAACACAACGGGCCTCGTTATGTTTCACGACCGTGAAAATCGCGCACACGTTAGTCAGAAACGCTACACAACATGGTTTCTCTGTGTACTCGCATTGGACAAAACGAAGTGATCAGGAAGTTCTAATCAAAATAAACGCAATACTGCGCATATCCATCGCAGCATTACTATCTACACTTATCGACGCTTTGTCAGCGGAAACAGTAGCAAAGGGCCTAACCAATATAAAACATCCATTACATAAAATATGCAAGTATGGTTGGGCCATCGCGGATTCAACCAAGATCAAAAGCGCTATTTTTAACTCTATCCGACTGCTGAAACTTACAGGATCTAAATTATGAAACAAATACACCACCATGGCTTCTTCCGTCACACCTTATCAACACTTATCTAAAAGCAACAAAGGAGGATCATACACCCGCAGTAGTTTTAAAAAAAAAATTTCACTGAATTACTGTCTACCGGAAATTATTGTACGAATGCATTTACTACTATGTCTCCCGAAATATCTAAACTATTCCCTCTATTGGCAAAGCATAAAATAAATATGTCTTAAAATAATAGTTATGTATGAAAATTATGAAAATAAATTATTAAGAAAACACTTAAAGATATTGTTAACCCTCTGCGACTGACGTGGTAGTATGACAGACACCAGAAAATGGAAGAACTTGTGTTGTGCCGTTATTTTTCAAATGTCGAGTCGCGCGCTCTCAGTACCTTTCTGTCGTACGCTCAAGCGAGCGTTAGTGTCACGCGAGCGGTCGTGGTGTGCACATGCTTTGTTGTACGAAGGAGAGTGTCTACAAGTCAACTACGTCAGTGTTAAGGTATGCGTCTGATAAACAACCACCTCAGTGTAATAGTTATATTTTCGTAATGTCCCCTAAGTAACATGTCAGTAAAATTGTTTTGTTAAGTGCAATTTGTTGTTTGTTTCTTAGATGGCTCACTCAAATACTAACCAAGGGTCTTACAGATCTAAAGAACGTCGACTGGAACCTTTGTAAGCCACGACCAGCTAATAGAAGAGTGGTTGAACGAAGAAAACGAACACGAGTTCAGTGATTTTAACGATGAAGATGATGACCCAAATTGCCAGCCAGAAACCGAATTCTTGGAAGCCGACGAAGTTTCAAGCGAAGAAGAGTATCAAGAACCAATTGAAGAAATACCACATGTAACCGCCACTGAAACGTCAAGAGAGCCATCTGAATATTACAAAGGTAAGAAAGGATTCATTTGGAATCGACAAGAGTGTCCCAGGACATCACGAACTGCAGCCCACAACATAATAAGATTATCTGGCCGTTTGCATACTTCAAATTTTGAAGGCTATTTTGAACTTTGGTCCAAGATTTTTGACCATTCAATGTTGTAATGTTTGGTGACGTTTACGAATCAAAAACTCTATAACTACCGAGTCCAGTTCAAACATAGCACTAAGGTGGAACTTATGAACACAGATGTTACTGAAATGAAAGCATTTATAGGCCTAAGGACTGAAACGAATAAAATCTGTAAATTTTAATACGGGCTATACTTCTAATGCGTAAAAATTGCAATTCCATTTTGTACCCAAATTGATTTGTTATTGATTTTAGTTCGGTGCGGTTTAAAATATTTATAAAATAGAAGTCAAGAGGAACGCCGTAAAAAGATCATCGACGAATGGCTTGAAAATACTTCGCGTCCAAGCCCTTTCGTCGCAAAAAATTTAAACATAGCACGCAGTACAGCGGATTCTGTCATTAAACGATATTTGGAGACGTTGACAGTTAAGCGAAAACAGAAAAGTGGAGCTAAAAGTGGAGCACATGATACAAACAAAATAGTGGGTACCATCGTAAAAACCGGACTACGTCATCCAGAGATGTTGCTCGGAAATACCAACCAAACACTGGTACAAAGATCTGAAAAACATAACGGTCTAAAAACATGAAAAAACAAAAATACCAAAAGTTACTGAAAAGCAAAAAAAAAGTCATAAAAACACGAGCCCGAAAGCTATACGAGTTGACCGGCTATAAGAAAGCGTGCTTGGTTTTGGATGACGAAACTTATGTCAAAGCCGACTTTACTACTCTTCCAGGTGCGCAGTTTTACAACTCATTTGAAGCTGAGATTCTTCCGCAATCAACAACTTCGATTGGGATGGAAAAATTCGGGTCAAAATATCTCGTTTGGGAGGCCATTTGCCAATATGGGCACAGAAGTTCATCGTTTATTACAACGGGAACAATTAACGGAGAAGTGTACATTACCGAGTGCCTAAAAACACGGTTGATTCCTTTCTTAAACAAACACGAGGGTTCAACATTATTTTGGCCAGATTTAGCTTCAGCTCACTATGCTCATGCGACGTTGAGCTTTCTTGTTGCTAAAAATGTCGACTTTGTCCCACAAGACATGAATCCACCCAATGTTCCACAGTGCCGTACGATTAAAAGGTATTGGGCTTTGGCCAAATCTAAATTGAGGAAAAGTGAGCAGTGTGCAAATTACTTAAAAGATTTTAGTGCTAAATGGAAAAGAGCGTCCAAAAAGATCACGGATGTAACTGTCACCAACCTTATGAAGGGCATTCGAAAGAAGTTGAGGCAAGAATGGGAACCCAAATAATTTTTTTTTATTTTTTCTAATTGTGAATGAATTTAATAAAAACAGAATTTTAAAGCAAATAAAACAAATTTACATGAATTACGAAAATATATTTTCTTTTTTACTTTGAAGTTTCCAAATTTTATTTGTTTCAGTCCTTAATGTACTACTCGTCAGAATTTAAGTGTAATGACGCTGATCCTCGCATAATATTTGCCACCAACGGAACTGGCCACGAAATATTCCGCTATGTAATGTCAAAATGGCGTTTTTCTTGTTTGGTCAACTGCCTCCGATTTAATGATTCCACTACCAGAGAGAAACGTCTGAAAGTGAAAGAAGATTCACTTGCCCCAATATCAGACATGTTCAACAAGTTCATCTCAAATAGCCAGTCTCAATATACCCCTGGACCATACCTTTGCATCGATGAAATGTTGCTGCCATTTAGATGTTGTTGCAAATTTATTATTTACATGCCCCAGAAACCAGCAAAGTATGGCAGCAAAATACTGTTATTGGTAGATGCTCGCACATACTACATTTATAATGCCTATATTTACCATGCCAAAAATTCAGATGGCATAGGCTTGACTGAACAAGAAAGAAAAATGGCAAATACCAACTCATTCTGTTCTGAGACTTGCGAAAGTTGTCGAAAACTCAAACCGCAACATTACAGCTGACAATTGGTTCAGTTTGATTCCACTTATGTAAACATTGCTGAAAAGGGGACTGACCTACTTAGGTACGCTGAAGAAGAATAAAGCTGAAATACCACCATGCTTCTTGCCGAACAACAATAGCGAATCGGAAAGTTCCCCATATGGTTTCACGAAAGACTATACATTTTTATCATATGTACCGAAAAAAAAACAAAGCTGTTCTATTGATCTCTTCTTCCCACCACAGTCAAGATATAGATACTGATACAAGAAAACCAGTTATGATTGCAAACTACAATTACACTAAAGGAGGAGTTGACGAAGTCGACAAGAAGTGTTCAATATACTCGTATCCTTGCAGCCGCAAAACTCGTCGTTAGCCTATGGAAATTTTTCAAAGAATAGTAGATATGTCAGGCATAAACAGCTTTTTATTGTATCAAATGTGTGCAGACAGTGATGTTAAAATGCGAAGAGGAACTTTTGAATACGGCAAGACCATTAGTGCTAGATCACATGAAAGGCCGCGTATACAATGAAAGATTGCCCAGAGAACTGCGCATAACGGTTAGTAGAGTTTTGGGTAAAGATGTTCCCCCTTCACCTCCAAGGGCTCAATCGATTTCTCCAGCTGGAAGAAAACTATGCTCTATTTGTCCAACAAAACTTAAAAGATTAACGAGATATTGTTGCTGTGATTGTTTGAAGTCAATTTGTCTTCAATGCTCTAAGCCACTTTGAGTCTCCACAAAAAAGTTGTGATTTTGAGGTTAAAAATCCTTTAATTGAACCAATGAATGGATTATTTTTTAACTCTGATTACCATAAGCTTTAATAAATAAGTAAATAAATGAAGAACTTTATATGAATTTTTAATTTTATGTATTAGTTATTTAAAATAATAGTGAACACTCTTAACTTTAAAATATAGTAACAAAAAGTGAGAATATAAAAAGAATTTCGAAAATACAAGCTGTCCAAATGGTGTCTGGTGTACTACCACGTCAGTTGAATTGTGAAAACTAGCGCACGTCAGTCGCAGAGGGTTAAGATGTAAGATACTCGTATATCTTAAAATATTTAACATGTACTCGTACATGTATGTACGATACAATATTGCCATATGGGCTAGATCCCCTCATTATTATCCGGACGGTATAAATTTATTTGTGGTTGTCCTTTGAATAAATAAAATATTATTACTCAATAACGAAATCGAAAAATTACAGGATAATATTGTATTTTCTAAATTAGAAATATTAGGCAAAAATATTCCAACGGAACAAGAATATAACAAGATGACACTTGCATCTTCTTATCAGATTCAGTTGGTTTTAACATTGAAACAAACCTGCAATCTGCGCTGTATGTTATACAAGATTACTTTTTCGATTGAAAGATGCGAATAAATACTTCCAAAACACAGGTTATCTTTTTCACTCGAAAAAGAAAAGCCTGTTTCTTGCCATGAAACAATCTGCAAGTAAATGGTTTAAGCACTGAATGGTGTTTAAGTGCTAAATACCTTGGTGTACACCTAGACAAAACTTTAACTTTTGGATTGCATGTACAGGAAATAAATAATAAGATTAACATTACTATCAAAACTCTTTATCCATTTATTAATCGCAAATCAAAACTTAGTAATGAAAATAAGCTCCTGATTTTTAAAGTTGTTTTTCAAGGAATTATGTTTTATTGGACACCAGCATGGGGAAAATGTGCGGCTAGTCATATTCGGAGACTTCAAAGTGCTCAAAAAAAGGTTTCGAAAATGATCCTTAAGCTTCCATGGTCTTTTACAACAGTTCAGCTCCACGCCATAATATCGAATTGGTACGAGGGGCGTTCAACATATTCTCGATATCGGGGTGAAGCTGTGGTTGTATATATAAATTGACTTATTTATCAAGTAATACTATTATTTTAGTGCATTCATGTAAAATTTCATATAAATGTAATTATTAATTCGCGTTTTATCTCTAGTTAAAGAGAATCATAATGGCAACTGAGACGATGATGGTGAAAATTGAGCATCGCGCTGTAATTCAATTTCTCACTAAGCAAGGAAAAAGTCAAAAAACTATTCACGAAGAGATGGTGGCTGTTTACCAGGGTTCCGCACCTTCATTATCAACTGTGCAAAAGTGGTCAAGTGAGTTCAAGAGAGGCAGAGAGAGCATTGAAGACGACTCCCGCTCCGGTGCCCCGGCTACTGCTTGTACGGGAGAAAGCATCAAAGAAGTCGAAAAACTTGTTCTTGAGGATGCCCGAATAAAGGTGAAAATGATGGCAGACATCACCAAGCTTTCAATTGGTACCATTCATACCATTCTTCATGACCATCTTAACCTTTCAAAGGTCAGTGCAAGGTGGGTGCCACGAATGCTCACAGCGCCTCAGAAAAAAGTGAGAATCGCATGCTGTAGAGATGTGTAGTGAGAACGCGGACGGTGTTATGGATCGAATTGTTACTGGGGACGAAACATGGGTTCACCACTATAACCCTGAAAGCAAACAAGAGTCCATGCAGTGGCATAAAAAAGGAACAGATCCCCCGAAGAAGTTCAAAGTCACTCCGTCTGCCGGGAAGCTCATGGCCACAGTTTTTTGGGACTCGAAGGGAATCTTGCTCATTGAGTACAAAAAAAAAGGTGAAACCATCAACGCCACATCCTACGCTTCCACTTTGCATAATTTGCGGGAGGAAATTAAAAAGAAAAGACGGGGTAAACTCGCAGCGGGTGTGTTGCTTCTTCATGACAACGCTCCTGTTCACACGGCGCGAGTTTCCAAGGCTGCTGCGCGAGATTGTGGTTTCGAAGAAATCCAACACCCACCCTATAGTCCAGACCTTGCCCCTAGTGATTATTTCCTGTTTCCGGATTTGAAAAAATGTCTTCGTGGAAAAAGATTTTCGGATGATGAAGAACTCAAGTCGGTATTTTGCAGAGAAAGAGGAAATTTATTTTTTTGAGGGTTTAAAAAAGCTTATCTCAAGATGTAACAAATGCATTGATGTTAGGGGAGATTATATTGAAAAATAAAAACAATTTAAATTGAATGCGCATTTTCCTTCATATCGATACCGAGAATATATTGAACGCCCTCGTATCAACAAGAATTTCTGAGCTTAATGAACGTTATATTACGTCTTGCGTGTCGTCTGATAACGCTTTAATCTCAGACCTAGCTTAATAGTTTATTTCATTATTATTTAAAAGAAGACTGATTCAGTGATATTTATTTTATTAATTTATTTATTTATTTGTTTGATATACGAGTATTTATTTATTATTTTGTGTTAATTTATCATTATTGATTATCTTGTTATTCATCTACATTCTCATTATTGATTTACTCAATTCATTATTGTAAAACTACAACTTAATGATAAATTTACTCCATCGCCCACCTTTCTTATCGTTACTGTATATTAAATTTTTTTTTTCTTTTAATGAAGGTTTTATGTAGCTTTTCCTTCAAGATTTTTGTTTGAATTGTTCTGTTGCTTGTTTTAAATATTATAATTATATCAGTAGTAAGGTAGACTTATACCATAACTCCGTAAATTGTGCAATTTAGTTAATGAAATAATGTATCAATATTCTGCTACAATAAATATAATAATAAAACTGAACAAGAAAATATGAGATTTAATAAAAATATCGAAAAGTTGGAACGTATTAAAAGCAGTCTAATCGAATCAAATAATGAACTCATTTTTGTTCATGTTATTGCCAACACCTAATTTTAAGGAAAATGAAATTGTCATCTTAGGAAATCATTACATATTAGAACTATGTTGCGATTTTCCAATCAATAATTCTAACTTCGCCACACGCCATTGGGTCCATCATTGTAATAAAGCATCATTTTGGTCTCGTCGCACAATATAACCTCATCCCAGTAATAAGACGGTTCTCCAGGTTGCATTGATTGATTGATTGATTGAGGCCCGGGTCAACCCGGACAGTTTATTGATCCTTAATATATGTAAACATATGTAACTGAAACTTAAAACTTGATATTGGAGAGGGGTGCAGACTTAAGGTTGTGTGGATTGGTATTGATGGATATGATTTGGAGCAGGGTAGAGCAGTCAATACAACCAATGAGTAGGTGTGAACTATGAAGAGTACGTCAGCATCTTCTCGACGGTTTTTGAGGGGCTGAAAATTTATTAGCTTTAAACTATACCGTGGCAGGTTATAGTCATCTGTCTAGTTTAGACCCCGTAATGCAAATCAAGTGAATCTGCGTTGAATAGTCTCATTTCGCCTAGAGAGGGTTTTGTGGTAAAGGGACCAAACTTAGCTAGCGTATTCTGGTAGCGGCCTAACGAATGTAAAGTACTCGTAAAGATGAGGTAAGGGTTAGCGAATTCCTTGTGTCATCGCTTAACGAATCCCAGCTATAAATTAGCTTTTAGCGGAAATTGAGTTCTTTACCGTAAATAACACCTAAATCGCATAGTAAAGTTGCAGAGGGTATTAATTCGTTGCCAATGAAATATGAGCTTGGAGGTGGTAGCACACGTTTACGCGAATAAGATATATAGGGTGACAAGGTGACAAGATAAGAACAATAGGAAAAAAAATCCAATAAGACAACAACTGTATAAAATATAAAATAAATTTTGGCTGTACTTTGAAGCAACGCTCATGCCATTATGAGTGGAATAGAACATAATTCAAGCAGCCCCCTGGTCAGTCCAATTTTTGATGACTCAGTCCAATGTGTGCAGCGTTATTCTGGCAATAGCGCGTCGAATGCTGAACTCGAGTTAGTCGAAAGTGGATGGCTTGTTAGAGTAGACTAAGGACTTGACGCAGGCGTAGAGAAAATAATCGAGTGCTGTCAAATCGCATGATCGCGGCGGCCAATTAATGAATGGTTGCCGTGAGATGGCCCATTCGCCAAATTTCTCCTTCACAACTTCCAGCGTTGCGTCCCTTTTATGGCATGTAGCGCCGTCTTGTTGGAACCACAGCTCGGATATATCGATGTTGTCGAGATCTGATAACAGAAAGTCGGTTAACTTCGCTCTATACCTGAGATTATTGACGGTAACCGCGTTTCCTTCCTCATTTCAAAAGAAATATGGTCCGATGATGCCGCTATACCATATACCGCACCAAACAGTCAATCGTTGTAGATGCATTGATGCTTCGATTTGTACATGCTGATTATATCCGCTCCAATAATGTCAATTTTGCTTGTTAACATAGCCGCTGAGCCAAAAATGGACTTCGTTCGAGAAGATGATTTTTTGGCCAAAATCCGGATCTCCGGCCAACATTTCCAGATCCCAATTAGCGAACTCACGGCGTTGTCTATGGTAGTCCGGCTTCAATTTTTCCATAGATTTTCAGCACTATACGGATGTAGGCCCAAATCTAACAGGCAAATAAGCCGGGTTGACCCTCTGGCGATGCCCAATTCAGCTAATCGGAGCCGAATCGACATTTCTGGGTCTTTTTCGATACTGGCACCTACAGCGGCTCGTTTTCTTGATTTCGCACCAATCTCTGTCTGGTTGGTGGCTTAAGATCCGAAAGAGTGTACTCATGCTCAAACTTTTCCACGGTGCGTCGAATTGCCTGCACATTGAAGCCATGATTTCGACAGACCTCACGACGACATTCATGTTGCGTTTTTACAACTGAGCCGGAATTTCGATAATATTTTTGAATAAATTTGGCACGTTCTTCAAGCGTAAAACGATGCACGATGAAATCAGAAACCATACTGAATATTTTAATATCTGGATGACACGGTAGCTTCGATAGCTGCTGAAATATAACAATTGGAAAAATTATCATTGCTATCTGGCCTTCCATTAATTTGATATTTGCTGGTATTAATTTCACAAAAAAGGAGACCCTCTAAATTACAGGGATGTAAGTCTCCTAAACATCGCAGATAAGATCTTGTCTGCCGTATTGTGGGTGCGCCTGAAACCATTTGTCAACGATCTGATTGGACCCTATCAGTGCGGTTTTAGACCCGGTAAGTCCACACTTGACCTAATATTCGCACAAAAGCAGATCCTGGGGAAAACCCAAGAAGTTGACGTCGATACTCGCCACCTTTTTATCAATTTTAAAGCCGCATATGCCAACTCCTACAGGGACGAGCTATACAGGGCCATGTCTAGTTTTGAAAGAATTGTGCAAAACTCACAAGCCAACACACGAGACACAATCTTTCAAAAGCCTATTTAATTGCTGACGATATTGATATTATTGGTAGAACACAGCGAGCTGTCACTGGTGCGTTTGTGAGTATAGGAACAGAAGCACCAAAAATGGGTCTAGCTGTAAATAAGGGACACCCAATATCGACGAACCGCACAGAATGTCACAATCGAAAGCTATAACTTTGGGGTAGTAAAGGCGTTTCTCTACTTCGGCTCTCCTATCACATCTGAAAACGATATCCCTTCAGAAATCAAACAAAGAATAATGCTTGCCAATCGCTGTTTCTTTGGGCTGTGAAGGCAAATATGTAGTAAGGCCCTCTCCCGAACAACCAAGGAAGCTCTATATAAGACCCTTGTAATCCCAGTCCTGCTCTATGGTTTCGAAGCATGGACCCTTTCTAAAGCGGATGAAGATATCCTTGGTCGTTTTCAGAGAAAAACTCTTCGTAAGATATTTGGTCTCGTATACGTTGATGGGTTCTAGAGAAGACGATACAACGATGAACTCTACGAGATTTACAGCGACATCATCCTGGTCAAAAAACTGCACATTTTGCACTCAAGATGGCTGGGACATATAGAGGGAATGAACACCAACGCTCCAGCCCACAGAGTAACCCGGAGGGATAGCGCAGCAGAGGAAGGCATCGCCTTAGGTGTCGCGACTTGTGATATGGGATTTCCCAACAAATAAAAAGATCAAATTATAAAACTATTAACTAAAATTTTCCTTATTTGTATTTAATTGATTAATTTACAATAATAATTTTTCAGTTCCAAACCATCGATCTTTTTTCCTTCGCAGTAGAATTTTAAGTGACCACCAATTTCTGGATTCTTCTTAAATGATGTTAGCATTGTTCCCATTTTAATTATTTTCTCCTAGATGCATTTGTGTAGAGAAGCTGGCAAACGGGCTGTATCTTTTTATCTCAATGAGTAGCGAAATTGGTGAACCATGCACAGAGACAGCATTATGAACTTGATAAGAGAGGATTTTAAAGAGCGCATCGATTAATGGTTTGATTAGTTGTGTACTTGTAGTTTCAGTGTTGCTATTTATGTAACGCTTCCCCATCAAAAATTAATTAAATGAGCTTGTGAATGAAATCCATAAGAGTAGTTGGTAGGTTGTTGTCTTAATGTCAACAACATTCATCCACCTCTTCTTCTCTTATTTTTCCATAACTCTCCACCCCAGTCCACTTCTTCCCCTACCATCTCTTCTTACAACTTCCATAAAGCTAATTTTCCCAAAATCAATATCTATCTTAGCAAATATTCTTGATATGATTTTACCAACCTATCCTTATCTGGTGCTGTCTCCATTTTGTACTATGAAATATTTAATTCCATTTCTCTTTACGTCCCCTTTTCTTGGCATAAAACATCATCTACTTCCCCTTCCTGGTATAACAGAAGACTTCGCACTTTACGAAACAAAAGAAATAATTTATGGGAAGTTTTTCTTCACAATAATTCTTATTATGATTGCTCCAACAATCTTCGAATCTACCTCCAATTCACCAAGCTCTATAACTGCCTCTATCAGCTCTTTCTCAAAACAGAGCAGATCAACCTTATCAACAATCCTAAGATATTTTATCAATTCGTCAACTACAAAAGGAAATCAGGTGGTTAACCCCCCTCTCTCTCGCCCGATAATATATCTTTGACCGACCCACATACTATTGCCCACTGTTTTTCAAACTTTTTCAAACAATCATTTGCTGACAACTTCAAACCCGACCACATATATTTCAAGTACTTTCTCAATTTCTCCATTGACCCCTCTCCCTCTCAATTTTTTGATTGCACCCTTATCGAAGAAAAGTTACAAAATCTCAGTGATGATTTTTACCCCGGCCAGACGGGTTCCCAGCAATATTTCTCAAAAAGTGTGCCGCCAAGCTTTCGCACCCACTTTCCTCCCTATTTCATCTGTCCTTCTCACAATGGGAATGAAGTAACCAACTACCGTCCCATTGCTGAGCTTTCCCACATACTCAAAATGTTCGAAAGTTTTTTATATAAAGTTCCAAGCTTTCAGTGCTTTATATCACCCAGTCAGCATGGATTTCTGAAAGGTAGATCAACTACTACAAATTTAGTCGAATGCGTATCCTTTGGACTTTCAGGCATAGCAAATGGCAATGAAATAGATGTTATTGCTACAGATTTCGCTAAGGCCTTCGATAAGATATCACATCAATTGATCCTTTTCAAATTGTTTTCCCTCGATTTTGAGCCCATATTGTTAAAATGGATGTCTTCTTATCTGCAAAACCGTTATTATAGCGTTCGCTTTAGGTCAGTCAGGTAGCCATCTAGGCCCCCTATTTTTCATTTTAACTATAAACGATCTTGACAGGATTATTAAACACTGCTCCCTATCCATTTACGCTGACGACACTAAGTTCTCCAAGACGGTTTCATCATCCCAAGACTCTATTCTCCTTCAAGAAGATCTCGATAGGTTTTCCACTTGGTGTGTAAAAAATTGCTTTGGACTTAATGTCTCCAAATGTCAATCTATCTATCTGCCGCTTGGCTTTATTTTCTGCATGACCAACCAGTATCTCAGGTTCAATCCCCTCGCGACCTTGGAATATTAAACTTCCGTTCGCATATTTATAAGATAATCCGTAAATCCAACTCATCACTCGTTTTACCAAACGATGGTCTAAAGAATTTTGCAACCCTTATGTAACAAGATCACTTTACATCACTATTGTCCGGCCCCTTCTCGAATATGCCAAGAGTGGTCCCGCTTTCAGCGAGTTCATATATCCCGAATCGAGAACATTCAACATCGTTTCTTTCGATTTGCCTTCGTGGACGGTGCAGAGAAACAACTTCACGGGCAATAATTTCACATGGAAAATAACTTCACATAAGAAGAGCGAAATTATTTCCCACTGAAGGTTTTATGAAGTTATTTCCCAGCTATAACTTGAGAATTTTTGGAGATTTTTAATTTTTAATTACATATATTGACCCAATATATGTACATATACACACGTAAACAGGGAGATAGGTATGGGGGGGCATGCTGCCCCTTCTTTGGGGTCACTGTTGGATTTTTGTTACGTGCTAAGCTGGATATATGCAAAGCTTCCACCTTCGTGGACTACCCTGGGATGACCCCTTTATATTACCTCCCTATCGTGACGCCTCAAACTTCTTAACCTGAATACCCCCGAAGAACACATAGACGTAGCTGACATTCTCTTCATTCATCGACTGCTCTTTGGTTCTGTTGATTGCGCTGTTGTTAGTTTTTAAATCCTAGTTTTTAAGTTAGCCTAAGCTCGTATTAAGCGAAATAAGTTGGGAGCGTCAGCCCCCACCAAATTTAAGCCAGGTTTGTCCGGATTTAAGTCCATATATTTATCAGTTTAAGGAAAAGAAGAGCGGTGGGACATGTTGATATAGGAAGAAATTTCATACATATAGGTTGTTCCCGACTTAAACAAACAGAAATTTGTTGTGATAATCTTTATGTATTTATTATCCAAAATCTAAATTGATTTGTTAATGTTATCCAGTACAGTGACAGTTCGGATTCGAATAAGACGTGTTGTTTCTTGCGGCTGTGATTTGAAAATAAAAAATAAAAAAACAACAAAATTAGCAGGCGTGCGCGAGGTCTTGGTGATGAAGATCGCAGATCTTCAAAATCAAGAAGGAAAGTTTCGAGGATGAATTCCCAATCGCATAATCCTAACTTTTTTGCTCCCCTACAAGATTTGCCGGACTCAGACAATAACGACGAAATGTTACCTTCAAGGTCAAATAAATGCGAAAAAGCGTTGATGCTGATAATCATGATTTTTCATAAAAGTGGTGAATTCGTCCATGCTTTCATGAAACGAATTAACGTGTCTGATTATTGCTTAAAAAAGATTTCTATCGGAATCAAACTTATTTGTGAATCCGTCGATTCTTATAATAGTGTTTGCAATGAACTGGAAAAACAAAAATTACAACATTTCACACACGATTCCAAAAAGGAAAGAGCGTTCAATGTTGTTCTGTTCGGACTCGACGAATATGATGCATCTCTTCTTAAAAGTGAACTACTCAAACTAGGTTTGCAATGCATTAAACATTAAACTAATAAAGAAAAATTATGAACGTTACACCGACATTTTTTACATACGAGGATTGTCTGAAAAGTTTCCGACCGCAACATAAAGATACCGGCACTCGTCAATAAAGGCTGGTGGATGCTAGTTGTACATGTTTTGACAGTTACTTACCAAAGTTTCAGTCATTTTGGATGCGCAGTTTTTAGTTGACAGTCGTTTGAGTGAGTCGATTTGAGTGTTTTTGTGAAAATGGAAAAAATTGTGTATCGAGCTGTTATTAAATTCTTGTATTTGAAAGGCAATACTCCTACGCAAATCAAAACTGAGTTGGACTCACCATACAGACTCTGCACCATCATTTACCACAGTGAAATTTTGGGCAGCTGAATTTAAAAGAGGCCGTAAGAGCTTGGGAGATGATGAACGTTCAGGACGTCCAAAAACTGCAACCACTGACGATAACATTGCTAAAGTTCACCAAATGGTGTTAGACGACCGCCGAATTAAAGTGAGAGAGATAGTAGGGATTATGAAAATGTCCAAAGAACGTGTTTGTTTCATATTAAATCAAGATTTAGGTATGAGAAAGCTGTCCGCGCGTTGGGTGCCGCGATTGCTTACGTTAGACCAACAACGTGTTCGAATGAACATTTCCAACGCTCTGTTGGCGCAGTTTTGGCGCCGATTAATTACTGTAGATGAAACTTGGATACACCATTATACGCCCGAAACAAAAATGCAGTCAAAACAGTGCACTGCAAAGGGCGAGCCGGCTCCAAATAAGCAAAAACTGTTTTTTCGGCTGGGAAAGTGATGTCGACTGTGTTTTGGGATAGTAAAGGAGTTATGTTAATCAATTATTTTCAAAAAGGAAAAACCATTACAGGAGCGTACTACGCATCATTACTTGCCAAGCTGAAGGCAGAAATTACGGAAAAATGGCCACATTTGCAGAAAAAGAAAATCCTATTTCACCAAGACAACGCGTCGTCTCACACCTCAGCGGTTGCCATGGCGAAAATCCATGAATTACGGTTTGAACTGCTTGACCATCCACCTTATTCACCAGATCTAGCCCCAAGCGACTCTTTTTGTTCTATCATCTAAAAACTGCGCTCGGAGGACAGAGATTTTCCTCAATGAGGAGGCAATCACCTTCATGAACAATTATTTTGCAGAGAAAATGCCAAGTACTCTTTGGACGGGTTAGTGTGTGCAGAGTTACAAGGAGACTATGTAGAAAAATAAAAAAAAATTTAAGAAAAAATCTCTTATATCATTGTTCGGTCAACAATCGTAGTTTACTTAGTTCATGGTTCTGTCAAGCTCGCTGATTTACGGAACAGCATTAAATCAATCTTTCGTACACAAGTGCGTTGGGAATTCCAATGACAAATTAAGAACAAAGTTACGCAGTGCCATAACTGCCAAATGTGCGGTCACCGTGAGAGAAATTGCAGCGTTCCTTCTGCGCGAATTGTGCTGAAAGCCATAAAGCCTCTGAGTGTAAATCCAATGGTTTATTCAAATGTTCAAACTGTAAAAATAACCACAAATCTAAGTATATAAACTCTCCAAGCCGCGTAAAGTACTGGCAAATAAAAGAGACTGCAAGCAATGAATCTCGTTCTCATTCTCACTTAAAGTATGTACAATCATATCAGTGCACCAAAAATCAAAAGCACAAGTGATTTTCCATCTCTTCCTAACAAAACCCTGAAGAAGACTAACAATATATCCGCTTCTGTTGCACACACATCGCATCAACTCCATCAATGGCCCAAGACACCTGCTATTCTCCATACTCCGAGTGGAAGAGCGAACAATGAGAGTGATCTCTTCACTCAAGAGGAAAGAGTGAGAGCATATCACTATTGAGATGATCACTAAGTTAAGTCAGAACAATTATGAAGCAATTACTCAGCTTGCACTAAAATTTTTCTTTTCTAATGTCAATTAATTTATCTCTTAATGTTATGTGTTGAAATGCTGAGGCATCAGAAACATACGTATTGAATTTTTCAATTTTCTATGTGTTAACAATATTGACATATGCCTTGTATGTGAAACTAGTCTAAATTCTAGTATACCATTTACCCACAAATATTACACTTGTCATAGACTAGATCGTAGTAATAGGCGGGGAGGTGGAGTTGCCATTGTCATTAAAAAATTACTAGCACACAAATTGCTACGAGTACCTCGTGTTAATACTAGTGCTATTGAAGCAATTTGTGTAGAACTCAAGGCAGCTAATAGTTCGACAATTAAAATTTACTCTGTTTATTTTCCAGAAAAAAGAACACTGGGAAATGAAAACCTTAAAAACGATTTGAGAAAATTAATTTCGATGGGCGATAAATTTATGATTGGAGGAGATCTTAATTGGAGGCATCGTTCTTGGGGTTGTTTTAGAGCAAATAAGTGGGGTCATGCGCTGAATGAGCTTTGCACGAGATACCCCGTAAGAGTATTATATCCGAACAGAACGTTTCTTGTTTTTTTTTTAACTTAAATCACCTGTCTGTAGAGACCTTATGCTTACGGGATGCCCATACATCCATAGGGAGCAAGGATACGCCTTGCCATCGCTCTCCGTCAATCATTTGATACCAATTCGGAACTGTGTTGGAGGCACAAGTTCAACCCTTGGTATGAGTCGAGGCCGGCCTAAAACCTCTTACTGTTCTTAGGGTCACAGCACCCAGTACTTATTTGCAACTCTACAATGGGTTAGACTCTTTCCTGCGATTCGGGTTTAAACCACAGCCACCATGACGCTCCCACAAGGGGGCCTACCTCTACAAGTCAGGCCCGGACCGAAATACCTGGGGCTCCTAACTCCCCTGGTACCGTGATTTAAGTCCTGGTATGGACTACCGGTGGTCCAGCCGCCAACAAGACCTTATGACCGGCAACTTGTTACTGGTCAAATCGTAGCAACCTTCAGAGGCGTTATCTGAAGATGTTAACGATAAGACCAGTAATATGCTCTGCCCCCGCTTTTTATTAGACAACGTCATTGATGGGCGAGGCCTTGATAATTGGGTGGGGGCTCTATATCCGAACAGTCCGACATATTTCCCTCCAGGTAATAGAGGATCTCCATCCGTGTTGGATTTAGTAATAACAAACTCTGATAGAATAGTAACTCATCAACTATTAATGCGCTTAGTTCTGATCACCTACCAATTAGATTTCAGATCCATTTTCAGGGTGTTATTGAAGACAAATATTATTTAAATTTCAAGAATTTCAAAGAATGGAAAAAGTTTCGGCGAAGCCTCAATTCCCGCCTTGAAAATATTTCTCTTTGTCTAGATGAGATAAATAACACTCAACAAATAAATAACAACATAGAAAAGCTTACACTTTCCATTATGGAAAGCACAGCGGAAGCTGTACCTAAAAAAACCATACCAGTGCGAACTACTTTACTTCCACGATTTACGGGTGGCCGTGATGTAGTGGTACTAGCAATCGCTTCTCACTCGGAGGGTCAAGGCTCGAATCCTAGCCACAGCAAGTTTTCATTTGTGTAATTGGAACTTAGTCAGAAAAATCTGCGTGTGAAGGCATAACACTGACATGTAGATTTGGCTGTTGTAGGGTTTTCAAGCACAGAACAACCGTTAAAATTCACAACCTGAATCATTCCGAGTGAAGAAAATCTCTCCGTCCTATTCGGACTCCCACCCCTGGAGTGTAAATATCGAAACCAAACACACCTGAGTTTCAAACCACTACATCACAACAATGCTTTCCTTTCTCCTCCTTCTATCTTTCCGCCCGCGCACAGGGCAACAGTAAAAGGGTATCATAACCACTTAGGAGCGCGTAAATTATAAACAAAAAAAAACATACTTAACTTAATCAAAGAAAAATTTTAGAAGGACTTGATATTTTTCGTGCACGTACGAATTTCCTGAAACACCTAATAGAAGCAGAAATAACAAAATTCAGAAATTTATCTTGGAATGAGCGGCTCTGTACACTTAATAAAAGCAGTCAGCCCCTTTGGAATGTAACGAAACTATTAAAGAACAAAAATAAATTCATTCCCTGTATTCAAACTCCATCATCAATTTATGTATCTGATGAAGAAAGATTCTTTTACAGTTTTAACAATCCCCCAGTCATATGGACCTTCAAGTACAAACCGCTCTACATGTAATCGAGACAAGCACAGATCGTGTACATGTTAGATGCTTCATAAATTCCGAAGATATTCAATTTTATCTGAAGGAAATTCGAAATCGAAAGTCCCCAGGTTTGGATGGCGTCAGGAACATTGTTCTTAAGAAACTTTCGTCACTAGGTATTGATTTCCTATGCCTCATAATCAAATCATGCTTTAAATTGAAATATTTCCCAACTAAGCGGAAAATATCCAAAATTATCCCGATCCACAAGCCTGGAAAACCCTTAAATGATGTTTATAGCTACCGCCCAATAAGTCTGTTAAGCCACTAATTAAGTAAGGTTTTTGGAAAAATCATTAAGGAAAAATTAGTAAATTTTGCTGCAGGTGCTGGTGTATTACACAACCAGCAATTCGGTTTTCGTCAAGGACATGGCACATCGTATCAAGTACTTCGTATATGTAAAAATATAAAACTAAATTTTCCCAACCAGCAATCCACAGGCCTGATCCTTCTCGACGTGGAGAAAGCATTGGACTCAATATGGCACAATGGATTTTTATACAATATAAGCTCTTGAATTTCGGTTGTCCGATTTATCTTTTTCAATTGCTAAAAAGCTTTCTAGACAGTAGAAATTTCAAAGTGTTCCTTAATAAAAGTCATTCAACAACTAAGACAATTCATTCTGACGCTCCTCAAGGATCTGTATTGGCTCCCATTCTCTACGTTTCATTTGTTGCGGACTTACCCAATATTCCTCACTGTGAAATTGGCATGCTTGCGGATGATACCGCCATTTACAGCTCAAACGATCTGGGTTGTGCCATATTGAATAATCTCCAAGCTGCTCTTGACATCTCGATGGAATATTTATCTGATTGGAAGATTAATATATGTAAATGGGAGTAAAACGCAAGCTATCTTTTCCACACGAAAAAGAAAAGCTTGTTTTTACCCAATGGCCAGCTAAGGATAAGAAATTGTGACATCCCGTGGGTTTCTTCTGTCAAGTATCTAGATGTATACTTAGATCAGAGACTGACCTATGGTGAACATGTCAGAAACACTCTGAACAAAGTTAGTTTAGCTATAAAAATGCTCTATCCCCTTATAAACCGCAAATCGTTACTAAGCAAAAGCAACAAAATGCTCTTATAAAAGGTTATCTTCCAACCCATCATACTCTACGCATGCCCTGCATGGGGTGCTTTTGCCAAATCCCACATATAAAAACTCCAAGTTGCTCAGAAAATGATGCTCAACCTCCCATTACTGTTGTACTACGATGATACTACATGAACAAGCTGGGGTCTTACAAATAAAAAGGAAGATTGAAAGTAGAAATGAAAAATTCTATACAAAGTGCCTATATTCAGATAATCCCCTTATAGCAGGTCTAGTAAATAATGTTAATGCTTGATGTTGAATGAATGCCTTTTTGTCGTATTGTTTATACATTTAAATACATATTTATAAGTCCTATTTAACTATTTATTTATATATTTATATATTTATCTATTTATTTGTTTATTTATTATTTATTTATTTATTTATTTGTTTATTTATTTGATTATGTCTTTATCTAAATGTACTCTTTATCTGCATCTAATTATTTATTTATTATTACTGCTTATTTAATTGAATACCAATTTCTGGTCAATTGTTTATTTATTTATTAATTCGTTTTTACTTATTTACCATACCATATTTTCAAATTTTTATTTTTTTTTTAATTTAAATGAAGGTTTTTCTCATTGTTTTCCTTTGATAGCTTCACATTAATAAACGCTCAATTTATATTTAATGCATTTCTCAGTAGTAAGATTATTTGTTATCGTATCTCTGTGTAAGCTGAGTTCCAAACGAATTATGTAAAAGATATATTAATCAATGAAAAAAATAAATGTAATTACTACTACTACTTGTTAATGTTATCTTTTCTCTGACTCACTGTATTTATTTCATATCCCAAATTCTGCGTTATTATTCATTATTGTGTGGTGGGTTCAACAACAACAGTGCAACAGAATGCAGATCGAACCATAGATCGCACCATCCATCATCTCGTCATCATATTGTTGTTGTAATTAGCACGCACAGTGCATAGTGCGTGCATTTGCGGGTTAGATGGTGGCAAAATCGTTTTAGCCTCGCCACTCGTGAATTGTACTCGCAAAAGTAAGGTGAAATAAATTTGTAACGTGAATCTGAAAGTTTGACTCGCAGTTTTATTTTTCGTTTGTGGTAGCGAAAATTCTTTCGTTGGTGTCACTTTTTTTTTGATCCACAATTCTAATCTGAAACATTGGTCCTTCATAGTCGGATTAAAATTTGTTTTTTGATTGATATGAATGTGATTTGTGATTTGAATTAATTATAAACCTTTTGTTACAAGTTTTGTTCAAATCGAAAAATAATCAAGAGTGACTTGTTATTTGGTGACGTATTGAACAATTTATTTTGTGTATATCTGTGCTTATAATTGATTATCCCAAAATTATGAATCAATTAAAACACGTTCATGGTCATATATAGTAAAAGGTCGGTTGACTCGGGCTGCATCACATGCAAACAGCATCGCTCCGAATACTTCTTTGGAACTTTTAGAACTTAAATTAAATAAGCTCAATGAAACGTGGTCAGAATTTACAACGCATCATCAAGACTGAGTTCGTTGAATATGAAGAACGGTTCTTAATGCGCATTTGAGTTTTTCTAAATTAATTCGCGAAAAACAAACTGTTGAACAAACAAAAGAAGAATCCACTTTTGAGAAACTTGCGTCGCAGCAATCTTCGTTTCTAGAAAAGCTTTCGACAGCATTGAAATGTAAAGTTAAGTTAATAATTCGTTGATTCTATTTTTAATTTGAAATTAAATGAATAGTCCAATGTGTGTATTGCAATGTTTTATTTAAATATTTATACAGTACGATCAGACTGGGAGAAAATAAAACGAATTCTTTTCATTTTTATTGTTGGCATTTTCTTTTTTTTTAATCTTCTGTTTGTGTAATTTTGTCGCTCTGAATAATCTTATGTTTATTGAATCTGGGAGCTAATTTGTTACGTCGCGTCAGCCATCGGATTCATAAATAGTGTCATTGGGCAGGTAATTAGAGGGGTCAACTCTTATTTGATTAAGTTTGTTATTAATATGGGTTTTGTGTCGCAAAGTCTGGTCGTTCACTAGTTGTGTTAATGTTTTATAGTCTTGTTCGGTGTTTGGATTATTTTTAAAAGATAATGGATCAGGCTGACATATATGACCGTTTAACAATTCGGATGGAGTCATTTTGGTGGTAGAATGAACTCTATTGTTATAAGTAATTACTGCTTCATCCACGATTTCTTGAATTGGCTTATTACAGTTTGAATGCTTTATTATTCTTATGAGCTCAGCAAGCGTGGAGTGTAAACGCTTCACCGTTTCGTTACCATTTGAACTTTTTGCACATATTGTAGGTGTATGTATAGGAAATCTTTGAAAATTATGGAAATTAATTCGCTTTCAATGCCAGATACTAGTAACTTTGGAATTCCATGATGTGAGAAATACCATCCCTTTGTGGACTAGATGAGGTTAATACTATTCCTAGCTGATAAGAGATAAATGCTTGCGAACTAACTAAATTTATCTACATACAATTGTAAGGAAGTTTTCTTTTTCGACCGAGTATAGATATGTTTACGCACGAAATTTCGAAAGTCTTAGGTGGTTTTTGTGAGATTTCAAATGTTAACCTCTCTTTTTATCGGCTGTTCTTATATTAGTGACAAATTTCACAGAAATTAATAAGACGCGTTATGGTGTTTTTCATATTTGGGAAGTAATGGGTTCACTTCAAATGTTGCATACATTCATTCATACCCCTATAATTCGATTTTGAATGATATTCACGCACAAGCTCCTCCTGTTTATCAATTTCAGTCACATCCTCTAATAAATTCCTACATCTAACTAGTCTCCAACAACCATTACTAAACAAATATAAGTAAACTGATAGAACGGTTTTGAATGTGTTATCTTCTGCAATACGGCAGTGATTCTCTTTGTGTTTAAGTATATGTACTCGTACTTTCAATGATATGATCAAAATCAATTTGTTCGTTTTGAAATATGTAATTTTTTTTTCTTTTAAATATATAGTATGCTGAATTTTACATTGAGCTCTTTCGCATGCAGTGTTTTTTTTTAGAACTATTTGCTGAATGAATTGTAGACAAGGTATCCTGTTCATCTAGATTATTTTGTATTGGAGCTAAATCTATATTTTCAATATCATTAATAAGTGCAGTGATCTCATTAGTGTTTATTTCTACCCTGGGTAGAGCATCAGCATTTAAATTCTGTTTTCCTTTTTTATATGTAATATAATAGTCGAATTCATCGAGCTGTCGTCTCCAGCGGATGTGATAAGAGTTTGGGTCCTTAAAGGAAAATAGCCATGTCAGGGGCTTATTGTCGGTTATAATTTGGAATCTTCTGCCAAAAGATATGGACGGAAGTATTTAAATGCCCAAACTACAGCTAATAGCTTCTTTTCGACTGTACTATAGCTCTCCTCAGTTTTTAACAATGTACGACTTGCAACACAAATCGACTTATCTGAACCTATTGGACCCTGTGATTGAACTGCGCCTAATGCAACGTTACTCGCATCAGTACTAATATTTAAAGGTTTAGTAAAATCCGGATATTGCAATATAGGATCGTTACATAGTAAAGCCTAACGTGTTTCGAAGCATTTCACATATTTTGCGTCAAGAGATATTCTATTATTTTTTCGGAAGCAATCAGTCATTGGCTTGGTTAAATTGGCGAAATCTTTAACAAATTTTCTATATCACCCAAGAGGCCCAAGAAAAGATTTTATTTGTTTGTCTGTCTTTGGTAAGGGAAAATTTGTTATGGCATTCATTTTCTCAGGATTGGGTTTTACGCTATCACGTGTGACTATGTGTCCTAAAAAAGATACATCCTTTTGAAAAAAAAAGATTATTTTTGCAACTGAATTTTCAAATTGGCCGATATCAACTTCTGCCTCAGCGTGTTCCTGATGTGGAATTGACAATAATGTGATCCATGTATGTATACAAGGCACACCTTGCCTTGTAGTTCTGGTAACACCTTATCCATCACTCTTTGAAACGTCGATGGAGCGTTTTTGTGGTCAAAAGGCACATGCACGAATCCGAAGTGACTACTATCAACCAAAATGCCGTATTTGGAATATCTTCGCTTCTAATCTCGATTTGGTGAAAGCCAGATGATAAGTCAAGGGTAGAAAAATATATGCATCTACCTAACTTATCCAATATTTCTGGGATATTTTGTAGAGGGTATCTATATTCCATACTTTTTTGATTCAGTTTGCGGTAATCAATTCCCCCAAAATCTTTTCTTTTGGGGACTATGCCAAGAGGGGAAAACCAGGGAGAAAAACCAGGACGGATAATACCCTGGTCAAGTATTTCAGATATTTGTTTTTTAACTTCCTCTTTATGGATGCATGGGTAACGATAAGACTATGTGTATAATGGAACGTCATCATGGGTTTTATTTCGTGTTTAATTTCATTAGAAAACGTTAAGCTATGTCCCTCCTGAAAGAAAATACCCTCGAACTGGGTGAAAATCTGTAAATAGCCTCCTTTTCTTCTGAATTAAGCACATCTATTCTGAGCAAATCACAAATTTTTGCATTTTGTAACGTTTGACGCTTGAAAATTGAAAGATTATGTATTTCAATGAAATGCATCGCAGTAATAGGCTCGACTTCAATTGGTTCTTATATTACAAACATTTGGGGAGAATCGGAAGAGTTTGCTTATTTCCGGGACTTAATAAAGTATAAACCTTAGATATGAAATTAGGTTTTTAGTTAAGTGCAATATATACTCGCATTTGCACTTTATCAGTTTAGGGAAGAGAATTTTTTATATCAATTGTCATTGCAAGTTGTTTCATAAAATCTGTTCCAATCAACCCATCGAAGTAGTTATGAAATAGAAAAATTAAAAATGATTAGTTCTAATTAACCATTTAAATTGTTTTTTTTATTGAGAAATTTTGATCCGAAATAGTTTTAATTTTCACTGGATCTGTATACTCTATTTCGTTCTGATTAACTATGCCGAGATTGATAAAAGACTTATTGCAGCCTGTATCTATTAGAAATTTCAAACTCCGAATATTAATGAATGGTAAAAGTGTTGGGCTATGATTATTTAAATCTATGTATCCGACTGAGTTTTTAAGGGATGGGTAGGAAAATTTGAATCATCTACTTAGACTTGTGGATTTGGACAGGAAAAAAGATTTTTGTTCTGAGAGTAAACACAGGGATTTCTACTTTCTACAATACATTAACCTACTGATTCGAATTATTATATTGGATGCTCATTCCATAGTATCCATAGGTCCGTTTGGATACATAGGTGTTGGCGGATTCTGAGTTTGTCCAGAATTAGTGTGCTGTACTGGGCCTTGTGGCTTAAAACTATTATTCGCCTAAAGTTTCCTGAACTACTGTTGGATTGCTGTTGTCTTAATGATGAATGATGGTTATTATATCTGGCATTTCTGTTAAAATTCTATTCTGTTCCGTTCTGCCCGAATGATGTACTTGTATTTGCAATTGTTCACTGTGGAAACCTGATTGCTCTGCGGTATTGGCCTAATGTTTTGTTGGGAATAATTTTAATTAAATCAATTTCCACCCCGAACATAGGAATTTTGCCGTTGATATTGCGTATTGTGAAAACCCACATAATTTTGTTCCTCTAAGCAGTAATTTAATGCTTCCTTTAATTTTGTTGGACGCATCGCTCTTACAGTTAACCCTAACGGTTCTCTCAGACCCGACAAAAAGTTATTAAGATAAATATCTTGATATAAATTACCCTTAGCTTGAATAACTGTAGCAGTTACTTCATGCATTTCCATGATTAATCATGGCCGATAAAGCTTCCATTATTTTTGAATAAAAAATCTCCATGGTGTCTTGATTTTGTCTAATTTGATATAAATCTCTAATAAGGGTAGTTTCATTTCTTCTATCAGAGTAATGTAGAATCAAATTGCTTTGTAGCTAGCTGTATCGTTTGAATTTAAAGTTTAATTTGCCTCACCAATAACCTTATTCCTGATCGCTCTAACTATGACCCTTTTATAACTGCGGTTTGTATCAATTTGAGGTATTAAACTAAAAATTTCCTTAACGTTATTTACAAACTCAAAAAGCGCTCTTTTTTTAAAAAAAAAAAAAACTTAACACACAAGTGGGTATGAATACAGTTATTATGCCATAGCATGTGTTAAGTTTTTTGGAAAATGCAATAGAGAGAAAAAGAAAGATGTTTGGGCTCGTGGTTATTTTGCTCCATGGGTGCAAATGGGTTTCCAACATTTAATGGGGAGACTAAATTCTTAATAGAAGTTGGCTTGATGTTGATTTCTAGTCAACTACTCGTCTTACTTGATTTTCGTTAATTGCGTCTGGTAATCGAAGCGAATTAAAATTGTATGCGGTTAGGAAACATAGCAACATTATATGAAACAGAATCAATAAATGAAAACTTTACACTTAATACTAAGATTGGGTCTTATTCCAACTTGGGGTAAGCAATGAATTTTTTTTCAATTTCTGAGCTAAGGAGTTTTTGGGAATAGGTGGCATAGGAAACCGATTAAATATGCTAGTATTTGGTCGTACCTGGTTCCTTAGTTAGGTTTAACCACAAATTCGATAATCCTTCGAAATGTACTCGTACACGTGCTTTATCCACGATCTGTATATATGTAGCTACTTTTGATATTCACTAGGAGATTCTATGCTATTCAACTGCCGACTGTGCCACTTATGTTATGCGGTTTCCCAACAAATAAAAAGTTGAAATTATCATACTATTAGTTATAATTTTCCTTATTTGTATTTAATTGATTCACAATATTCACTTTGCTGTCTCAAACCACCGATCTTTTTTCCTTCACAGCCAAATTTTAAGTGGCCGCCAATTTCTGGATTCTTTGTAAATGATGTTAGCGTTGTTTCTATTTTAATCATTCTCCTGTAGAGAAGCTGGCAAACGGGCGGTATCTTTTCATCCCGATGAGTAGTGAAATTGGTGAGCCATGCACAGAGACAGCATTATGCTGATCTCTCAAAGGATTTGATAAGAGAAGGTTTTGATAGAGCGCATTGATTAATGGATTACTTAATTATGTACTTGTAGTTTCAGTGTAGCCATTTGTGTAACGCGCGCGTTATTGTTGGTGGTTGAGTATAAAAGATTATTATTTACAATATTTTAAGCTACGCAGAAATGCGTGCTCTTTATTGATATTCTTAAGACTAACCACCATAAAAGATCTCAATGCTATTTATACTATTGATGCGATGGTTGTTATCACCATGGAATATTCCTATTTGGGTAGTTAATTGTTTGTGTTGATAATGCATTTCGCGATAATGCATTTTAAGTGATGCCGCTGGTAATGTTGTTTACTTTCCTAAATGTTGATATAATCTGGTGTACGTGACTTGGTAAGAATGACGGAATAGGCAAATAAAATGATTCTCTCGCAAAAACAAAATCTTTCTAAAGGAATATACGAAAAATATATATGTATATCCTGTGTACGAGAAGGAGGTTAGTAGCCGCCTCGCAAAAAGGAGTCGGATTTACTTCAGTCGCTCTATCGGATAAAAGATGCAGAATTGGCTCTTCGTTTTTATTACGTAAGATAGTTTAAGTTTACAAAGCAAAAACAAAATAGAAAAACCAGTTCTATTAAAATTCATATGCCTATTAAATCAATATTGCTAAAAAGTGAAAGAAAATAGATTCATATATTCAAATGTAGATACAATTATTTAAAATATAACTAACGTACCAATTTTATATTTTCACATAACATATATTTTTAATATCAAATATTTTATAAGTGCTCTTAAAAAATAACAATTTAATTTAACTTTTAATAATTAAAATATGAAGTCTGAAGATCTTAAGATAACCTTATTTTTAACCAGAATACAAACTCTCCACTTTTCCGTTCAAAGATTTTGAACTCCAATCTTCCTGCCTCGTCTCTAAACCCCAAAAATCCTGAAAACCAAAATGAAGCACCCATTTCCCGTCCTGCCTTGAAAAATTGAATCGTGTCAGTAGTAAACCAAGTTCTACATGCGGAAGGTAGAAATTTAGTCCAGTCCATCAGTAATCCAAATTCCGATCAGTTTACAAGAACTGACCAAACAATAAACCACGATCAGAGTGCTAATATAAGTGAACTGGATAAAAATCCTACAAAAGTTCTCCGGCCAACCAGGAGAATTCAGCTCTTGGAGAAAGAGCGTCGATAGGATTTTAAAAATTTACGAGCACACTAAAGGCTCACCCAAATACTTCGTGATCGTTAACGTGATCTGAAATAAAATTGTAGGTCACGCTGACCACATTTTAGAGTCATACAATATCCCACTGAACTGGGATTGCAGCAGTCGATGCCTTACGCGGCACTAAGCAGACAAATGCGATTTGGGAACTTTGGAGTACCAAATGACAGCTTTAGTTCAGGGTAACTTCTCCGTCCAAGAGTTTTCCCAAGCTGTGTTCTCACACCTTTCGCTAATACTGAATAAAATCTCCAGAATGAATGTCGGTACAGTCTCTTAATTTGCTGATGCAAACTTACAGAGACAAAGCTCTGGATACATTCATTCGCGGATTAAAAGGCGCCCTTTTCAGGCTTTTAGAAATGCGAGAACCATCAGATTTGCCCCAAGCACTTCAACACAGATGAAAAAGGCTAGAAAATAAAAATTTTCACTCGCAGTATGTAATAGCAAACAGTCACAACAGAAGGATAAACCATCCAGATCCACCACCAATTCCACTGAAACGCTGAAACATAAACCCAGTTTCGAATCGTCAACCGTTTTATCCCGAATTGGCTTATATGTCCAACCACCTAGACAGCCGGCGCCGTTACAATACAATCTAAGGCCTATCCCACTACAAAGGCTTGAGAGACAGTTTGTTCAACGATATCAACAACAACCCCAACAACTACGACCACAATACTTTGCTACTCCAAGACAGCCCCCACCAGAGCTTATGGAGGCATAAACAGTCAGGACAAACTACATGAACAAACCTCGATTGGAAAACTGGCCCCCAGCACCGAACAGACCATCAGTTCCTCTACCCCAATAAGTGCACCCTACTAAGATGCGAAGGAATTTCCACATGGATACTATGGAACAAGAAGTTCAACTCAGCCAAGGAATACAACGAAACCCTACAGGAATACACTGAACGAAAAAACCGGAAAATATCGATTCAAACAACATCATGGAACTAAGTGATATCCATTTTTTAGATTGAGCTACTCTTCGGTGCCATATTTTGAATGTGCAACGAAAAGTGGAGAAATCCTAAAAATTTTGATTGACATTGGATCCAATAAAAATTATGTACTTTAATTAAATTATTTAATTAAAAAACCTTTACCGAATAAAAAACCATTTTACTGCAATTCAATTGGAGGTAACGTACAAGTAACTCAACATACGTTTGTGAGTCTTTTTGGTCTTCAAAATATTAAAATCAAATTCTTTCTCATGACAAAACTAAAATCGTTTCACGCAATTCTGGGAAATGACAGTCTAAAGAGTGTTCCCGCAGTCATGCGGCAAACATAAAGTAACTACATGGTTATCAATAATGAAACAAAAGTACGTATCAAGCAAATGGCCTCTCAATCTGTTAACTCTATTAATATCCGAACCCATCATATGTCCATTACACAAAAGTTTTCCATTGACGAAATTGTACACGATTTCCCTAAACTTTTTGATGAATATGAAGAAAAATTAACTTATTCCAGTATAGTAAAAGGCGAGATCAGAACAACATCTGATTCACCTGTATATACTAAATTTTACGAGGTTGAGAAACAAATGAAAAGGTTGAGAAACAAATAGAAAAGCTTCTTAACAATGGAATAATTAGACCCTCCCGATCGCCATACAGTTCCCTGTATGGATTGTGCCTAAAAAAGCCGATTCTTCTGGTGAGAAGAAATACAGACTCGTCATAGAGTATAGGAAGCTGAACTATTATAACCGTTGCAGATCGATACCCGATCCTTCAAATCAACGAAGTTCTTGGACAATTCTGATAAAACAAATTGTTTTCCGTAGTAGATTTGAAAAGTGGGTTTCATCAGATCCCCTTAAAACCATCTGATATAGAAAAAACAGCCTTCTCGGTCAACAAAGGGAAGTATGAGTTTACGAGGCTTCCCTTTGGTCTCAAGAATTCTCCCTCTATATTTTAAAGAGCACTTGACGACATTCTTCGCGAATACATTGTCGTTATATGCTATGTCTACATAGATGACATAGTCATTTTCAGTAAACACGAAGCTACATACGAACTTAATATTCGAAAGGTATTCCAAACACTGCATGCGGCAAACATAAAGTTACAATTGGATAAGTGCGAATTCTACAAGCAAGAAGTAGAATTCCTAGGTTTTGTTATTTCGCCTGAAGGCATTGAAACCAATCCAGAAAAAATAAGAGCAGTCCAAGACTTTCCATATCCGCGCACCCTGAAGGTACTTCGCTCTTTCCTTGGCTTATTAGGGTATTACCACCACTTCATTGGGGACTACGCCAACCTTGCGAAACCCCTAACAGCCCTCTTAAGGGGGGAGGATGGTCGATTGTCCAAAATCTTCTCCAGCAAAAAAATAATTCATCTCGACGAATCTGCTAAACAAGCTTTTGAAAAAAGACATTAACATCAGAAAAAATTATACTCCCATTCCCCGACTTTACAAAATCATTTGAATTAATTACTGATGCTTCAAATTATGCCCTAGATGCAGTGCTATCTCAAGGAGATAACCCCGTTATGTTCATATCTAGAACACTATCTCAAACCGAAGAAAGCTATGAAGTCAATGAAATGGAGATGCTAGCTATAATTTGGGCACTGAACAACTTTAGAAATTATCGTTACGCATCAGCTAGGGTAATAATTCATACTGATCATCAACCGCTTACCTATTCCCTTAGTAACAAAAATAATAATTCTAAATTAAAAAGATGGAAACCAATATTGTAGGAGTACAACTACGAGCTTAAGTATAAACCCGACAGAACGAACGTAGTTGCATATGCACTCTCCCGGCCCCCCAATCAATCAGAAATAAACTCCCCCACTTCCACCATACATTGTCACGAAAGCTCAGACCATGACCTCATAATCAGTGTTGAATCACCAATAAATGTATTCAGAAATCAAATTTTCCTTAACATCGGTAAAACAAGTAGTTACGAATTTCAAATACTCGTATCACAGGTACCTTATAATCGAACAATCTTAAACACCTAGTAACTTGATCAAAATTCTAAAAGCAAGACTTAACCCTACAGTAATTAATTGCATAAAAGCAGAGGAATGAAATTTACAAAGATAATTTTGCTAATGTTCGAATTAGATTCTCTCGTATCATAGTCAAAGATGTGACCGACGAAACTAAACAAGAAGATCAACGTGCTCACAGAAACGAACGTGAGAATAAGCAACCAATTCTAGGGAAATACTATTTTCCTAGCTCGTCCCGGAAAAAAAAGAATAATAAAATTATGCTCCATCTTTAAAGAGAACAAGTACGATCGTCATCCAGATAAGGTGGGAATGTAAGCAACTCCAATACCAACTTATCGCGGACAATCAGTCATTTATATAAAGAAAAGCAAAAGAGTAGGATCGAAACTCTCTCCAAGTATGCAAAAGAAGTTATCAAAGAAAATGAAAAAACCACTGTTCTCACCGAATCCGGCAAAGTCGTTCACAAATCACACATACGAGTAAAATCGTAATAGACCTTTCATTCTAGATGCGTTCTACGAACTCAAGACTAGTGATTAGTGACACAGGAATATCAAGAATTCAAACATGCCCTTAAAAAATAATTCACGAAATGGATCTATCAGCATATTCGCAAGCTTTAGAAAATATTGAATATCTATGAGGCAACACCTGCAAACATCCAACTCCAGCTTCTACCTTTTATTCCAAGAAGTATCCACAATAAAATCCCTCCTAACACGTTTAATTCCTAACCAACCCAGAACCAAAAGATCCCTCGACTTCTTGGGAAGTGCTTGGAAGTTTATAACTGGCAGTCCAGATCAACACGATCTTCAAATTATACAAGAAAAGTTTAACAATGTGCTGGAAAACAGTAATAGACAAACTGTAATTAATAAGCTACTAATAGATAAGATAAATGATGTAAGGAATAGAACTAATGATATAAGTAAAATTGTAAAAGTAAATAAAAGCCTAATTGAAGAAATTGTATTTAACCTAAAATTTAAATTGGATATCCTAAAAGAAGAAATAACTATGTAATATCGCATACGCCTTGCATTTGGCAAGAGCTAATATTATAAATTCCTATATCTTATCAAACGAAGAAATAAATGTTATCGAAAAAATAATAAACAATAAAGAAATACCTTTTAAGAATATCGAAGAAGCAATTGAATTTGCTGAAATTAAAATAGCCTTCAATAATTCTGTTCTTTTATATTGTATATAGTTAGTCTGCCAACAGTAACTGAAACACTTTGTAAATCGTTAATTATAAAACCAGTTAAAGGAAGAAATAAAATAATTAAAATAGATTTTAAGGAATTAATGAAATGAAAAGATAACTTCATCTTAGCATAAATTTAAATTATAGAACTATTAATAAATTGTCAATATGTCATAACAATACCATTGTAAACTTAAGTAGTACAACTTGTATTCCAAATTTACTAAATAGCAACCCAGCAAACTGCACTGCAATCAATAGTCAGCAAGTTCCAGCGATCGAAGAATTACAGCCGACATAATATTTCTCAATCAATATAATGGACAAATCACTATCAACAACGAGCAAGTGGTTCTTAATGGTACATTCCTCATCAAGTATCACAAGGCTAGCATTCAAATTGGGAAAAACATCTTCAAATCTTTTGATCTGATGCATTTTAACCCTCTCCCGGCGATCTTACAACCAACATCAACAAATTCAGAAATGGAAGAAATACTGTCACTAGAGATAATAAAAGAACTCCACGCCAACAACATACAGTACATTAATCTCCTGAAGACTAAGGTAAAATAGCACGATATTGAATATTGGAGTCTGTTTACTACTCCTTATCGTCATAGCAGCAATCTCATGAAAAATTATGAGAAGTAATAAATCACCAGAGAATATTTCCACCAATACAGACCAACAAGGCCTTCAGTAATGGAGAAAAACACACCTTTACCTTCCCCAATACCAAAGGCAACAACATTTCAAATTAAGCAGACACCATACTTCTAATTGAACGTGGACGTTTAATTTTAAGAGCGGAGGAGTTAACACCAACCAATACCTCCTACACGCGAAGACGAATTCGACACGCGCTGCCGTCAACTTGGCATATCAGCAGCTTTCGACCAGCATCAAACTCAATGCTACGTTCCCACAATCGATTCATGGAAAGTACCAAAATGCAGTCGCAGCAGTTATTTAGTATTTAAGTTAGTGTTAAGTTGTGTTATTCATATTGTTCAGTTGATTTTAAAAGGGCAGAACTGCTGCCCAGTAAATAAAGATTTTTTTATGTTAAATAAATTGAATTAACTTTAATTTGTATTTCATGCTGACCTACTAGGATTACAGAATACTGAAAAAGTTAGCCCACGGCTATCATAAAATTTATTCGTTATTTCCGGTATACCCTAGTTAATACTGACCGGGCTCGGTCTTAACGCCCAAACTCGTAGGCATCCTCCAGTAGATGTGATCCTTTATCACCACCTTTACAGAAGAGTGGGGTACGTATTGAGGGACGACACTTACTGGTCCCATCACGGAGAAAGTTTCGGGGACATGGGGTGATTATTATGCCCACCCACTTCCATATGTTTATATGATCCTGGTTTCACGGTGTGGCGGGTACACCAGGATCCTGAGGCGGTTGGGAGCACTTATGCAAAAGACAGGGCCTACTCGTCTTGTCACTAAGAGCTCATTGGGTTCCTGAAACCGTTTAAGTCTCACCCTCCTTCCGCTCGCTCCTGTTTTAATCGCCTCGTACGACAAACAGGGAAACACTGCCGCACTATACTAAAAAAATCCGGTGCTGCACGGTGTACCGTGGCTATTGTGTGTGTGTGTGTGCTTCGAATTGTGTGATCAGATTTCAGTGGGTATTTGTTGTATTGTACCTGGGTGTATTTTGCGTATGCGATGTTTGTATAAATGCATGTATGTAAAGTTATATAGTATATTTTGAATTGTGCAGTAGATTTTCGGTTAATTTTTTTTGAAGTTGATATTGAATTATGTATGTTTTAAGGAGTTGAAGGAATTAGAGTGAAAAAGATGTATTGATATCGTGAATGAAAAGGTAATTTGGGGTTTACGAGTATAAGGATTGACAAGTTTATTGAGTAAGAGAATGGAGTGATATGAATATATGCAGGAGTTGATTACATTATTTTGTATGATTCCAGCCATTATGTCAATAGGGCCCGCGTTGTTGAATGGTGACTACACACGAACTCTTGGAGCGGCCAAAACCCATTAGCTTTTTTGCTGTCTTAGTTCGAAACCTGAAATAAGTAATGCAAGTATGGACACATTTTTTGACACCATTTTTTAGGTTCAATATCCAGTACTTAGCGCTTAGGTGAGATATCACTTGCTGAGTTCATCCTTGAAGTATCCGGTTGTTTCTGCTGGTTACCACTCAGTATAATCGGGTGCTGTTGATCATAGGACAGTGTTGAATTTTGCAGTCTACCTGCGACTTTCCGAGTCGATGAAAGGGTTTAAAGAATTTAGAAACCTTTTATCTCCTCTGGTTTTGAGCTCATTTATTTGTGTTGAGAAGATTTCATTTTGGAGGTTGCGAATGGCTACTACAGCAAATGGAGTGAAGTTTCTATTGTAGGGAAGTTTTCTGGAATTGTTTGCAAATCTTAAGCAAAGGGCAAGGACTCTTATAAGCTTTATTAATTTACTCGTAGATTGCACGAAAATGAGTGCAGATATTTCGTTTTCTGTTTCATTGTTACATTGTTTCATTGATGGCACGCTGTTCGATGTCTGTATTGTGGATCTGTTGCGGTGGAAGTGGAAAATCACATTCGTCGCGTAGGAACTGTGGACCGTTCCACCAGAGTTCATTTACTGTCAGCCCCGAAGGTGAGACTCCGAGCGGAGCAAGGTCTGTCGGATTGTTGGAATGTGTTTCCAAATGCTGATTTCGGTCGGTCGCTGAAACTCCGCTACTCAATTGCTGACGAAGGTGCTCCATTTCGATGACTATGCAGTAACCCAGAAGAGTGTAATGGTCGAATCCGTCCATGCGAATTTTCGAGCATTTTGTAGGTCAAGAACTTTTGCTGTGTAATTGATCAGATCCACACAGTTCCAACCGTGGTAGGGAAATTATTTTCAATGGAGCTACTTTGGTTTTTGAGAGTAGGAAGTGGATTATGTGTTTGGACCCATCTTGGGATTCGGATGAGTTCCAGAAGAGGTAGTTGCCGTTGAAAGGTTTGGCAAACCTGAATAAAATCTTCAGGAATTGGACTTGGCCCTTATAATCCAGGGAGATATCCACCCGAGTGGGTCAAAAAATTTCGCTGTTACGGAAAAAATCGTCCTTTTTCGATTTCCGAAGTATCGGGGCATATATTCTGGAAATAAAAGGAATCTTGCAATGGAAACCATTGTATGCCTGAGGCCTTAATGTGATCAGAAACTCGTAAAGGTAAAGAAAATTCTATTTACCTAGTCTTAGTTGCTTGTCCATTTCCTAAGGTTGACACTAGCTGATGAAAGAAGATTTCTAACTTCGTCTCTGCTTAAGATGCCCTCTTTGACGTAATCGGCTCCCGATATGTAGTCATTGACTGGGTACGAGCTTACCATGGATATGATATTTATGTCTTTCATCGGAAGTTAGCCGTTTAATTGTATGAATGGCAAGATAGGGTCCGCAGAATGTACCAAATGTGGCCGTCTCTAATCGAAAGACATTAATTGCCTCCCTAGTGTTGTCGCGCCAAAAGATAATTTGGTAAAAGAGTCGGAATAGTCCATACAAATTTGCCTGTACATCTTTACATCTGTAGTTTTTGCGGCCTCATCAAAACGGCGTGGTACGGCAGAAAGAAGTAATGAGGCATTCTCAGCTGTTCGCCAGCATTGTCATCCACTTCCTTCATTTTTCCAAACTGGAAGTACTCCTTTATGCGTGGTTTGTACGCTTGGTGCAGTGTATGGTGGATTTTTGTGGAAACATCTCTTGAGTTGAAGAAACCTACGTACGACTCCTTCTCTCGAGAAGGTCAATTTTCCCTGGTCTGTGGATCGGCTAGTTCCAGACTGCGAAGTTGGTTCCATTTGTCGACAGTCACTTGGTGGGCCGGAAGAAGCCCAGTAAGGTATTTGAAAACGAGTGCTTGGGCGTGGAACTCAAAGTTCGAGTTGAGTGACCTAAGAGTGATGTTTACCAGGTGCTCCGCTGCTGGCCTTCCCCAACCCGGAGACTTCGACAAATGTTCGCCTTGTTCTTATATTGAGTAGTTGCATGGCTTCTTCTGTAATGAACGTCTCTGGATCGATTAATGCTCTTAGGTGGATGTCTTGTCCTGTGGATGTCTTGACTTTTAGCAGTGCTGTTGCCAGAAGGACCTCTATGTTGGGTTGATGATGATTGTGGAACGTGTTCACCGATGAGTTGGTATTTGCGATATTCTGTTGACGGCTGGTTGGAATGAATTCGGGAGCGTTGCTGCTGAGACTTGGTAAGATTGACTTTGATTTGGGGGGTTTGTGTGTTGATTGTAAGCTTGGGTGTATTGGTTTGAGCAATGTGGAGTTCAAGTGGATTGAGTGGGCTATGGGTCGTGAATGTAAATGTGAATTTGTGTTTGGATGGGAATTATTATTGTATGTTTGTGCTGAATTGAGATGGTGGACCAGAGAGTGATGATGCTGATGGAAAAAAAAGCAACGGATCCCAGTAGAGGAATGAGATATAGAGTGGCTGTACGCAAGACAATTTTCGAAATCTTCTGTCTTTCTTACTATACCTAGTCGTGGAAAGAGTTCTATTTTGTTAACCTGGATTGAGTGTTACTTTTACTCCCTAATACTCGTAATTCCCGCTATCTACTGATAAGTGCTGTATTAGACGATCTGTTTCATCCGCTAAGCTAAACTTAAGGTAATGCATTTTTTCAATTTCAGAGAGCGATTTATTATTACGAATAAGGGATGAGAAATTATCACAGAAAGATTTCCAGCCTTCGTAATTTACCGAAAAGGTAGGAAAGTTTATTTTTGATAATCGTACCATATTTTTCATAGAACTTACCAGAGCTCCGGATGGTTTTTTTTAGTTTCTTCATGTTGTCTATGAGATCTGTTCGGTATTAAATTTGATGTTTTGAAATGATTCCTGCATCTTCTTTTCTGTTCCAGTTTCCTTCGAAACATCCTTTGTTGAAACTGCTGGAGCACTTGCAATGTTACGATCAACAACTTTCTTCATAGTTGTCCTTTACGATGGACAGCTTTCTGTTTAGGTAATTCCACGACCTATCCTTCATAGAACGTTTCACAAAATTATTTTTAACTTGTTTTATCTGCTGTAACAGATTTTTCGGCAACTTGCTCGTACTCATCGCAAGTAATCCATAAAAATAATTAACGAAAATTAGAACAAATTCATATTATAATGGAAGAAAACTTATGTGAAATTTATTTTTCAATCTTACAGAAATGGAAATTAAGAGCAAAAAACTGTATTCGAATGTCCTGAAAGAGTTCCGTGTTCAACGGTGTAACAGACTCTTCCAGCATCCCCCGGTGCACACAGTTTGTTCGGATAATACAAGGGATCCCACAGTGCACACTCAAAAACGAATCCAGCGGTGAATTTTTAACGGCTCTTGTGGTAGTCGATTCACAACTGTTGCATTTATTATATGTCGCGAAAACCAGTTTTAGTTCTATGAACTCACTAATGGTGTTCTTTTTTCCTTTTTTTCACATTAATTTTTGTGTCCAATCACTTTGAGAAAACCATATGAATAAGAAATGTTAACTAGAGTAATACTTTTTTATAAAAGAGCTCTAGTTTCAAATTTGGCACAATGTCCTCTATTATAAAATTAAGTTGTGAAGCTGAATTCAGAAGAGCACGAACTGGATATAATCGCACAAATGAATCTCTTATATACATATATTCGAGCAGTGGCTAAGATTACTTGAGCGCACTTTTTTTCAAAAATGTTTGAAATCACGTGAGTGCTGCTAGAAGAATTAGGCTGTAAATTGTTCACAGCCATATTTTCAGCAACAACACGTTGCTTCGCTTCTTGGAAGCGTTAAACTACATATAGCTGATTAAATTTATCACACACAACTATGTTATGAGTGTTTGCGTACTTCGAAACGAGATCTATTTAACGCTGTATTCACACTATTTTCAGTTCCCAGAACTTTCGATTCACTTGCCCCAAGAGTTTTACAACCACGATATAGGAAAATTGTTCCCACTTCGGAAGTGTTGAATGGTCGACCAATTCATCCCACTTTGCTCTTATATCAGCATCAACCTTATGCAACGCAAGGGAAATAAAAAAGGCATTACAAATATTCTGATAATTTATTATTGAAAATATTGCAGTAATGTGTGAATGAAAACTATTTTCTAAGTCGCGTAGATTCTCGACCGAACACTTATGAATCTTGTTAAAATTCAGAAGCCCATTAGCCCTTCTGTCATTTTATGACCCAAAAGGATTACAAACTAATATATTTTTATTTAGAGTCGCTTTTTTTCAATTCCCTCCTACTCAGTGCATGAATTTCAACATATTTCTAAATACTTCAGTCAGTTATTTTACAGTTATCTTACTGATATAGTTTTAGGTAAGTGTATTTATATGATTATTTAGGGTCATTCTGTGACCCAACGTAATACGGATTGTATACGCAGGCTTTTGCTCGCGTTGTCTCGATTGATACACATTTGTTTGTCATTGCATTGTTTGTTTTGGTCGAAATAGGTTATTCTTTGAAATAATACATGGGCTGAAAAGTCCGTTTCTAAGAGAGGGCGCCACTTGAATACCATTTTCAGTTAGTACCAACCTTCTAAAGATACGTGTATAAATTTGACAACTGTCGGACGATTAGTTCTCGAGATATAGCGTTGTGAGTGAAGCAACTTTTGTTATTGTGAAAAAAAAAATGGATTCAAAGCAATTTCGTGTGTTGATTTATCATTGCTTTTTGATGGGAAAAAATGCAGCCGATGCAAAGAAATGGCTTAATAAGTATTACCCGGACTCTGCACCAGCCGAACGAACCATTCGCAAGTGGATTGAAAAATTTAAAAGTGGTCATACAAGCACCGAAGATGATGCACGCAGTGGACGTCCAAAAGAGGCTGTTTCAGATGAAAACATCAAAAAGTCCACAAAATGATTACGAATGACCGTAAAGTGAAGTTGATCGAGATAGCTGAGACTCTGAAGATATCAAAGAGCGTGTTGGATATATCATACACGAATATTTTGACATGCGAAAGCTCTGTTCAAAGTGGGTGCCGCGTTTGCTCACAGTCGACCAAAAACAACAACGTGTTGATGATCCAGAGGAGTTTTGCATCAGTATGTGACAATGGATGAAACTTGGCTCCATCACTTCACACCAGAGTCAAGTCGGCAGTCAGCTGAGTGTCAACTATATTGATAAATAAAGTTGAATTTTGCAAAACTTTTGTGTTTTACTATAAAACGGCACGGACTTTTCAGCCCATGTTTTATTCGTATGTGTGCTTTCTTGTCACAGAAATATAAGTGTATAAAATATGGCTGATGAAAACAGAGAACGCAATGTTGGGGTAAGTTTTCTTTTCAGTACGTATGTACATATGTATGTATATACAATTTTGAATATTATTATTGCATGTTACCTAACCATGCTACTCGCATTTATGTATGTACAAAGTTACACCATTTGAGTGGTAGTGAAATTGCTGCGCTTCTAGACCGTGCTGAAGATCAAATTTATGACGATTTTGAAGATGAGGATAGTAATGGGGATGAGGAATACGAACCAGAAGTGCAGGACGAGGATGTTTCAGAAGATGATATTGAGAGTGATGATAATAATATAGAAGAGATATCTGGGAATTTGACCACATTTTTCAGTAAAGATTGTTATGTAAAGTGGGTAACAACACCTCCCGGAAATCTTCTTTCTCGTGTGGCAGCTGAACAGATTATCCACCAACGCACGGGTGTAACATCTTTTGCTGTTCACCGTATTTATGGAATAAAAGATAGTTTCGAGTTGTGTATGATTCAGGCTATGAAAAAAAATGTTTTCCATTTCAGTAATATGGAACAGCGTAATCGAAAATTTCGAAAACATAGATGAAATCGAGTTCGGGTCTTTTATTGCTTATTGGTATGTAAAAACCACAGTCATACAAATATATGTTACATTTTTTTCGTTTTTGTGCATGTGCTTATCGTTCATAGGGTGAAAGTATCAGAAGTTTATGGCATGAACTTCATGGGCGTCCAATGTTAAGAGCTGTAATGTCTCTAGAACGATTCTTTCAAATTTCATGTCTATTTGCATTCTACAGCCGACAAGGTCGTAGATCAGAAGCTCGGGGAGATAAACTTGCATCAATCCGTGACTTCTATGAAAAGTGGACAGCGAATCTACAGTTACTATATGTCCCAAACGAAAACATAACAGTGCACGAACAACTGATCCTTTCCGTGGTAGATGTCCTTTCAAAGTTTACATGCCCAGTAATCCTGGAAAATGTGACATGAAGGAATACTCGTAGATAGCAGCTGATTCAGTGATTGCATTTCGCTTGAAATTTCAAATTTATCTTCGACGAACTGGAGGAGCACCTGAGAGAAACCAGGGTGAATGAGTCGTTTTAGACTTAGTATCAGAATATCGTAGAAGAAATATCACAACTGATAACTTTTTTACTATTCATAATTTAGCATTAGAACTGCTGAAACGAAAAATAACTCTAGTTGGAACAGTTCGAAAGAACAAGAGATTTCTACCAGTTCATGCTACTGCTCAAGAGCTCCGTAAGCTTCCAGTTTTTTCGAGCAAATTTTTCTTCAATGGAAATAAAACAGTTGTACAGTATATAACGAAAAAGTACAAATTAGTTACGTTGCTAAGCACTATGCACCGTAATGATAAAGTTTTAGAGGCACATCTGAAGAAGATTCCAGAAATAATTGATTTTTACAACTCAACGAAGGGCGGTGTTGACACGATGGATTAAATGGTTCGCACATATTCAGGCAAACGACAAACTAATCGTTGGCCAGTAGCTCTGTTTTACAATTTGATTGACATTTTCGCTCTAAACGCCTTTGTATTGTAGACTGAAATTCACCGAAATTGGAATGAAAATAAATTATATAGACGTCGTCTATTTTTACAGGAGTTGGGTGAAAATTTAGTTCGAGTGTATATTGTTCGACGAAGCCGTCTTCCTATAGACGAAGCTTCTGCTGCCATCGTTCGTAATATTTGAAATGAGCAATTATAATCATCGTCATCATCACCATTATCTGCTAAAAGAATCAAAGCTAGCGATCGCAAACGCTGCAAAGTTTTGCCCTTCAAAACGGGAAAAGAAAACTTTTACCACATTAAGTGTCTGTAATAAGCCAGTATGGCCAACGCATCGTCATAGCACAGTCATTACTACCACTTATTGTGAAGAACATATCCCATAAATTCTCAATTTGTATGTATTTTATTTTGTTTCACTGCATTTTTTCTTTTTTTCATCAAATTTTTAAAAAAAATATATGTGCGTCATTTAGTGACCCGAAACGTAATACGTGCATTTTTTTTCTAATAAAGATGTTATTAAACATCATCAAGGTTTTGCTATCAAACCGGTTTTCCAAACGATCCAGCGCGTTACAATGATTACTATGATAGAAGTTAAGCGAAGTCTTGAATAGCACCGAATGCTGGACCAGGGAACCACATTCTCAAATAACGCATCTACCATCCTTGTCAACCAGATTACTGAAAATTCCTATAAAATTGAGAAATTCATTTATATAACAATCAAAATTATATTAAAGTATGAAAATCCAAGAAACCACCACTATAGGAGGAGATCCAGCGAGAAAACTGAAACGAAAAGCTGAAAACTTTTGTACCAGCAACAACAATGAAAACTTCGAATTATTCCAGAAGAAAAAGCAACCCACAGCATCAACGAATTAAGGTTTGCTCCAACGAAAATGACCCCTGCAACAACTGCAATTGCAAGATAAAGCTTTACAGTTTACACCAAAAACGTATGAAGACAGCATGCGGCGAATTCAGCAACGGTCAAATTTTACTCCAGCAATTGGCAACGATGGATTTGTTGCACAAACGGCGATGACCGCCACGATCACATTAAAGGTCAAATTAATAAAAAAATAAGAAATTTTATTCCATTGGTGGAGTTTTAACAGAACTCCACTGTATCAATATGTAACTGTCAGTCTCAACTAGGCAATTGCCGTATGAAGACCCCTGTTTAAGCCCGCAACTATAGTAGTGTGTACATAATTATTCTCTTCCGTTGGTTCCATTATTTTTTTTTTAGTACTTAACACTCAAGAGGGTATGGATACACTTATAATGCCTCAGCATGCGTTAAGTGCTTCGTAAAATGGGATAGAGAGAGAAAAAAAGACGTTTGGGCTCAGTGGTTATTTCGCTCCATAGACGGCATCCAACATTTAATGGACAGACTAAATTCTTAGTGGAGTTGGCTTGTCGTTGATTTCTAGTCAACTACTCATATTACTTGATTTCTGTTAACTGAAAAAATTAATGTCTGACCACTACCACTAAAGCCACGGTCACCCTCCCTTGTTCATAAAACAATCCTCGGTCTTGCTATCACTGTCTGAATACAGAAAAGCAAGGACAAGCAGCATTTTATGTATATGAGGTCCTATTTCTGGAAACCATGACTAAGCTTAAATTTAATGGATTTACTGTCGCTTTTGAGAATGGATCATTATTTAGAGATGGTATTTTGGTAGAAATCACTTCTGCTTTTACTGCTGAAGCTTTCGCATTACTAGAAGCAGAAAAAATATCTATCTATCAGGGAGTTTTCAATTAACCCAAACAACAACACTGAACTTATTAACTAAATAAGAGGTATAGTCGCAAATTACCCCAACAAAATAAAGCTAAAGTGGATTCCAGTCCACATGGAGATACAATACAAGGTAATGAGCTTGCTGATAAAGCCGCAAAGGTTATGAATACCCTTATACTGTTGCCAGGGCGCGGGCGGAAAGGTAGAAGGAGGAGAAAGGAAAGTTTGTGATGTAGTGGTTTGAAACTCAGGTGTGTTTGGTTTCGATATTAACTCTCCAGGGATGGGAGTCCGAATAGGACGGAGAGATTTTCTTCACTCGGAATGGTGAGGTTGTGAATTTTAACGGTTGTTTTTGTGTTTGAAAACCCTACAACAGCCAAATCTACATGTCAGTGTTATGCCTTCACACGCAGATTTTTCTGACTGAGTTCCAATTACACAAATGAAAAACTTGTTGTGGCTAGGATTCGAACCTTGACCTTCCGAGTGAGAAGCGATAGCTAGTACCACTACACCACGGCCACCCGTCAGTTAGTCAGTTTAAATGCATTTTTATTTGATCTCTTAATTTACTCTTACATGCTAGACAAAAAACGCTTAAAAATTAGCTTAAATAACTTACAAATATTCTTATACTAACTTACTGGCCCCATGCGGGCACTCTAAATTAATCCTAACTGTTATAAAACAGTCTCTTTGTAATGGCAAAAGCACCTTTGGCTCTAGCCAGAGCAGCATCTATATGTTTGTTAAAATACAGATATTGATCTAGCCAGATCCCCAGGTATCTGACTACATTTCGACAAGAAAGTGGCTGTCCATGTTGTCCGACGATAGTGAACTTTCGCCAATTCTTTCTGGTATCCCTAGAGGCCCCAGAAAAAGGCGTCCTAAACAGAATGGTTTCCGATTTCTGAAAGTTGATTTTCAACTTCCAGACATCGCAATATCGTTTGATTTTATCGAAGTCACGTTGCAAAAATATGTTAATGACCTCAATCTTTGGACCTGATCTGTACGCGATTAAGTCGTCTGCGTACGCTATGGCATGGTGAAGTGAACCTATCAGAACACTTGTGTAAATGTTGAATAGGATCGGCGAATTTACCGCACCTTGTTGCAGACCGTTTTTAATGTTAAATGTTCCAGCAGAAGTCACATCGCCATTCTTCACGATGAACTGTCTACTGGAGAGCATATCAAAAAGAATATACAGCAGTGGTTTACTAATGCCCATCCTGTCCGGCTTGAAAAAGAGTCCCTCTAACCATACGGTATCGAAGGCCTTCTCCAAGTCAATCAGGCAGGCACCAGTGCACTGGTTCTTGCCTTTGTTCCATTGGATATCAGAAACCAGTTTCGACACAGCATGAATGATAGCATGCCCCGCCTTGAATCACGGCCACCCGTAATCTGTTTATAATGGATGTCTTAATTCGTATATATGTATATATTTTAAATGCCGATTTGAGAAGTAGATTAATCCACATTTATGGAGTTCACCAAATATGTGAACTAAATTTAATTAAATACATCGAAGCAAATTGAGTTCTTTTTTCGGCTGTGGTCGAAAGTAAAAAGATCCCGAACAATACTTCGTTTGAGTTACAACGGATTTTTTTTATTTACAGGAAGAGAAGTTTCAAAAGCAAATTTCAGAGGGAAATTCAATTTAAACAAATGTTTCTTTTATAAACATACAATAGAATGTTGGCTAATTCACAATAATATTTCTTGAATAATAAGTTTTTAACGAACAGAGAGTCGTCAAAGAAAACACACCCATTCCGCGGCCCGATATTAAAAATAAATATTAAAAATATTAAAGCTAAAATCCGGATTGTTAAAATTAAACAATAAAACTAAGTCTGAATTGTTAAGATTAAATATTTATATGTTAAAGCCAGTATTGAAATACCCACTTAAAATGAAGTCTGAATTATTATATTCAATTTCGCGTGTTTCATTTCAAAATTCCAGAAATGGATGGCGACGACTCCAAGTTAGGCGAAAACTAACCCGTCGGTCTCCTCTTCTGACACTCTTTCGGAAATGGAAACCGATGAAGAACTACAAAGAGATCCTTTAAAATCACAGGAAGAAGATGAGCTCCTGGGCACATTTAGAATCGGAGGACTCGAACAGTACTCTGTTAAAGTGTAGCAATGATACGGTCTCTCCATTTTAATGCCCATCACTTAAAAAAGGCTTCGGCGGCAGTTATTCTGCGTCTTTTCAAAAACGCAGAAGGCGTCATTCTAATCGAGGAACCATGGGTCGTAGATGGCGTGGTTCGTGGACTTGGGACCCCTGGATATGCACCGCTCAATACAAGAGACAAAGGTAAGATTAAAACTTGTATATATTAGTGAAACGTAGCCTTAATGCATTTTTACTTCCTAACCTCAACGACGCCGACCTAACCGTTGCCAGATGGAGATGGCTAAAGGTTTCTGCTGGCTGGCATCGGCATATTTTGGTCACGGTTATGTATGTCCCCTCCATGGTGATAACATAAAAGCCTACTTTTATAAGAAGAAACCGACAGGAAGTGCTAGATATCACTCTTATCTCCGACAACATCACTCAAATGCCAACGAACTGGATGGTATCATCTGAACACTCATTTTCGGACCACAGATACATCCAATTCAGCCTTAGTGATGCTTCTCCCAGCCAACCAGCATTCCGGAATTATCGGAAAACTTATTGGCCAAAATATTGTCAGAAATGCGATACTCTGAATCCTCAAGTCCTACGCGTGACACCAACGAGCTTGACATCAAAGTCAAGGAATTCACCCTGGCTCTCAACCATGCTATGGCTGCTTTCTGCCCTCAGCACAGGGACCGCTTAGAAATGTTTAGAGAAAACTTTTCAACCTAGCAAAAAGCTCAAGACAGTGATTCACAGGGATTTATTCAAAGAATCCCTCAAAATAAAAGTTGACCAGATAAGAACGATAAGAAAATAAATTTGAATAAAACAAAAACGGTGTAAGATATAAAATTGATTCTGGCTTTATTTTGAAGCTACGTGTGGAGTAGCACATCATCCAAATGGCCGCCTAGGCTGTGCTGGCAATGCTTCAAGCGGTCATTCCAATTTTTGATGACTCGGTCCAATATGTGCGGTCTTATCCCGGCAATAGGATGTCGAATGTTGGCCTCAAGCTTGTACAAAATGGTTGGCTTATTAGCGTAGACTAAGGACTTGACCTAGCTGCAGAGAAAATAATTGAGTTGTGTCAAATCGCATGATCGCGGCGGCCAGTTGATTAACGCTCGCCGTGAGATGACCGCGTCACCAAATTTCTCCTTCTCAACTTCGAGCGCTGCGTACCTTGTATGGCATGAAGCGCCGTCTTATTGGAACCTCAGCTCGGATATATCGAAATTGTCGAGCTCTCACTACAGAAAGTTGGTTAACATCGCTCTGTACCTGAGACCAATTACGGTAACGGTGTCTCCTTCCTCATTTCGAAAGAAATAGGGTCCGATAATGCCACCGTGCCATAAACCACACCAAACAGTCCATCTTTGTGGAAGCATCGATGCTTGGCAAAACATTTGTGGATTATATTCGTTCCAATAACGGCAATTTTGTTTATTGACATAGCCGCTGATCAAAAAATGGGTCTCGTCCGATAAGCTGACGGCAAAAGAAAAGTGACATATAAAAAATCTCTCAAAATATATAAAACATAAAAAAGAACTTAGGAAGGCAAAGCGACAATCCTGGAGGCCATTCTGTCGCAAAATAATATAAACCTTTGAGGCATCGCGGCTACGAAAAATCCTCTCTACAAATCCTATAATGCCCAGCTGTTTAAGAAAAATCAATGGCTCTTGGACAACCTCAAGTGATAAATCACTCAACTTGCTACTGGACACTTACTGGCCACATTACGATTAGCAACAAAACCAGGACTATTGCAACCGTGATTTGATTAAAAGAAACAAACTACTTGGGCCGCTGCATAGCTTCAAACTATACAAGTCTACTGGTCCGTACGGCATAATACCTGCTGAACTGCAAAGGTCATAAGATATTATCCTGCCTAAGCTAGGGAATATCATGAGGAGCTGTGTGGAACTGATCCACATTCCACTGTCATGGAGAGAAGTCAATGTAGTTTTCTTTCCCCAAAGCCGGAAAATTCTCTCACGTTGTGCCAAAGGACCTCAGACCTATAAGCCTATCATCTTTCCATCTGTAGACTCCAAAACGACTGATTGACATCCATATACGTGCTAAAATTGATCCACGTCTGTTGTCAACGGCTTAGCATGCCTACTGTAAAGGAAAGTTGGTGGAAACGGTTCTCTATTCACAGACTAGCCGCATAAAACGATCCCTATAATATAAAGAACATACAATGGTCGCTTTCCTGGACAAAGAGGGTACCTTTAACGTCAACACATCCGCAATCACGATTGCGCTGTCAGCTCTGGGGGTATACAACTCACATGGGGAGTTAATCAGTCTTAAGCTAAATATCAGGATAATCAACTCCAAACTGGGGGGTTGTCTGCTTACAGATGTGTCAGCGGAGCTACGCCGCAAGGGGGTATCCTTTCTTCCCTTCTCTGGAATTTGGTGGTTAATGAACTGCTGATATATCTGGAAGAGGGTGGTTGCAGGGTGATTGCCTATGCAGATGACGTTGCTGTAGCCGTCTCAGGTAAGCATCTTAATATCATTGAAAAACTGATCTTGTGATCTTTTCCAGGAAATATAAAATCTTAGTCATAGACTGACTTCAATAAGTAGCTGCGACAGCAGCTTTTCACCTACACAGTGGACAAATAATGTATTTGGCCAAGCTAATTTGCTTAATATAATAGCAATCCTCACAGAGAACATGGATTACACCATACCCGAACTTTGGTTTGACAAGGGCTTTTATGTAAGCCTCCCCTCTAGATCCTTCTGGGAGGAAGATGCTTTCATGGAGGACAAGTCAATCCACTTTTACATAGATGGATCTAAAACTGATAGTGAAGTCGGTGGCAGTATTTTCTCAGAAAAGCTAAATCTAAGCCTCCCCTTCTGTCTTCCAAGTCACTGTAGCGTATTGAAGGCAGAAATTTTGGCAGTTGAAGAAGCTTTATTCTGACTGAAGAAAAACGCGATATTTGCAAAGGATATCCGCATCAAGTCCCTGGACTCAGCAACATTAAATTCTAAAACCACCCTTGAGCGCCGATCATCTCTTAAGGAGGTGGCAGAGCAGTTCAACCTTTGTTGGATGACGGGCCACAATTGTAGAACCGGTGAACTCGGCTGTCGCTATGCGCAAATCAATATTCAATCTAGATGCTAACAAAAGAATAGACCTTAAGTGGACTGTTGGATCAACATGTCCAGCACCATACAGATCTAATCAAAGTTGTATCTGAATCCCTTCAAGAGTTTGATCTTTCTAAATAGGAAACATCTCAGTGCCATCATAGGTGTCATCAATGGGCACTGTCTTATAGGCAAGAATGCAACAAGGCTTGGCGCCTTTACAAATAATTTCTGTAGAAGCTGCATGCACGAGGAAGAGACAATCCTTTACCAACTCTGTACATGCCCCTCTCTTTCCCCAAGAAGAAAACCTCATTTAGGAGCTATTTTCTACAACGACTTATGCTCTAAAGATATAGACGTTAACAGCCTCCTCCGTCATAAGCTCAAATTGGTTCTAGCACTAGGAGGATCACCGATCCATGTGGCATCACAATGAGCCAGTGGGGCTAAGTGGATTGATCTTCCCAACAGCCGCTTTAACCTAACCTAACCTATCTATAACGACAAAAACGTACTTGTATTGTTTACCAGTTGCTGTTAATGGACCCTTGAGGTCCAAGTGGTATCTTGTTTAAGGGCGGATCCTCTTTAGGTATGGCGTTCAAATACCCTTCTTGTTTTCCTGTCCTTCTTTCGGCTAAGATACACTGTATTGAAAAATATTCATTTGTTTTTACTCATTATTAATATATGAAAATTGTTTGACAAGTATTTGAAACGAGTTGCAGAAAAAAAACGGAACAAAAAAAAAGAAAAAAAAACGACGAGTCCGACCAGTTTCTATAAACAGCAATTGATCATTTAAAAAATATAAATGATAACGCTTAAATTTATGGGAGGGCGTGGGCAGCGCAGTTTAGGCAACTTGCGCCAGATCAGCAGATATATGTTTTTAATATTTTCTGCGTTTTTTCCGTTTTTTGTTCGTTTGCACTAAAAGGTATGAAAACGCTTTTTCGTTCGTTTCGTGAATGTAGTTACCATCAGCCAGGGGCACTATGTATCAGAGTGGAATCATGTTATTCGTTTTTCTCGAATGAATTTCATATATATTTGCGGAACAGAATGATCCGTTCGCATACCTGAGTTGAATTTTATGTATTTTTTTTTTTTAAAAAAGAACTTAACACTCAAGAGGGTATTACCACTCTTAAAATGCCGGAGCACGTGTTAAGTTTTTCGGAAAATTGGATAGAGAGAGAGAGAAAGATTTTTGAGCTCAGTGGTTATTTCGCTCCATGGGTGGCATCCAACATTTAATGGGGAGACTAAATTACTAGTGTAAATTCGACTTGATGTTATATTTAGGCAACCATTCACATCACAAGATTTTATGTAGTTGCCTGAAAAAAAGTCTTTCGGTAGCGGCTGGTATTGAACCCCGAACCGTCCGACTGGGAAGCCAACACACACACTACCCGCAAATAGATAAATGTGGTTACTACATATATAAACTTTTTTTTTATGAAAATAAAACGGTTACGTCGTTACGAGATGAAAAAATGTGTTTTTAACTAGTTCGTTTTATGTGTAGTAACTCGGTAAAGTTTTGAAAATCCATTGTAAGAAAATTTTTATAATATACTGGGGAGGTTGATTCAAGTTCCTTTAAAAGGTTTTCATAAGTAAACTTTTGCCTTTTTTGTAGCCATTCTTTCATCCAATATCTATGTTGACGTTTTTGTTTTGTTTGCTTTTTTTCTGTCATTCACAATCTTACTAATAACTATTAATGCTAAGGCTTCACACAAATAACTTGAGAACATGCTATCTCCGCTGCTGGAACAAAACTGAGGAATAATATTCATGAGTGAGAGGGGATGGTGGGCGGCAGCAAAAAGCCCTAACGTCCGGAGTGACATTCATGAGTGATCGTGGATGGCCAGCTTTAAGTATTCGATTCTAGTACATAGAAAGTGCCCCGATCCCTGGTGAAAAATTTTTCTGAGGTTTTTTAAATTTTCTTTGAAATCTTTTGCTAACACGATAATGACTTCCATGTAGACTAAAATATTTCCTCGATTAATCAGAGGTTGAAATATCTTGTTTACGTATTTTTGAAATATTGTACTCTGGGGGAGGTACACAAACCACAAGGCGTCTTTAAAAATTCAAATTGACTTGTCGGTTTAGCAAATTAAGTAAATTTCCCGCTTTCTTCAGCCACCGAAGCATGAAAAAATCTGTTCTCAAGAACTAAGTTACTAAAAACACGAGTTCCAAGCTGATCATAGCTGATCCAGTTGATCTTTGATGGTAGTGGAAAATTGTCTCGAATGACTTTCTTGTTCAATTTCCTGTTATCAAATACCCTTTGAACCATCTTTTTGGCCTCGAATGACTTTTTTCTACGACTTCCTTCTCTAATGGTGACAAACGTCTGGGATTTTGATAAATAGGATTCTCATTTTTTAAAAATAATTTTCATATCAAAGCTTTCAACACTCATGTTGTCTATAGGACAACATCCCTCCAAAAGTTCCTTGATTTCTTCTAAATACATAGTCTTGGCTTTCGATATTTAAGTCGACATTACCTTGGGTATTGATTGCGGACGAACTTAAAACGTTGTCTAACTTTAACTTTATCGCAATCTTAATATTTGTTAGGAGTACTTGTAAATTATTGAAAACGCGTTGACCTAAAATAATAGGTGTTGACAAAAATCGCTCTGGCATCGCATAGACTACCTTTTCAAATAAGTTTCCTTTCAGCAAAAACTTAGTTTGGAAATTTTCCACTATTTCCACGCATCTTTCCAACAAGCCCCTAAGTGTATGAAAAATTCTTATGGATTTCTAATATTTTTTTAAAGTTCTTATAATCATTCGCGCCATAGAGCATTGCTTTGTTAGTATTCGAATCATTGATACCGTCGATGACATACTGCATAACTAAGCCAGCTTCGATTTCTCCTCAAGCCCCTAACTCTACCATTCTTAGGAAATATTGTAAAACTGTTTCATCGGAGTTTTGTTTCCATCGTTTCCCGGATAGGAAGTGCTCTAAAGGAGTCCACTTTATTAATAACGCCAGACTTTCTACTTCGTCAATCCAACACTTAATATTATAGTCGTTGTCTCCGCTAAACGCCTGAACAGCAGTCGATACGTATACAAACGAAGAACTACATCTATTCCACAAGTACGTAGGGAGTTCGTTGGCCACGGAGGCATCTATGATGCAGGAGTAAATGGTAGTGGCACGTCAGATGCAGTTGGTTCTTGCCACTACCCCGTGCATATGACCTGAACTTACCTTTTTATTTCGTGGCGAAATTATCAAAAAAGGAGAGAAAACAAGCTAGATATGAAGAAAGCTACTTTACTTTAAATTGGCTAAACGGACGGACTTAAAGGACAGGAGGAGAGATAGATGAAAGAAAAAACGAGGAAAAGAAAAAGGAAGATCACATTTGACTGCCATCACCTACATATCCCACACCGAATAAAACGTCATAGTATCACATAGTGATGAGGGCTCATCACAACCTGAAATAAGACGGCCGTTGTTGGGTGAGGATGGCCAACCCACCCTTATCGCATCTAAAGACAATCGCTACCATTCTGGTCTAAAAACTGTGAATGGTAGGCCCTAGAACGAAAACCCTCCCTGTCGCCACCTGTAAAGAAAAGAATCAGTGAAAGTTAGTCACGTCATGTCATCTTCGTTGGTGCGTCACGTCTGGTCACAGTCGGCTCCATTGAAAGACGGTCAGTCCGCCCATCCACACACCACTTGCGTTGAATTCACTTCATCATTAAAATAAAAGAATCCGATTTCATATTACCATAGAATTCATAATAAATTTATTAAAATAAAAATAAAAATAAAAATTTAACAAATAAGTACTTACTAACTAATAAGGAGATTGTTTTGAATTCTATTTTCATAAAACTAATGTATGGCTATTCCATTATAATTCTAGCCGCAAAACTATTATTTAGGGCTAACAAAATTTAAACGTATCCCTCGTCGTTCTAGTGCCAGCACTTCGACTCTTTGAAAATCTAAATAAATCTATTTTTTTCTTTTTGCGCACACAAAAATAAATTCAAACAAAATTCAAAAAAAGCTCTCACTCTTAAAATGTACACCCTAGCTTTATTTTTAGCCTTTAATTCACTGAATTCAAAACCTTTGTTTTTTTGTTTTAATGTTTTTTTTCTTGTCATTTGGCTACTACGTCTCTCATAGTTTTATTCATTTTATCATTAAATATCCTTTTTTTTCAATTCACTTGTTGGAGTTATACCTCGGAGCACCCCTTGCTGATCACCTGCTTTGAAGGATCAATTTGTATAGCTGTTAGCTAAACTGCAACAAACCGTAGTTATGTACCTAGGCCATGTAATCACATCAGACAGTGTAAAACCTGAATCAAAAAAGATTACAACCATAAACAAACTCAAACTCCCTCAAAATCAAAAACAAATAAAATTTTTCTTGGGTTTAACAGGGTACAATGTAAAATTTATTAAAAACTTCTCAAAAATAGTTAACCCACTAAATGAACTCCGCCTTGACGAAGTGCCATTTAAATTCGACGCAATTTGTGATGAATCTTTCAGAAGATTAAAAGAACCCACCTGTATTAATCTATCCAAACTTTACTAACTCATTCTACATAACTACTGGCGCCAGTAACGAAGCCAGCGGCGCAGTAATTTCGCAAAGTGATCAAAATCCAAACGATTTGCCTATAGCATACGCTAGTAGAATATTAAGTAAAGTAGAAAAGAATGGATGATTAACTTATAAGAAACCTGCTCAAGAGGAGTACGATTTTACGGTACCTCAAGCTGGACATTTAACCACAAACGCAAACGCCCTATCACGGTTACATAGAGCCGAGGTGAAAGTAGTTACTCGCAGTCAGGGAAAATTACTCCCAGGCAACGTTATGCAAGACAGCAAAGATGTCATGGAGATCTCAGATCTAAACAAAATTAAGCGAATAATATATGAATTTCATTATACACCTTTAGTAAGCCATCAAGGAGTTAAACGAACCGTAAAACGCATCAAAAGAGGATTTAAATGGAAAAACATGCATACGGATGTGAAAAGACATAATTTATATTCACGTAATGCGATATCAATTGTCATCACCACAACTGCAAAATTTCTTTTCGAAAGAATACGAGTAGTAGAACCATTCCCGATCACAGAAGATTTTAACGAATACATACTTACATTCGCCCAAGCAGCCGCGATACCAAATCAAGAAGCCCAAATAGTGGCTGAGTCATTAGTAAAGAAAATTATTTGTACTTGGTATACCGCAAATAATATTCACGGACCAAGGAACAAATTCTACAAGTGAATTACTCGAAAATGTCTGTAAAGTCCTAAAAATTAGAAAGATCCACAAATCAAATGGCGTACTTGAAAAGTCACGCCGATCATTAGGTGACTATTTGAAAAGTTACGCACGCAAGGACCAAACCAACTGGGATAGATATATCGAGCACCTATGCCGTTTTCTACTATAACACCACAGAACACACAAGCACTAACTATAGCCCTTATGAAGCTCTCTTTGGATTTTAAACCCCCAGTTTCCTCCGTCCTAAATACACTAAAACAACCTGTATATACGTAATTATGACGACTACATAACAGATATCAAAACCAACTTACAATCGAGTTACAAATTCATCCGCGAAAACCAATTAAATGCTAAAGAAAGATCGAGGGAATACTACGATTGTAATTCAAATCACACCAGTCATAGGGGGTGGCCGTGGCTCAAGTGACAGTGTATTGACTTCTGGGTAACACAGTCTGAAATAAGGGGTAGTTTAAGTAGTTTAAGTTTAAGTTTAAGTAGGATTAAGTAGGTTAAGATTTATTTTTAGGTAGTTTATAGGTTTAGTTTTTAAGTTTTTATATTATAACAAAAAAAAAGTCCTTATACTAAGTTTTTTTAAATTAAAATTCATTTTCTTAGTTTTAGTGTTAATATATGTAAAAACAAAAATAAAAATAGACTGTAAGCAACGTAGAAAGACAAAGATTTAAGTATTATGTTTAACCTAGAGTGCCCGCATGGGGCCAGTAAGTTAAAATAAGATTACTTTTAAGTTATTTAAGCTAATTTTTAAGCGTTTTTTTGTTTAGCATGTAAGAGTTAATTAATGAAGTCCAATAAAAATGCATTAAAACTGAAAAAAGTGTATTGACTTCCCAATCGGACGGCTCGGGGTTTAATACCAGCCATGTCCGCAAGACATTTGTTTTTTCAGGAAACCAAAATCTCGTGATATGAATGACTTTACCTAATTTCGACGAAATAGCGAGCATAGTGTCTATGTGCGATTCAAAAATACTGGAAAGACAATCTGAACTTTTACCTATAGTAGAACAGGTATAGTATAAGTATGAAAGATGCAATGATAAAAAAAAAATTGTATTCAACCGCGGATTATAAGAACGTATTCACGTTAACAAATGTAACAATCATTATCACAATAATTATAATTATTGTACTAGTAATATTTGAATTTGTGATAACCAAGCGTTTTTGATTATCTTTGATAAATATGTTTTAATTTAAATTAGAAGTAAACTTTATTAGATTTAGATTTATTAGATAACTTTGACTTAACCTCTTAGGAGTACTAGTGAATAATAATGAAACAGTCGGCCCTTTCGAACAATGTGCTTTTTTGACAAACTACTTGACAATCAGAATTTCGAAGGGAGTAGTTACTAACAGGTACATATTGGACGAGATCAAAGTTAGATATAATGTTTGATCCAAGTAATAATTTTTATAAATTTAATAATATTAGTGTGAAATATGTTGAACAATATTAATACGCAAATATTTCACAATCACTTTGTCAATAAACAAATCAGAAACAAAAAACGTGGCAACGAGAAAGGAGAAACGAGATAGGAGAAACGAGAAACGATCCAAGTGAAGTATGATATCAAATACAATATATAAGATCTAATAAAGTATCATGCCTTTGTTACTTAAAATACCAAATGAAGAAATAGATAAAGAAAAAACTAATTCTTTTTTTTAACTCTAAGTCACATACACAGAAAGTATTGTAAAAACAATTTATAATATTTACAAATATTCCATCGACCACTTTAATCGAAATTATTATAAGCCGAATGTTGTAGATCATACTAATAATTAACAACGTACAATAAATTCTTTGTAAACCACTTCGTCGTTCACTATACATGTTATTATTTCCTGACTCCATTTTCGCACAACACAATCTTCAATCTCAATAATTCTTGATACGTTCTCAAAATGGATGGATGTATTTATTATGAATAGCACCACATCGAAAAGGTATTTAGCATATTTGGGTTACATTGGAGTATCGTTAATGACATAGTCTCTGGTTTTTAAGTATACGGGGAGTCCATACATCCATAGGAGCAAGGATACGACTTACCATCGCTCTGCCACCTTCCTGAGATACCAAAGCAGAACTTGTCTTGAGGGCATAGGATCCACCCTTGGTTTGGGTCGACGCCGATATAAAACCTCTTACTGTTCTTAGGGTCACAGCAGCCAGTATTTATTACAAATCTACATTGGGTCAAACCAACAGGAAGGCCCTTTGGGTTTAAACCACAACCACCATGACGCTCCCACAAAGCGGCCTGTCTCAAGAAGTCAGGCCCGGACCGAGATCCGGGGAGCTCATGACTCCCATGGTACCGTGATTTAAGTCCTGGTAGGGACTACCGGTGGTCCTGCCACCAACAACACCTATGACAACTTGAGGCAACTTATAACTGATCAAATCGTAGCAACCTTCTGTGGCGTCATCTGAAGATGTTTACGATAAGTCCAGTAATATGCTCTGCCCCCGCTTTTTATTAGACAACGTCATTGATAGGCGGAGCCTTGATAATTGGACGGGGGCCCAATCTTTAGTGAGAATAGGCCTTCTTTTAGTTCAAAGGAATTTCTTGGAATTTATACAACAAATGGAATAAAGGTATATAAGTCATCAGTGTACCATCCGCAGTCCAAGGGCACAGAGATGGCTGTGCAAACATGTGAACCCGCTACAAAGAAAGAGTTAAAAAAGATTAACTATCACCTTAATTGTCTTTATACTTAAAACTAAAAATTTTTCAGTAAAATGTAGAAATATCCCATACACTTTAACGAAATTGTTCCGTTCTAGTTTTCTGTTCAAATTCAAGTCAAAAACGCTACTAAATTTTATAAGACCTAATTATATGTGAACATAAGAACGATCCGATAGAAAATAAGTAAGTTAGAAGAAAAACACACAAACAACATAACCTCTTTATTAAAAGAGATGTTTATAAGATAGGAGCAAATAGAATAATAGAAATATTTATTTCACGGCGCGAATATTCGACCACCTACCAATAGAAATGATCTAGTTTTGCACATATGTGTGTGGTATTTCATTCCACGTGTTAAAGTGTGTGGGGAATCGAATACGGACTGTCCGAATGCGTGGCTTTAATAAGCTTGTCATCAGACTTTGCTCAAAATATATTAGTTTAATCGATAAGCCATCTGGTTCATAGGTCAGTAAGTAGTCCATAGTTGGATAACAAATCAGACTCTCTTGATATCAACAATGATGATTACGACTAAAATTTACCTTCCATAAAGAGCATTTCATCTGAACATTCTGAATCGATAGTCTACTCTCTTTGGAGGTTACAAAGTTGTCTTATCTCTAATTCTAGTTTAGTCAAAAGCCAAATGATTTGCGGCGTTAAATCCCGGACCCTACAAATTAATTTGTATCGTTCCCTTGATAATAATAATAGTAATAATAAAAATATATACCTTTTCCGCTGGAGACTGTACGCGATCAGAGACTTCATTAAGAATTTGCGGACACAGCGATGCCACCACGACATTAAACCCGCTGATGCCTCATATATTCGATGGTTGTGAAATTGCGTCTCTAAATGTACTATATGTAACGCATTGTTATATTAGTTAAACGACTATTATATATTTCAAAGAAAAAAAATTACAAAATTACTTAGCCTATATGGTTTGACCTTTTATAAGCTGTCTACCAGATTGACATTAAAAATAACAAAAGAATTTGGTGCTGCATATGCTTAATACGTACATACAAAAATTAAAAAAAGATAGCGTTTGTAAATACTTAAAAACTTCCTTCGATTATGCAGTTCCTGTAGCGCAATGCGTTCACTGCGTAGTTATAGGGTAAGTTCCAAACCTCTGCCGCTATTCAAGATATGGATTGCCTCCTCTCCCCCAAGTACTTGAGCACCGAAGAAGTTTCTGCGGAATTCTGAATTTTTTAAGTATGGGGCATTTTGAAATGAAGTGCAACACATCCTCGTGTTCCTTGAGATTGCACAACTCGCATAAAATTGGAATCTCACGGCGGTGCGGTATAAATTTAAGATTTAAAAGTTCGCCTCTTAGTTTGAAGATGGTACTTATTTTATCCACCGGGTAGCTGCTCAAAAAATACGTCCTTTCATGCAGATAATGATTCATCTTGCTGTAGTAAGCTCTGTATTGAGATGACTGAGCTTCATTTACAACTTAGTCGTAAATTGTGTGACCAGTTTTCTGAAATAGCATGTTTACATTTTGTTTTAGTGATTCCTGCAGCTCTTTTGGTGTAAAAATAAAGCTGTAACCACTTTCCGCTCCTAGTATTTCCCACTCTTGAACACATTTCAACTTATATGTCTCCATTTGCGCGAGTACCAGCATTATTGTTGATTAAGAGAGGGTTATGCTTGATACCAGTGCTTTGTTACAACTGGCAAGTATGCTTACAGCTAAATGACAATTAGATAGCATACAATGATAGAATGGATGTGCCTAATTTAACATAATCTCTACATCTCCCTTTTTCACATAATTGTTTTCATATTAACAATAAATGGTCCATAAATTTTCATTACTTCAAATCAAAAGTTAAATTATTATTAAGATATATATAAATTTCTTTACATTAATTTTTTAGTTCATTACCTTGTTTTACTTTTTTTTTTGTTTTACAATCCTTTCAATATTCAAATTATATACATACACCATGTATACATGCGTAAAGTGAAATAGACAAATAAATATGTATACACAAATGTACAAGTAAATATAGAGATATACATACATACATACATATAAGATGTATACACATATAAATATTGTTTTCTGATTTTACTTGCATTTGTTCTGTTTACGAGGGTTGTCTGAAGAGTTTCCGAACAATGATACAAGACATTTTTTCTCAATTTTTTTTTTTTATTTTTCTACATAGTCTCCTTGTAACTCTACACACTTCTCCCAGCGATGCTCTCATCTCTCTAACCCGTCTAAATAGTACTTGGCGTTTTTCTCTGTAAAATAATTGTTCACGAAGGTGATTGCCTCCTCATTTGACGAAAATCTCTGTCCTCCGAGCGCAGTTTTTAGATGAGGTAACAAAAAGAAGTCGCTTGGAGCTAGATCTGGTGAATAAGGTGGATTGTCAAGCAATTCAAACCGTAATTCATGGATTTTCGCCATGGCAACCGCTGAGGTGTGAGACGACGCGTTGTCTTGGTGAAACAGGATTTTCTTTTTCTGCAAATGGGGCCGTTTTTCCGCAATTTCTGCCTTCAGTTTGGCAAGTAATGATGCGTAGTACGCTCCTGTAATGGTTTTTCCTTTTTGAAGATAATTGATTAAGATAACTCCTTTACTATCCCAAAACAAAGTCGCCATCACTTTCCCAGCCGAAAAAACAGTTTTTGCTTATTTTGGAGCCGGCTCGCCCTTTGCAGTGCACTGTTCATTCGAACACGTTGTTGGTCTAACGTAAGCAATCGCGGCACCCAACGCGCGGACAGCTTTCTCATACCTAAATCTTGATTTAATATGAAACAAACACGTTCTTTGGACATTTTCATAATCCCTACTATCTCTCTCACTTTAATTCGGCGGTCGTCTAACACCATTTGGTGAACTTTAGCAATGTTATCGTCAGTGGTTGCAGTTTTTGGACGTCCCGAACGTTCATCATTTCCCAAGCTCTTACGGCCTCTTTTAAATTCAGCTGCCCAAAATTTCACTGTGGTAAATGATGGTGCAGAGTCTGTATGGTGAGTCCAACTCAGTTTTGATTTGCGTAGGAGTATTGCCTTTCAAATACAAGAATTTAATAACAGCTCGATACACAATTTTTTCCATTTTCACAAAACACACTCAAATCGACTCACTCAAACGACTGTCAACTAAAAACTGCGCATCCAAAATGACTGAAACTGTCAAAAGATGCACAACTACGAGGGGCGTTCAATATATTCTCGGTATCGATATGAAGCAAAATGCGAATTCAATTTAAATTGTTTTTATTTTTCAATATGATCTCCCCTAACATCAATGCATTTGTTACATCTTGAGATAAGCTTTTTTAAACCCTCAAAATAATAAATTTCCTCTTTCTCTGCAAAATACCGACTTGAGTTCTTCATCATCCGAAAATCTTTTTCCACGAAGACATTTTTTCAAATCCGGAAACAGGATATAATCACTAGGGGCAAGGTCTGGACTATAGGGTGGGTGTTGTATTTCTTCGAAACCACAATCTCGCGCAGCAGCCTTGGAAACTCGCTCCGTGTGAACAGGAGCGTTGTCATGAAGAAGCAACACACCCGCTGCGAGTTTACCCCGTCTTTTCTTTTTAATTTCCTCCCGCAAATTATGCAAAGTGGAAGCGTAGGATGTGGCGTTGATGGTTTCACCTTTTTTTTTGTACTCAATGAGCAAGATTCCCTTTGAGTCCCAAAAAACTGTGGCCATGAGCTTTCCGGCAGACGGAGTGACTTTGAACTTCTTCGGGGGGTCTGTTCCTTTTTTATGCCACTGCATGGATTCTTGTTTGCTTTCAGGGTCATAGTGGTGGACCCATGTTTCGTCCCCAGTAACAATTCGATCCATAACACCGTCCGCGTTCTCACTACACATCTCCAAAAGCTCTCTACAGCATGCGATTCTCACTTTTTATCTGAGGCGCTGTGAGCATTCGTGGCACCCACCTTGCACTGACCTTTGAAAGGTTAAGATGGTCATGAAGAATGGTGTGAATGGTACCAATTGAAAGCTTGGTGATCTCTGCCATCATTTTCACCTTTATTCGGGCATCCTCAAGAACAAGTTTTTCGACTTCTTTGATGCTTTCTCCCGTACAAGCAGTAGCCGGGGCGCCGGAGCGGGGGGTCGTCCTCAATGCTCTCTCTGCCTCTCTTGAACTCACTTGACCACTTTTGCACAGTTGATAATGAAGGTGCGGAACCCTGGTAAACAGCCACCATCTCTTCATGAATAGTTTTTTGACTTTTTCCTTGCTTAGTGAGAAATTTAATTACAGCGCGATGCTCAATTTTCACCATCATCGCCTCAGTTGCCATTATGATTCTGTTTAACTAGAGATAAAACGCGAATTAATAATCACATTTATATGAAATTTTACATGAATGCACTAAAATAATAGTATTACTTGATAAATAAGTCAATTTATATATGCAACCACAGCTTCACCCCGATACCGAGAATATCTTGAACGCCCCTCGTAGCATTCACTAGCTTTTACTGACGAGTGCCGCTATCTTTACGTTGCGGTTGCTGAAACTTTTCAGACAGCCCTTGTAGTTCTTCATTTCATATAGTTCACTTATAATCGTTGGAATGCATAGTTTTAAATCCGTTATGACTAAATATATTCGTTGGTTGGAAGGTTTTTTTTTGTTTTACATTGACCCACAACTGGATACAAAGTGATAATACTCGTATGTCTAAAAGAAATGTTTCGTTTTATTTTCTACAAGTTCAATCCAATACGATCGCGGCGACTTCGAATGTTTGTATCTGACTTCTCATGGTACCTAAATGTTATCTTCCTTAATCCAGACGGCATTACCACTTTCAAACTCACTTTTAACTTCTGTGGTTTTATCATAATTAAGTTTATTTTGTCTATTATTTTCAATTAAAACTGGTTCTATTTGTTGACTAAACATTTCATTTTAATAAATATCCGTTTTTCCTGGGATTTGACGTTTTGTTTTCCTTCCCATTATCAATTTAGTTGGAGAAAGCAATGAGTTTTTTATAGGAATATTCCCGAATTCAAACAATACCATCCATAAACTACTTTTATCTTCCTTGCATTTCAAATTGAATTTTTATCTACCTGCACCATGTGCTCATCAAACCCGTTAGACTTTGGATACCTTGGGCTTGTTGTTATTATTGAAATGTCATAATCATTACAAAAAAAAATTTAATTCAAAAGTTCCGAAGGATACACTGTCAGCAATTATATATCTGGGTATACCGTGAGTCGCAAATAAATTTAATAAATTCCGTATAACAGTTTGACTGGTCTTCTTTATAACTGGCAAAATTTCTAGATACTTCGGATAGTAATCAGCTACAATTAAATAGTTTTCTCCCCTTTACCTCAATAAAATCCATTACGATTTCAAAAAAAGTTATATCCGTAATCTCATGTGAAATCATTGGTTCATTTTTACTTTTTGGCCTGTATTTCTGACATATTTTACATTTCTGTACCATGCTCTCCATCCTTAAGATATGTCCAATAAACTAGTCTGTGAGCGCGGACTTTTGTCTTCTCAATGCCGAGATGAGCACAATGAAGTTTATTTAACACCTCACCCCTCAAAGCGTTGGGGACAAAAATTCTGTCTTCAAAAAATACTAAATCATCCGTGACTAATAAATCATGCTTATTCTTAGAAAAATATCTTACATGCTCAGCTACTTTTGATTTGTCAACTGGCCACCTTTCTTTTTATATATCTTCAAAAACTTCAGAACGTTATCATTTTCAGTTTCTGCTTTATCTATTTTTTTTTTCTCATCACTAATATTGATTGAGTGTACCATTTTGTTTAATTCTTTTATTTCTCCATTATCCTTTTCATCCCCAAGGTTTCGTGAAAGTATGTCTGCAATGTATAAAAACTTACCAGGCAAATATTTGAAAGTTAAACGATATTTTTGGAGTCATAACTTCATGCTCTGAAAGTATTTTATGACGCATAATTCCCAGTAGAGGTTTATGGTCAGCAATTATTTCACATTCTCTGCCATATACAGGGTGTCTCAGTTTAGGTTTTCGTCCTGATAGCCGAAGATTCCTGAAGTTATGGCCAACAAAAAATTGTGTTGATGGGGTCTTTTTTCACCCCCCTCCAAGCTATAGGCCGTTAAAGTGAGGAACCTCTGATTCCGAGGTAAAACTTCTTAAAATGCCGTAGCTTTCTAACGGATTCAGCTTAAGAAACCATTGTGTTTTGAAAGAGAATTTCAGTGTGCATAAAATACTAAAATTTCGTCGAGTTCGATGAACGCCAGCCAAAATTCCATCCGTTATATCATTTAGATACAGGGTAAACCGCAATGTGCTAAGTACTCAGCCTTGTTTGACATCAATTGAGACTTCAAATTCCTCCAATATAAGGGCACCATCCCAAACACGTGACTTCTTCTTGCAGTACTTAGCTCTTAAAACATTAACGACTTATGACGAGATTCCGTACCCATTCAGCTCATACTTAGAAAAGCATTTCTCGCGGTATGGAGTCAAAAGCCACACTAAAATCCACGAAGAAAGCGTACAATTTTTTGCGTCTTATTTTTTATATCTCCGCAATGTTAATCAGTGTAAATATTTGGTCAATAGTAGAATATTTTTTTTCGAAAACCAGTTTGAAATTCTTTTAAAACTTTGTTATTATTATTATTATTATCAAGGGAACGATACAAATTAATTTGTAGGGTCCGGGATTTAATGCCGGGGTACTATACCTATGTGGCGCGTTTTTTTAACAGCATGCGGAGTACTGAGTTCCCACGTACCTACGTACTTACCGCGCCCAACACTGCTAAAACTTCGTAATTCTATTGAAGAGCAAACTAGCAAACAACTTAGCAGATGTGTTGAAGAAAGATATTCCTCTGCAGTTTGCTGGCTCATCGTAGTCACGATGTGCAACGGAAAAATGATCGCTTTCTGAAAGCATTCGGACACGTCAGCAGTTGAAAATACTATATTCTACTGAATTCTTGTGTAAGAGCCAATAAGAATTCGGATGAGCGATATTTTGTAGAATTCAAACGGAATACGGTCGATTCCTGGCGCTTTATTTTTCTTCGAGTTCTCGATTGCAACTTCTAGTTCTGAGGCGGAAAATGGTGAGTCCAGGAATTCATAAACTTTCATAGACACTTGATACCCAAGGGACGGAGAAATTTGCGGTGCATTGAGTTGAGTTTTAAAATGGTCTCTTAAATGAACCGCTTGTAGCCCTAATGAAATTGAGTTGGTTTTCCATTAATAAGCTTAACCGCTTTCCAAAACTCTGCGGAAGATCTGGATCCATTTAGCAAGGCTATATTTTGTTTATCGGAAGATAGTTTTTTTACATAGCACATCTGTTTGAATTTTTTATTTTCGGCAGCATATACAACTTTAAATGTGTTACAATTTTTCTGCCGTAACAATTTAAAAAACGAGAATGAAATTTGTCTAGCCCGCATGCACTCGGTATCGAACAACTTCTGTTTGCCGATTGTATGGATTGAGCCCTTTAGCAGCTTTAGTTTAGCAGCTTTTTTGATTAACTCCGTCAGTTCCTCAATTCTGGGTACAATATTTGTCTCTTGCAGTTTTCCGAGTTCGATTTTAAGCATACGATTATAGGATTCCCGATAATTATCTTTCCATATCAATTTAGAGAGAATTCTTATCAGTGTTATAATTTCAACAGTTTGGGCGCCGAAAACATTAAATGTAACTTCTAAAGACATATGGTCGGAGTACGTTTTCTTTGCAATTCGAAAATTTTTAAGATGTGATATGCAGTTGCCTGATAAAAAGCAGTAATCAATTACTGAATTAGCTGTTCCTCGTATAAAAGTATATTCCCCTTTTAAGACTTTGCAGTCCCAACCGTCTGCTAATTCAAGAATATTGTCACCTTTTAAGTCACTGAATTCGTCCTTGGAATTTCGATTTATATTGATTAGTGCTGACACTGGATTCGGTTCACTTACAAAATTGTTTTGCGCTATACCGATCCTTCCAATAAAATCTCCAATTGATAACAGTTCAGTTAAGTTAAGATTGTTTAATAAATCTCTAAACTTATTGAAATCGCATAGCCAATTGCCACAATTTAAATATATTGGCACTAAGTTCATAACGGTACTATTCATATTTATCTCCAAAACATAACCTTGATCCATCCTCTTAATTGTGACCGCTGCTCCGTTCAGCTGTTTGCGATAACCGAAAAGTTCACCTCCCTTCCAAAGCGGTTTGGTTTTTCAGCAAGAATAAATTTCAGCTCATGATTCTTAAAAATACGTTTATATCTAGTTCCATCATAATCTATTACATGAGTTTCAAATAGTACAAATATATCAAATTCATTTAAATAATTAAAGAAATTTATAAATGATTTTTAGTTTTCTAGGCCTGATATGCTATAGCTTAAAATCTTTAAATTTGTGGTTGGAGCGTTTATCTGGTAGGCTGGCAATTCTCAATAAGAGCCCCCCTGTTGACGTCCACTTGTAGATGCACAAAGATTTTTTGTTTACAGCGGCTTCTCTCCTTGTGTTTCCACCATGGGTTTGATATGACAGGTGACAGGTAATACTGACATTTCGATCGGAAGATTGTTTTTGGTTATGATCTCCAAACTGATAGTCGAATGAAACAAAACAGATGGTATTTCTCCAACTAATTCTTTTAGAACTTTTGCTCCTTGCTGAATTCCACATTTCAATCCATCCAATACGTCCCATGTGAATACTTTGTCGCCTATATGTAATTTATCGTCCTTTGCTGTAATATTTTTAGTTTCCGGGTGTTTGTCGCGCAAGAACTTCAGTAGTGGTATCAACCTGGCTCTTCATTGGCGAATATTGTGAGGAAGGTCTTTACTAATACTGATTTTCGTGCCTTTCAGTTTTTTTGCGTTCTTTAGAACGTTGAAGGCAGTATCTCGCGATTTTGTTTTGACGATTATAGTTGCAGTGCCTTGGTTGCGAGTGAAAATTCTGTGCGCAGACACAATGTCGCTGTCAAACAAGTCGGTACACAAGGACTTAGCTTTTTCAGCCAAATTGGCGTTGGCCTCAGTGGGGAGATGAACGATTACGTTGGCCTCCGTGCTTCTTTCCAGTAGCTTGTCGACTTGAGCTTCCAGGGTTTTGTTGCGATTTTCCAGCTGTACAACTTTTTCAACAACTTCTTTGTGTTTCGCTTTTAAATCCGCCAATTCAGCACATATCAATTGGAGATCGGCCTTAGTCGCGAGATCCTTTTTTAACTCTGCATTTTTCTCATCTAGGATTTCCTTAAGCTAGTCAATATTTATACCGGTTATTGTCTCCTTCAGCATAACGATAAATGATTCCTTAGTTCGACGCTTCTCACTAATAAATTGGTCTGGGGACGTCTCTTGCTCTTTTGTTCATAAGTGAGGGTATTCTTGGTGGATTTTTGAACTTAGTAATAAAGAGTCTGAACCACAAGGACTAACTCAGTTTTAATTTTTGAGTGATGAAGGAGGATCTTGGATTCCATTTTAGACCAAAATTCAGTATTTTGATTGCGACTATCGTCTTTTAATATAATTTTTGTGTAGGAGCTTTTCCAACAAAAGAACACTTTGACAGGTGACAAATGTCAATTCAATGTTATATTAATGTTGTATTAATTTTCCGAAATGCAAGAAATTGGATGATTTTTAGTGCGCTGATTTCCGTTGTGTCTCTGTACAATATGTACAATATGTTATATGTTCCGGAGACTTTGAGGGGAGATCCACTGACATACATATTTTGAGAAAAAGATCGGAAATGGATCCCCTCCGATATACAAAGGTTTTAAGCAAAACCTTACGCTGCCCAGTTTTGACTCCTATTGAAAATAGCATCTTCGAAATTTATGCCTGATGGTAACAAATGTGATATCGTTGAACTCGTAGTTATCAGTACTTTGTTTTAAAATAAATATTGCCCTGAAATGAATGTGCAAGCTATTGACGATCAAAATCTTTTTTTTTAAAAAACTTCAAATTCTGACTTTTTCATAATTAGATAGATAGATAGATATTTATTGTGGCACAAATTTACAGTCTTTTCGATACAATTATCATTTTATAGAGATTTGGTTTAAAGTACCTTACACTAAGATTTATATACAATTTTTTTTAAATGTACATAATATAACCGATTTTATTTGAAGGAAAAGCCACTAAAAACCTTCATTAAAGATAGGATAGCATTATGTCTCAGCGAGGAAGAGAGAAGTGGCTACAACACTTGATTCCAAGCAATTTTAACATTGAGTGACAATATAAGTAAATTACAAAATGAATAAATAAATAAATTAATAGATAAACGTAGAAATGCATAAGTAACAACAAAAAATAAATAACAACAAGCGAACAACTAAATAAATAGATGAATAAATAAATGAATAAATAAATAGATAAATAAATAAATAGTGAATAAATAAATAAATTTAAAATAATAAAGTCATACTCTCATGAGGCTAAGCTGGAAATCAAGTCATTATCGGACGATAAGCAAGAGATATCACATACATTAGCCATTATATGTGATTCCTTTGTTGAAAAAAACGAGGGAAGATTAAGCATCATTTGAGCAGTTTGTTTTGTGCTATTTGGAATTTGCGCAGATGACTTATTGCACACATGCCCCAAACAGGAGAGCCGTAGAATATAAATGCTTGGAAAATAGCTTTAAAAATTAATAATTTATAGCCATAATTCAATTTTGAGTTTCTGCATATGAATGGGTAAAGGATCCTTATAGTAACATTAATTTTCTTAATGACTTCCTGAATGTGAAGAAAGAATGAAGCGTTTATCTAAGTGAATGCCAAGATACTTTACATTCGACTTCCACTCGACTTGACACCGTTGATTTGAAGATTGTTACTTGGAAGTAAACAAGTTTTCCTTTTACTTGTGTAAAAAATAGCTTGAGTCTTTGTAGGATTAATTTTAATTTTCCATTTACTACAATACGCTTCGACAGCATTTAAGCCTGATTGCAGATTAGTTTCAACATTGAAACCGATTGCATCTGAGGAATAAATACACGTATCGTCAGCGAATATGGCAATATCACAGTTGTTCGAGTTGGAGAAATCTGACGTATATATATTGAAGAGCACTGGTCAAAGAATAAATCCCTGAGGAGCTCCAGCATGCATCAGTTTATTGTTTGAGAGGCTCTGGTTAATGGATACCTTGAAACTTCGGGAGGATAGAAATGGCTGAATGATTTTAATTAAATGTAAAGGAAAGTTAAAATTCATTAACTTATGAATCAAGCCATCATGCCAAACAGTATCGAAGACTTTTTCTATTTCCAAGACGACCATGCCAGTACTCTTACCCTCTGGCAGATTTTTTTAAACATGATTTGTGATCCGATGCACTTTATGAGTAGTGCTCTGAAAAGCTCTAAATCCGAATTGCTCTGAGAGCAAAATTGCACTGTTAGCAAAGAAAGTTAGAACTCTGTTCTTTATAATTTTTTCCAGGCATTTACTAAGTGAACTTAGCAGACTAATTGCTCTGTAACTACAAGGTAAGTCAGGTTTTAAAATTGAAATTACCTTAGCAGTTTTCCAGTCATTGGGGTATCCCAATCTAAGACAGTTGTTAAAGAGGTCCGTCAATTTATTAAGAGCAAAATCTGGGAGATTTTTAAGACAGAGGTTTCTTATCCCATCAAAACCGGAGGCTTTCCTCGTTTTTATATTACTCATAATATCTTTTAGTTTCTTAAGGGGTATTAGAGTAATATCGTTAAAAGAGGAATGTGAATTAACAAAGTTCACTTACTGGTCAACGGAATTGTGCGTTGTTGGCGAAGCACTACTAGCTACCGAATGATTTAAAAATCTAACTGCAACCGAGTTTGCTTTTTCGGGGCAAGAAAACATTACAGAGCTACCAACCTTTAGTGAAGGAATATAGGTATTTTTTTTTTTTATTATTTTAATGACATTCCAGAATGGTTGGCTTAACTTATCTAAACCTTGTAGTCTTTTGTTCCACGATTGGTTTCTAAAATTGGCTATAGCATATTTAACTAGAGTATTCATTTGTTTATATTGTCCGAGATAGAAGTCATTTCTTGAACGTCTCCATCTGGATTTGCAAGTGCTTCTTAGTGCTATCATTTCAAGAATGTAATGCGGAAGAACATTGGAAGTATGTCTTACGACCGTTCTTTTTGGCACTGACTGTTCAACGCTTTCCAAAATGGCATGAGCAAAAGAATTAACATTCTTATCAACGTGAGATGGGCTGTTATTTTCAACCAGAGAATTTTCTAGTTTTACCTTAGTTAGGCTCCTAAATAAGTTCCAGTTTGCATTTCCAAAGTCTTAGACTTGGTTTGTCCATTTCACTGGAGAAGCTATTTTACTACACTTAACAGGTAAATGGTCGGAACTTAGTTCATTAAGGATTATAGGCGGAGTAAAGAGGTCAGGCATGTTTGTTAGAAATAGATCTAATGTGGACGGGTTTCTATTTCTACTAGATGGAATGTAAGAAAGATTAGGTGGAAAAAGAATTTCAAAAGGTTGTCTTAAATTTAGGTCAGCTAGAATGTTACCCCAAGCAATTGCTTTAAGGCAACCCCAACTCCTATGCCTGCAGTTAAAGTCATCACCTATTAGGAACAAATCGGTAGTATTAATTAACCGTAGAAGGTCATTGCGAAGATCGACTCTTTTTTGAGGTGAGGTTGCCCGACCTGGAAAATATGAGCTATATATTTTTAGCGATAGACCATTAACAAAAGGAATTTCAATACCAATGGCTTCAATTAATTTCATTTTTATAATAGGAAGTACGAGGGCGGGTCAACAAGTCCGTGACTTTTTGAATTTCTGACCTCTTTACTGAAACAGCAACACTGCTCCTGTCAACAGGCATCTGTCAGTTGACTCCTGTCAAAATTTAAACTTGCTGCGTCAGTTAGTTTGTGTTTGACAGCTATTTTTATCAGACTACTCACTAATTTGAGGAGAAAATGGAAAAAAGTGAATTTCCTGTGCTTATTAAGCATTATTTCTTGCGAAAAAAAACCATTACCGAGACCAAGGCTAAGCTTGATAAATACTATGGGGACTCTGCACCATCGATTTGAATGGTAAAAAAGTGGTTTACTGAATTTCGTTGTGGCCGTACAAGCACTGAAGATGCCGAACCTCCTGGACGCCCAGTTGAGGTCTCTACACCCGAAACAATCGAAAAAATTCACGATATGGTGTTGGCCGACCGAAGATTGAAAGTGCGAGAGATTGTGGAAGCCGTAGGGATCTCGCATGGCTCAGTGGTTTCAATTTTGAATGATCACTTGGGCATGAGAAAGCTTTCCGCAAGATGGGTGCCGCGTTTGCTCACAGTCGACCACAAACGCAATCGTGTAACAACTTCACAGGAAGGTTTGGCGTTGTTTAATCGCAATATGGAGGAGTTTTTGCGCCGTTTTGTAACCGTGGACGAAACATGGATCCATCACAACACACCAGAGAACAAACAACAGTCAAAACAGTGGGTTTCTAAGGGTGAATCGGCGCCAAAGAAGGCCAAGGTGGGTTTGTCAGCCAATAAAGTTATGGCAACTGTTTTTTGGGATGCACGCGGGATAATCCACATTGACTACCTTCAAAAGGGAAGAACAATCAATGGGGAATATTATGCCAACTTATTGGACCGATTCAATGACGATTTGAAAAAAAAACGACCTCATTTGGCCAAGAAAAAAGTTCTTTTCCACCAAGACAATGCAAGGGTGCACACATGTGCAGTTGCCATGGCAAAAATCCATGAATTGGGCTATGAATTGCTCCCTCATCCACCCTATTCTCCAGATTTGGCTCGACTACTTCTTGTTCCCAAACCTGAAGAAATGGCTTGGTGGAAAAAGATTTGACTCCAATGATGAAGTCATCTCGTCATTTTGAGGACCTCGACAAATCATTTTTTTTGGAAGGGATAAAAAAATTGGAGAAGCGTTGGACAAAGTGTATAGAGCTCAAGGGAGACTACGTTGAAAAATAAAATTATGTTTTTATCAAAAAATCTGTTTTAATCCAAAAGTCACGGACTTATTGACCCGCCCTCGTACTTTATGCTCTAACAATCGTATGTTTAGGCTACATAAACTCATTACTTAGTTTTATACAGATATTTAATTGCAAGCTGTGTAATGGTATTAAATTGCTTTTCCTTAGTAGTACAACTACCGAGCAAAGTGATCATATCTGCAGTGTGTGAATTTAAACTTTGTAATAATTTTTTCTCAACTTTTAAACGTGCGCCTAGTATCCATAAATAGAAAAAAAAAGTGAGGTCAATTCATCTCAAATCAGTAGTTTTCAAGATATGACACAACTTGTTCAAACCATAAAACTCAAAAATGGGCTATTCTTTTACAACATTCCTACAAAATTAATTAGTTAACAGCTGCTTTGGAATAATTTTGCCGCAAAATAAGCTTATTACGAATACTACATAAATTCTGTAAAACCAATAATTTTTTTTTAAAAAAGGTTATTTTTATGGCCACCTCGGGTAGGTATCGCCCATTTTTCAATTCAAATAATTACTGGTACTTTTTCAGCAAAAAACTTAAACAGATCTTTTACGATATATTATTAAAAGAACGCAAAATTACCGAGATATTGGCGTTTAATCCTTAACAACCCCAATGACGGACTTTCGAACACAAGAATATGCAGGCATGGTTTATCTCTGCATTTAAATATCTGATAAGAGTACCCCAAATGTCAGGAGGCAGACAGGGAGATAGGAACAATCGGCGAGAGACTCACATCCTGCTTTAGCAGAAGCCGTTCGCAGCTACGAAACCGTTTTATATTACTTTAGAAACCATCCAAGTTCCAGTGTTAGGCAACTAAACGGACATTTTAGGCTAAGCACGACACACCATGATAATTCTACATTCAGAAGGCATGCATTCATTCGATCATATACCAATCAATACAGGAGCTCCAATTCGGGAACACAGAGAAGCGTTTGAAATTCTAAAATTACATTCTGGAAAGACACTTTGCGGGTGATAACTTTATTGGCCGAATTTTATAGACAGATGAGTCCCAATTCATTAAAGGGAAAGCAACCCCCACTTTTCAACTTTTCAACTTTTTTTTTGCCTACTCATCAGAAATTACTACAATGAAGAAGAAGGGCCTATGTAACATTTTAACAGATTTTTATTTGAGTACATAGACATTGCTACGGGTCGTTATTCCAAAATATGGACTGACTCTTAGAGATATCTATGAATAGTGTGGAAGTTACAGAGGTGCAGAAAGGGCTATGAGTAACAAATAGTGCCATTTATCATGCAAGAAGGACCTATGTAACATTTTCTTCTACTCTACTGCTTGGCTTCTTTGCACTGATTCACATGGCACATGTCGCACGTCTGTTATTATAAGCAGTGTTGTCAACCTTAGCACTCTATACTGCCACCTACAAAACTAAACTACAAACAAAACCGAAATGCAAACCAAAGACGGTGAAGTGCAATCTGATGCGAAATACAACTCTGGATTCCCATTCCGTCAGATTCAGACAACGACTGGGACCAGCAACTGGAGCCACAAGCAAAAAAGAAAAAAGTCTTCACGCTCTTTTAAAAGCATTCTCGTAAGAGAATGAGGCAACCACATAAAGAAATAAGGCAGCACTTGCCAGAGAACGAGGTTCACCCTGCATGTCCTATACCGGCAAGATAGTAGACGCTAAGCAAATAGAATTGGATTTGTTGTGTTCAGAGAAATACAGATTACGCTGTTCTGAAACGTTTAGTGTGGCTGATAGCAACAAAATCCTCCAGGAGTATAACAACCTTAATAAGAACAGCAGGAACAGTCTGCTTTTTAAAAGTATAAAGTCAAAGAGCTTGGACCATCATAGAAAAGTTGCGATTAGGAAGAAAGCAGCTACGTATAAATATACGAGTAGCATCACAATCAACAAACGCTGTATCGATGACTGCAGGACTGCTTTTTGTGCCTTATTCCAAAAAAAGAAAATTAGAGTCACAAAAAAAGCTCAGGTTTTCTTCGCCATAAGTAGATAGAAGAGGTCAGCACCCGAATCAGCCCATGAAAACTCCTAAAGAAGTAGAACAGGCAGTAGTAGCGCATATTTCAAAATTTCCAGCCGAATTATCGCATTACAGCCGACATAACAACCTTTACAAAAAATATTTATCATCCAAATCAAATGGCAAATACCTAAACAATCGCCCTGGTGAAACCCCAATCTCCCTGCAAAAGCCATTAAGGCATTTGAAGTTCGTACCGTCTAGTTCCTTTAAGTTTTTGAAAAAGTATTTCCCTAAAAATTTTCTTTGACTACGCGATATTGCTTCGCATTCACGCAGTGTGTGTGTTATGTCCTCAACAGCTTGCAGATCACCGCAGAATCTGCAAATATCCATATATGGCAATTTGAGTAGCTTTGCGTGTTGCCGCAGGAGACAGTATCCTGTCAGGGTTCCTATTATTAACTTCCTAAATCTTTTGCAGTCAAAAACCGACCAAAGAGCTTTGGATACCCTATGTCCTTCAAGATTTGACCACCTAAGGTTGGCAGTCTTTGTGATTTTTTCCTCGATATGCAAAGGGGTAGTTTGATGTTGACAAACTCACTATTGTCGGGTAGCCCTCCTTTTCTTGCTAGCTCGTCCGCTTGTTCATTTCCCTTAATACCGCAGTGTCTTGGCACCCAGCAGAGTCTTACCCGGTTCTGACTGCATAGTGCCCGTGAATGTATCAGAGTTAGAGCTATCCCTTTCGATCTCATCTGCATTAGTTCAACTGCCCTGATGACAGCCAGAACCTCTGATTGAAAAACACTGCTTGCAATTTCATTTGACCTGGTTATTGCATTTTTTTGCCAGTCCTCCCTCTCCGTATATATTATTTGCACCGTGCCACGTTAGAAACTACTGCTCTTGTAGTAGCCCAGATTAGTGTGTCGTATCGCACTGTTGCCAGCAAACTTTTCGATCTGTTAATCAAGCAGTGTTAGGTGCAAAAAGGTGTCGAATGCTGCCGTAGGCAGCTGGGACCACAGCTTTTTGCCCAAGTGCTGATCGTCTTCATGCAACCTCAATAATGTCGCTTAAAATATTTAAATATTTTCCCTGCACCATTATGGCCACGTCATTTGCATACGCTGTGATACTTATACCCATTTTACTAAGCTTTTTGAAGACGTCATTGATAACCAGGACCCACATGAGTGAAGATATGACTCCCCTTGAGGGATTCCCTTAGTTACGGACATTCTAATCGAGCTTTGCCCAATGGAACAGTTTATTTTCATGCTAGCGTCTACTAGACCACTTTTAAGGGCGGTTATTGAAGGCTCCTTCAATATCGTTTAAGGCCGCCATCGCAATCTCACCGGAGTGTAAACTCCTCTCTATTTCTATTTTCCACACCACCTCGTGCAGTGCGGTTTTGACAGATTTTCCTTTCATATATGCATGCTTCGACTCAGTCAAAAAGCCATTACTGCATCTATTCCTAATGTGAATCTCCAATAATCGCTCTACGGTTTTAAGCATAAATGATGACAGACTTATTGGTTTGAAATTTTTTGCTGTTATATGCCCCTTTTTCCCAGCTTTAAGTACAAAGACCACCTGCCTCGGGTATGTACCCGATTTTTAGACTGTATCTGACAATTCCTTAATTTTCAGGGTTGCTACCTCCGGTGCTTTCTGTAGCATAATCGGTGGAACACCATCTGGACCGAGAGATTTGTACGGCTTAAAAAACTGAATGGCCCACCGTAATTTTTTCCTATTAATAAGAACACCTACTTCCTCTTCGGAGAAAGAGAGATCAATGTTCTCAGTGTGCTGTAGCATGCCAGGGTCGCCTGATACTGTGGATCCCGGAAAGTGGGTTTCCACCAGTGTTGCCAGAACCTCTTGGCTACTTTCACCCTAGGTTCCGTAATTTTTCCTGAGTTAGCTAAGAATGCCAGCTTCCTTTGAAAGCGTAACCTCAAAACCTCCTCTGTTAACGCTATAGATTCGCTGTACTTTTGCCATGAAATCTTTTTTGACTTTCCAACTAGCTAATTGAATTGTTTTTTACATTCGTAATCATTCCATGTACAGTTACTTAGTTACTTCAGAAAAGCTTCGTGCTATTATAGAGTTTCCTAACCTCTTTCCTTTTTAAACTTATCTCCCTATTCTTCCATTTTTGTTAAACCCTTTTAGGTGTTCTGTTAGCCGGGCAATCTTTCTTTCAACTGTCATTGTTAGTACCTTATTAATATTTTCTGCCGCCCTATCTAAGTTAACAATATTATCGCAGATGTTTGATTGGGTATCCAGGTATATATGTACCACTTCTGTATAGACCCAATCAGTCTTCCTAGGATTTCTTTGAAAACTGCATACCCTGTTCAGAAGTTCACCTTGAAGCCTATCCATCGGTGATCCGAAATCGATGCTTAGTCGACTACTCTCCACTCCCTTATTTCTAATCTAACCCTTCTGTATTTGTAGCAATGGTGATATCTGTGGGGGAAATTCCTCTGTTACAAATAATGACGTTGGAAGATAAAATAAAATCGTACAAGCACTTAAATGTTGGGTTGATATCACCGCTTCCCCATTGTGTATGAAGGGCGTTTGCCTGACAGCGCAGTACCAGCATCCAATTTTTCTGCCTTGCCAAGTTCTTTAGCTTCTCCGAGATCACTACCTCGGAGTCATAGGGGAAGTAGGCCGAGGTCAGACAGAGTGGTTTGCCACACTCCCTTTCGCCATTTTGCCGCTGTCAGATCCCCTGAGCTGTAATTATTCAAAATAAATACCTCTATTTGGTGTTCGATAAGGATGCAAGTATTGATCTTACCTTCCGCGTTGTAGCCTGATCGGCTCCCCCTACCGCCTTTGCAGCTGCATCTCCCGTGCTTGCCGCCTGTTGAGCAAGAGATTTATTGGCCAGGATGGCCTTCGCTCTCTCAAAGGCGGAATTTTCCATACGCTTAAGTTGCAATGATCAGAGCCCTCATATTTTGTTACCTTGCGCCTAGCGTTACGTAGCAAAACCTTTGCCCTTTGGGGTGCGTTCTTAGCACTCTTTGCAGTCATAGTGGAGGCAGCATCGGGAGCGGATACTCGACTGAGATCCTGCCCTATATGTATCACCACTAGCCTGCTCACCGGTGAATTCGCTCTCGGTGGTGAGTACACCTCACTATCGCTAGCCAGTAACCCCACTTCATCCATTCCCCCACCAGGAAGGAGATGGATGAAGTCGAGATTTGGTTTTCACTCAACTGTAACTCTTCCTGAATGGGAATGGTCTATCTCATGTTTTGTAATTTGTTTGTGTTTTGTTCTTAAATTTTAAGAATTACGAGTGGTTTTTACAGTTATTGTATACAAATTCAATATGAAATAAAGCACTTGAAACTAATGTTAATGTCGATGATATTAGCTTTATTTAATAGATAATGTTAAGCCATTAGTGGTTAAATATTATATCGGGCATATGCGTGCCACCACGAATGAAGCGTAATCGTGAAGTCCAATTTTTGACAACTTTATCGTATGGGCCGTATACCAGCAATAACACGGCGAATGATGATTTCTACATCGTCCACTGTTTCTTCACATACCCCCAAAATAGTAGTCTAAAGGTGTGAGATCACAGGAGTTTAGTTTTTAGTTTTAAATGCATTTTATTTTCTAAATCATTAACTCTTACATACTAACAGAAAATGCTTAAATGCTAGCTTAAAATTATTTAACAATCTTATACTAACTTATGGCCCCACACAGGCACTCTAAGCTACTCTAAATTCTTATATCTATGTCTTTCGACTTTATTTACATTTTACTTAGAAATATTTATTTTCTATACTTAAGGCTAAGAAAAAAATTGTTAACAAAAACTTAGCATATGGACATAATTTTTTATTTTTTTATAAAATCTTAATATATATATCAAAATAAACCTTAGTCTTCTTAACCTACATACAAAATACACACATACACACATATAGACATTATACACAATAACATACATATACTAGTATATACCTTTATATATACTAATACATATATATATTTCTTAAGTGCTAACCTAAACCTATGCAAGCTGGCCATCACTATTAGCAGAGCAAATAGATTTGTCAGCTCTGCCTCATTAGTGAGGCTTGTCCATAATTGACGGAAACGAGGACGAAACATCTTCTCCATCATTCAACCACCAGAAATGCCGGTGCTGCCGAACGACATCCCTCTTATCGCGATTCCCCACCGCCCTACTGAACCTGAGACGATCCACACTGCCGTGTGCGACGTCTCTGCCGTAGTTGAGTCGCCTGTCCCCAGCTTTTCGAGCGACATGGAAGATTAACGGGACAGCTGATCTATCCTGGATCAACCCTATCTGATCTAGGTAGAGGAATGCTTCCGGTGGAACGAAGCCGTCAGAGCGCACACTCTCGTGGTAAAGGTAATTGGGGTAGTAAGCCCCCAGATATCAGGTTATTCGTCGAGGTCATTGCTCTTGCAATGTGCCTTCGAGTCAGCTTAATTACGAAGTTGTCCACTCGTATTAGGTTCGCCCTGTTGTAAAGGACCTCATTACGATAGAATTTTTTGTACTCCGACTCTGGTGTTCTGTACAAACGAAGGCAAGCCCTCTCAAAAACCCGAATCTTTTCCATTAAGCTTGCTCGCACATTGAACCACACGGGACAACCAAATACCAGCATGGGCCTGATAAGGGCCATGTAGCAGATTACCTTTACCCTCGCATCGAGTTGGCTGCTATAAAACAGTCTCTTTGTAAGGGCAAAAGCGCCTTTGGCTCTGGCCAGAGCAGCATCTACATTTTTATCAAAATACAGAAACTGATCTAGCCAGATCCCAAGGTATCTGACTACATTTCGACAAGCAAGTGGCTGTCCATGTTGTCCGACGATAGAGAACTTTCGCCAATTCTTTCTGGTATCCCTAGAGGCTCCAGACAACGGCGTCCTAAAGAGAATGGTTTCCGACTTCTGAAAGTTGATTTTCAACTTCCAGTCATCGCAAAATCGTCTTATCTTATCGAAGTCACGCTGCAAGAGAGTATTAATGACCTCGATTTTTGGACCTGTTCTGTACGCTATCAAATCGTCTGAGTACGCAATAGTATGGGGAAGTGAACCCATCAGATCGCTTGTATAAATGTTGAATAAGATCGGCGAATTGACCGCGCCCTGCTGAAGACCATTTTTAACTTGAAATATTCCAACAGAAGTCACATCGCCATTTTTCACGATGTACTGTCTGTTGGTTAGCATATTATAAAGAATGTACAAGAGTGGTTTACTGATCCCCAGCCTAGTCAGCTTATAGAAAAGACCCTCTAACCATACAGTGTCGAAGGCCTTCTCCAAGTCAACAAGGCAGGCACCAGTGCATTGGTTTTTGCCTTTATTCCATTGGATATCGGACACCAGTTTAGACGCGGCATGTGAGATATCATGTCCCGCCTTAAAACCGAATTGATTATCCGGAACTATATGTTTGTCCTCAACCCACCTAGACAGAGCTCTATTGATTACTTTTTCAAACAACTTACTGATATTCGGAAGGAGACTTATCGAACGGAGATTCGCCGGATTGGATATATCTTTTCCCTTTTTGGGGATAGGTTGAACCACCGCCGTTTTCCAATGCGCTGGATAATGTGCATTATTCATTGCATTATTAAACAGGGTGGTGTAAATGTCCACCGCATCTAGAGGAAGATGTCGAAGCACGATGTTCGGAATACCATCGGTCCCCACTGATTTCTTAGCCCTAATTGTGTCGAAGATCTCATGGAGCTCTTCCTTCGAAATGAATGGGGGTAGGTCAGCCTCTCTGGTAATGACATTATTTGCTATATTTTCGTCGCTGAACCGGGTGAAACCAGAGCCCTCGGATCGCCAGTTCCCTACTTCATTTCGAATGTAGAGGTCGTGCACCAAGACGCGATTGTCCAGGTCATAATTAGGGCCAATGGTATCATTGGCCTTGTATATTTCCTGGAAAGTCGCTCCTATGGTCTCAACCTTCTCCTGTGGATCCTCGATCACAAAGAAGTCGTCATCATCAGCGGCCTCATTTGGATCAATACCTGCTATTGTCAGTAACCGTTCGTTGTCTGTTGTCCGGGTTATTTTAAGACACTGAAGGTCGTTTTGATTTTTTCTCCGAAATAGTTTGTGTATTTGAGGGAACATATTCGGGTTGCTGGTGTTTACAGCCCGAACCCTGTTGTTCCAATATGAACTTACAGAAATTCTGTAATTCTCTTTTATTAACGTTTGAATATTTTTAATCGACGCCTTCAGTGTCCTAATCTCCGGGTCTGGTCTGTCAGTAAACTGTCTGTACAAGTTTTTGAGTCTTGTCAGAAGTCTACTTTTCTGTCGGTGCAGTGCGTCAATAGTAGGATTGCGGAACAGGTCTTCGTTAGTCGTATGTCGATATCGTGGTATTGTAGCGTCCATAGTTTGTTTAATTGTCTCGTCCATTTGTTTTAGATACTTGTCGATCTCCTCGTTTGACAAATTCCTATTGGACGGTGGACGGTGGAGCGTGTTCGAAGCGAGTGCTCTTGTCAAGGTTGCGGAGAAGCGTGTCCATCGAGTGTTACTGTAGTTGTAAGAATATCTTTGGACAAACTCCTCCAATTCCGCAATTGCGTTGGGAACTGTAATTTCGGTGCTAAAAGCGCAATGGTCACTGTCATACACGAATGTGCGCAGACAGTTTAGCGTTTGTAAATTCGTACCTGCCAGTCGTATACGTTCGTCGTACAGCAGTAGATCCAAATAAGACCCGCCTCTGGGAAACGACGGGTTATCCGTCGCTTTAAGGCCGAGTCTGTACATGACATCGTGCTGACCCCACCAATCGAGTAGTAGGTTCCCTCTAGTATTTGGCAAATTATTTCCCCAATCTCTGTGTTTAGCGTTGAAATCCCCGCCGATTACAAAATAATTCTCCCCCGATTCCAGCCTCAGAAGTCGAAAAAGCGTGTCGAGCTCTGTAATGAATAAAGTGGATTGTGAAGTCTCAGGTGCATAAACAGAAGCCAAGTACAGCCGCTTTCCACTGCGGAGCGGGATGTAAATGACGACTGCCTCCAACACCCGGAACCTGCGCAACACTCCCTTGTACACTCTGTGAAATTTTATACCTTGTTTAATGAAGATCGCGACACCGCCTCCACATTTAGAACGGGGCCGGTTTCTTCTTCTAACAATATAATTATTGTACTCCAGTTTGTGCTTATCGGTTAGCTTGGTTTCACTAGCGAACATCACATCAGGAGTTTGGTCTTGTAACAATTTAAACATCGCGGCTCTTCGTTCGATCCTAATCAGTGAATTAACATTCACCGCAAGGACCTTCAAAGTTTGCTCCACCATGTGCGTACCCATTACGACATGTGTTGCGTTAGGCCCGGCAGCAGCGCGTAGATCTGGTCCACCCGCTTGGCCTGTTCTTGCACCTGCTTTTGCAGCTGAGCCATCTGCCCTTGGATTGCGAGCAAGATGGCCAGCATGTTGGGTGCAGCTTCCGTTGTTCTCAGCATTGGCGTCGGAGAAGCAACAGTCGCTTGCTGTACCGTAGCCCCCCTACCTGCCGCCATTTGGGCGTAGGAAATTTGGGGCGTGACGGCTTTGAAGCCTCACAGGTGAACGTTTGACCTCCACCTTCTGCTGCCGAGCCAGTTTTGCTTTTTTAATGTTAGCGAACTTAGGACAACCCCGATAGTTTGCGGTGTGTCCCACGTTCCCACATAATACGCACGAGAGCTGCGTCCTATCGGATGCTCCGTCCCTACCCAGAGCACACTTCTCGGAACTGTGGTTCTTTGCGCACTTCACGCATCGAGGCTGCATTTGGCAGTTCGACGCGGCGTGTCCGAACCTCTGGCAGCGAACGCATTGTATAACGCCTTCGCTCCTTTTTAATTTTTCCCAGTGAACCACCTGGTAGTCTAGGACATTGATACTCCTTAGACTATCCAGACGGCTTTCGGGACTGAGCTGCACCAGGAAGAACGGCAGACTCCGTTTCTCCCGCCTGGCTCTAGCTGTGGTAAATGGCTTTACCCCCACGAACTTGAGTCCTTCGCACTCCTTCTCTTTAAGCAGTGCCAGGATCTCCTCAGGATCAGAAGACGGTTCCAACCCCTTCAGCTGCATCGATTGCCACTTTTCACACTTCGGCGTGAATGAGTAGTGCTCCGTCGTCGTTTCTTTTAGGAGCTCTTTCACCTTCGCGTAGCCCTCCACTGAATTACAGTGGATGGCATGGCGATCGTTCCCCAATCTCTTTATGTTAAAATTATTACCAATGACCAACTTACAAAGGTCCTTGGTAGCATTTACCTCTAGTTTATAGGTTTAATAGGAGGCACCTTCTGCTTCTTCTTCTGCTGTTGTTGTTGTTTTTGCTGCTGTTGTTGCTGCTGCTGCTGCTGCTGTTTTTTCAGCTCTTGTGGTTTCAACTGCTGTTGTTTTAGCAGCTGTTGCTGTTTCTGCTGCTGCTGTTGTTTCTGCTGCTGCTGCTTTGTTTGCTGCAGTTGTTGTTTCTGCTGCTGCTGGTTTTGTTGTTGCTGTAGTTGTTGTTTCTGCTCTTATCGCTTTTGTTATTGGGAGCTCTCTACTTCTAATTGCTCCCTCTGCCTACGTGCAGTTTGTTTTTGCTTAATAGCAAGCACATTTTCTGTTAGTTTTTGAATGCTGCTATTAAGTTCTTCTACTAGTTCATCCTCATCTTCCGACTCAGATGCCGCTAGAGAGGCAAAGTTGTTGTTGCCCCCCTCATACTGGACCTCATCAGAGATGTGCATCAACGCATCATCTGATTGCTTTTTGGCTTGTTGTGCTGCTAAATCAGCACCCATTTTCATTTTTGTTGAATTTTTAGGGGTTGTCAACCTCCTCCTCCTTTTGATGGCTTTTGCCACGGCACCGGCAACAGTATTGTTGCCTTTTCCAACTCCCGTTATGGGATGAGCGGAACGCTCTCCGCCAGCCATCACGTGACTTCCTTATGGGTTTTGCTTTAATATTTTACACAATTTGAGGGGGCAAAAAAGAGTTCCAATGGTCCCTGGATCGAACCCGTGTCCCACGACCTACTACTGACCAACGATGCCGCTAACTGCTTGGCTACCGAGTCAATAAACTGTATGGGCAAACTGAATTACTATTTAATCACTATTAATTTTTCTTTACTTTAGAAAAAGCCGAAACACACCTGTTCACTGCGGATATCTGCGAACGACTGCAATGAGATCACAGGATTGTGGAAGACAGTTCACAGGTCTATTACGCGTAATTATGCGCTCAACAAATGTTTCTATGCGCCGTGTGGCATGTTGCGCCATCTTGTTGAAACTAAAGCTCTGTCACTTCAATGCCATTCAACTGACAGAATTGACGGTAACATTCTGGCCGGCATCGTTTTTAAAGAAATATGGGCCGATGATTCCACCAGCCCATAAAGCACACCAAACAGTGAGTTTTAGTGGTTGTAAGGGTGTCCCGACAAAGGCATCTGGGCTTTCTCCGCTACAAATTCGGCAATTTTGCTTATTTACATATCCATTTAACCAAAAATGTGCCTCATCGGAGAGAAAAATGTTGCGTTGCAAATGAGGATCAAGCTGGATCATGTTTTCGGCTCATTCACCGAACCTACGACGCGTATAATGGCCACGCGGTTTCAACTCTTGCAAAAGCTGGATCTTATAAGCTTTTAAGCCAAGATCTTTCCGTAAAATCTTCCACAAAGTGGATGGGCATAGCTCCAATTGCTGTTCACGATGGCGAATCGACTCATTCGGATTCTCCTCAACACTGCGCTCGAAAACGGCAATAACTTCTTCCGTTCGCACTGTTTGTCGTCTTTGGGGATGCACATTATCCACTAGAGTGTACGTGGTGCTATTCATCGTGTTTCGAATAACTTGCTCAGATGGACGATTATGTCGACCGTAAAATGGACGTAGCGCACGATAAGTTTTTATATTGTAAAATGGCAAAACGAATTAACTACAAATCTGCTTTCATCTGTCAAATTGACAATCTGTAGAAATAGTGTTGCCAGTTTTAAAACTAAACCTGCAAAAAAAACACCCGTTACTTACTCGTATAATGTACATGTATTTTGAATTTTTGCGTTTCTTTGAACATAATAATGAAACTACAATATGCTTAGTTAATTTTTTGAAGTTTGTCAAATAAAGTGTGTTCAATAAATTTATTTGGTTCCAACAGTTTTTATTCCCGCAGTAATCTTCATTATTTTGACATTCTTAATCATCATTCTTTTAATGGAAAATGATTTTGATGTAATTAGTTAGCTGATACCGTAGAAAATAGTGTACTATGCTACACTATGCTCGACACGAAGCCCTTCATGCACTCAAAGCCTTTCAGACCGACTCGTATCCCAGTGGAGAAAGGGCTCATGTGCACAAATTTAAAATTTTGAGAAAACCTGTTATAGCCTAATGAGCAATAAGTATGGTATGTGCCAAAGAACTTCTTTAAAGAAGGAACAATTTAGGAAATGCTGTTCATCGTGGTGCATATAAAGAAAAAGCACCAGTTGAAAAACTTAAACTGCGATTATCACTTAAACTGCCATTCTTCCACTTGTCCCGTCAATTGCTATGACACAAGATTTGATGAAAGAAATAAAAATGGGCAATCAATTAATTTAATGTTTTACCTGTATATCTACCAACTTTAGATTAAATTACATCGACTTTTATTTTATTTATGAATATGTAGCTAATAGGTACGCGTTTTTAAGTTGCAAGAAGTGGGGGTTAATTATATATTTTTCCGAAAAAAATTATGACAAAATCAAAATTTTATGTATGGTATGTCGGTGGCATGTTGGTCCTTATTTCTTCAAAAATGAGGCCGGCAAAGAAGTTACTGTAAATAGACACCGGTACAATGCGATGATGAACGACAATTTGCTCCCAAATTTGCGTGACATCAATATGAAGGAACTGTGGTTCCAATATGATTATGCTCCATCCCATACTACCAACGAAAGCATCGCTTTATTGAAAAAAGCGGTTTGGTAATAGAGTAATTGTAAGAATGGACTAGTCAACTGACCATAAAGATCGTCGTCATCGATTATCCATTTGACTCCGTTGGATTATATCCTATGGGGTTACGTCCAGTCACTAGTTAATGCCGATAAACCAGCAGCGATTGAAGCTTTGTAGCAAAACATTGTGGTGGTTGTAAATTGAACCTCAATATATGCTCTGTACGAGGCAGCCCTTGTGTACGTATGCCTGAAACAATTTTCAAATATTACGAGTAAATGGCGTGAAGTAAACTTCCGAATGAATTTAATAAATCATCAAATTCATTTGTTTGTGTTTTATCTAAACAAAAAGGATATTTATTTATACAAATATAAATGTATACGCTTATAAAATATGCTTATAAAATAAGACTTGTGATGGAATCGAATAATTTTCTTAGAGGAGACTATGAGTATTATAAGTACATAATTTAAAACGTTTCTTTTTATCACACTGAAAGATAACAAAGTGTTATTCCACAGAAGTGATTGCCATTTTACTAGCATCATTGTGGGTTTAAAAAAATAAAACATCGATTTACAATAAACTAATAAATGAATATGTGTGGCATCAAGTAATAAAATAGCCTTGTATTCAGAATTCTCTTTGAAAGAAAATAATGAAAATATTAATGCCTTGAGACCAAATATGCACAGTTGTATTAAGGTTTGAGTGTTGAAATATTTGTACAAAAAAGAAAGAGTTTGAACCCAAGTTACAATTGTACATATAATACTTAGTGTAAATTTGTTAACTACAATCTGTATCTATGTGGTATGCAGCTCTTCTTTCTTAATTACTTTTGCAACACTAGTTCCGATTTTATGATAAAAACTATTTTCTAAGGCTCATAAAATATAACCTTCATATGTATATATGTATGTATTTACAGATATGTTATTGCCATAAGTTTATGCATTTACTATATATAAGTGCTACTCATCTGCGGTTCGCTTCACTCTTTAGTTAATCTTCAACCCTTCAACATCGTCTAAATCGTACGTGGGCTCCTTTTCCATGTGTTTAACATAACATGAAAAACAAAAATCGGCATACATACTCCGTTACGTATGAATGATTTTTAAGCCTTGTACAGTAAAGTGCTGCTACCTAACTTTCATTATTTAATCAATTTGTGTGTTGTTTTTGGATTTCCATTATATATCATTTTATTTACATTAAAAACGGTTAAATTTAAAGAAATCTTTTTAAAATGCTTCTGATTTAATTCGAACCTATGTTATATATGTGTAAGATCATGAGTGGGTGTTTTTACTTCGGTACCAAACATAAATTAAATGTGTAAGCATTTAAGGCAGACTATATAGCAAAATATAAATAAATAAAAATGTACTGCGTCCAAAATAATCAACCAAATTTGTGAAGGAATTTACTTATATTTTTTCAGAACGTAATTATTATTACTGTTAAAACAAAGAAAGAAAAAAAATCGAGATAGTTTAATGCATAGCAAAATATTTTGTGTTGTTGAAAAATGTGTTTATTAATGTACAAATTGATTTTCGAACTGCATACCAATTGAAATACATCTGGGAAATATAATACCACAAGTTTATTTGTAAATTCGTTTGAGGTTAGTTAAAAGATATAATTAATATACGAATATAATTTGTTAATCTATGGTTATATTATGAAAATTTGCACAAATTAATTTACGAGTATCTGATCTCATTTTATTTATTCAAATCTATTCCTGAATTTACTAAGTTTTTCTCACATTTTCCTTAATTAATTTAAAGAATATAATACTATGTATGTTCTTCTTCCGTGAATTACATACAATGCTTGTCTATTTCGTAAATTTTGTCTGTGAATCTTAAAATGAAAGATAAAACCGCGAAGGTCTTGAAGGTTCATTTACATATTTACGGGGCTTTTGACTATCAAGGCCTCAATAAAAGGAGCCAAAATGATTTTCCTTATTTTTTCGGCGCTCTAAAACATACTTTATTGGTTTAAAAATCATTCCCCTTCCAACACGTCCAAAGTCTTAGTCTAAGTCTAAAATATGTATGTATTTACCATGGGATCTTCCTAACTATTGTATTACATATAAAAAAATACAGCTGATTTCAAATTCAAATATGGTATGTTCACATGTGGACATATTTTGTTTTTTATATGATACTTACGATTTCGATAAATTTAATTCAACTTGAACAAATTTGTCAACATCATTTCTCTTTTCATTTTTGCCACAGTTCATGCATGTTATTTATTTGCTTTGCTTTATTTATTTATATTGAACAATTTTTACATTTATATTTTGAAAAATAGAAAGGTCACTCTGTCAGCCCACTTATTGGCAGTCTTTTCTAGTTTCTCGGCCTGTACATCGCCAACTGTTTCCAATAATCAGCAGTCAAGTCGTTAATGATTGCGGGTTAGCCTGTATAAGCCAATGTCCTTCGGGGACCCAAATGAAAATAGTTAGTCTATGAGCGCCAAACTGTGGATATAATCGAAATTTAAGAAAACGTTCTTCAAGGTTCTGCTCACACTACATGCTTTTTCGATAGCTCGGCGAATAGCTAGTTCACATACTGCGCTGAGTTAACGAGTCGCTCTTTAAGTTTGGCGAGCAGATCGCAAAGCCTGCAATTGCATTCACGACACTCACACATTGTTGAGCCGTGAGTCTTTTTATGATGATTTACCAAAATTATTGTTTAGTATAATTTCAAATATGTATGTATTAATACCGAATTTGAAAGCAGGTTTGACAGCTGTCCTTATCGGAAGTCTATTGATTCAAAACAGGATATGACTACTCTTAAAATGTCTGATATGTTTTAAGGTCCATTCACAGCTCAGCGAACTGCGAATACGAACGAGCGAATATTCGCAAATTTTAATATTTCATTCTCAACTACTTTTTCATTCAGCCGTAGCGACCTGCGAATATAAATAATTTGTTTTGAAAATGAGAATTTTGAGATCACATTCGCGCTAATGTTTTGATCGGTAATTATTGATTCACAGATAAATTTAACTGTGCGCTTTTGAAATATAAAAAATTTTCACTTTCCTGTCTTAAATGTACTAAAAATTAATTGTTCGCAGCCAGCTCATTCGCAATGCGTTTAACTGTAAATGGACCTTTAAGTTTTTTTGGAAAATTTAAAAGAGAGAGAAAGAAAGATGTTGGGGTTCAATGGTTATTTCGCTCCATGGGTGGCATCCAACATTTGATGGAGATTCTAATTTATTATTGTAACTTGACATGTTGTGTTTTCAGCAGCTAATCAGTTTACATGATTTAAGTTGAGTGGAAAAAATGAACCCATTTCGGACCCGTTTGGGATTCGAACGCCGAACAGTTTGATTTGGAAGCCAATATACTACCACTTGAATCATGGCCACTCACTTAAAGATGAACAAAGTTCATCAAAGTTTTTTGGGTTATAGGTATATAAGTATAGTATATAGAATAGTATATTAGTGCAAGTGCTTATTAATGCATGTTCTTAAAAAATAAATGTTAATATATTATAAGGATAGAGAAACAGCAGATATCTACGATGTGTTGCGGTGCATGTAAAACGGTTCTGATGAAGTAGTTGTAATATAGTCTGCATTAACTATAAAAATGAATTACTGCCTTATTATTTCCACACTATGGCATATGCAGCACTATGTATGTATTGAAAGGTTTTGCCGTCCATAATTCAGAAAAGTTGCCACAAATCAAAATGTTTAACGAACAAATTAATTATTCAATTATTACTTACAAACTAAGGTCCTACGATCCGAGGCCTCGTGGGGCATACGGTGTCAACATGGTCTGAAGGTCATCATGTTCGGGCTCTGCAACGCACATAAATTCCTTCCAGTCATCCCCAAAGAATTGGATTCCTCCTCTACCGTCCTTCATTGTGACCGCCTACCGCGGCCCACTCCTCTACCTGATTAGGTAAGTGAGTCCCTTTGCATGGCGTACTTCACAGTGGAGTTGTCTTCACGCAGCAATCCACTTCCATTTTATCGTTGACGTTTATTGATTCTTAACAGGTTATCGTGTGTATTTATGAAGATTTTCAGCTTTGTTGTTATAGTGTTAATCAATTCCCAGATACTAAACCCCTATATCTATTAGCACTGATACCATATTTGATCTGGACAGTCTGCGCTAGGGTGTTGCGCTGAAAACAGTGATTCTCCAAATTTGAAATAGCGTACTGAATGCAGTTTTTACTTTGCAAATTCTGCTGTCCACATCCAGTTCGCCACCACTACCTTCTGAGATTATACCTCCTAGATTTGAGACGCTGCTTACTTTCTCGGCTTGCTCTCCGGAAATGGCGAGTTGAGCGGCACTGGTGTTTTGCTGAGAAATTGAATCGCTTTGAGCCTTTCTTATAGCCGTATTTTGTTGTCACTTAGTTTGTTCGGCCCTGATTCTAATTTGTGGACCACCTGGTATACGTCCAATATCCTGTGTGAAAGCAGAAAAACATCATCAGCGTGGTCAAGATGTTATATAGATATTATTGTATGGTTCATTTCAGCCCTATGTTTCATTCAGGTGGAGCTATCCGGATCGCACCACTGATGACTACAATGCAAGGAAAAAAGCGGCCAATTAATGCAAACGTGTTGATCTCTGTTGTAAGCTTCACCGTTGATACTTTGCAGTTGTGCAAAACATTACGTACGAGTATATCATCGTCATAGGTAGTCTTTATAATAGTTTTTCTATTCAAAGTGGAAAACTATATTCTACAAATTGTTCAATGATGATCCGTCAGGTGTTGATGCGGTCTATTCAGGAATATCCTGCTCGAAAGCCCTGCTATTAGATTTCGTGCGCTAGATTAACATCTTCATTTTGTTTGAACTAAAATTATTCTAGCTATTTCCATAGCCACAGCCGGAATAATGAATATACCTTTCTAATTGCCTCATTCCCTCAGGTTTCCCTTTTTGGGCAGATTAATAATAATTATTCCCCTTTCGAATATTGAGTGTTAGATTTCCGCCGAAGTGTTTGGGATGGCTTAGCCCTTAGTGCCGACATTATTTCAGCGTCACATTCTCAGGCAATACGGGTATTTATCGCCGAGGGAGGCTTATATGAGCTGTTGCCTAAGTGATTAGGAATTACTGCGAAATATTTCCGCTATCTGCTAAGCTGTTCCTCATTAAAATGTTCATTAATAAAATTAATATTGGATGGGATCGGTGTCGGGTCTATCCAAATATTAGTGTTATATGTTGCTTTAATATTGTAGTTAAAAGGCAAAAACTGGCGATTTATAAAACATAAAGTATTTATCTTTATTAATTTTGTAATTTAAGAAGAAAAGTATAGAAAAAATAAATAAATATAAGTGGATTTAAATTTGCAACAACGGACTTGTGTTAAATTTTGCTTAAAAAACGGAGTTAATGGTGAACGAACGTTGGAAATGTTGGAAAAGTGTTTCGGCAACCATTCTCTAAAGAAAATGGTCGTTTATCAGTAGCACGAGCGGTTCAGAAGTGGTCGTGAGTCAATCGAAGATGACGATCGCAGTGGCAGACCCTCGACATCGAAAATCGACGAAAACGTTGATGAAGTAAAAGGAATGTTGGTCAATAACCGCAAATTAACCATCATAGAGATAGCGGACGGCTTGAACATAGCCTATGGATCTGTTCAAGACATTTTGGTTAATGATTTGGGTTTCCGTCGTATAGCAGCAAAGTTGGTGCCAAAAGACCTCAATTTCATGCAAAAAAGAGACTGTGTTGACATCGCAAAAGAGATGATTTGCGAGGCTGTATCCGATCCCACATTCATCAAAAGGATCATTACTGGACACGAGACATAGGTTTATGAGTACGACACGCAATCCATACATCAGGCAAGTGAATGGCGTTCACTAAATGAACCGTGACCAAAAAAGTCACGTCGTTTTCAGTCAAAAAAGAAGGCAATGCTCACGGTTTTCATGGATTACAACGGTGTAGTGCATCATGAATTTTTGCCAGCAGGCCAGACAGTAAATAAAGAGTATTAGTTGGGCGTTATGAGACGTTTGCGTGAAGCAATTCGCCGAAAGAGACCAGAATTGTGGGCAGAAAACTCGTGGATTTTGCACCATGAGAACGCACCGTCGCACAGTGCCATCATTTTTCGTAATTTTTTGACGAAAAATGCAACAAATACCATCCAACAGCCACCGAATTCACCTGATTTGGCTCTCTGTGACTTCTTTCTGTTCAATCGAGTTAAAAAACCACTACGGGGAACGCGTTTCATCAGCCGAGAGGAAGTATTGGAAAAATCGCGGGAAGGACTGATGGACAGACCGAAAACCGAATATAAAAAATGTTTCGAGTATTGGATCAAGCGCTGGCATAAGTGTGTTGCAGTCGATGGGGTAATCCCATGAATAGATTTGGATGAATAAACTTGTATTTTTAATTTTCTGAATAAATTCCGGGAATTTTATCAAGTTCCGGTGGTAATTATCAAGTACCTTTGTCACGAGAAATGGGCACTTTAATTTCGGCTCCAGCTTCTAGATGTTACTGTGCTGACTGGTTTGTTCTTAGCTAGTACGATATTGCAAATATTGTATCTCGATGGTTGCCTACGTTTACCACCATACTATGCCTTTGCTCCCGCTCGATGCTCATTTATCTAGTTTGCAGCATCTTTGTTTTAATTATTCTGCTGATATTATTTCTGAGTCATGTAGGACCAGTATTAATTTATTTTTCAATACGTCTCTGGGTGTGAAACCAAATAATAGTTGTTGCGGTCGTTTGATACCTCGATGTATGTATAGACCATTGAATCGCTGTTAGATTTTCGTTCCAGTGTTTATCGTCTTTGATAGTCGAAAGTTATATATTCAGAATTATTCGATTAGCATGCTCACATTGACATTTGGCTCAAGGAGTTCGAAGGGCGTTGAGTGTGTGTCGAATTTCGTTTTCTTTGCAATAATGTTTGAAGTTGTTGGACGTGAACAGAGTTTCTCGATATGCGATAATACGAAAAGGTAATATGTGTTCGTTTCGCTTGGAGCTTTTCGGAAATGGACCGAGATGATCACGGTGGACGTTATGGAACGCGATCGGCTCCATGTCGTCGTAATGTTATTCGCTCTCATCTTAATCACCACGTTTCTTGTTGAATTCGCAAGCTAGACAAATATCGATATGCGTTTTTACAAAGTTTCGGATCTTAGGGAACCAGAATGGTCCATCCTACGGTTTACACTCGGGTGACCTGTGTTATCATGAGCTCCCTGAATAATTTTGTAGCGTAGTGTTTGAGGAATAGTCCATAGGAACCTTCCACCGCATTTTCTAAGAAGTCTGCCGTTCTTCTGCTCATAGTTTTCTCGCGTTTCTGGGTCATCTTCGTTTAATTTGGATATGATGTCTTGCAGTGAGTGTTGTGAGTCGTTAAGCATACACACGTAACGAGAATTGCTCAAGGTATAAACCAAAAACTCTTAAATAAAACTAAACACGCGATCCCTGAAAATATGTATTTCATTGTACTTATCTTAAAATCGCATCTTCCAAGTTTGCTAAAAATCAACCACGCAGTGCTTTGTTTATAAGAAAAAAGTTGATCGAAGTGATGCAAAAATAGAATGCCATGACTGCAAACATCTTTTCCAAGGTGACTGTATTAAAAATTTACCCGTTGATCTTGATTTTATGAGAAAAAACAAACAAATTTGGAGATGCTCTCCGTGCATAGCTATGCGACGAAGCACTTTAGAAAGTATCTCTATTTCTGCTACTCCCAAGGTCACAAGTAGAAGAGAGAATGAAAAGAATTGTGAAAAACAAATGCAAGGAAATGAAGTAATTGATTTGAAACTGATATACAAAAAACCAAAGAATTAAAAAATATGTATTAACAATGACTTTTTATCTTTATTTATATGGGTTAGGAAAAATGTAATATTTTTGCGTAAAAAAGAAGGGAATGCTGCAATTCACGTTAGGTGCTTCGAAGATATTGTAAATTAAGTCCTTATGTTTAAAATGAAACTTAATTCTTCTAGTAGCGTAAAAATAAATTAACACCCTAATCCTACTTTAATACGTTAAAATATTCGAAGTGTGCAAAAAATTTCAACTCTTTCGTCGCTCATATTGATTGTTTAAAATTGTTACCTGACTTTATTATTTTGTTTGAAATCTGGGTGTACTAGGTGGAGTGAAAAGTAACCTAATGGGGCGAGGAGAAATTGTGGACGAGGGGGATGTTAAGGGAGTGGCATATTGAGCAGTGCTTTTTTCATTTCGTGTTTGCTGCTATTTAGGTCAAAGACTTCGGCGTAGTTGTTCGTTATACGCAACATTTTAGATATGGGTTCAAAGTGACCGTAGTTGGTGCGGTGAGTTCGGATCAGGAAGAGTGGGACAGATCTTAGATAACGGGGATTGGGAGTGAATGCAATATTTTGCGTTATTCTCGAGCACTCGATGTTTCCAGTCAGTAACTGGTGGATAAAAAGTACATCAGCGACTTCACGACGTTTTTTTAGGGTATGCATGCTAATTAGTTTCAGCCTATTTTCATAGGGGGGTAATCCATATGGGTCGGCCCAGGGTACACCACGAAGTGCGAAACGGATAAACCTGCGTTGGACTGCTTCTATTCTTTGAATGTGGGTTAGTTTATAGGGTGACCAAACTTGGCTGCAATATTCGAGAAGAGGCCTTACAAAAGTAATGTGCAGGGACTTTGTAACGTAAGGGTTGGAAAATTCTTTCGACCAGCGTTTGATAAAACCAAGTGCAGAGTTAGCTTTATTTATAATGCTGTCAATATGTGAGTCGAAATTCAATTCTCTGTCACAAATTATTCCTAGATACCGTACTTGGGTAGTGGAAGGAATAGACTCATCGCAGATGAAGTAGTTTCTTGGAGGGGGAGGTAAACGTTTGCGGGAATAGGTTATCGCTTGGCATTTGCTGACATTAAGCTCCAAAAAGTTTTGCTTGCACCATACCGAAAACTTATTTAAGTCAACTTGCAGGCAATGGGAGTCAGAAGGCAATGAAATGACTTTGGAAATGCTCATGTCATCAGCGAAAATAGAAAAATTACAATTCGTTAAAATGAGATTTATGTCGTTAATCGTCAGGATAAAGATGATTGGCCCAAGGTGACTACCCTGAGGACACCAGATGTTGCTTTAATTGGGTCGGATATTAAAGATCTGAAGATGACCCTGTATTCTCGGTCTTCTAAATAGGATTTGGTCCATGCCACAAAATGAGGGGAAAAGCCAAGTTTTTTTAGTTTAAACATGATAAGTTGGTGAGAAATTTTATCGACTGCCTTGCTGAAATCAGTGGAAATTGAATCGACTTCATCACCGTCTTCTAAAGCATGAAGCGTCCTAGAGACGAACTCTGTTAGGTTAGTGGTCGTTAGTTTACCTTTCATGAAACCATGCTGATTTGTACAGATAGTTGGCCTGCAGTACGGAAGCAGTTGTTGATAGACTATGCTTTCAAAAAGTTTGGGTATGCAAGAGAGTTTTGCTATGGGCCTATAATTATCGACTTCGGCCTTACTTCCTTTTTTATGAATTGGGATGATGTAAGATTCCTTCCATAGGAAAGGGAAAGTACCTGTTGAGACAGACAAGTTAAATAGGGCAGCAAGAGGAGGACCGAGATGGTTAATACACTCTTTTATTACAATAGCCGGAAGGCCATCAGGGCCGGACGAAAAATCATCTTTAAGTTTGGTAATGTTATCAGATACCAAAGATGTTGTTATATATAGCTAAGGTAACTAGGATCGGGTTCAGCTATTTTCTTGCAAAAAAAGGATTTATTAAAATGACAGGCAAAGAAATTTACAATGGTTTTCGGGTCGGCAGAAGATTCACTAAGAAATTTGAGAGTAGATGGGTAGCCGTCTGACTTTCTTTTGATATTAACAAACTGGTAGAAGCGTTTAGGGTCTGAGACTAAGTTAAATTGCATGCGGTAGAGCTACTCAAGGTAAAGAGACTCACAAAGTTCAGAAAAACGATTGTATACCAATCGATAATTACTGTAGTCGGAATCAGATCGAGTCCTTAAGAATTTATGCCACAACTTGTTTCTGTAATTACGGAGAGAGCGCAACTCCTTTTATACCAGGGAGGAGCTGACATGCAGTCCTTTCGGAAGGTATATGGGACCGATTCGGCAAAGTAGGAGAAAATTAACGAATAGAAAGTTGATAGGGCAAGATCAATGTTAGTTGTCTCAGCAATACAGTCAAAGTTAATTTTGCTGATGAGGTTTTTAAATTTGTTAAAGTTGGTTCTTCGGAAGTTAAATGAAAATGCATTTTCCGCATCGACACTTGTGTTGCCATTTTCATATGAGTATATAATTGACAAGGGGGGATGAAGGCGGTCTAGGGTAGAAAGAAGATGATCACTTTTATAAACGACACAGTTATCTGAATCTGATGTGAAGACAAGGTCGAGTTGTCTGTTCATTGTGTTAGGTATTCCACTAATCTGATATAGACTTGAGTTGGTTAGGCAGTCCACCATCAAAATTTCTATTTCTCAGGACGAATTAAGAGAGACGAAATGAGACGAGTCGTCGGAAGGCTCCCATTTAAGTTGAGGGAGGTTGAAATCCCCTACTAGAATAATACAGTCTTCAGGTTGTGCATTATCAGTCAAAAAATCCACTGCGTGAACTACAGGTCGATAAGACTCAATTGGTTGGGATGGGTGAATGTAACAACAAAGTACGTAAAGACAGCGTTTGGGGAGCGTAATGTTGACACATACTAACTCAAAGTTGTCAGTGTGGGGAATATCAACAGGAGTTGCGTGGAAAATCTTAATCGGTAGTGGAGTTGCGGCCACTATGAAACTCACGAAACCAACATTTGATGGTGTAATCTAACGGAGCATTAGCCTCATAATATTTATCCAACTTTTCTTTTGTTTCCTTCGCCGTTTTGCCTCTCAAAAAATAATGGGTTATGAGAGAACGAAAATCGTTTTTGTCCATACTCAACATGATGCCAAACACGTCAACAACAATCAGCTTTCAAAACAAAACTAAAGACAGTATCGCACTGAAATTTGGCATGTTTGCCTAAATATGAAAGGACCTCAAGGCACCATAACCTTTTTTGCAATAGCAGCGCATTCTGGCGGTCAAGAAGGTTACTTTTCCTAGGCCATCTAGTATGACTACGAACTGTCCAATTATACTATTCTGGGTTATGAATTATTTGGTAGTTGTAATAATTCGTATAGTGCAGGTGGTGCAGCAGTATTCATAAAGGATTCCGTCATTTGTGAAGAGATTGTGAAATATAGTCTTGGCAGTGCAGATATCCTTAAAATTACCTTCAAACAAAATGCTGAAGTTCTTACAATTTTATGTATCTATCGCTTACCTGAAAATGGTTTGAGCAAAAATGTATTTATGGAACATATGGATGAACTTTTGAAGAATGTAAAGTCAAAGAATTTAATTGTTTTAGGAGATAGTAATGAATCTGACAAATATATGCTGTTAATATCATCATATGGCTTAAAGCCGCTTGTGAATGAACCAACTCGGATAACAGAAGTAACTCAAACCTGTACTGTTCACATTTTTGTTAGATTCCACAAAAATTGGTCTCACATAGTTTCCTGTGAAATACTTGATTTGAGAATCACTGACCACTGTATGATAAGACCAGATTTATATAAAACGATTGATAATAAAAGAAATTGATATATCCCCTTTCCAGATAAACAGGTAATAGACTACACAAAATTAGTAAATGCCCTTCAGTTTGTATTTTGGGAGCTGGTTTATTTAGAAAATGATAAACGAAAAGAATTGTCTTCGTAAAAAATGCAAAAAGAACCATCGAAATAATATCCTAAAACGGCATTACAATAAGAAAGAAAAGAAAGAAAAGGAAAATAGTTATTGGTCGAGATAATTTTTATTCGTTTAAATTCGACAACTGTAGGGGAAATATTAAGGAGGAATGGGGAGTTGTGGATAGCATTTTAAATAATGGAGATAAACGAGACAATATTAGTGAGATTCAAGTAGAAGATACGTTAGTGCATAATCCTATAAATATTGCAAATACTTCAACAACCCAACCATACTCAGACAAATTGCAGTTGTGAATTATATACGGATCTTATTGATGATGCATTTTAGAGTAATAGTTTTGTTTTTCAACCCTTTTCATCACTTGAGCTTTATAATATATAATGAATCTTAACAATAAAAACTCGTGTACCTCGGATGGTATCACTAACAGCCTCGTAAAACATATTGCCATTTTCATTGTTGATGTACTGTGCTATATATTCAATCCGAGTGTTAGTTGTGGTATCTTCCCGTCTGCGTTAAAAACTGCTGAAGTTATTCCTCTATATAAAAAGGGTCGCCAGAAATTTGTCAGCCAATATTGACCAATATCAGTAAGCAATGAAAGACAGGATTTTTTTATTCCTAAACCAAAATAAATACTTGTGTCATCAAGAGTATGGCTTTCGTGACGGTAAATCGACAGAAGATTCCATATTGAAGGTGTGTAGTGAGATATACAATGGTTTTAATAGTAATACTTGTCCCATAGCATTATTTATCGGCATGACAAAGGCCTTTGATATGGTTAGCCACACGATTCTTTTAGACAAGCTCCACAAGGCTGGATTCAGGGACTCAGTGTTCACTTGGTTTAAGTCTTATATGACGGAAGGAACTCAAAGAGTAAAGATAAACGGAGTTTTTAGTACTCAGTTTTAGGCCCCATCCTGTTTCTAATTTATGTAAACTCTTAATAATGTAACTGCTTTTGCTGACCATATGGCAATTCTTTACTCGATTCACTGGTAAAATTAGAGAGAGACATACAGCTGCTAAGGCATGTTTTTGCAAAACATGAAAAATTTATATATTTACAAAGTTCTCAAAGTGTTTTTTATGCCTAGCGGATACAGTGCAATACCAAGAAATTCAAATATGTATTGTATATACAGGTTAAGAGTGAACTTTCGGCAATTAGTAAAGGTCCCGATCGCAAACAAGACTAATTTTTCCGATTTCTATACTGTGTCAGCACCGACATTATTTAATCGATTACCGTACGAAATTAGAATCATTAATATACAAAGTTTATTTTTAAACAGAGTCAAATTATTTCGCAAGTCAAGAATTTGTTTATGCTAAGAGCATTGCTGAAGGATGTCTTTCATACTTTTTATAGGATCGTAAATCTTTATTTTTTGTATAAGGTTTTGAATAAATTAATAATTATTTTGTTTTTTTTTTTCTGAGTGTATTTTGCACTTATGTTGTAAATAAACATACATATGTTGTAAATAAACATAAACTATTGTATATTTATTTATTTTAACGGGCCATTCGCCTCTAGTCTTTAATGCTATAGAATGCAACCCTATCATTTAATTTTGTATAGAATTTGTATTATAATATTTATAAAAAGATAATAATAAAAAAACAAAAAAAGTAAAAAAAAAGTAGTTTTTCATCTTGTATTAGGATAGAGTGAAATCATATTGGTTTTTGAAATTTTCAACGACGCTGTTGGTGTTTCCCGTGACTCCTCCACAAGAATACGACTTAATGCGTCCATATGTTCTATCCGTTGTGATTTGCGATGTTCACTAATGATGTCGAAATCCTGAATACATAAGCTCCATCTTGCGATACGCGGGATCAAATCTTTTTTCTTCATTGCCGTTTTTAGGGAATTGCAATCAGAAACTACAGTAATTTGTTTGTTGTATATATGTATAATACCTAAATCTCTTCAACGTTTCGTCTATGGCCAACGCCTAAATAGGTCAGACCTAGAAATCTACGGACCGCGGTAACGTTTGTAGGAGTTGGAAAGTAGCTAAAGTTTTTTCCGATCCGGGTACTCTTCCATTTGGTGTAATCTGAGGCCCAAGGAATTCTACTGCCAGTTTCATAAATTCGCATTTTCTAACACTTAAAGTAAATCCTGAGTCCCGTAGTACGTGGAAAACTCGACGTCATTTCTTAAACATTTGGTCAGGTGTCGCGCTTCCGATTAAAGTGTCGTCTATACATATATTGAAGCATATCTCCGTCATTCGTACGTTCCTTGCTATAGTCCAAATGCCTCCTCCTTCCTCCATCAAAGATCTTCAACGATTTTTAAGAATGTTGAATTATTTAGCCTTTCATTAAAAATTTATCTCCGGAGTCGGCGTCTCCAAGACATTTGCTAAAGAAGAATGTTGAATAGCAGTGAGATGATAGCCATCAGCTGGTTTTGACAATCTTAATGATTTGATATCAGTTCTGTTCGGAGCTTTAACCGAGAAAGTTTTTCTCTTTTCAAGCGTACGTACACAATAAAAATTCCCAAACGTGATTCGAGGTAAACAATTAGAATTTTTTTCTCTTCTTAGTACATGTAATATTGGTGTAGCATTAGCATCAGAAACTTGGCTAAATTCAACCGTTTGTTTGTCTAATACTATTTATAAATGCTATCGTTTGGATAAGGAAGAGAGAAGTGGTGCCGGTATTGCCGTAGTTAAAAAACGTTTGATTGAACACAAAGTACTCCCCATCATAAGTACAAAATTAATTAAAACCATAGGTATTGAAGTCCCCTTTACTACAAAATTTATAGGGCATATTTTCCAGGTGGGTCAACTTCACCACAAAAACGAAGAGATCTCCGCAGTGATCTTAAAATTGCTTAATACAAATGATTTATTCCTTATTGGTGGTGACTTCAACTGCAGGCATAGACGCTGGGGTTATCCAAGAGCCAACGCCTGGGGTAACATTCTTGCTGACTTAAACTCAGGGCATCCTTTTGATATTCTTTATCCACCAAGGGCTGAAAGTCCGTGTCGTTTCTAAGAGAGGGCACCACTTGAATTAAATCCATACCATTTTCAGTTAGTACCAACTTTCTAAAGATACCTGTATAAATTTGACAGCTGTCGGACGATTAGTTCTCGAGATATAGCGTTGTGAGTGAAGCAACTTTTGTTATTGTGAAAAAAAAAATGGATTCAAAGCAATTTCGTGTGTTGATTTATCATTGCTTTTTGATGGGAAAAAATGCAGCCGATGCAAAGAAATGGCTTGATAAGTATTACCCGGACTCTGCACCAGCCGAGCGAACCATTCGCAAGTGGATTGAAAAATTTAAAAGTGGTCATACAAGCACCGAAGATGATGCACGCAGTGGACGGTGGAAAAGAGGCTGTTTCAGATGAAAACATCAAAAAAGTCCACAAATTGATTACGAATGACCGTAAAGTGAAGTTGATCGAGATAGCTGAGGCTCTGAAGATATCAAAAGAGCGAGTTGGATATACAATACACGAATATTTGGACATGCGAAAGCTGTGTTCAAAGTGGGTGCCGCGTTTGCTCACAGTCGTGTTGATGTTTAAAGCTGTTCAACCGCAATAAAGCCGAATTTTTGCGTCGGTATGTTACAGTGGATGAAACTTGGCTCCATCACTTCATACCAGAATCAAGTCAGCTGAGTGGCGAGCAGGCGACGAACCTCGTCCTCGGCTGGCAAGGATATGGCATCCGTATTTTCGGATGCACATGGAATAATTTTCATCGACTATCTCCAAAAGGGGCAGACTATCAACAACGACTATTACATTGCGTTGTTGGAGACGAAATCGCAGAAATACGGCCGCATTTGAAGAAAAATAAAGTGCTGTTTCATCAAGACAATGCACCGTGTAACAAGTCGATGAAAACGATGGCAAAATTGACTGAACTCGGCAACGAATTGCTTCCCCACCCACCGTATTCTCCAGATTTGGCCCCCAGCGACTATTTCCTGTTCGCAGACCTCAAAAGAATGCTCACCGGAAAGAGAATTAAGAGCGATGAAGAAGTAATCGCCGAAACAAAGGCCTATTTTGAGGCTAAACCGAAATCGTACCACAAAACTGGTATCGAAAAATTGAAAAATCGTTTCAATTAGTGTATCGCCCTCGAAGGCAACTATATTGATAAAAAAAGTTGAATTTTGCAAAAATTTTGTGTTTTACTATTTTAAATGGCACGGACTTTTCAGCCCACATATTCCAGCTAACAGGAACAGGGACCCATCTACACTTAATGAACTCAGTTGTGACCATATACCTGTTAAATGTAGTGTTATTCTTTCTCCAATCAAATTCTCAAATCGTATATATGACGTCAAAAACGCCAATTGGAAGTTGTTTAAAAGGTTAATGCGATCAAAACAAGAAAATGCTTGGGTTCAAAATAACAGTCCAACTCAAATTGATCAAAATGTAAATATCTTTACCAATGCCATTCTTGAGAGTTAAGACATAACTCAAATGTTCTACCGCATTACATTCTTCAGTTTATTACGCATAGAAACACCTACAGATTCAGATGGGTACGCACTAGAAATGATTTTTATCTCAGCGAATATAAGAAAATGAATTCCTTAGTCAAATTCGCTATTGCTAATTTCAAAAACCAATCGTGGAACGAAAAGCTGCAAAGTTTAGACAAGGGTAGCAAGCCATTCTGGAATATAATCAAGGTAATTAAGAAAAAACATATCTACATTCCTCCCCTTAGAACAGGGAACTCTGTAATGATAAAGCTTATGCGCTAGCAAACAATTTTTCGCTCAATTATTCGATTGCCAATAATATTACCCCACCTATACACATTGAAGCTTCCGTCAAACAGTCCGTAGATTTCGTTAATTCTCAAACCTTAGTTTATGATTTTAATCGCATACATATTAAAGAACTAAAAGATCTAATAAGTAGACTAAAAACTAGAAAATCCACTGGCTTTGATGGTATTAGGAATGTATGTCTTAAGAATCTACCACCTTTTGCTCTTACGAAATTAACGGAACTATTTGACTGTTGCCTTAGATTCGGATATTTCCCAATACATTGGAAAACTGCCAAGATAATTCCAATTTTGAAGCCTGGCAAAGATCCCAATTTAACCTGTAGCTATAGACCAATTAGCTTGCTTAGTTCTCTGAGTAAATGCCTAGAAAAAATCATAAAGAACAGAATTACTTCCTTCTTAGAGAACAACTGTATTCTACCTTCCGAATAATTTGGTTTTAGAGCTTTTCACAGTACTACTCAGCAAGTACATCGTATCACAAAGGACATCAAAAACAATCTATCAGATGGAAAAAGTACCGGTATGATCATTTTAGATGTTGAAAAAGCTTTCGACACCGTATGGCATGATGGCTTAATACATAAGCTTAACAGTGTTGACCTCCCGTTGTATCTTGTGAAAATTATTCAGTCTTTTCTATCACCCCGAAGTTTTAAAGTGTCGATTAATCGTTACTTTTCAGACAATAAATTAATTAATGCTGGAGTCCCTCAAAGGTCGGTCCTGGCTCCAGTCTTATATAACGTATACACTTCCGATTTCCCCAATCTGACAAACTGTAGTATCGTTCGCAGATGATATTTGCATTTACTCATCTGATGCAATTGGTTTCAATGTTGAAACGAACCTGCAATCAGCTATACATGCTTTCGAATCATACAGTGTTAACTGGAAAATCAAAATTAATGCTTCTAAGACTCAAGCTATCTTTTTCACTCGTAAAAGGAAAGCTTGTTTACTACCAAGCAACAGACTTCTATTGAACGGAGTTCAGATTGATTGGAAACCGAATGGAAAGTATCTAGGTATATATTTAGACAAACACTTAACCTTTAATCTTCATGTGCAAGAAGTAATCAAAAAAGTCAACACAACCATAAGATTTCTTTTCGCTTTCATATGCAGAAATTCGAAATTGAGTGACCCAAATAAATAACTGATTTTTAAGGCTATCTTTCAAGCCATTATATTCTACGGATCTCCAGTCTGGTGTAGGTGCGCGAAAAGTCACTTACGTCAACTTCAGACAACCCAAAACAAATTATTGAAAATGATCCTAAATCTGCCTTGGTTTTTCTCTTCAAAAGAACTACATGAACTAGCTAATATAGAAATGGTAGAAAATAGAATTGAAAAGCTTTTGCACCAATATAATATATCGTGTTTATCCTCTGACAATGACTTAATCTTAAACTTAGCATTATAATGAATGCAACACTTTTTCTGTTCTTAGTTTAGTTCAAATAATCATATATTTATTTTTGTGTTTATTTATTTATTTATCTATTTATTCATTTTATTTTATTTATTATTTATTTATTATTATACAAACTTAAAGTTTGTACTTTCAAACCCAGTTCGACAACCACTTCTCTTTTCCCTCCAACGATATCGTGCATAGAACTTATTTTAGTGAAGGTTTTTAGTGGCTTTTCCTTCAAATTTATAAAATTCTGTGATATTATTTTAAACATTTGTAATAATATTTCAGTTGTAAGGTGCTTCAACCAAATCTCTGTAATACGAGCATTATAACTATAAATATTGTAAACATTATGCCACAATAAAATAAAATAAAGTAATGATTTGATAACTAGACCACCCATACTTGCATATTCTAAACCAAATGAGCCACTAGTCTTATCTACAAATGCCCCGAAGTTTGCAGTTGGTGCAGTTATATTTCAAAATAATAAACCAATTACGTTTCCGTCGAAAACTCTTACTGAATGCCAACACAGGTATGCACAAATCGAAAGGGAGTTATATGCCATCGTTTTTGGCGCAACAAAAATGCACCAATACATTTATGGTCAGGAAATTAAAACGGAAACTGACCATAAGCTATTGGATTCACTTTTTCGAAAACTATTAGCAGAAATTCCTCTTCGCTTACAACGCATGATGTTGTGTCTTCAAGCTTATAACTTGAATGTTGTTTACAAGTAAGGCAAACATCTCCAAGTCGCTGATGTACTTTCGAGAGCACCTTTGCCAACCTCTGATGACTCAGAAATAGATACAAACATTCAAATACATGCCAGGTTTATAAAGTCTTGTCTCTCAGTATCACCAAGTAAATTAGAAGATATAGAAATAGCCTCTGCAAATGATCCCGAATTACAAGAACTGAAATTGTATATCGATCAGGGTTGGCCAGTACGCAAAAGCCTCTTACATGAAATCGCTAAGCCTTATTGGAACAATAAACACGAAATTTGTGCAATCGTTAACTTGATTTTGAAAAATTAAAGTGTCATAATTCCTAATGAACTCCGATATCAAATTTTAAACATTATACATGAGGGTCATCTGGGTATTGAAAAATGTAAGTGTCGTACAAGAAATGTAATTTTTTGGCCTGGTATGTCGGCGTATATCGAAAATTTTGTTGCAAAACGTTCAACATGTAAACGATTTCAAAATTCCAATAGGAAACAGCTACTTATGTCTTTCCCTATCCCAGATTTACTGTGGGAAAATATTGCAAGTGATTTATTCGAATGGAATAGAGATATCTACCTTCTTTGCGTAGATTACTATTCAAAATTCATCGAAATCGCTAAATTAACATCTAATAAGGCCTCACCTGTCATCATACAGTTTAAGCCAATCTTTGCTCGGTATCGGATACCAAAGCTATTGATTTCGGATAATGGTCCCCATACAACTCAAATGAGTTCAGAACTTTCTTCAGCTCTAGGGGAATCGAGCATAAAACAAGCAGCCCCTATTATTCGCAATCAAATGGTTTGGCTGAGCGATCAGTACAAATAGTCAAAAAGTTATTAACTAAATGTAAGGATTCAGACACCGATCCATATCTAGCCCTTCTTAACCTGCGAACCACGCCTAAAAATGGTAACTCTGGACTATAAAAACACTCTAAAACGAGAACAACGTGCTTCGAAATCGTATTATGACGCAACACTAGTAACTAAATAAAGATGATAAAATTTTATTTAAAAAACTTCCTGATTCAAATTGGATAAGTGGAGAGGCGAGTGAACAATGAGAGGAACCTCGTCCATATACGGTAACTGATCGGGAAGGGAATTGTTACAGAAGAAACCGAAAATATATTTTGCTTGACAATACCGGTCATAACTTTAATGAACTTGAAGAAATCGAATTTGAAAATGTTAAAGAAAATATAAAAACAGAAACTATTGAGAATAATATTACACAAACTTACGAATCAATGTAGATAATGAAGATAAGAACCGCCTTGGAATTAGTTCGTAAGTAATTTCTTAATTCTAGTACAGATATTTATATTAACTATCATAATTATATCGACTTGTATAATGTTATCATTAAATCGTGGGGCGCGTGAAATTTCTATCAACAGTCAACCGCTCATATCATTACAAATACTATTGACATGTATGTATTGACATTATATTTTTTTGTCCGATTAATGCCCTAGATTGATGAGGGGAGTGGTGTGATGATTGGTGCCTAAGACCTACTGAATTATTTTTTTAGTTTTTCGTACATTATCTACATCATTATTATCTTTATTGTCAATGAAGCATTTTTTTTTACTTATTTTATTTCTTCTTATTATACTTCTTCTTTTTTCACAATAAATCGGAACATGTCGGAGCTATCCCACTTCTGAAGCTGAAAAGTTAAAAGACAACAACTGAAGGAAAGTATGTAAATGAAATAAATACAGGATTATACACGCGAATCAGCGAAACTCGGCGTCAGCCTGCACGTCCTGTTCGACCGAATCTGAGTTTGGGAGTTGCCATTATATATTCCATATAGCTGGAAATCATGACATAAAAAATTGTACCAACATTAGTACAGAATTTATTAGTTGTTCTCTAGCCAAAGAAAAATTTAATATTGAAATCGATGTGAAGTATTTAGCAAATGATATAAAATGTCCTATGAGCAATTACTATAAGTTGTTTAAAACTCCATTCAAGGTCTAGAAAACAATTATTCAGAGCTAAAATGCCTGGTGGACAGTGGACATATCGATATTCCCGTACTTACACATGTGACGATGTATGTATGACTTAAATGGTTACCGTCTGATGGATTGTACAGTGAATATGGTCTAGTCTTCTATGTCAGAGAGATATTTCTCTAGGAAAAACATGTATTATTCCTGTTGGTGTTTAATTAGAAAAGTGCAGTACAATATGGATTCTGTGTTATATTTAATTGCAATAAATAGATTCCATCTAGTCACAAACCTCGAATTTTGTAACTATTTCGAGCAACGAGGCGATTTCCTGAAACTGTGCAATAACAAATTTATAATATGTATTTGGCGATTTTAGTGTTGATGGGTTAAATCACAGTACATATCAACGCCACGTTGCACAAATAATTAATGATAATACGCCAGTGATACTAATCCCTAAGCCTACAAGAATAGCAAATAAGTTTAACGTACTACATATACTTTTAATGCAGAGCAGTTCAATAGTTCAGGAGTTCAATAATACAACTGAAAAATTTAAAAATTTAAAGCGCTATTAGTAAATAATACCGTCTATTAGGAAACGTATCGGCGCTTTCGGAACAGTTGTAACAGCAGGTAAATGTTAGTGAAATTACTTTTCATTAGAAGAAAAATTGAAAATTCCATCTCCCAAAAAGAGATGTGGAGGCATTAGAAAAAATATATGTGCTGGATCACACAAACACACCATATTTATCAATGTCACTAAAGAAAATACCATTGTAATTCACATTCAAATTTACTATCTATTGTACTCTAAAAGTAAAGAACTGAACAAATTAAATTCCAATATAGGGTAACAAGATAGAAATGATTATTTTTCCAATTGTTATGTATTAGTAGCTTTAAAAGTTACCAATGACATCCAGCTGTCAAAATATTCAGTAAGGTTGCCATTTTATCATGCATCGTTTTACGCTTGGCAAAACGAAATTATTAAAACATATTATCGAAATTCCTGCTCAGGTGTAAATAAGCAACGTGAATTTCATTGCGAGGTGTGCAAGCAATTCGTGGCACCCTGGAAAAGTTTGAGCGTGAGAATAATCTTCCGCCGTAGTGGCCAGTATCGAATAAGTCCCAAAAAGGTCAATTCGGCGCCGACCAGCTGAATTGGGCATCACCATAGAGTCAACCCGGCTTATTTTGCAGCTGGGTTTGGGTCTACATCCGTGTAAGATTATGCCGTGAGTTCGCTAATTGGACCGCTGGAAATATTGGCCAGAGGTCGGGATTTTGGGCAAAAAATCATCTTTTCAGACGATGCCCATTTTTGATTAGGCGGTTAGGTCAACAAGAAAAATTGCCATTCTTGGAGCGAGCACATCCACAAGTGGTCGGCCAAGCATCAATGCATAAACAAAAATTGACTGTCTGGTGCGATTTATGGCATGGCGGTATCATCGGGCCTTATTTCTTTTGAAACGAGGAACGAGACACCGTGACCGAGACACATGGTTTCAAGTATAGAGCGATGTTAACCAATTGGCCGCCGCGATTTAACACCACTCGATTATTTTTTCTGAGGCTACGTCAAGTCCTTAGCCTACGCCAGCAAGCCAACCACTTTGCACGAGCTCGAAGCCAACATCCGACACGCTATTGGGGGAATAACGCCGCACATATTGGACCAAGTCTTCAAAACTTGGACAGACCTCTGGAAGCACTGCCAGGGAAGCCGAGGCGGCCATTCGAATGATGTACTGCTTCACACATAATGGAACGTACATAGTTTCAAAATAAAGTTTATATCTCACACTATCGTTGTTTTATTTAAATTTTTTTTCTTATCGTTCTTATCTGCTCACCCTTTAGTAAATTTAAAACTAGCGATAAAAAACCAATGTTCGCCATCTTCTTAAATAACTTTTTGTACTGAAATGAAACAACTCACATTACAAATTTAACATGAGTAAAAGATTCTTGTCGTTGGCACCATCTGAGCAACAAAGCTTTTAAATTTTCTCACAAGTTTCGTCGTTTCTTTGCTATATTTCGCAAGTTGTCTATTTTTCTACAATACATACAGTCAAGTCTCGTTTTCGCGCAAATCTCTAGCAAGTACACTAGTTTTTTTTTTTTCCAAATATTGCACTTCGCGAAAGATATTCAGCCGAAAGAATTTTATGGCGCCAAATCCGAAGGAAATTTTTCCCAAAGAAAAGTCGAAAAATCATTCGATTCTACGTTTTGGTGACTGTGACGGGACCTTTCGTAAACTAACTCGGTGGAACACGGAAGAAACCAAAAAAGGAGAACTTCCAAAGTGAATCGGTAACGGGTAAAAACAGTGTTCTAAACTGTAACGGTAACAGTTCGCATTAGTACAATTATATAGGTATGATCTAGTGTTCCAGATTATTCAAGGACCAACACCAGGAACATCGTGGGAATCCCCATCACCAATCGCAGAAGGAATAAATTCCTTAAATACTAAAGAAGATATCAAGACTTCGTTATTCCGAATCATTCTGATAAGAGGATTGCCAGATACGTGGCAAATTTCTTTATTCGAACGTGCGCCAAAAATAAAAATCGCTCAGCAGTGCCAATTTTCCATAAAACAAAAGAAAATCAATTGTAATTACCAATTAACGCTCCATAGAGGCACTTTCGATATAAAAGCAATAATTTCGGAAACTGTTTCGAAAAGCTTCAACGGTAGTACCATAAGTTCGTTGCTCATTACTCTATAGCTGCTCATCGTAGCTTCTTCAACAAATTGCAGCTTCCGTTGTCATTTTATTTGTATTTTATTACAATTTGGTATACATAACATACATTGGTCTTCGCTTTTGCTCGTCGTTCACACATCAGCCACATAGGATCTATGTGCCTTGCTAAGCTTAGCTACAAAATTTCCACTCTTTATTTTGTCACTGCTGCTAGTGTTGTTGCTACTTGTTCTAGCTAGTAATTTCATACTGTAATTTACTAGATTTCGCCTTAAATTTAGTACCATTAATCAAATTTCGCCAGCGTCAGATTTAATCCACTTTCTCTCAAAAAATATTTTCGCTAGAGAAAATCATTTAAAGAAGGAGATCGGTTCAAATAAGTTCCACAATAGAACAAAGTCAGATCGTCATATTAACTAAAAGCTCTAATCAACTTGCTCAAACATCAATAGTAATAAGGTATTTTGTCGTCATGTCTCTCAATAGTTTGAAAACATCTCGTGCTTGTCGAAACAAAAACATTGTCGGAGACAGAACTTGAATTCCGTTTAGGTTTTGTTGAATTTTATTTGAAAAAGACAATTGCCTAACAAAATCAAATTGAGGGTTTGGGACAATCTGTTGCAAGCCATAGTGAATTAAAAGAGGTTTATGTTTCCACTAAATCGAAAATTCTATGGGAAATGGGCTTCTATGAGAAATAGGCAATGCTGCGTCAGAGATTACCGTACCTATACCTCAGCCAGTTATCATTTACCTTTTGCAAAACTGCCACGATTTAGTGAGAAGTACTCGGAGTACAAAAACTTCATTAATACATTCAAAACACGTGTTCACAATGAGTCAACTCTTTCTAAAATAGAAAATTTTAATTAGTTCCTAAATTGTTTAACTGACCAAGCTTTAGGATTGATTTGATTTTTAATTTGATTTATGTGATTATATGATACATTTCATGACAGACCTGCGAAGCGTTTTGTTTTTTAAAGGCTTATCTGCAGGAGATTATATTGTATTTACATTTGCTGTTTACTATTTATCCATCATCAAAAATGAGCGTTATGTACATAGCAAAAAAAAATAAAAAATATGGTAAATTTCTATATAGGAAGGTAAAGATTAATTAGATTACATTCAGGTAACTGACCCTTTCCGAGCTTTTAGATTTATAACAATACTGAATATGTTGCCTTTCAGACTTAAATCTAGGAGTATTTTAGGACTAAGCTTATCTGCCGAACATGTGCACAAGTTTTAAGAAAAATTTTTTTTAAAAAAGACCACCCTTTCATGTGGACAAGCCCGGCCTCTATGATTTAGAGGCATATGTTGCCTGATTTACCGACCTAGGAGAGCGTTTCTATACTCCCCGTCGATCCTATAATGATGCTTTCCAAGTCTCCTTCCAGTAGACAATTATTATAAATTCCTTCAAATTTATTTTATATCTGACATGGACAATCAAGCGCTTACATGATGTGAATGATAGCGGGGCTTTAATATGCGAATTGCATCTGAGTTATAAGAAATATTACGTCAGAATAACGAATTTATTGTATTAAGTTCTTTAAATCTGCAATAAAATCTAACCAAAATTTGTAAGAGCTTCGGATAGCTATTCATGCAAATAAATCTCCTGTTAGTCAGTATCGTAGTAGATATAATGATATATAGTTTTGAGTGGACAAGAATTTGAAAGTAGAGATATTATTTAGCTTGCTCGAAATGAATCATTACGCAGTATATGTGAAACGCATAGTTCATATGAGCTTTACAATATCCACTTTTATTTTGTAAAGGATGAGATGGTTATTACAATATAATAACATTCTTCAAATAAATTCTACTTCAAATAACCTGAAGCAGGATAAACTGTTTCTGTGTGAACTTTTATGATCGATCGATTTAGCCAGTAGCTCAATTTTGACATGTACGTCAAAATTCAAACAGGTCGGCTAACCTACGTATATTCGCCTTAATCAGAAAAAGCTTATAGCTGAGAGCTATATACATACATCTACCCGATGCCTTGCGTGCCGATGAAAGTGTGTTAAATATTGGTAAGCGGTACATTTTGCCTTCTACCATCACCAGTAGTCCGCGATATAAGCACGAAAAGACACAGGATGTAATGGCATACGTTAGAGCTTATGGGCGCCGTGATCTCTTTATAACAATGACATGCAACCTTAAAAAGAAAGGAAGTAACAAATAATTTGCTTCCGGGTAGAGAAATTTATGATCGGCATTTTATCATTGCGAGAGTTTTCCATGCAAAAGTAACATACAATCCGGTTTTGCTTCGCACGTTCAATGCTCATATTACTGTTGAGCTCTGCAGCTCAATTGAATCTATTAAATATATTTGCGAGTATGTTAGTAAAAGAAGTGACCAAGCAACATTTGCTCTGTGGAATCAACAAGATGAGATAGATCTGTACCAAAACGGAGAATATTATCCTTTAGTATCCAATCCTTTAGTATCCATGAACACTCGTCTACTGTTGTAGACCTAGCAACACAATATGATTACGGCATTTTTCCGCCGTCATTTTGGTTTTTTACAATGTTTTCGAACCATTGAGCCTTTGGCAGCAGTTTAAAAATAATTTGGCCAAAGACATCTTAAATCGCGTGCGAAATATCCTTTCACATATTGATTTTAATATAAGAATATTCAATGAAGGTTTGATTCTTATTAAACAAATAGTTTCATCAATAAGTAACAAAAATGTTACTGATATTGGGCTTCCTCTGTCAAACGATAGTAATAATGGAAACTCATTACTGGGCATTGAATTCTTTACAGAGACCTCATAAAACAAAGAAAAGCTTCTCCAACATGTGAATAGATGTGATCGCTGCTTGAGTATGGAGCAAAATTTGGTATTCAATAACGTTCTTCACAACATTGAACAACATAAAAAAAAGATATACTTTTTAGATGCTCCAGGAGTAACGGGCAAAACATTTTTGATTAATTTAATTTTAGCATAAATAAGATCCTCGGGAAAAATTGCCATTGCGGTATTGGTATTGCCGTAACTCTTTTGCAAGGTGAACGAATAGCTCCTACTGCATTTAAATTACCACTTAACAATGCCCAGATCAGTAATTCGGTTTGCAAAGAGCGACACCGAAGTTATACCAGAACAAATTAGATGAATGTACTAAGGTTCACAAAATGTTTCTAAAAAGTTTTGACAGAACATTAAGGGACTTAAGACCGATGGACGTACAATTTGGAGGAGTAACGATGCTACTTAAAGGAGATTTTCGCCAAACATTGCCCCTTATAACGAACAGACGAAGTAAATGCATACCCAAAAAAATCCCCATTATGGCAATTTATTAAAAAGATGATGTTTCTTTTAAAAAAACATGGCAGTTCACCTAAAAAACGATGGCAATGCTGAAGCATTTGCAGAAACTCGTCTGCGCATTGGAAATGGAACATTTCCTCAAAAAAAATGGAAAAGATAATCTTTCTTTTGGACACCAATTAAGTAAAATTGATGAGTTATTAGGTCGGATATATCCCTCCATTCAAGATATCCATAGTTTAGAAAAATAGCTATTCTTGTACATAGAGACGATTCTGCGCCAAATGCTAATGAGCTAATTTTGACAAAGTTTAATGGTGTACATCACCTTTATAAATCCGTCGATACTGCAGTTAATGTAGATGATTCGGTACATTTGCCAACTGAACTCTTAAATTCTGAATTCTTAAATTCAGTTGGCAAAAGTCCACCAGGCCTCCCAGGACATTTGATTTCGTTAAAAATTGTAGTTGTATTAAGAATCATTGTATTAAGAAACTGTGCAATGGAACAAGTTTGCTGCTTAAAGTTCTGTGATCCAATGTTTTTGAAGCAACCATTTAACAGGACCAGGTACAGATGAGTATGTAAGGACTGAAAAGAATAAAATTTGGAAACTTCAAAGAAAAAAAAAATATTTTCATAATTCATGTAAATATTTTTATTTGCTTTAAAACTCCGTTTTTATTAAATTCATTCACAATTACAAAAAATTAAAAAAAATTATTTGGGTTCCCGTTCTTTCCTCAACTTATTTCGAATATCCTTCATAAGGTTGGGGATAGCTACATCCGTGATCTTTTTGGACGGTATTTTCCATTTAGCACTAAAATCTTTTACGTCCTTTGCACACTGCTCACTTTTTCTCAATTTAGCTTTGACCAAAGCCCAATACCTTTCAATGGGACGGCACTGTGGAACATTGGGTGGATTCATGTCTTTTGGAACAAAGTCCACATTTTTAGCAACAAGAAAGCTCAACGCCGCATGAGCATAGTGAGCTGAAGCTAAATCTGGCCAAAATAGTAGTGAACCCTCATGTTTGCTTAAGAAAGGAATCAACCATTTCTTTAGGAGCTCGTTAATGTACACTTCTCCGTTAATTGTTCCCGTTGTAATAAACGATGAGCTTCTGTGTCCACTTTGGCAAATGGCCTGCCAAACGAGATATTTTCACCTGAATTTTTCCATCCCAATCGAAGTTGTAGATTGCGGAAGAATCTCAGCTTCAAACGAGTTATAAAACTGCTCACCTGGAAGAGTAGTAAAGTCGGCTTTGACATAAGTTTCGTCATCCAAAACCAAGCATGCTTTCTTGTTGCCGGTGAACTCGTATAGCTTTCGGGCTCGTGTTTTTTGACATTTTTTTGCTTTTCAGTAACTTTTGGTATTTTTTGTTTTTTTCGTGTTTTTAGACCGTTACGTTTTTTAGATCTTTGTACCATTGTTTGGTTGGTATTACATTTCCGAGCAACATCTCTGGATGACATAGTCCAGTTTTTTACTCCAAAATTTGTATCATGTGCTCCACTTTTAGCTCCACTTTTCTGTTTTCGCGTAACGGTCAACGTCTCCAAATATCGTTTGATAACAGAGTCCACTATACTGCATGCTATGTTTAAATTTTTTGCGATGAAATGGTTTGGACGCGAAGTATTTTCGAGCCATTTGTCGATGATCTTTTTATGGTGTTCCTCTTGACTCATATTTTATAAATATTTTAAACTGCGCCGAACTAAAATCAATAACAAACTGAAACTAGAGAATATACAGGCTAATTTGGATACAAAATGGCATTGCAATTTTTACGTATTGGAAGTATAGCCCGTATTAAAATTTACGGATTTTATTCGTTTCAGTCCTTATTCATTCCAAGAATACCAATGATAAGTTGTACATCGCTATGGCTATTAGATAAATATACCGGAATTGACTTAAGCTGCGAGTGTTTTTTACGGGGACAGATTTCTGTAGCCCGTTTGCGAGCAAATGAACAGGACAATTTATTTATATTATCCACTAATGGAAACACCGCAAATGTTACGTATAAAGAAGTACTTCAGCTGAAAAACCGGGTATATATTATGTACATAGGTATGTATTGGTAAAGCATGAATTCGCTTTTGAATTCGACATGTATTCTCATTCAGCGTGCAAGAATTTTTAACCAAACTCAATTCATATAATAATTTGTTCATCCTTATCCAAATAAAAAAGTATTTATGATGATCTTCTATAAGGAAAGGCTACTCATTTCTTGATTTATTATAAAAACAAATATGTAGAAAGATAATATTTTTGTATCCTTTGGGAAGGGCCGTAAAAACTGCGAATTTTCTTCACTCTCCTCCTACAGACCCATTGCACTTACGTTCCTTCTATCCGAGGCCAAGGAAACGCTGATAAACCATCAGCTCATGAAATATCTCAAAACACGAAAACAGCAGTACGGTTATCGTACCAACAGGTTCACTGGTGATTTGATGGCATGTATTATCGAAAAGTGAAACCAAAGTCTACGTCAATCTGACGAAAACAAAATACTTGCACTTGATATTTCTCAGGCATTTGACAGAGTTTAGCATCAGGATATTTTGTCGAAAATGCGTGCTTTTGGATCGACGACTCTTTTCTTCAATGGATTAGAAATTACATTTCGGGACGTTTAATTCAAGTTGTCTTGGATGGTTTCAAGTCTGAAATTCACAAAATAAATGCTGATGTGCCCCAGGGCTCCGTTCTTTCCCCGGCACTCTTTTTAATCTTCATTAATGATCTCTTGTCTGCTACCTCTAATCCTATATATTCGTTTGCTGACGACAGTACTCTCTGGTTTTCATATTCGTTCCCGAACTTACGTCCCTGCTCTTCGGCTGTAGAATGGGAACGGCAGCGTATGTCAAGCCCATTAAATTTTGATATTAACAGCATAACTAATTGGGGAACCACTAACAGAGTAGAATTGAATGCTTCCAAAACCCAGCTATTACCCATGGATGGCACTTGCGTCGCTGAAACCGATAAACTGTCCATTCTCGGTATGTGTGTCAATGACAACTTACGTTGGAATGACCACGTATTCGGTGTCAGAAATGTCTAGGTTTCCTCTAGCGATGTAAGAAATATTTTACCCCCCCTGATCTGGCCTCAATATATAAGGCATTTATCCGCCCGAAATTGGAGTACAATGCCCACATCTGGACGGGTGCACCCAAGACATCTCTGCACCTACTAGGTGATACTAATATCACTCAAACAATGGACAACCTCGAACGCCGCCGTAATATCTCGTGTCTCACTCTATTTTATCACTATTTCTACCACCAGTGCTCCATAAAAATCACCAGTAGCATTCCGCCCCTCCCAACTTTTAACCGTAACACCCGTCTCGCTATGAATACTCATCAGTATACCCTCAAACACACTTTCGGACGTACTCTAAAATATCGTGATTCGTTCCCTAGCAGTACAACTCGCTTATGGAATGCACTGCCTAGCTCCTTTCAAACCTTCAAACATGTAAAACCAACGTTCACCGGTACCTCTCTTTCCATCCTCCCTAATTTTCTTTCGTTCGCGCTGTGTGCAAACATTTTAAAGGTGCTTAATCCCGAACCGAAAAAACCGAAGAACTTTCCATTTTCGGTATGTTTTTCAATGATAATTGACTTTGGAATGACCACATATTCGATGTCGCCAAAAATGCTGCGCAATGTCTAGGTTTCCTCAAGCAATGTAAGAAACATTTTACCCCCTCTGAGCAGGCCTCACTATATAGGGCGTTTATCTGCCCGAAATTGAAGTGCAATGCCCACATCTGGTCAGGTGCCCCTAATACCTTTTTGCACTTTCTGGATAGGGTTGAAAATCGTGTGATAAAACTCGTAAGTGATGCCAACATTACACAGTCATTCGACACCCTCGGCGTATCGTCTCCTGTCTCACCTAATGGTATCGCTCTTTTCATCAAAAACACTCCACCGAATTTTCCAGTAGCATTCCGCCCCTTTAAGCTTTTAACCGTAAAACTCGTCTCGCTATGAATGCTCATCAGTACACCCTCAAGCCCACCTTCGAACGTACTCTGAAATATCGTGATTTTTTAATAAGTCGTACAACTTTAACGAGATCTTTATTTCCTATAACTTGCAAACATTTAAAACCAAAGCACTTCCTTATCTCTCTTTTTTCCCTTCCTAACTTCCCTTCGCCAGCGCTATGTGCAAACATCTTAAGGGTATATAAAATCCCTTGTGCATGCGCCAATTATTTAAAAAAAAGTAACATCAGCTATTGTACCAAATAAACAATCCACGTATTGCTCTCTTTTTTATTTTAAATAAAAACCGTTATTAACTGATTAAAATTCAAAAGGAAAAGTATTATTTTCTATTTATAATATTTTTAAAAAGCCTTTTTTATATGTATACATTTCATTTATTCATTGTTTCATTTAACATTTTTATTAACATTTTTAAATGTTAGTTTAAATTGTATTTATTAAATTTAGCATTATGGTCGTGTGGATTTCATAGTTTGCAGAAATAATCTTTCCTAGGTTCTTCACTAAGATTGTCTATACTCATTTTTTACAAAAAAAGTAGGTATACCATATTGTACATTATGCAATCGTTCTAAGTTCGACTCAAAAGCTAGACATCTGTGTAGAGTTTTGAGTAAAAACATAAAAGGTACCAACATTTAAGGCTCTGATTCTATGGAAAGCCAAGAAACGAGTTACAATAATTTCGAAGCATCAAAGATGTTATCTGAAAATTCCTCGTTTACCTGCGAATATCAAGTTTGCGAATATGTATGTGGTTTCAAATGAGAAGCCTTTAACCATATTTCTATTTTGTTTGTCTATATTTAAATTGTACCTCCAATGTGACAAGCAACGTTTGTCAAAAAAAAATTTAACCATAACACAGACTGTAACCATAACAATCCATTGTTTCCTCTTTTATCTTTTGAAGTTCTAGTGGGAGCCTTGAATCCATCCTTGTGTACAATTGTGTAACATCACAAGCTATCATATACGCACTTATGTACATATATGGTATGCATGAGCGTTCTCTTGTCTCACACTATCGCCCACGTCTAATATACATATTTGGCAAATAAACAAAAATGTTTAATGAATTAATGAAACCCTCTTGCCGCAAAATATGACTTATAACATACCATATATTTATTCCATACATTTTATGGAACTAGTATACATGATCAGTCGCCGCCACGGCGTTGAAAGAGTGAGTTCGCGTAAGTTGCAGTCGTCGGATTTTATTTTGGGAGAGAATGGTAAAAAGTTGAACAAGGTTATTGCATCAAATTGGTTCAAAGCTTTGGGATTCTCAAGTGCTGATAAGCCTTGAGCAACATTCACAGATGGTAAAGTAATTCTGGTACCGGATATTGCCGTGGTAGAAGCAGCCAGGAGAGTACAAAAAGGTGGTAATGAAACACTCACCTAGGCAAAAAAATGGAGTAGAATGTCTCCAAATGTAATAAACTGCTCTTATATCAGCAAATACTACAACCTCTGGGTACAAAGAACATCAAATTACAAATCATACAAAGATCCCAAAATAAGGTATTGGGATTTACGTGTGAACATATGAGTTTTATCAAATGCTTTTTAATCTTATCTAGTAAGTACAGAGAGGTCTTGTAGGCACCTGACCAGATGTCAGCAATTTTGGGCGCATACAAATACCCGTATACGAATACGAAAAGCATAGAGCACTTCCATTATTTCATTTATTGGCTTAGTACAAATAACAACAAAAGTCTTTTATAGTGTAAAATAGTGCTCGAAGGAATTACTTTATTTATATATTAATTTGATTTAATTAAGTACTAAGTATAATTTAAGGTTAACATAAGAGAAGTATAAGAAGTAATCATAAGTAGAAATAAATTCACGGTTCTAAAAAAAAATATGATTATCTATAGTATATAATAAATTCTTTAATAAGACGTGGGGGAAGGAAATGAAGTAGATGATTGGAAAATAGTAAGTATGAAATTCGAAAATAAAAAAAATTTGTGAGAGTAAGTAAGTAAGAAAAATTGTGTTTTTCGTTTTGATATGGAAATGAATGGTTCCGGATGATATTATGAAGAAACATACAGCATCTAATTTTGCAAAAGATGCAAAAGATGTTGGAAAGAGCACACTAGCGCGAGTTTGTGATAGTAAGGTATGTGGTTAAATCTTCCTATTCCGAAAATATAACGAACCATGTCATTAAAAGCAACGAGTTATTAATGCTGAGAACTGGAATCCAATTTGCAATAAACGACCATGGAATAATCAAACATCGGCGCAAGAAGGGACCTAACTAACCTCAGATTACTTTTATGTAGAATACACGTACGTGCAACAATATAGTTAACCTATTCTGTGGCGAAGAATAACCGATTAACTCCATATCCAAATTGTAACCAATGAGCGGAATACCATCAATATCGAGTGTGCTTTTTGAAATCAGTATAAGCTGACTTTTATTAGGATTTAAATTCAGACCATTATGTTGGGATTATTTAATAATAGAAAACAAGTCTGAGTTAAATCTGGTTAGAAGGTTTTCCACCAGTCCGAGTGGTCGGGACAAATATATTTTTTTTATCATAGTGATATAAATGCATAGAGGCACTACGTCAAACATCAGGTCATTATTAAATAGACTAAATAGTAGTGGGATAAGAATTAAACCTTGAGGTATTCATAGCTGAGAAGACTTTCCATCCACAACAACCCCTTTGAAAATAATTTGTTAGATAACTCTTAATCAAAAGAACGTGCTGTTGTTGAAACCAAAGTACAGTTTCATTTTCATCCATAAAATCTCATGATTAACTGTGTAGAAGGCTTTTATGAAGTCGAGTAGGCAGAGAAGAGTGAGATAATGTTTACCATATTGGATTTTTTAATCATCAACCAATTTAACCACAGCTGTGGAACAGATATGATGGGTTCGAAAAGCTGACAGCATCTGACATTAAATCAGAATGATTGAGGTGACCAGATATCAGTTTTGCAAGAATTTTCTCGAAAACCTGAGAAAGATATGATAAAATACTTATTGGGCGGAAGTCAGAAGCCGATAGGGGTCTAATTTTCTTAGCACAGGTAAAACCTTGGAAAAGAGCGAGAAAAGTTGAGCACATCTATAATATGGGAAGTATTATTTTTACAAAACGAAAATTTGGTCCATTGTGAATCGCATTTGATTTAAGTGCGTTAATTAGTATAATCACTTCCACTTCGGTAGTTACTTCAATCCCCAAAGAGGATGGTTGAGCAAACAAAAGGTGACCCTGGCGGATAAACGGGGAATGTTGTATTGATTTGGTGTGAACGAATTACATAAATTGTCAGTATCCGACATTTTTTTGTTTGTATTCTTTTTACCAATTCCAAAAGAGTGCAGATTTATCCAAAGCTCTCGGGTGTTAACTTAGCATTAAGTTTAGAGAGAAAATAAATTTTGTTCCCTCTTGTTAATGAAGAGTAATTTCTAGGTCTACTAAAACTTAGTCATTAGTAGCAAGCTTTAGTTTTCATTTAGCTTATAGTTTTCTGGGAGGTTATATTGCACGATGAACTTCAGTTGAAAACCAAGAATATTTTGTAAAATCAATATTATATGTGTAGAATAACAGTCAGTGATTAATACAACCACCACGTCAAGAAGACTCGGTTGGAATTTGGCCCGTGGCATGAGAGTTAACTACCACCAGATCACAAGAGGCAACATGGTAAAATTTTGAAAAATAATAGCTCAAAAGAATAATTATGATATAAACAAGTTGAAGGAAGCATCTTACATTATGATTTGCAATTTCAACAACTAGGTATTCCGTGTCATGACCAATGGGATTCCCCAAGATACTCCAAGTCAAATCAAGCTTATGATAAATTGCAATCCTACCACCGGTTGTGTCAATTTATTATCCGGAACTACTGAATACCCGGGAATGAAATAAATTTTACTGTAGTCATTTTCATAAGCGAGTGTGCTAAACCACGTTTCACTAAAACTAACTATATCACGTTCTGACTCAGAAAATGTATGTTAAATATACATACATAAGTTTCGATAAATCCAGGCTACTGGCATTGAAGTGGCGGACATGTAATCTTTAACTAGTGCCAAAAATGTTGATTAGCACGTAGATCGCACCTCAATCTTATACGACGAACTTGGTACATTAAGGGCCGAAGTGAGGGTCAATATTCTGATACAGCTTAGCAGCAATCTGTTTCACCAGTTCAATAGGGGTTTCTTCTGATCTGAACGATTATGTCTCGTAGGCTCTCTCCTCACTTAAAATCAGCTAACTCCTCTCTTATTTTGCAGTTTTCATCCCGTATCTCCAAAGTGTCACTTTACAACTGTTGTATATGCTCTAAGCTTATTTTTGAAACTATTATACATTAGAACTCCTCCAGCAAAGATTTGAAACTTTTAAATTTATCCATAGGATTAGATTCCAAGTCGGGTAGTTGGTCAGATAGTAATGGTTTTTTATCCGAGATTTTCGCAGTTGAAGGGTAGAATTTTGATAAGTAGTTACCTAATTGGGATCTGTCAGAAGTTACTGCAATGGTCAGAGCAGATTTTTTTTTTAGAGCTTGTTGGCGAGTAGTAGTTGAGATTGTAGAAGTAAAAACAAAACAACATCGAAATAGCAATGAACACAGATGAAAAAATTCACTAAAATGTTTCTTTAGAACCATTTTGCACAAGAAAATTTAACGATGAGAAGGCAAATAACTCCGATCGTATTTAACAACTTCCGTTTGATGATCACAAACACTAAGTGAAATAATTAACTCAGATTAAGACAGAGCAATTAAAAATACGTCTAGCCACTTAAAATCCTAAGTCGCATCATCAAAGGAATATACTGGACTAGAAGTGGCAGATAAGATATCATTAATAAAAACTATGAAGAGAGTCGGTGACAAAACGGAGCCCTGTGGCACACCATCACTTATTTTGTGATGGAAAAACAGTTTAATCAATCCCAACTGAAACCACTTTCGGTCAACGAGCCTGCTGAAAAACTCTTTCGGATGCCTTTGAAATATCAAGTGCAACTTAAGGGTGGCCAGATTGCTATGGTAGTTTTTCCAATTATTATGTTTCAGCAGCTGTCAAAGTTACCAATGGCATCCAGCTTTCCAAATATTCAGTAAGGTTTGCCATTTCATCATGCATGGTTTTACGCTTGCCGAACGTGCGAAAATCACTAAAAAATATTATCGAAATTCCGGTTACTTGTAAATACGCAACGTGAAATTCGTCGTGAGGTTGGCCGTCATCATGACTTCAGTGTGCAGGCAATTCGTCGGACAGTGGGAAAGTTTGTACGTGAGTACACTCTCTTGGATCCTAAGCCACCAACCGGATAGAGATTGGTGAGTAATGGAGGAAACATAGCCGCGGTAACGGCCCGTATCGAAGAAGACCCAGAAATGCCGGTTCGGCGACGGATTGGGCATCGCCAAGGAGTCAACCCGGCTTATTTGGCGATTGGATTCGGGCCTACATCCGTATAAGATCGTGCCGACGCAAGACGGCCATAGACTTTGCCGTGAGTTCGCTATTTGGGCACTAGAAATGTTTGGCTCAGCGGCTAGGTCAACAAGCAAAACTGCCACCATTGTAGCGATCACAATCCACAAATATTAGGCCAACCATCAATGCATTCACAAAGATTGACTCTTTGGTGTGGTTCATGGCATGGCGGCATCATCGGGCCTTATTATTTCTTTCGAAATGAGGAAGGAGACCTGAGACCGTCAATGGTCTCAGGTATTGAGTAATGTCAACCGACTTTCCGTGGTAATATCTCGACAAAATCGATACATCCATACTGTGGTTCCAACAAAACGGCGCTACGTGCTATACAAGCGGCGCAGCGCTTGAAGTTGTGAAGGAGTTATTTGGCGACTGGGTCATCTCACGGCAAGTGTTCATCAATTTGCCGCCGTGATCATGCGATTTGATACCACTCAACTATTTTCTCTGGGTATACGTCAAGTCTACGCTAACAAGACAACCACTTTGGACACGTTATATTTAACGTTTTTAGGGATAGACTGGATTAATGCTGTTTGCTGCCTGCCCAAAAAAAGTCCTGAAGAATAGGATTATTGAACCAACTTACAGAATGGTTTCGCCAACGTGGAAGAACGCCCCTTCAGAAGAAGCCGACATACGAGTACCATATACCATTGGGACGTTGTGTTCATTAAGACCTTTAAGTTCACCAACGCGAAAGTTTTTTCGTCCATTGAAGGCTCGGCGCATACCAGTGTAGGCGGCGACATAGCACAATCTGTAAGTGTTAAATTTACACAAGTGCATAGAGAGTGATGTTTGGGCTCTGTGGTTATTTCGCTTCATGGTTGGCATCCAACATTTAATTACGAGACCAAATTATTAGTGTAAATTGACTTGTTGTTGTATTTTAGGCAACCATTCGTCTCTCGGTGTAGTGGTTTCGACGATAAAATTGTAACCGCATAAAGTTGAATTCCAGTTTGGAATTTCCACGTAAATGGCGAAATTGTGGTGAAAAAAAAGTGAAGGCGTTAGTTAGCCGTGGACGCAGAGAAAAAGTTGAAATCAACAGAAGTCTATGAAAGTCAGGACAACTCGTATGAACCTATATATTCAGCATGTCCAGGACGTTGTCTTTAGAACTTAGGAACTAATAATTAATAAATCCATTGTAATAAATGTTTCGGCATCATTTTGTCTGCTGTTTGTAGATCTATCTACGCCATTTTTCATATTTAGGTTTTTGAAAACAAAACTTATCGAGTATAATCGAAAACACATTTCTGATGTTGTTTCAAATCCACCGGTTGAGAAGTGACGAAAATTAGCTGTATTTGTCCTAAAAACGGCAGTTTCTTCTCGTATGTACTTAATCGAGGAGCAATCACACGATCGATCCGTTTCTTGTACGAGCATTTTCTCATCTTCATTCTGTGTTTATGTTTTTTTTTTGCTCAATGTTTTGTCCATCAGTATTCTGCTAAGGCTTCTCTATTTCAGTATACGTAATTGTAAGAAGGATTTTAACTGGTAAAAATTAAATATTCGGCTGAAAGTGATATATCAACCCGGATTATCCCACTGTACCGTATGCGGTACATCTTATGAAAAAAAATATGTCTCTTAAACTCAGTTTTTGAATTAATTATTTTCTTAGCACTAAAGTTCTTATCAAAGTGGGTTATGCAATTTTCCTGTCAATTTCCAAATATTTGTTTTCGTTTTGTGTTAGTAAGTAGTTAAAGTTCTGTTTTCTTATTCATTACAAAATATGTCAAAACAAAAGTAAGTAAAAATATCTATAAGGACTGAAACGAATAAAATTTGGAAATATTTTAATTATTTGCTTTAAAACTCTGTTTTTATTAAATTCATTCGCAATCACAAAAAATTAAAAAAAATTATTTGGGTTCCCATTCTTTCCTCAACTTATTTCGAATGTCCTTCATAAAGTTGGTGACAGTTACATCCCTGACCTTTTTGGACACTCTTTTCCATTTAGCATTAAAATCTTTTACGTCCTTTGCACACTGCTCACTTTTCCACAATGTAGCTTTGACCAAAGCCCAATACTTTTCAATGGGACGGCACTGTGGAACATTGGGTGGATTCATGTCTTTAGGGACAAAGTCCACATTTTTAGCAACAAGAAAGCTCAACGCCGCATGAGCATAGTGAGCTGAAGCTAAATCTGGCCAAAATAATAGTGAACCCTCATGTTTGTTTAAGAAAGGAATTGACCGTTTTTTAGGCACTCTTTAATGTACACTTCTCCGTTAATTGTTCCCGTTGTAATAAACGATGAGCTTCTGTGTCCACATTGGCAAATGGCCTACCAAACGAGATATTTTGACCCGAATTTTTCCATCCAAATCGATGTTGTTGATTGCGGAAGAATCTCAGCTTCAAACGAGTTGTAAAACTGCGCACCTAGAAGAGTAGTAAAGTCGGCTTTGGCATAAGTTTCGTTATCCAAAACCAAGCACGCTTTCTTGTTGCCGGTCAACTCGTATAGCTTTCGGGCTCGTGTTTTTATGACTTTTTCTTGCTTTTAAGTAACTTTTGGTATTTTTTGTTTTCTTCGTGTTTTAGACCGTTACGCTTTTTAGATCTCTCTACCATTGTTTGGTTGGTATTACATTTCCGAGCAACATCTCTGGATAACATAGTCCGGCTTTTTACGATGGTACCCACTATTTTCCTGTCCAAATTTGTATCATGTGCTCCACTTTTAGCTCCACTTTTCTGTTTTCGCTTAACTGTTAACGTCTCCAAATATCGTTTGATAACAGAGTCCACTGTACTGCGTGCTATGTTTAAATTTTTTGCGATGAAATGGTTTGGACGCGAAGTATTTTCAAGCCATTTGTCGATGATCTTTTTACGACGTTCCTCTTGACTCATATGTTATAAATATTTTAAACCGCACCGAACTAAAATCAATAACAAATTGAAACTAGAGAATATACAGGCTAATGTGGGTACAAAATGGGATCGCACTTTCTACGTATTGGAAGTATAGCCTGTATTAAAATTTACAGATTTTATTCGTTTCAGTCCTTATTACTATCAACAGAGAACAAACCTTGGATTTAGACGGTTCAATAGTCAACAATTGTTGAGCAATTTAATATTATTTACAAAATCCAAATTTTGCTGTAATTTAGTGGATGTCTTTTTTTGTGTACCATATACGGTAAAGTGGGATAGTTTGACTGTCAACCTGTGTTTTCTCTTGTATACCGAATTCTGTTACTTTTCCGCTTTCCTTCAAAGCCCCGTAAACTGCCGAATCAGTAAATTTCAGTATATTTCCCGTCTTTGTTCGTCTACCTATTTTAACCTATGCCAGTTTTGTACCCCAAAAAAAAAACAAATAAATAAATAAATAAACAACCCTAACAAAAATTAATTGTGTCAATAAGTGTTCGTAGCCCAAATAAAAAAAAACTAAAAAAAAAAAAACAATGGAAAAGTGCTGTGCTAGTGTTTTGTGCTCAATTGTTGACCCCAACGCGGAATGGGTAGCCTGCAATGGTCTCTGCGGAAAATCATTCCATGCCATATGCATCGGACTTACCATTACCTACCTCAAGGAGTATTGCAGTCTCTTCAATTTTTACTGCGACGAGTGCAAAGAGATCACCTTGGCTCACGTTATGCTGGCAATTAAATGCAATAACGAGTCTATCAATGCGATGCTAACCGAGAATAATCATATTAGCAGAACTATTCTCGACAGTATAGAGAAGATTGAAGGCTCAGTAAACTGCATTGACAGTAATGTGGAAGCTTACAAGTCCACAGGAAGATTGATAGAAAAGCAACTGACAGCGATCCACAATCTGTCCAAAAATCAATCTCATCACGACAACGAGAGCGAAGTGATCGAATATCACTTGGATGGATTAAAAGCATTCCTTAAAACAAATTTTGCCAACCTCCTTAAATCCAACGTACTCACACGCATAAACGACTCTATCAATCTACTCCGTACTGATCTCGACTTGCTTTTTCAATCCTACTCCAAAACAATACATCCCACCCCGCATCCATCAGACTCTACGCTCGATGACTTAACCCTAAAAATAATAGACGTCAGCGAGGAACTCATAGCAACTCGGTTGACCGTTGCCGAAATCGGTGAAGAAGTGAGATTGGCTTCCCACAAAATCGATGGAATCCCCGATCAAATTCAACTCCAAGCTAGTTCCCAGTACAATGTCTCAATTCATAATGAATTAGTAGACACGGAGTCATTTTCAAATACTCCTCCCGCCGCCCTAACAACGAAAACCGAAACCGCGCTGCCTATCCCGCCCGCCCCCGCCCCACGCAAACTGCTCAAACAATTCGGAACTTCATGGACCCCCTCCGAATGGAAAAGCCGACTGGAAAAGTTGAAAGAGGGAAACCATACAGCATTCTACGTTGAAGAGGCTCCTCAACACGCCGATGTTAGTTGGGTGCGGAATTTCTTTCACCGAAATTATGCCATCACCATTAACGAGTGCGAGATGATTTCCCCTGCTGACTCCAATAATTCCTGCAGCTTCAAAATCAGCATCCCAACCAAATATTCATGGTTATTCCCCACTTCCCCTGGTAAGGAAACTAAACCTGGGAAGATAAGTATCACCAAGTGCTCTGAGAAACGAGAAAACCCACGTGTCGACGACAACCAAAATTTTAAAAATAAACGTAACGATAAGCTTAAAAAAAGATCGCTCCCAAACCCCCCTCCAACTAAAAAGCACACTAACAAAAAACGAAGCTCTAATCCCGATCCCAACTGGAGCTTCAAAACGAACTTGTTCCCCGATTTTAGTCCCCACTCCACACTTGTCCGACACAAAGCCCTTACACCCCAATCCTCTAATCCGCTAACTCCCAATATTCCACCAAAGCCCCCGCGCCAACGCGTCTCTTTCAACTTAACCCCAACCACCCATATTATCCCTTCTCAATCTTCTACGCCACCGATCCCAGCAAACAACTCATTTCCTAACTTCGACCTACAAACTGGAGCAAAGTACCCTAATTTTATTAACTCCCATACCCTAAACCCAATATCTCATCCGGCGCCCAACTCCATATCCAACCATGAATCTCCATCTCCCTCCTCCACTGCCCCTATTCTTGATCCTCTTTTTCCCCCCACAGTTAAACTAACCCAGCAAACCAATGGAACTACAGAAAGTCGCTATGCACTCTCTAGGCTTAGAGAGAGAAAGATATATGAAAACATTCGTCTCTTTCTCGCCTATCTACACTACAAATCGGACTCGGTCTGCTACGAAGGGAAGACCAAAACCAGCGTCATGGTATCCATCCAGCAGGAAGGCCTCCCTACCGACCCTATCAGTCTCAGGAACCTTTATGACAGGTACCAGGAGATTTTTAGCATGTCCCCTCAGAAAGTAGCAGACGACCTTGCTGCATTCGGCCACTACGTTCACTCTAAACGAGTCTCACACCTACAGCGAAGCCGAGCTGACCACGATAAATTTTTTCGTCCATAACGTGCCTTCCTCGTCAGCACTTAAACCATCCCGCCATACATCTCCACCCCACAACATCCCTCTTACATTTTACTACCAGAATGTAAGAGGTCTTCGCTCTAAAACCAATGCTGTCCTACGTCAATCGCATTGTCTTCCCTTTGATATTTACGCCTTGACTGAAACCAATTTGATTCCCGACATAAAGAACCAGGAATTGTTCCCCACTACTTTTAATGTTTTTCGCGACGACGATCCTACCCGCCCACATGACGATTCCCCCTATCGAGGCGTCCTACTGGCGATCCACAACAGCCTTAACTCTTCTCCCATTACCATCTCTTCATCCTCTAAAGTCGTCTTTGTCGCTATAAAAATATCACTCCCCTTCAAGTCCCTTTACGTTTTATGTTGCTACATCCTGCCAGCTCAACCTACCGAAACTTACCAACTTGTTGTCGATGCGATCGACTATTTAATTGACCTGTCTGACTCTACTGAAGATATCTTTGTTTTCGGCGACTTTAATTTTCCTCAGCTACAGTGAATTCCATCAGACGATCAATCGTTCTTCATCGCTTCAAATGCCAACTCAGCTAAGGAATGTCTCTTCTTAAATAGCTTAACAGACTCAAGTCTATGCCAAGTCAGTGGTATATCCAACTATATGGGCAGGCAATTGGACCTTATTTTCACAACAGATTCAATTAACTCCTCAGTCTCACTTTGTCCCCTATCTCTCTCTATAATCGACAACTACCACCCCCCCCCCCTTCTACTTTCATTTTTTCATAACTCTTCTTTCCAGTCCACTTCTCCCACAACTCTCTCATCCTACGACTTTCATAAAGCAAACTTTCACAAAATCAGTGACTATCTTAGCAGATCCCCCTTTAACTTTCACAACCTAAGCGTAAATGATGCCTTATCCATTTTTTATAAAGAAATATTTAATTCTTTTAGCCTTTACGTTCCGTTTTCCCGCCTTAAAACATCATCTACTAGTCCTCCCTGGTATAATCGCAAGCTTCGTTCCTTACGAAATAAGAGAAACAAGTTATGGGCTGTTTTCCTGCGTACCAGATCCTTGTCCGACTATTCCAACTATCTTGGTGCTTATCTTCATTTCACCGAACTTTACGATTCCCTTTACCAGCGTTACCTTAACAATGCGCAAGTCAACCTTATAAATGACCCTAAGTCCTTTTACCAATTTGTTAACTACAAAAGAAAGTCCGATGGTTACCCTCCTTTCCTCTCTTTCAACAACAAGTCATCAACCGATCCACTCACCATTGCCAACCTATTTGCCAGCTTCTTTAAACAATCCTTCACCAACGATTCATTTGTACCAGATCCATCCTATTTTCGTTACTTACTGAACTTCTCCAATGGCCCATTTCTCTCTCACATCTTGGACCCCTCCTATATCGAATATAAATTACACCAACTCAATGACGAATTTACACCCGTATTTGTCATATTTCTTAAAAAATGTTCTTCGTCTCTTTCCCTTGCCCTTTCTGATCTCTTTCGTCTATCCCTTTCACAAGGAGAATTTCCTCAGATTTGGAAAACCTCCTTTATAACCCCGATCCACAAAAAGGGATCAAAGAACGAAATAACAAACTATCGTCCAATCGCTAAACTCTCCCATATACCCAAACTCCTCGAAAGTATTTTATACGAAGCTCTAAGCTTCCAATGTAAATCACTTATTTCCCCTAGACAACATGGCTTCCTAAAGGGCAGGTCAACCACCACAAATCTCGTTGAATTCGTATCCTTTGCCATCTCTGCCCTAGAGAACGGCAACGAAGTCGATGTAGTTGCAACCGATTTTAGCAAAGCCTTCGATAAAATCTCTCATCGATTAATACTCTTCAAATTGTCTGCCCTCGGCTTTGAACCCATACTATTAAAATGGATATCCTCTTACCTCGAAAACCGTTTTTACAGTGTTCGTTTTAGGTCAGCCCACTCCGCTCCATTTTTGGTCACCTCTGGAGTTCCTCAAGGTAGCCATCTCGGTCCCCTTCTCTTTATATTAACCATAAATGATCTCGATAGGATCATTAAATACTCGTCCGTCTCCCTTTACGCCGACGATACCAAATTTTTCAAAACCATTTCCTCTCCCCATGACTCCTTCCTTCTTCAACAAGACCTTGATAGTTTTTCGATCTGGTGCCTCAAAAATTGTTTGGAACTTAATATCACCAAATGCCAATCCATCACCTTTTCACATAAGCGGCTCAAATCTCCTCCCCGACTCTACCTTCTCCACAACCAACCTATCTCCTCCGTTGAATGTCTTCGCGACCTCGGCATTTTGTGTGATAGGGAGCTCAACTTCCGTTTGCATATGGATGGGATAATCCTTAAAGCCAACTCTGCACTAGGTCTTGTAAAACGATGGTCAAAAGAATTCACCAACCCATACGTGACCAGGTCCCTCTATATTACCTTTGTTCGTCCCCTCCTAGAGTACGCCAGTCAAGTATGGTCCCCATATCATCGCGTTCATATCTCGAGAATCGAAAGCATCCAGCGCCGTTTTCTTCGATTCGCTCTTCGAGGTTTGCCCTGGGATGATTCTTTTACTCTGCCCCCCTATCAAAACCGTCTCAACCTTATTAACCTAAACACCCTTAAGGAACGCAGAGATGCAGCCGACTTTCTCTTCATTCATCGACTTCTTTCAGGTCAGGTTGAATGCACGTCCCTTCACAATTCTATTTTCCTCAACACTAACCCTCGTAATCTACGTACCCCTCGTCTCTTCTATCTCCCAACCCACCACACCACCTATGGCGCGAACGAACCAATCTCCCGTATGCTACGAAAAATTAATTCAAACCCTAGCGTCTTTGACTTCCACCGCACCACTTCCTACCTCAAATCCGTTCTCCTTCACCACAATAACCAACCTTAGTTTTAAGTTTTAGTTTAAGTTTAATTTTAAGTTATAGCTTGTATTAAGCCGAATAAATGGGGGCTTTCGCCCCCACCAAAAATTAAGTACACTACTATAGACCAGATCAGAAAATGCTGATGAAGAAGATGATATGCCGCTTTCCTCCTTTACAAAAGGACCTCGAATTTTTAAATATACGTGGGATAGAAGAGATTTGCAGGAAAGCTTAGCTGATTTTAAGTACGAAAGTTGTGGCTGGGATCCATCTTTGGCACCGTTGGATCTTTTCACCCCTTTTTGTGATGCACGTTTGTTCGAAATGTTAACCTCAGCAACACAATCTCTTAGCTTATATACAAGTCTCTGAAATTAAAGTATTCATTGGAGTTCTGATGGTGAGCGGTTATACTAATGTCTCGAGGCGTAGGATGTACTGGGAAAGTGAAGAGGATGCGCAGAATTTATTGGTGTCCAAATCGATTACAAGAAACAGATTTGATCACATCTTTCGAGTACTTCATTGCTGCAACAATATGCAATTGAATCCCAATGATCGCTATGCCAAAGTACGGCCATTGTATATGCTATTGGAAAAGTTGTTGTTGTTTGCCCCAGTCGTTGATAATTACAGTGTCGATGAGGGTATGGTGTCCTACTTCTGACGTTATCCTACAAAACAGTTCATAAGAGGAAAGCCAATTAGATGGGGCCGTAAGTTTTGGATTGGCAAAACTCCGAGCGGTTATATTGTTTGGTTTGACTCATACGCAGGAGCGAAAGACTACTACCGCGCAATAAAAACAGAGCTTTCTCTTGGAACGAAAGTTGTTTTGGACTTCAGCCAAGTGCTAATTTCGAGAGGATTAAACTTGAGGTACCATTTATTTTTTGACAATTTCTTTTTGTGAAGAACTGAATATTTTGAATTTGAGAGGAACTGGAACTGTCAGGGAAAATCGTCTGAAAAACTGTTCTATGCATGGATCAGATAAGGTTCTCAAGAAAACAGGTCGAGGAGCATACAGCTTTGAACTATGTTCACAACTAAATTTAATTGTTTGTAAATGGCACGATAACAGCATTTTAAATATTTCAAACTACATACCAGTCCACCCAACGACTGCTGTAAAGCGATTCTCTCGTACAGAAAGAAAGGAAGTGACTGTTCCACAGCCCAAACTTGTGATAATATATAACAAAAACTTGGGAGGTGTCGATAGGTCGGACCAAAATATTGGTCTTTATCGCATCGCGATAAGAGGAAAAAAGTGGTATTTTTTGCTATTTGCTCATTGTATCGATATTTACACTTGGATAATCTAGAACTCCGTCGAAGAATAGCAAGGGGCTTGCTGGGAATGTACGGAAAAAATAACATTTTTCATTTTGAAAATATTGTATATATACTGTACATACTCCTACTTAAAATGAAAATAAAATGTTGAATTGAAAAAAATTTTGTTGGTAGTGCATTATCCCACTGTACCATATAGGGTACAGCCTATCCGCATGGTTTGTTAAAAGATAAATTTTTTTAAAGTTTTTATTTGGTGAATGTTAAGTCTAAATATTACATTTTATAAAATTTAACATGGAATTCAAAAAAAAAAATTCTGAGATAATCCGGGTTAAGGGTAATTTTTTATAATGTGTCGGAGAAAAACATATGAAAAAATTAACTTCGTTAAACCACTTTTGGCGCCTAAGTTTCTTATTTAGAAACATTTTATGTGTTACAACTTGATCTTCCGCGGCATTCTTCGTACGGGAATGACCATTGCAGTTATTCAAGAAACCCATCACCCTCTTGGTTGTTTCTTCTGGGGCAAGCAGTTTGCATGTACGAGTAAGCAGACATAGTTTTACTACTTTTTCCATGCTTTGTAATCGCTAATAGTTACAATTTCTTCAGAAGCTTCACAAAAATTTTATTTACTTTTGAAACTACTACTATTTAACTTCACACAGAACTTAACATTCATACCCCAAATATATTGCATGGCAAAAAATCACTATATTAAGAAGTTTGTGGCATTTTCGCCATTAGATGGATTTAGAGTCGCATATATATATTAGTACTAACCGTATCAAGCCATACTGTTGTGCGTTTGAAAGGCGACAGTCCATAGGTCATTACAAAGAGTTTTGAGGATAAGCCAAAACTCGCTTTGCTTCGAAGAAAGCGATAACGCTTCGCAGGCTTGTGAACAAATTCGTGATGTTTTTGGTGAAAATGTTTTGTCAAAATCAACAGCACGCAAATAGTTTGCTTGTTTCCGTTCCGGAAATTTTGTTGTTAAAGTCACGCCGCGCTCTGCTTGACCAATCGTTGAAAAAATCGATGAAGTTCTCAAAAACTTGAGAAATAACTGGCACATTTCATCTTATAGGATCGTTAACAAACAAACAGTTTGGAACCAGTCTTGAACTGGGTACAAACAGAAGCTCGATATATAGGTACCATATGAATTAACAGTGAAAAATTTAATGGACCGAAATTTCATCTGCGATTCACTGCTGAAACTGAACGAAATCGAGCAATTTGGGTCACATACGACAATAATATGCGAAAAAGATTCAAGACCAAGTTGGATGAAACTACACAAACGGTAGCAATGCCTGGATTGACGACACGTAAAATAATCCCTTGTGTTTGGCGCTCTTCAGCCAGGAATCCCATAAGCTCTGCAATGACAGCATAATGGTTTTTCCAGAATAATGGTAAAAGCTTATCGATCAAAACGCACATATTTAATTTAATAACATTAATTTAAAATATATGACGCATGTGTTTGAATTTTAGTAGAAAATGCCACGAACTTTTCTCTTAACCCAATATACTCGTATAAAACATATTCTAACCCATTCCAACCCCAAAAACATAATCATATTAGTTAGATTTAAAAATCACCGATTAAAATTTATTAATGTCATAATATTTTTTGTGAATGTTCTAGATAAAGGACAACACGTATATTTAAAAAAGGTCATACCGAGCAAGACCAAAAATGTGGATGAAAAAGGAAGGGACTGTATTCCTTTTCCTCGAGGTTATGTCGCATGTAAGTATTATTGATCAGATACCTAGTCGAATTTAACGAAAAAATACATTTCAATATCTAATAATATTTTCCTTGTATTACTTTGACATGATTTCCTGCATTAAATGCTAAATGCTGTAATTCAATTATTTTCGATTCATTGCAATATCTTTAGTAAACAAAATTATACTGTGCATTCAACTTTCGTCCTGACTTCGTTGTACATGTCCCTAATCACTCTCTCATCCAAGTATGTTTACTCGTACTCCGTACGTTTTGGGAGCAAAGACCGATGAACACTATGCGTAAACGCTTTGAACTTTTTATTACTTTCATTTAAACAAAATTTCCCAGTCATTCGTAGACATTTTATGGAAGTAAGGTTTTGCTTGATATGGTTGCAACAACCCTACGGTTTTAGTTTTAAAGCACACAGGACAATTTCGGACACAATTTCCGATTGCAACTTGCATCCAGCGGGAAAATTTCCTCTTGTGCAGGGCAATTGGGCGTCCATCAAACAAATTGGCAGATTGTCCTGCGTAATCTCACAACTTCTGTTCTCCCCTCCATAACGTCGCTTTTTTTCTATTTTCAAAAAAATGAACACTCCACAGGATATGTTCCGGTTTTCAGAAAATTGGATAGAAAAAGATGGAGAGATTTTTGAGCTCAGAGGTTATTTCGTTCCATGGGTGGTATCCAACATTTAAGGGAGAGTCTTAATTATTAGTGTAAATTGACTTGTTGTTGCTTTTTAAGCAACCAATTATCTCAAGTGATTGTAATTGTTTGAAAAAAAGGATGCATGTGGCTTGGTTGGTATTGAACGCCGAACCATCCGATTGGGCAGTCAATACACTACTCGTTGAGCCGCGGCCACCCTCGGTCCTAAAAATTGTGTTGTGTTGCGTGTATGCAAATTGTGGCAATTTGATCCTTAGTATTATATTGGCATTCAATGAACTTATATGAACTAACGAAGATGAGAAACTTTCCAAATTTGACTGTTCCAAAAACCGCCTTCCGGGTGACCCTACATGTGCATTGTCAACAGTGGCCATCGCCTCACATTTGCCATATATGTGTGTTATATTACATATATATAGTGAACTTTATGTGTAAATTGTACTCACTCTAACAAATTATAGCAATTTACAGGCTTGGACAAGTGTCGGTAATCCACAGAGTTTGACATCTATGTTAGTTCATATATCTATGTCATTGAGCGCACATCGTCGGCACGCGGATAACAAAAATTTCTGCAAACGAAAATATAATTTGGACACAGGTAGTGGAACTGTAGGGTCATGCCTAATCTCTGGGACAAAAAAAAATAAATAAAAAGTAGCTATTGTAAAGAGAAGAAGTTGATAATTGATGACAATAGTTAGGCTGATATAATTGCACTATATTTCAATTCTTCGTATCTGGCTCTAATTGTTAAAAATCGTAGGCGACTATTAAGCCTTTCCAGCACTTGCGAGTATCTGTACTTTCTCCCATTAAAATATTTTATTTGCTTATTATAAATGCAACTAAATTGGGAAAATTCCTGAAACAATTCGTATCCATTCTCAAGAAGTTCCTGAAATCCATTTCAACTCCCGCATCACATTTGTATGGCACAATTGCTGTCTTTTCAGAAATAAATTTTTCATTCAATATTCCCATTTTTTTGTTTGATAATGCTTGTACAATTCCAATTTTTTATTTCGTCGATGTTGAAAGCGACATGATAACCTACCCGATTGTAGATTGCACTGGTATTTTGAAATGTGTGTGAAGTCTAGAGTAAATTTTTTCACACCACTTCAATATTCGATAACGAAATCGAATATATTGATAAAATTATCACACAAACTACACATCGGAATACTGAAGCTCCCTCAATTACCGTGTTGCAAAAGACACAATTTATTACGTGAAAAACAAATTAAGGACTATTGTTTTTAAAAAACGTCAACTGGCATTAAAATTAATTGTGGTAGTGCCGACATTGATCACTGTGTTTGTTTCTTACTTAAAATCAAAAATTGACAATTTTTCACGCACGATTTGCCTGCGGTAAAAACTTTAAAAGTTATTTTGTACGGCTTAAATGAACTCCCTCTTGATGGTCTTAGGAATGAGCGTCGGTCTTAAGTGTGTCGATAATCGATATATACGAGTATATTATCAAAAAGAAATATGATAAATCCATTTCTCTTGAAAACGGTTCTGTGAGACTAAATGACCTCCAACAAAATGTTCGATCGGTGTTTAAGACTCAAGTCAAATGGGACTTTGCTCGGAGACAGAAGAACAGAATAATTCAGTGCAACAACTGCCAGATGTTTGAGCATGGAGAAAAGAATTGTCGTATAAAGACCCATTGCTCAACCCGTTCGGGACCCCACCATCAAGTGTACCTCCAACAACATTAAGTGTGCGAACTGCAACGGCACTCACAAATCATAGATCCAGTCTGCGTAAGCGGGTACAATTTCTTTGAAGTCAAACAGAACTTTATTAAGCAAAGCAAAGAGTGAATATATCAAAAACAAGTGAATATATCAAAAACAATAACGCCAGTGATCAAAACACAATGTGGAGAACAATTAAAAGTCTGGTACTCAAAGATAAAAAAGTGGAAAATAATGTGATAAAGTTTAGAGGCACCAAGATAAATTGCAACAAAACTATTGCAAAGAAATTCAACGAGTTTTTCATTAAAAGTGTAAAAGATATTAGTAGTTCCATAGTTAACATACCGCTTGTAAATGAATTAGAGAACAGGCATAATGTGTTTAAATTTAAGGAAATTGAATCGGTTAGGGATCTCTGGAAAATAGTGAAAATGCTGCCATCGAAGAAAGACTTTCATGGTATTAATAAAAATATAATCAATAATCATAGCCGGTTTTAATGTATTAGGGCCAGCATTGCTTAAAAGCATAAATACGTCTTTAACAAGGAATATATTCCCAGATAGCTGGAAGACATCCGTTATGGTGCCAGTACAGAAAATTGCAAATACATATAAATGTAAAGAGTTCAGACCGGTAAATATGCTTCCAATATATGACAAAATCCTAGAAAAGACAGTGCAAGTGCAATTTGAAAAGTTTGTTGATGAAAATGACATACTAGCTGAACAACAATCCGAGTTCAGGAACAAACACTCTTGTGAAACTGCTCTAAATTATGTCATTTCAAAGTGGAAGGAGGATGTACATAATAACAAGAAAGTGGCTGCAGTTCGTTCGAAACAGTGGATATAGACATACTACTACAAAAACTACGAAGATATGGTGTGAGAAATGAGGAATTCAATTGGTTCAAATCTTACTTATGCGACAGAAAACAGGTAGTACAGTTTAATAATATATTATCAGACCCATTAAATGTTGATCTGGGAGTCCCACAAGGATTAGACTTTGGACCCTTGCTATTTTTGTTGTATGTAAATGATATGCAGAAAGTAATTAAATATGGGGAGTTAATATTATTTGCGGACGATGGTCTACAATTCGCATCTGAAATTGATGTTGTTAATTGTAAAGTCAAACTTAAAGAAGATGTATTAAATATAACAAAGTACCTTGACATGAATAAGCTTAAATTAAATGTTGACAAAACTAAAGTTATGTTCCTTAATGATATTTGGCCATGTGATAGTTTTAATGGTTTTGAGTATGTAAAAAAAATTAAGCATCTGGGTATAATAATCGATTGCAATTTCAATTTTAAGTCTCATTTTGTGTATGTACGTAATAAAATTGCAAAGAAAATTAGGTTCTTTAGGAGAATAAAAAAAGATTTATGTACACTAACAGCTATAAAAACATATAATTATATTATATATTTTGAATACTGTGTAACTGTGTTGTTTTTGGGAACAACCAAAGTGTTTGACTAAATGTGAAAATTACAAAATAAAGCAATGCGCTGTATACTGAAATGTAATAGATACACTAGTATTAATTATATGCTTGCAGCTCTAATATGGCTTAATGTAAAACAAAGGATAGTAATGTGTGTGCTTATATTTATATTTAAAATTAAAAACAATTTAATGTCAATATATTTAAGTAGAAAACTTTCAATGAAAATCGATGTACAGACATATAATTTAAGAGGTAACAACAATTTTAATTTACATTTTTTTAGAAATAGAAAATCACAAAATATGTTATTTTATAAGGGACTTAGGATTTATAGCGAACTACCTACATACATAAAAACAGAAACAAACTTAGTACGAATTAAATATGAGGTAAATTATTTTGTTAAAATGAACCAAGTAGCGAATTTTTGATGTATTAATGTATGGATTAATAGCATTAAATAGCTAAATAAACGCTTTAATAAAAAACAAAAAAGGGCTTTCAAACAATCCACAACATGCCAGAGCAGGAGTAAGGTACAGGCATCCGTTAACCATTGTAGTCCAGTAACTACAAATAGCAGTAGTGTTTGGTCCAACAACAACAACACCATTACAGCGTCAAGCTGTATGCTCTCTGAGCAGAGATGATTACGGTCTTATCTAATTGTAATAAATAATGAGTACTAATATAATATATTGGGATGCTAGAACCATTCGAGATAAATATTTAGAAATTTTTGATTTTTTTTGTAAATATAATATAATAACAATAATTTAAATTGTAGGCACTGGGTTGTTTTAGGACAAATGCTTAAGTAACATTCTCCAAACTTGAATTCAAGGCATCCTTTTGTAATTTTACACCACCCACACCCCACACATTTTCCGGCTATCTATCGGTCAAATCTATGTACACTAGATTTCTTTCCTATTAATCCTCCTGAACTTATTAGCCAACCAGTGGTAGTAAATGATCTCAGATGTGACCATTTACCAGTGAAATATAGTGTACATTTTTCACCAGTGGTAAGTACCATAATTACCAGATTTTATGCTTTAGAACGCTAACCTGGGGAAAGTAGCAAAGGAAGTAGTAGTTTTCAAGTAACTGTTGTTTGTTTTCTCATGGGTTTCGATGAGGTGTTTGGTGTTCATTTATAATCAACCGACATATTCGATCTGGGTTCTACATTGTCGGCGATTCTCTGAGTGATTCTGATCTTATATCTGCTAAACTTTTCTAAATAGACATCTTGTATCAAGCCCAAACAACTCTCTGGTATCTTGATTCCATTTATCATATTTGGGTTTAATTCGACTCTAAACAGATCTGAAAATTTTTTTTGTTCTGATCAGCGATAGCGACCGCGGCGTAGTGGCGAAAGTAGCTGGGGTGAGGCTCTTCATAGGCTTCTATACCCTTCCCTACTTTGAGAACAACCTGATTACGAAAAACATTGAACGGAACTCCTATGTGTGGATTCAGATCCGAGTTTTTCTGTTCAACACTGTGAACAGTTGAGCTTGATCACTCAACCTCGCTGGCTGTTTCAGTTGTCTCACTTCTTTCAGACTCTTCTGCGTCCATTGTAGCAGAATCACTATTGCAATTTTCGCTTGTGGTTGCTGTGGATTCGTCACAAGTCATATAGGCATATTACTCTCCATGGTAGATTTGAATTTTTAGACGAGAAAGAGCTTGGTTGCACTTTCTTGACGTATAAATAAATTCACAGTTGTACTATTCAGTGTGGGTTTTCCAGCTCTCCAACTTCGCATTATAATTATTATTCCCTAGCGCAAATGCCAAGGGCTGATAGTCCGTGTAAATGCAGATCCTTTTTGCTTCATACAAGTAGGAGTAGAGGATATCGAAATACCAAACAATTGCGAAATTCTTTTTTTCATTGGACGCACAGTTCTCTTCAGATCTATTAAGTGACCTGGAGATGTATGCTATAGGACGATCTTTGCCCCATTCACCCTGTGAAAGTACGGCACCTAAAGCGAAATTTGAAGCATCCGTCGTAAGATTGAAGGCCTTCCCTAAGTCTGGGAGAGCAAAGACCTCCGCTGAAGTAAGCAAGAATTTTAAATCACCAAACTCTCGCAAGGCTTCTTTGCTCAGCTTAATAGGAACACGCTTAGTACAGTTTGCCTTAACCTGGGCATTTTCTCCCCTGGTTAAAGCAGTCAATGGCTTCGAAACCTTCGCGTAATCATGAATGAACCTTCGGTAATACGACGTTAGTCCCAAGAAATATTTCAGATCTTTTAACGTCTGAAGGGCGGAATTTGCTTTATTGATAGTACCTATTTTGGGTCTGTTTGTATACCTTGTGAAGAAATTATGCCGGGAAATTCAACATCTGTCTTCATAAACCATGTTTCTGCACACAATTTCGATATTATGCAACCTTTGCTGCTTACCGTGATTAGGACGATAACTCTCGGACTTAGACCCCCGTTTAAAAGGCTTCCCTCCATTAGAATGATTCATATAATTCACCTGTTGTGTTTGTTCCATTTCCTCATGTGGTTTTGAAGCCGTTGGCCTAGGAGGTGGATTATCGTTATTGGGTTGGGACTGGTGTGGTGAACTAGAATGGCGGGAAAATTTCCTCGTGGACCACGCTTCATGTGACCTTCTACTCTGTGGCCTAAATGACTGGTTGATAGGGGCCCATGTGTTCGATGTATATATTAGGAGTATGGATCTTGTAATTTATGATTTAGGTTTTGAATCTCAAGACATATAGGCTTCGGAGCATATTCTTGTCTTCTGTATTATAAGCATTCACGAGAAGTCGTCGTTCAAACCTCGTATGAACACGTCCAGTGCGCGATTTCGACAGGTTTCAACTAGTGCGCTCAAAGTTTCCTGTGAATACGATTCGGTCTTTATTTTGTTAATTATCAGGGAAAACCGATGATTTACGGTAGTTTGGACCCACGCTGAGCCAGTTGGTTTAGTTGATGCTCAGGGGTTCGGATGTCCCTTTTGTCTGCATAGTGCAGCGAAAGGCATTTTTTCATCGCTCCTCAATTGTAATCGAGATTAACGCAGTATCCGCGCTTCCTCGTATCATCTGTCTTATATGTTGTAACATGACCCGGTGTGTTAGCTTACTTCGTATAATACTAACATCATTAACAGTTATCTCGACGGTATGGATCCAGGACACGTATTGGGTCTCCTAATATCTTTAAGGTCAGATTCTCTTTTCGGGCTCACTAATGGCACTACCATCGTAGTTGATGAAGACGCGCCACTAAATATCGCGTTTGTATTCTAGTCTTCAAGCTGACCGACCCTATTTTCGACACCCTTCAATTGCTAAAAAAAAGAGAGTCACCGGTTAATGCTTTACTAATTTCTAGCAGCTTACACCTTTAAAAAATAATTCGAAGGCTTTATTTTGAAATTTTCTGGAAGTTAAACTTTTTAAAATTTTCTTATCTTAATAAAACTTTAATTTTTGAACCATCTAATTTAAAGTTGCAATTTTGAAATAGTTTGATTTGCACTTTTCATTAATATTTTTTTTTATAATTTGCGCGCGCTCAAGGGACTAATTACCCTTAAAATGTTTGCACACAGCGTGGGCGAAGGAAAATCAGAGAGGATGGAAAGAGAGGTACCCGGGTACCAGTGAACGTTGGTTTTAAACGTTTGAAGGTTATAATGACTAGCAAATAAAGCGCTAGGCAGGGCATTCCATAAGCGATTTGTACGGCTTACGAACGAATCACGATATTTTAGAGTACGTCCGAAAATGGGCTTGAGGGTATACTGATGAGCATTCATAGCGAGACCGGTGTTACGCTTAAAAGTTGGGAGGGGCGGAATGCTACTGGCAATTTCTATGGTGGAAATAGCGATAAAACAAAGTAAGATACGAGTCATTTCGTCGGTGTTCGAGGAAGTCCATTGTTTGAGTGATATAAGTACCACCTATGAGTTTTATCGCACGATTTTGAATCCTATATAGCAGGTGCTATATACAATATAAGGCATTTATACGCATTTATATTATTGTATACAATATAAGGCATTTATCCGGGCGTATAAATGCCTTATATTGTATATAGAGGCCAGATTAGAGGGGGTAAAGTATTTCTTACATCGCTTGAGAAAACCTAGACATTTCGCAACATTTTTGACGACATCGAATATGTGGTCATTCCAACGTAAGTTGTCATTGACACATGTATAGGTATAACACTTCTTTTTGTTTTTAGTCACTCACATTAATTTCGGTATTAAGTTTTTTAAACGTCCTTTTTTGTGTTTTCATTCAATTCATTTTTATTATCTGTAATCGCGTATAAAAAGAAAAAGCGAAAGGAAAGTTACGCTATGTCAATTATGTCTTCGCTGGTTTTTTTTTTAACCGTAACTGTCAATGGAAGTGTCGTATTATTCCTTTTTGGTCGCGAACGTTTATGTTTGTTGGCGACCTACCAGTGTCACGAACGATCCTCACTACCGCATCCCTTAGCCTTCTAAGATATCCGCATGACCTTGTGGGTATGCGGAAGGCTTGTGCCCGAGATCAACTTTGGTCTTATGGGTACCGTGACGTGAGCTACTTGGAGCGTACTAGTCTCAGTTATAGCACGGATCGTTAGGTGAAAAGGATATAGTTTTTATGCCGACCCCTGCTCGGGCGCCAGTAAACGAATCCCTCTGCAGGGATTCAATAAAAAAATCAGACGACCAACTTGTCAAATTAAACACGTACTTGAGCTTCCAGAATAAATATTTATTCCCAATAATAGTACAATTTAAAAAGTTACTGGTTAAGTCACCGTCGAAACACTGCCACCACTATCCACCAGTCTCATGGTCGTTGCCTCGCACATGCCCAAACGAACTGCTGACAAAACTATCTCATCTATGCCGCATCCGGTGCGTGCATTTATCCAATATAGCGGCAGGTTCCCATGCATTGATTGAGCAGTTCATTGTCTGGTGGATCATATTCCTAATGTGAATATAGCTTGGATCGTGTTAACTTATTTAGTATTTATTACATATTTATTATTTATTATTTATTATTTATTATTTATTATTTATTATTTATTATTTATTATTTATTATTTATTATTTATTATTTATTATTTATTATTTATTATTTATTATTTATTATTTATTATTTATTATTTATTATTTATTATTTATTATTTATTATTTATTATTTATTATTTATTATTTATTATTTATTATTTATTATTTATTATTTATTATTTATTATTTATTATTTATTATTTATTATTTATTATTTATTATTTATTATTTATTATTTATTATTTATTATTTATTATTTATTATTTATTATTTATTATTTATTATTTATTATTTATTATTTATTATTTATTATTCGTTATTTATTATTCATTATTTATTATTCATTATTTATTATTTATTATTTATTATTTATTATTTATTATTTATTATTTATTATTTATTATTTATTATTTATTATTTATTATTCATTATTTATTATTTATTATTTATTATTTATTATTTATTATTTATTATTTATTATTTATTATTTATTATTTATTATTTATTATTTATTATTTATTATTTATTATTTATTATTTATTATTTATTATTTATTATTTATTATTTATTATTTATTATTTATTATTTATTATTTATTATTTATTATTTATTATTTATTATTTATTATTTATTATTTATTATTTATTATTTATTATTTATTATTTATTATTTATTATTTATTATTTATTATTTATTATTTATTATTTATTATTTATTATTTATTATTTATTATTTATTATTTATTATTTATTATTTATTATTTATTATTTATTATTTATTATTTATTATTTATTATTTATTATTTATTATTTATTATTTTTTATTTATTATTTATTATTTATTATTTATTATTTATTATTTATTATTTATTATTTATTATTTATTATTTATTATTTATTATTTATTATTTATTATTTATTATTTATTATTTATTATTTTTTATTTATTATTTATTATTTATTATTTATTATTTATTATTTATTATTTATTATTTATTATTTATTATTTATTATTTATTATTTATTATTTATTATTTATTATTTATTATTTATTATTTATTATTTATTATTCATTATTCATTATTTATTATTCAATACTTATTTTTTATTATTCGTTATAACTAATGTGGTCGCTCATTATTCTACTTATTGTTTTTATAAAATTCATATGTTCATATGTTCGTTCATTGAACCCAGTTGAAGTTCTTGAAACACTTCCCTTCCTCTTCATTTTGATTATTATTCATTTATTTGATTTTTCTTTTGTTTTGTCCTTATGAAGGTTTTTTTTATGTAACTTTTCCTTCGGCTATAATTATTTAGCTGTGATATGTTCTAATAATATTAAGGATTTTTCAGTAGTGCGGTAAATTATACCTGATCTCTTTAAATTGTGAAATAGTTTTCAAACTATGAGCATAGACTTTAACTGTATCTAAATTTTCTCTTCATTTTCAAACATCCGCTTGCAACCGATCTTCACTCAATGAATGCCAGGTGAATACTGGGGGTCAAATTGTGGCAATTTGTCTAAATATAACACAATTTATAGGCACTTAATACCAATTCACATAATCGCGTTCGCGCGGGCTTTCTTTGACATACCGAGCAGAAACAAAGCAAACATATGGGGCAATTCATAATGTTAAGGCCCCGACCCATAGAATCCATCGATCCGATGCTTCGGATAGAAAACACGCAGTTTTGCGGAAGGTAGCCCATAACCAACGGATGTGAAAACTTGGATGGATATAGTAGTATTACTTTCAACTTTTCCAATCCATGGATGCGCTAGTAGCTCACACATTCACGCTTTGAAGTTCATATATTCACATATTGAAGATCACGCAATCAAAAACAGAGGGATTTGTTAGTCAACAGCCTTCTTAGCCTAAAGAATTAGCGATTGGCAAGAGTTATTCTTTTATTCTTCGTTTGATCTCAGCGCTGGTGCCATTATGTAAATTGATTGCGGAGTCTAGGTAGACAAAGTCCTTAACTCAATCAAAGTTATATCTGTCGGAGGTCAGGTTCAGTGTTGAGACGTCAGTGTTGGTTGTTCTTTCTAGTTGAAAGCATATACTTTTAGTTTTAAATGCATTTTATTTTCTAAATCATTAATTCTTACATACTAACAAAAAATGCTTAAATGCTAGCTTAAAATTACTTAACAATCTTACACTAACCTACTGGCCCCACACAGGCACTCTAAGCTACTCTAAACTCTTATATCTATGTCTTTCGACTTTGTTTACATTTTATACTTATATATACTTATTTTCTATGCTTAAGGCTAAGAAAAGAATTTGACAAAAAACTTAGCATATGGACATATTTTTTACAAAAACTTAACATCTAGCTTAAAATAAACCTTAGTCTACCTAACCTACCTACACAATACACACATATATACACATAGACATTATTCACAATGACATACATATACTAGTATATACCTATGTATATACTAATATATATATGTATTTCTTAAATACTAACCTAAACCTATGCAAGCTGGCCATTGCTATTCACAGTGCAAATGGATTGGTCAGCTCTGCCCCATTAGTGAGGCTGGTCCGTAATTGACGGAAACGACGACGAAACATCTTCTCCATCATTCAACCACCAGAAATGCTGGTGCTGCCGAACGACATCCCTCTTATCGCGATTCCCCACCGCCCTACTGAACCTGAGACGATCCACACTGCCGTGTGCGACGTCTCTGTTGTAGTTGAGTCGCCTGTCCCCAGCTTTTCGAGCGACATGGAAGATTAACGGGACAGCTGATCTATCCTGGATCAACCCTATCTGATCTAGGTAGAGGAATGCTTCCGGTGGAACGAAGCCGTCAGAGCGCACACTCTCGTGGTAAAGGTAATTGGGGTAGTAAGCCCCAGATATCAGGTTATTCGTCGAGGCCATTGCTCTTGCGATGTGTCTTCGAGTCAGCTTAATTACGAAGTTGTCCACTCGTATTAGGTTCGCCCTGTTGTAAAGGACCTCATTACGATAAAAATTTTTGTACTCCGACTCTGGTGTTCTGTACAAGCGAAGGCAAGCCCTAAGGCAAGCCCTCTCAAACACCCGAATCTTTTCCATTAAGCTTGCTCGCACATTGAACCACACGGGACAACCAAATACCAGCATGGGCCTGATAAGGGCCATGTAGCAGATTACTTTTACCCTCGCATCGAGTTGGCTGCTATAAAACAGTCTCTTTGTAAGGGCAAAAGCACCTTTAGCTCTGGCCAGAGCAGCATCTACATTTTTGTCAAAATATAGAAACTGATCTAGCCAGATCCCAAGGTATCTGACTACATTTCGACAGGCAAGAGGCTGTCCGTGTTGTCCAATGATCGAGAACATTCGCCAATTTTTTCTGGTATCCCTAGAGGCTCCAGACAACGGCGTTCTAAAGAGAATGGTTTCCGACTTCTGAAAGTTGATTTTCAACTTCCAGTCATCGCAAAATCGTCTTATCTTATCGAAGTCACGCTGCAAGAGAGTATTAATGACCTCGATTCTTGGACCTGTTCTGTACGCTATCAAATCGTCTACGTACGCAATAGTATGGGGAAGTGAACCTATCAAGTCGCTTGTATAAATGTTGAATAGGATCGGCGAATTGACCACGCCTTGCTGAAGACCATTTTTAATTTGAAATATTCCAACAGAAGTCACATCGCCATTTTTCACGATGAACTGTCTGTTGGTTAGCATATTATAAAGAATGTACAAGAGTGGTTTACTGATCCCCAGCCTAGTCAGCTTATAGAAAAGACCCTCTAACCATACGGTGTCGAAGGCCTTCTCCAAGTCAACAAGGCAGGCACCAGTACATTGGTTTTTGCCTTTATTCCATTGGATATCGGACACCAGTTTAGACGCGGCATGTGAGATATCATGTCCCGTCTTAAAACCGAATTGATTATCCGGAACAATATGTTTGTCCTCAACCCACCTAGACAGAGCTCTATTGATTACCTTTTCAAACACCTTACTGATATTCGGAAGGAGACTTATCGAACGGAGATTCGCCGGATTGGATATATCCTTTCCCTTTTTGGGGATAGGTTGAACCACCGCCGTTTTCCAGTGCGCTGGATAATGTGCATTATTCATTGCATTATTAAACAGGGTGGTGTAAATGTCCACCGCTTCTAGAGGAAGATGTCGAAGCACGATGTTCGGAATACCATCGGTCCCCACTGATTTCTTAGCCCTGATTGTGTCGAAGATTTCATGGAGCTCTTCCTTCGAAATGAACGGGGGTAGGTCACCCTCTCTGGTAATGACAGTATTTGCCATATTTTCGTCGCTGAACCGGGTGAAACCAGAGCCCTCGGATCGCCAGTTCTCTACTTCATTTCGAATGAAGAAGTCGTGCACCAAGACGCGATTGTCCAGGTCATAATTAGGACCAATGGTATCAGTGGCTTTGTATATTTCCTGGAAAGTCGCGCCTATGGCCTCAACCTTCTCCTGTGGATCCTCGATCACAAAGAAGTCGTCATCATCAGCGGCCTCATTTGGATCAATACCTGCTATTGTCAGTAACCGTTCGTTGTCTGTTGTCCGCGCTATTTTAAGACACTGAAGGTCGTTTTGATTTTTTCTCCGAAATATCTTATTTATTTGCGGGAACATATTCGGGTTGCTGGTGCTTACAGCCCGAATTTTGTTGTTCCAATACAAACTTACAGAAATTCTGTAATTCTCTTTTATTAACGTTTGAATATTTTTAATCGACGACTTCAGTGTCCTAATCTCCGGGTCTTGTCTGTCAGTAAACTGTCTGTACAAGTTTTTGAGTCTTGTCAGTAGTCTACTTTTCTGTCGGTGCAGTGCGTCAATAGTAGGATTGCGGAACAGGTCTTCGTTAGTCGTATGTCTATATCGTGGTATTGTAGCGTCCATAGTTTGTTTAATTGTCTCGTCCATTTGTTTTAGGTAATTGTCGATCTCCTCGTTTGACAAATTCCTATTGGCCGGTGGATGGAGCGTGTTCGAAGCGAGTGCTCTTGTCAAGGTTGCAGAGAAGCGTGTCCATCGAGTCTTACTGTAGTTGTAAGAATATCTTTGGACAAACTCCTCCAATTCCGCAATTTCGTTGGGAACTGTAATTTCGGTGCTAAAACCGCAATGGTCACTGTCATACACGAATGTGCGCAGACAGTTTAGCGTTTGTAAATTCGTACCTGTCAGTCGTATACGTTCGTCGTACAGCAGTAGATCCAAATACGACTCGCCTCTGGGAAACGACGGGTTATCCGTCGCTTTAAGACCGAGTCTGTACATGACATCGTGCTGACCCCACCAATCGAGTAGTAGCTTCCCTCTAGTATTTGGCAAATTATTTCCCCAATCTCTGTGTTTAGCGTTGAAATCCCCGCCGATTATAAAATAATTCTCCCCCGATTCCAGCCTCAGAAGTCGAAAAAGCGTATCGAGCTCTGTAATGAATAAAGTGGATTGTGAAGCCTCAGGTGCATAAACAGAGGCCAAGTACAGCCGCTTTCCACTGCGGAGCGGGATGTAAATGACGACTGCCTCCAACACCCGGAACCTACGCAACACTCCCTTGTACACTCTGTGAAATTTTATACCTTGTTTAATGAAGATCGCGACACCGCCTCCACATTTGGATCGGGGCCGGTTTCTTCTTCTAACAATATAATTATTGTACTCCAGTTTGTGCTTATCGGTTAGCTTGGTTTCGCTAGCGAAAAGCACATCAGGAGATTGGTCTTGTAGCAATTTAAACATCGCGGCTCTTCGTTCGATCCTAACCAGTGAATTAACATTCACCGCAAGGACCTTCAAGGTTTGCTCCACCATGTGCGTACCCATTACGACATGTGTTGCGTTAGGCCCGGCAGCAGCGCGTAGATCTGGTCCACCCACTTGGCCTGTTCTTGCACCTGCTTTTGCAGCTGAGCCATCTGCCCTTGGATTGCGAGCAAGATGGCCAGCATGTTGGGTGCAGCTTCCGTTGTTCTCGGCATTGGCGCCGGAGAAGCAACAGTCGCTTGCTGTACCGTAGCACCCCTACCTGCCGCCATTTGGGCGTAGGAAATTTGGGGCGTGACGGCTGGTGTTTGAAACCTAGCAGGTGAACGCTTGACCTCCACCTTCTGCTGCCGAGCCAGTTTTGATTTCTTAATATCAGCGAACTTAGGACAACCCCGATAGTTTGCGGTGTGTCCCACGTTCCCACATAATACGCACGAGAGCTGTGTCCTATCGGATACTCCGTCCCTACCCAGAGCACACTCCTCGGAACTGTGGTTCTTTGCGCACTTCACGCATCGAGGCTGCATTTGGCAGTTCGACGCTGCGTGCCCGAACCTCTGGCAGCGAACGCATTGTATAACGCCTTCGCTCCTTTTTAATTTTTCCCAGTGAACCACCTGGTAGTCTAGGACATTGATACTCCTCAGACTATCCAGACGGCTTTCGGGACTGAGCTGCACTAGGAAGAACGGCAGACTCCGTTTCTCCCGCCTAGCTCTAGCTGTGGTAAATGGCTTTACCCCCACGAACTTGAGTCCTTCGCACTCCTTCTCTTTGAGCAGTGCCAGGATCTCCCCAGGATCAGAAGACGGTTCCAACCCCTTCAGCAACATCGATTGCCGCTTTTCACACTTCGGTGTGAATGAGTAGTGCTCCGTCGTCGTTTCCTTTAGGAGCTCTTTCACTTTCGCGTAGCCCTCCACTGTATTACAGTGGATGGCATGGCGATCATTCCCCAACCTCTTAATATTAAAATTATTACCAATGACCAGCCTACACAGGTCCTTGGTAGCATTTACCTCCAATTTATAGGTGTTGATAGGAGGCACCTTCTCCTTCTTCTTCTTCTGCTGCTGCTGTTGTTGTTGTTGGTGTTGTTGTTGTTGTTGTTGTTTTTGCTGCTGCTGCTGCTGCTGTTGTTGTTGTTGTTGCTGCTGCTGCTGTTTTTGCTGTTGCCGTTGTTGTGGCTGCTGCTGTTTTAGCTGTTGCAGTTGTTGTGACTGCTCTTGTTGTTGTTGCTGGTGTCTCTTAGGCTTTTGTTGTTGTGCCTGCTTTTGAGCATGCTGCTGTTGTTGGGATTTCTCCTGCTCTTCCCTGTTCCTTCTGACCATTTGCTTTTCTTTTATGGCCAGTACTCTTTGTTGTAGCATTTTGATGCTACAACTAATGGCCTCCATCTCTTCCTCTTCATCATCAGATTCGCTTGCTGCCAATGAAGCGAAGTTGTTTGCCGTTGATAGGGTGGGACGTTTTACCAAGGTGGAAGTTGGAAGCTTCCTCCTTCTCTTTGTTTTTGGTGTTTGGCTCGAACCACTCGAAGCCTCACCTGACACTTCAGCAGGTCCCGCTATAGGCACAGCGGACCGCTCTTCACAATCCATCACGTGATAGACCACACTTTACCACCACTTTAGCTTTATTGTTTTTTTTTTTTTTTTTTTTGTTTTATTCACTTTTAAAAATAAAAAGTCGATGCAACTTTTTCGGGAATTGAACCCACGACCCCTGTTTTGTCGGTCGGACACCACTACTTCTGCGCCACCGAAGCACTTGGCCAAAATGTTTCTAATTGTTTTTTTTTGTTTTTATTACTACGAGTATTTCACTTGAAAAGAAGCCGAAACACATCCGTCCTCTATCGAGGTCTATGAACGACTGGAAAGCATATACTTAGTCTTGCCATCGTTGACCGTTAACCCATCTTCGCCGTTTCCATCTCAATACCCGTGAAAGCGCCATCGACATCACGATGCTTTCTCCCGATTATGTCAATATCATCGGCTTATGCGAATAATTGGACGGACTTTTGGAAGATTATGCCTCTTGTGTTGCCGCGTGAGTTTTGCACTATTCTTTCAAGAATGATGTTAAAGGAATCGCACGATAGCGCATCGCCTTAACTAAATCCTTTTTTGAAATCAAAGGTTTCGGTAAGTTCTTTGCCGATCTTGATGCAGCAGAATTATCCAGTGATAGCCTGCACAATTTACTAAGTTTTTTATCTGATAAAATTTAATGCATACTGCATACAATATAAAAAAATATACAGTAAGAAACGTCGAAAGACACAGCTTAAGCATTATGTTTAACTTAGTGTACCTGCATGGTGCCAGTAATTTAGACTAAGATAATTTTTAATTATAAATTAATTAAGCTAATTTTTAAGCATTTTTTTCAGGATACAAGAATTAATGAAATTAATTTAAAATTAACTGCATCTAAAATGAGATGAAATTCTGCAGAAAAGGATGGGTTTTTTCAGAGATGCCAAAATTGGACATTGCTCTGTAGATGCTGTCATACTCAGCTTAAAAATCGATAAATAGGTGGTGTGTTTCGATTTGAAGTTCATGGTTTTTTTGCTAGATCTGCTGTAGTATAAATATTTGGAGGATGGCGGTCTTTGCTGGTCTAAAGCCATACGAATGTGGACCAATCAAGTTATTGATGAACGACTTCAGGTGCTTACATAATACGTCAGAGAGGATCTTGTAGACGACGTTAAGAAGACAAATGCATCAGGCAGTAAATACCGTATCCTTAAGAACATTACAATACAACAAAAAAACTTGATTAAGGCACTCATAAGTAGGTACTTGAAATTTTTTGATGAGCCAGCTGAGAAATTGACCTATTCGACCGTCGTAGAGGGTGAGACTCGATCTTCATCAGATTCACCCGTTTACACAAAATCTTACCCATACCCAATGGCCCTCAAAGATGAGGTTGAAACTCTAGTCCAAAAACTTATTCATGATGCTATAATAAGACCTTCGAGATCACCGTAAAATTCACCGGTGTGGATTGTTGTTAAGAAATAAGATGCCTCTGGCAAAAAAAAAAATTCCATTGGTTATCGATTACCGTAAATTAAATAACATTACTTTTACTGACCCATTCCGGAAACTAACGAAGTGCTCGCACAGCTAGGGAAAAACAACGTATTCACTATTATTAACCTCTCAAGAATGGATTCCACCAGATTCCAGTTAAAGAAAAGGACATCGAAAAAACAGACTTTTCGCTTGCCAATTGGGCTGAAAAATGCTCCTTCCATTTTCCAGATAGCGCTACTGAGGGAGCATATAGGGAAAATATGAAGAGACACATTCAAAAGATATCGAAACAATCTTTAAAACCCTAGAAGCTGCAAATATGAAGGTGCAACTCGAAAAATGCGATTTTTTCAGAAAAGAAGTCGAATTTCGCGGGTCTATAATCTCTTTTGATGGCATCAAGCCTAACACAGTAAAGGTTAGTACTAAATTTTCCTTACCCTTATCCGCTGAAGAACTTACGATCTTTTCTAGGCTTCTCTGTATACTACCGCCGTTTTGTTAAGGATTGTCTTAATGTCTCTTCTAACAGCGAACAGGTGTCCACCTGTTCAAAAATTTCTCAAATAAAAAATGTATCCATATGAATAAAGGCTTCGATTCCTTTAGAAAAATAAAAAACTGTCTAGCATCAAGGGATATCATTCTTACCTACCCAAAGGAATTCCAATTTATTACCGACGCGACGTTTCGAATTATACATTAGGAGCAGTTCTATCACAGTAAGAAAAGCACATAATGTTTATTTCTAGAACGCTCAGTAAAGCAGCATTGGAAGAATACAGCTACGAGTTGAAATATAAGCCAGGTAATGCTAATGTTGTTTCCGATGCCCTTTCTAGATAACCTCTCGATTATCAAATCAATTCGCTTGCGTCTCTCAACATAGCGATAAGTTTTAATTGCAGGAACTTATCCCCGCAGTAGAAATCCCTATTAAAATTTTTAGAAACCATCTTACTTTGTAAATTGCTGAAAAAGATAGCTACCAACTTCAATATCTTTTCCAAGGTTTCGTAAGCATACCCTTGTGCAACCTCTTTACACTGAAACCTTATTTCAATTTTTAAAAAATTATTGATCTCCAATAATGGCCGTGGCCGTGGCCGTGGCTCAAGTGGTAGTGTATTGGCTTCACAATCGAACGGTTCAAGGTTCAATACCAGCCGTGAACGAAAGAAAATCTCGTAAGATGAATGAATACAACATCAAGTCGAATTTAAACTAATAATTTAATCTCCCCATTAAATGTTGGATGCCACCCATGGAGCTAAATAACCACTGAGCCCTAACATCTTTCTTTCTCTATCCAATTTTCCGAAAAACTTAACACATGCTCCGGCATTTTAAGAGTAGTTATACCCTCTTAATTGTTAAGTTCTTTAAAAAAAAAAATAATAATTATAAACGGATTAATGAGTACAGAGGAAACTATGGGAATAATCGAAAAGATATACCCTCTTTATTATAAAAATTACGAAATCCATTTCACACAAACAAAAGTTATCGATATTACAGACCAAACTGATCCAGAAGAACATATCAAGAGTACATCTATCTCTGTGTGTGTTGGCGATTTTTTACACTTTTAGAAATGGATTGCAACAACGAACTTGTATTAAATTTTGCGTAAAAAATTGATTTAATGGTGCGCAAACGTTGGAAATGTTAGAAAAGTGTTTCGGCAACGATTCTCTAAAAAAAACGGTCGTTTATCAGTGGCACGAGCGGTTCAAAAGTGGTCATGAATCAGTCGAAGATGATGAACGCAGTGGCAGACCATCGACATCGAAAACCGACGAAAACATTGATAAAATAAAAGAAATGTTGGTCAATAACTACAAATTAACCATCAGAGAGATAGCGGAGGACTTGAACATTGCCTATGGATTCGTTCAAGATATTTTGGTTAATGATTTGGGTTTCCGTCGTGTAGCAGCAAAGTTGGTGCCAAAAGACCTCAATTTCATGCAAAAAAGAGACCGTGTTGACGTCGCAAAAGAGATAATTTGCCAGGCAGGCTGCATCCGATCCCACATTCATCAAAAGGACCATTACTGGAGACGAGACGTGGGTTTATGAGTACGACACGCAATCCAAACATCAGCCAAGTGAATCGCGTTCACCAAATGAGCCGAGACCAAAACAACCAAGTCGTTTTCAGTCGAAAAAGAAGGCAATGCTCACGGTTTTCATGGATTACAACGGTTTAGTGCATCATGAATTTTTGTCAGAAGGCCAGATAGTAAACAAAGAGTATTATTTGGGAGTTATGAGATTGCGTGAAGCAATTCGCCGAAAGAGACCAGAATTGTGGGCAGAAAACTCGTGGATTTTGCACCATGAGAACGCACCGTCGCACAGTGCCATCATTTTTCGTAATTTTTTGACGAAAAATGCAACAAATACCATCCAACAGCCACCGAATTCACCTGATTTGGCTCCCTGTGACTTCTTTCTGTTCAATCGAGTTAAAAAAAACCACTACGGGGAACGCGTTTCAGCAGCCGAGAGGAAGTAATGGAAAAATCGCAGGAAGCACTGATGGACATACCGAAAACCGAATATAAAAAATGTTTCGAGGATTGGATCAAGCGGAGGATAAGTGTGTGTGGGATTACTTTGAAGGGGACAATATAGATTTAGATGAATAAACTTATATTCTTAATTTTCTTAACTAACTTTTTAATTTTTTGATCGAGGTGGTATACTAAAAATTCGTAATAGAGCACACAGCAATACCCGCCAGAATAAAATATAATTACTTCACAATTATCACTTTTCCAAAAATTCAACAATTAATAAAATAGTGAAACAATGTCGCATATGCCGAAAGCATAAATACGACCGTCATCCAAACAAACCTGAGCTGAAAACAACACCCATTTGCCATTATCCAAGTCATATTTTACACTTGGACATCTACTCAACTGAAGGAAATCTCGTTCTTAAAGTCAAGAAGACATAAGAGAACAACTGAGACAAATCCTATTCGCCTTTGGTGGCCCAAAAGTTATTGTCTTCGACAATGAAAAATCCTTCAATGCAGTCTCTATCCATTTCTGATTGCAAGATCAATTAGGAATAGAGATTTTCAAGTCGAGCGTTTTCATTCAACGCTTTCAGAAATAATGCATTGCTTGAAAACTGAACAAATTTATAGATCCTTGTCAGAGTTGTTAGACCGATCCGTGTATGAGTATAACACTCTCAATTCACTCAACAAGAGTGAGGAAGCCCATCGAGATATTCTTTGGAAGAATTGTCAACACAGACCCAGAGCAATATGAAAAGACAAAACTGAAAACATACAAAAGTTACACGAAAATCAAACAAGTGATTTGAAGTATCACAACAAGTATCACAATAAAAGACTATTCATCTGGTGACATTATTTACACTAAAATAAACTAGCTATTAGGCTATAAATTATCACCCCGTTTTCAAAGAAAAATAGTAAAAGAAAACAAATCGAAAACCATAGTAAACCGAGTACGGCAAAGTAATTCATAAAGCAAATATTAAAAATTGAAATTATTCTTCTTATACCCGTAGGTATATCATTTCTCTGGTGCGTGCAGATCTGAGTATTCTCGATTACTTTAATTCAGAGATAATTGTGCTTAAGAAGGGAACAGCGAAAATCCAAGCAGGAAATCTGAAATTTATCCATGTTATTGAATGTTATTGAAATACGCCCATACGAAGATTTTGTGTCAAAAACCGCTTCCCGTATACCAGCATATCACCAGGAAACACCCATTTTTCTCCAACTTGAAACCTTGTTGCAAATCCCGGGGGAAAAAGAAATTAAATTAATTAAATTGCGGGGGATGCCGGACTGCCGGCAAAACAAGAAACTTCAACAAAAAGAGAAGCAGACCGCAACCACACAAGTGGTGGCTGATGAGCGAATGAAGAGGCGCCACCCCAGTTTTAATGCGAAATTGGGAAAACAAGCGTATGAAAACGTACAATTATCTTTTCCTTGATGGGGAATTTACGGCCATATCCTCGTATGTATTTGTTTTTTTTTCGAAACAAATTTTCTTCAAAATTTTAAAATAGTTTTTTTTTTTCGATTGGTCAGCTAATGGAAGGCCCACAATTCCGTGTTTCAACCTTTTCAACATCTATTCTTACTGTATTTCTAAAATTCTGTACGTATATTTTGACTTGAATCGGTTTTTTGTTTGTTTGTTTAGAAATAAAAGCGAAGATGTACGAAACAATTCTTAGAAGTCCAGAATAGGAGCAACATTGGTTTTGACTCTAAGCCAGCTTCGTTCAAATGACTCTATCAAAAACTTTGCCAATCCGTCTAGGTATATGTGCCTTGGAACTATCTGCAGACGTTGAAGTAAAAGATCTCCTGACCATCAAGAGAATCAGTGCTAGACATTAATCCCAAAGTGCTTTACCTTTCCGTATCTGCTGACAATGATGGGTGCTACCAGCCAGCTTCCTCAAAAAGTTTTGCTATACGAGAAAATACTTTTCGTTTTATACAGCATGTCGTATAACTTACTGGTTTAACTTTACTGGTTGATCTTATTCTGCATTCCAAAACATCGTACACCAAGCGAGTTTTGATCATTAAGATGATGAAATTTATTATTAAGAATGTTATATTTTGAGGCAAATGTTTATCACTTGTTTTCCAGCTTGTGCAAAACGCTTCCAGTTGTATTAACAATTGAAAGCACTTCTTACTGACTCTTGTTGAAACTTGCTTGAGTCTGATCCCGAAATCAAGCCGCCAACATACAGATCAGAATTAGGTATTTTCCATCTTAAATGATGCTTAAAACTCTCATCTTGAGTCAATTACTTACGGTAAGTAAATCATGGCCTTTTACTATGACATCCCCGTATCGTCATGACAGATCTAGGCTGATGTTGTTGTAATATGTAACAAAAACCTTATTATAAATTTAGTTTTGAAAGGCAGCTCTACAATGTATCACTATAAAAATCACAACACGTTGACTTCGAATGTATATCTTCACTGTTTTGATCTTCATAAAAAGAAAGGACCCCAAGAAGAAGAAGTTTCCGGAAGAGTTTGAGGTCTTCATGAAGCAAAATCTTGGTTGACAAAATATTTCGGTTTCTGAATTGATGGTGAACTTGAACTGGAAACTGAACCAGAAATTATCCATCAAACAATTGTTTCTTGAGCAAGATAATCTCCTAATACATAAGCCTGGAAGCCCTCCATAATAAACTCGGGTAGATATAAGCCCCTATTAACAAATCAATATGATAAGACTTATTAAAATGAGGATTGGCGACTGAAAGTGCATATGATTGTGTTACATCTATGTGTCTGTTCACATTGACGAGGGGATGAAAGTCCTCAACATGAACATCGCTTTCACAGTTTCATGGTGTTCAAAGACCTTTTGACAAGCGGAACATTTGAATCGGAGCATTCTTAATTTTTAAATTTGAGTAGTTGGTTTGAGACATTCATTTTTTCCTCTTCTTTACAATTCTTTGCTCATCAAGGATCAAAACTAAAATGAAAAAATATGTCAGAAACGGAACGATATGGAAGAAAACGATGTCCTTCACCCGAAAATCCATTTCTAAAAGTAACCCTTTTTCTTCCCATTTCAATAAAAAGCATTCTCTCTCTTTCGGACTATCGTCCTGCCTGGGCCAATGTGAACAGGCAGTATGACTGTTCGTCAAGACTAATAAAGTTGAAAACGAATCCCAGGATTTAGTACCAATTCCAAAAGCATTTGAAGCCGTACTTCATCTGTTTCGAATGAAATGTTTTGCAGATTTAATAACAGCTTTAATCGTTTTCATATTGGTCTATAGGAGCATTTCAAGCGACACTAAAATGTGTGTCTTCTAAAAGAAATTTAGACTCGATATTCCAGGTCTTTGTACCTAGATGATACACAGCTTGGACGAATATGCTTTATATATACAGCAGTTAACATATCGCTGAAAGAAGGCTCCGAAAATAATTTCCATTAAGAACTTCAGATAGACATCGAGAAGGTTGGAAATATTTTCCTGAGCTTTGACAAGTAATTAAAGAAATTGTTAAAGAACTTCAGAAATTTCTGTAGTAACGGGCGACAGGATAGCAATGATAGTTTTTCCAATTGTTATGTTTCAGCAGCTGTCAAAGTTACCAATGACGTCCAGCTGTCAAAATATTCAGTAAGGTTTGCCATCTCATCGTGCATCGTTTTACGCTTTTCGAACGAGCGGACATTATTAAAAAAATATTATCGAAATTCCGGCTCAGTTGTAAATACACAACGTGAATTTCGTCGTGAGGTCAATCGTTACCACGAATTCAGTGTACAGGCAATTCCTCGCACCGTGGAAAAGTTTGAGCGTGAGTACACTCTTTTGGATCTTGAGCCACCAACCAGACAGAGATTGGTGCGAAGAAAACATAGCCGCCGTAGCGTTCAGTATCGAAGAAGACCCGGAAATGTCGATTCGACGCCGATCGGCTGGATTGGGCATCGCCAAGAAGTCAACCCGATTTATTTGGCGATTGAATTTGGGCCTACATCCATATAAGGTTGTGCTGACGCAAGAATTTAAGCTGAACGACAATAGACAACGCCATTGCATTTGGGCCTACATCCATATAAGATTGTGCTGTTGCAAGAATTGAAGCCGAACGACAGTAGACAATGCAGTGAGTTCGCTGCAATAGACAACGCCATTGCATTTGGGCCTACATCCGTGTAAGATTGTGCTGTTGCAAGAATTGAAGATGAACGACAATAGACAATGCCGTGAGTTCGCTAATTGGGCGCTGGAAATTTTGGCCAAAAAATCATTTTCTCAGACGACACGAATTTTTGGCTCAGCGGCTATATAACAAGCAAAACTGCCATTATTGAAGGGAACACAATCTACAAGTGTTCGACTAAGTATCAACGCATCCACAAAGATTGACTGTTTGATGCGGTTTATGGCATGGCGGCATCATCGGGCCTCATTGCCTTCGAAATGAGAAAGGACCCACCGTTACCGTCAGTGGTCTCAGGTATAGAGCGATGATCAGAGGCCGATAACATCGATATATCCGAGCTGTGGTTCCAACAAGACGCCGGCGCTACATGCCATACAAGTGACGCAACGTTCGAAGTTGTGAAGGAGAAATTTGGCTACCGTGTCACCTCCCCGCGAGGGATTATCAATTGGCCACCGCGATTATATGATTTGACACCACCCGATTATTTTCTCTGGGGCTACGTCAAGTCCTTAGTCTACGCTAACAACCCAACTACCCTGGATGAGTTCGGGGCCAACATTTGACACGCTATTTCCGGAATAACGTCGCACATAATAACATGAACGTCGCTTCAAAATAAAGCTGGAATCCATTTTATACTCGTATCTTACACCGTTGTTGTTTTATTTAAATTTTTTTCCCTATTGTTCTTATCTGGCCACTATCTGGGAAATAACTAGGTGGAAGTGACACCCACTAAAACCGACCAGCCCCTCGGATCTGAAACTACGCAGTATTCTTCTGCCCTGAACAGTACCAAAGGAAAGAATATTTCCGACGCCCTCTTTCAATGGGTCTCTCAGCACCCGATGCCTTGGTGAAACCGGTGCGGTAACCGAAAAAGACTACAGTTCCAGAGAACTGGGATCACATGAAGCAGTCAAACCCATCGACAAAACAACACTAGCAGTGGTTTTACATCCACATGATGTCCGGGTAAGCCCAGTGCTATAACCAGCAAAGATCTTTGTTCTGGTTGACTGGAGTCGGTTATTGCGGTTAAGTCCCCGCTAAGAAACAATTCTGGTGATGGTTTTCCCAGCGCACAAGATCCGGCTAAAATCGATGCTGCAACCGGCACAAATTGCTGTTCTGGTGGACTGGAAAGCAACCTCCTAGAAAATTCCAAAACACCGAAGGGGACGAGATTGGCGCACCTATAAGGATGACGATCTACTGTGGGAGCTAGCCAAAGCAGGGGATGATTGCATCCAAGCAGAGGGCTGTGGTATGGGAAACGGAACTCTTAGAGTGAGAGCTTCATGCAGAAAACACTTTCGAGGTTTCCAGACAGCCTAAACTAACGCTCGTCATTTTCTGGCTGTGCCGTTGCATCTTCATACCTAGAACCCTGGACTCGACACTCAAAAGTGGGAAATCTACTCTCTCAAGGAAAAAAAAAATCGGGAAAACAAGGATGGCTCATATCTTTTTTTTTGTGAATACCCTTATACTGTTGCCAGGGCGCGGGCGGAAAGATAGAAGGAGGAGAAAGGAAAGTTTGTGATGTAGTGGTTTGAAACTCAGGTGTGTTTGGTTTTCGATATTGACTCTCCAGGGGTGGGAGTCCGAATAGGACTTAAAGATTTTTCTTCTCTCGGAATGTGAGGTTGTAAATTTTAACGGTTGTTTTGTGCTTAAAAACCCTACAACAGCCAAATCTACATGTCAGTGTTATGCCTTCACACGCAGATTTTTCTGACTGAGTTCCAAATTACACAAACGAAAACTTGCTGTGGCTAGGATTCGAACCTTGACCTTCCGAGTGAGAAGCGATAGCTAGTACCACTACACCACGGCCACCCCCGTGGGGGGTCTATCTTGTTGTGGTCTTAACAAAGCTTCTATAGAGGCCAGTTTAGCTATAACTCACGTTGCTATCTAGCTTTTGGAAGCGTTAATTTCCACTTTGATTTCCAATGAGTGCAGATAAGAGACGACGAGCCCAGTACTCATCTACCCAGAACAACCTTCAACATTCCAAGTCTGCTACTGCATTCCTATGTATGGAGACTTTCCGTGTTGAATACAAAACCCCATATAATATCCATACCGGAACAATGGGTGTGGAATGAAAGCATCCGTGGTTCCTGGTGTTAAAGCGGTTTCACACCATTATATGACAAAGGATCGGAAATTAGGAGAACTTGTCTTTAAGTGCCGAACTAACTCTGATCTGGCAATTTTACAAACAAGATTTAGTTGCTATAGCCGAACTCATTGAATACTGTGATTCCAGGAGGATGAGACTTATCATATGCTTCGATGTAATGCTCAGAATACTTTTTGGGGCAGTAGTAAATGAAACGTGAGGGGCAGTCATCTCCGGTATTTCATACTATCGTTTGATCTGATTATGTTGGCTCTCAACCAACTTTTGTTAAGAGAGTAAGATAGGTGGTAATCAATTTAACCTTATCCAACAGGTATGTTAATGGCTGGAAAGTACTACCGAAGATCTCCATTTCAGACCATAAGTACATTGAATTCAGAATTGGATGCGAAGTCTCGACCTTATTGAAGTGGAGAATCCGCAAAAAACCAACTGGGTACGATTCATAGAGGAGCTTGGCAAGTACAACAACGCTCCTCCTATGCTTAGGACATAACGATAGCTAGAGGAAGGTGGTCAGAACCTGAACGGCACCCTCACCAAGTGTTTTGAAATGTCATGTCCAGCTAGAAAACAATCGAGCCGATCGACCGTTTCTTAGTGTAATGCAGAGGAAGGCTGGAATCTTCACAGATTAAAGCAAAAAAAAGATAACAAGCTTATTCGGATTTCGAAGAGTGCCTCTTATAAAGACTTTTGCGAAAGGATCGAAATGGTCGTAACCCGGCCAGACTACACGGTGTAGACCAATCAATAGTTTTACGGATAAAAGCAATGCTGGTGAATAGGACACTGAATGCGGATGCTCACTGTTGCCAATATGGGGTAAAAAAGGGTTGCCGCAAGGCAGTGTTCTATTTCCATTGCTATCGTGCATGTTGGTCTATTCACTGCTCCAACGCGCTCAACAATTCTGAGGTCTATGCACAAGCGTACCGGGAAGATGTAGCTGTACTGTATGTTGGATCGTGTCTAGCGACGGTCTGCTCTAAAGCGCAATCAGCCCCAGACGTGATCGACGATCTGTGCAGCAAAAATCGGCTTTCAGTCAATCTCCTCAAAACTGAGGTTGTTGTCTTTACGAGAAGGAGGAAGCTGACTGGTCTGACTCATCTACTGCTTAAAGGCATCACCATCTAATTCTCCAAAGAAGCTACGTATTTGAGTATCATCCTGGACAACAAACTTCTATGGATCAAACATATTACGTCGAAACCTTCTAAGGCGCTGTCGACCTTCTGGCAGTGCAAAGGAGCTATCGGCATGACATCGGGCCTTTCATCGAGAAGGGTCCCCTAGAACTACACGACTATGATAAGGTCAATCATATCCTGTGCGTCCTTTGTCTGCTTCTTTTACAAGACTCCAAAGACACTCGGAGCCTAGCTTAGGATAGCTGAACGGCCTACAAATATGTAGGCTAGCTGCGAATAACCAATAAGCAGTCCCCGATCAAGAGCGGCAAAAATGGAGGGTGTGACGGAAAAAACACACAAGCCCAGTGAAATGCTTGTGACAGGGCGAGTAGATGCCGCCCATAAATACGCATTTTGTCCCCTAAGGCAAGGCGTTGTGCGACCCGTACCCAGGCCTGACTGGTGCTGGGGACATCAAATCCATCCGCGCCCTCTAGTTGTAACTTAGCCTTATCACATTACAGGAGTCTCTGATGTGCTGGACCTCCTTTTCCCCACACTCGTGGGATCCAACTACGAACTTTTTACAAACAAATAAAACAAATAAACCAGAAAAAAAGAACAAAACACAATAGTCGAAAGAACAGAAGAAAGTCCGTTCAGAAGAAGTGGTGTACTGATGCGTTCACCGCCGTTAAAAATAACGGACGGATCTACGCAAGAAGAGAGCATGGGCACACAGACGCCGTCTACACCACTATCAAGTGAGCAGCAACATAGAAGCGAGCAGCTCAGTGAAACACCAACTAGCGGTTTGGCGTCCGAAACCAGCGAAGAAAGAGGAAAGCGTGAAGACCTAAAATCTCTGGGAAAAAACATTACGGCATTGGTGGAATTTATCAAAGGGAAATATAATGTTCACCATGAAATAAGGAAGCTGCCAAGTGCAATACGTAGATGAAAAGGATAAAATAGATAATATTAAAATGTCTAAAGCCACTCAAACAAGCCAAACACCAGAAGTGAGCGAATTGGCTACTGCTCCCCAATCGTTGGAACAACTACCAGAACCCAAGCGAAAAAGGAATACATCAAATACCGAAGCATCGACATCATCATATGCCGACATCGTCACGAAAAATGGGGCAACAAAGGTGATACAACATGGGTCAGAAGGCGAAACCTGTAGACATTGAGCCAGGCGTAGAAACTACAAAACGTATGGATAAGAAAGCGGAGTGGACAAAAGCGGTAGAAAAAAGCCAAGGCAAGATACGCGTTAAGCCGGATGCATTGGTAATTAAGAAGGCTGGCGAAATATCCTATTGTGATATACTCAGAAATGTAAAGACCAACCCAGCGTTAAATGGACTAGGCTCTGATGTAACTCGGCAAATGGAGAATTATTGCTTGAGCTAAAGAAAGCATCGGATGAGAAAACCTCAGATCACCTAATAAAAATTGGACAAGTTCTCGGGGAAGTTGTGGAAGTGAGGTAACTAACGCATGAGGTGCTTATTGAATGCAAAGGTGTACATGGCGGCATCACAAAGGAAGAGATCTGCCAAGCCCTGTCCGAGCAGTGTGTGGAACTGCGAGGTATTCAGGCTTCTGCCATTAAATCTCTGAGGACAGCCAACGTAGGGACGCAAACAGCGGTCATCAGCCTCCCGATTAACGCTGCCAAAAATATTCTGGAGGTAGGAAGAATAAAAATCGGATGGGCGGTATGCCGAATACGGGAAAAAGTAGTACCACTACGATGTTTCAGATGCCTTAACTTTGGGCATCTTGCAAAGGTGTGTAAAAGTACTATGGATAGAAGCGAAAATTGGGTCAAGTGCGGGCGGAAAGGTCATGTGTCCATGAACTGCCACAAATGACCCAAGATGCGTTCTTTGTGAAGAAAGAAGAAGAATACCAAACACGAGCTAGGAAGCTCAGTATGCCCTGCGTACCACGAAGCTGCAAATGCCACCAGAAGAATATGAAAGTGTTCAAACTTAACCTAAATCACTGCGAAGCGGCACAGGACCTTATGTTACAAGCTGTTCGAGAGTTGAAGACTGATGTGGCCGTAGTAAGCGAGCAGTATAGGAACGTCGATGATAAAGTTTGGGTATCGAACGCCTCAAAGAGAGCTGTTATTTGGACCTGCGGAAACCATGCATTTGAAGAAAGAATGATGACACCTGGAATAGGGTTCGTTCGAGCGGAGGTCAATGGGGTATATACATATACATATACAGTTGTTACGTATCTCCAAATGGAACGCTGGAAGAATTACAGAGAATCCTAGATAGGCTCGTATATGATGGTAGAGATCGTATTCCATCAATCATAGCTGGCAACTTCAGGCCACTGATTGGGTCAGCATAGACCAATACAAGAGGAGAGACTCTGCTGGAAGCAGTATCATCACTTGACGCAGTACAGCTTAATACGGGCAACGAGCCGTAGGCTCCGGAGTTGATGTAACTTTTTTAACAAGTTCTCCGGTGAGAGGATCAAGATGGAAAGTCAGTAAGGACTACACCCACAGAGCCTTCTAAAGAAGACACAAAAAATGGGGTGGAAAAGAAGCACAGAAGAAGCACAAGGACGAAAACACCTTTTTCCTGATTTTTGGAGAATCCACAATAAACCCAGGAGCAGCAAACGCGATGGCTGCGGAGGTTACTAAAACAGTATCTAGGACTTGCAACGCATCTACGGTACGGAAAACGGCAACGCTCACCAGTACAGTGGTGGAACCAAGAGATGGCAGAGCTACGCAGCAAGTGCCATAGAGCCAGAAGACTATGCCAGCTATCCGCCAGGATTTACAGGTGCAATACAAAGATAGGCGTAGGGACCTTAAATAAGCCATTCAGAGAAACAAAAACTCTGCGAGGAAGCAGATATTAATTCTTGGGGTACCGCCTACAGGACGGACATGGCAAAACTAAGAGGCTCTAGGGCACCCCCACTCTCATGCACTTTGCTGAAGCAAAAAACAATGTCGGTATTATTCCCACCGCAAGCACCAACAGAGCATATAGAAGTTGGTGAGATCCCACCAGTTACGCAAGCGGAACTTCTGGATGTATGCAAACGATTTAGCAATAATAAATCCCCTGGATTGGACGGCAAACCAAATAAGGTCCTTAAGCTAGCCGCCAAAATAAACACAGAAGCATTCGTGGAAATGTATAAGAAGTGTTTAAGAGATGGGGTTTTTCCAGACCAATAGAAAAAGCAACGTCTTGTGCTGCTGCCCAAAGGGAATAAACTACCAGATGAGCCATCGTCATACCGTCCCATATGCTTACTAGGCACGATGGGTAAAATACTAGAGCGAATAATATGTAACCGCCTGGAGGTGCCAATTGATGAAGTCGGAGGACTCCCAAACCAGCAGTATGGATTTAGAAAGGCTTGCTATACAGTAGATGCTAATCGGAAGGTAACTACGACCCTAGAAGAACCCATTCAGGGCAGAAGATTGAGAGGAGGTACCAAAAAAATATAGCCTCGTATTAACGTTGGACGTCAAAAAGGCGTTCAACTCTGCAAACTAGGGGCTTAGAGTACACTCTCTTAGGACAATGGTGGTGCCATGATTTTTAATAAAAATTATGCTAAGTTACTTCGACAATCGGTTCCTACTCTACGATACCGACGATGGAGTAAGGCAGTACTAGGACCTCTTTTATGCAACATTATGTACGACAGGGTTCTAAGACTTGGAATCCCGATTGAGGCTAAAATCATAGGCTTTGCAGATGATATTGCAATCGTTGTGGTGGCGAAACACCTGGAAGAAATAGAAGACATAGGCAATGAATGTATTGGAAAGTCTCTGGTTTTTTTAACGTAAACCACCTGTCATGTAGACTTTTGTTTACGGGATGCCCATACATCCATGGGAGCAAGGATACGCCTTGTCATCGCTCTCCGTCAATCCTTTGATACCATTTCGGAACTATGTTGGAGGCACAAGTTCCACCCTTGGTATGAGTCGAGGTCGATCTAAAACCTCTTACTGCTCTTAGGGTCACAGCACCCAGTACTTATTTGCAACTCTACAATGGGTTTACAAGACCCTTCCCGCGATTTGGGTTTAAACCACAGCTACCATGATGCTCCCACAAGGGGCCCTACCTGAACAAGTCAGGCCCGGACCGAAATCCAGGGGGCTCCTGACTCCCATGGTACCGTGATTTAAGTCCTGGTAGGGACTTGCCGCCAACAAGACCTTGAAAAAACGTGCGACAAAGCCAGAATAATGACAAACATAAGAGGACCCAGACAACAAATTTCCACCAATATGGGCAAAAACATTGAAAATTAAGTTATACGCGAGAAAGACTAACCCTGTCAACAGACTATGTGTTCTGAGAGTTTGCTGTGCATATCGGACAGTATCAGATCATGCTATGTATGTCATTGCGGGAATGCAACCAGCAGATATACTGGCTACTGAGCTACAAAGGACCTACGGTGCCAAAATTCGGGAACCCGGAGTTTCAGTCAAAGATATCAAGCTGGGAGAAAATCAGCGCAGGACAAGTGCGTGGCAAGAGAGATGGAACCAGTCTACAAAGGGGAGATGGACCAACCGACTTATACCCGATATTCGTAAATGGGTAGAACGTAATTACGGTTAAGTTTATTGTTACTTAAATCAACTCCTTACTGGACATGGCTGCTTTCAATCATATCTATACAGGTTTTGGTCTGAAGGAATCTCCATTCTGCTTAAATTGCGGAGCGGCCAAGGAAGATGCACAGCACGTATTTTTCCAGTGCCCACACTTCAGAACAAAGTGCAGAGAACTAGAGGAGAAAATTGGAGAGATACCAACTCCTGAAAACATCGTAAACCATATGCAAGTTTAATATGGGATGCGGTGAAACGGGCTGCAGCAAAAATAATGAAGGATCTTCATTAAGCAAAGCATTTGTATCTGTAGGCACAGCCAAGCTGGGCTTAGAGCTTTGTTGGACTCTCTTGCGACCGCAAATTTAGTTCGACAACGCAAGACATCACTGAACGCAGTCGGACGTCTGAATTCACCGAGTCCTGTCTGGGTCCCAGGTCACAAGGGGCCACGGGAAATTAAATCAAGCTCCAGAGGAGAGTTTTTCAGGAACCGAATCTACGTTGGATCTGTCTGCGTGTTGTGTTTCATATGAGCACAGGGTCAGATGTCATGCCTTCCGAGATTGCAGACAGACAAAACGAATGTTTACGTGGTGTCCCAGCAGGAAAAACTGAACGTTGCTTACTGTCGAGTACTACACTTTTGCTATGGATTTAAATGTTGTGGGCATAAGTGGTAAAACACTTGCTGTGAAAATTATGACGCACCGCGGGGCCCTACCTCTGTGAATGCCTGGCCTACGCTCGCAATAGGCTGCAGATACTCGACCTTGACACCATGGGTGCTGATACTGTAGGCACTTTATCACTGAAACGCTTACTCATCTTTTACTGAAGGACTAGTTCTTAGTCTAAGTGCCCTATCCTGACAGAACAAACAATTTAAGCTATTAATACAACCCGATTGGACTTTAAGAATTTCAGTAAATAAATCAGGTAGTTGGATAAACTAACATTGCCTATTTTATAAATAATATAGTATTAATTTATTCCTTTGAATTTTCTATTCGAATGTTCATACCATATGATGTAGTTGTTGTGAAAAAGAGAACTGACAAAAATGATTAATGGTGAGCACCAAATTTCAGATTTTAGAAAATTTGAAACACGGAGTTATTCTTATTGTGTACAAGGAAGGAGACACAAACAAATTTTAGAATTTCGGAGCGACAACTTAACTCTCTGTGACACTACTAAGGACCTTAACACACAAAAATCCGCTGGTCCAAATGTTATATCTACCTGTCACCTGAAGTGGTGTTCTACTTCGCGGCCAAGCCATTGCAAAAGCTTTTTCATCAACCCTTCTCTTTAGAACTTTTTCCGAGAAGATGGAAAATAGGATACGAGTATATTCAGCCCGTCCCAACAAGGGGCGAATCTTCTTCTTTTTTCTCCTACAGAAGCAATGCTAATGAAATATTTTGAGATATGGAAACATCTTCATGACCGGCAATACGATTTTCGCAGATGCAGGCCCATTGACGATTTGATGGCATGTCTCACCGATTAATGAAAAAAAAGTCTGCACCCATCTGGGGAAAGGAGAGTAGTTGCTTGGGTATTTCAAAGGTATTTAAAAGGTATTATCAAGAGTGTCATCTGCTATAGATAAGATATCACCTCTCGGAACGTTAAATTCACAAATAATGCCCCGAGAAAATTGACAATAGCATTCAGCTCCTTGAAGGCTTTGACCGTAACGCGCAGTCTGCAGATGACAGCTCACTCTCAAGCTCCCATTGGGATGTACTCATAAATATCGTAACACTTTCCTACGCCGTACAATATGCTTACGGAATACCGTGCCTCTCCATAGGAGCGACTTTTCAGGAAGTGTTTAAGTTCAATGACGTCATTGGTTCAAATCACGACCTGGAGAATCGAGTCCTTCTGCAAAATTTTTACCTGCGAAATGACATACAGAACTGGCGATTCGAGAGCTCGGGTTTCACCCAGTTCAGTGACGAGAATATGGCAAATAATGTCATCGCCAATGAAGGGGACCTACCCCCGTTCATTTCAAAGGAGGAACTCCATGAGATCTTCGACACAATAAGAAGTAAAAAATCAGCGGGAATTGATGGAATACCGAACATTGTGCTTCGACATCTCCCTCTAGAAGCGGTAGACATTTACACCACCTTGTTTAACAATGTAATGAATAATGCGTATTATCCAGCGCATTGGAAAACTGCGGTGATTTATCCCATCCCTAAAAGGGGAAAAGATACATCCAATCCGGCGAATCTCCGATCGATAAGTCTCCTTCCGAATATCAGTAAGGTGTTCGAAAAGGTAATCAATAGAGTCCTGACTAAGTGGGTTGAGGACAAAAATATAGTTCCGGATAATCAATTCGGTTTTAAGTCGGGGCATGATGTCATACATGCCGCGTCTAAACTGGTTTCTGATATCCAGTGGAACAAAGGCAAGAAACAGTGCACTGGAGCCTGTCTGGTTGACCTGGAAAAGGCCTTCGACACCGTATGGTTAGAGGGACTTTTCTATAAGCTGACCAGACTGGGCATCAGTAAGCCACTTTTGTATATTCTTCATAATATGCTTAACCACAGACAGTTCATCGTGAAAAATGGCGATGCAACTTCTGCTGGAACATTTCAAATTAAAAACGGTCTGCAACAAGGTGCGGTTAACTCGCCGATCTTATTCAACATTTACACAAGTGATCTGATAGGTTCACTTCCCCATAGCATAGCGTACGCAGACGATCTGATAGCGTACAGATCAGGTCCAAAAGTCGAAGTCATTAATATGCTTTTGCAACGTGACTTCGAACAAATAAGGCGGTTTTGCGATGACTGGAAGTTGAAAATCAACTTTCAGAAGTCGGAAACCATTCTGTTTAGGACGCCGTTGTCTGGTGCCTCTAGGGACACCAGAAAAAATTGGCGAAAATTCTCGATCATTGGACAACACGGCCAGCCACTTGCTTGTCGAAATGTAGTTAGATACCTTGGGATCTGGCTAGACCACTATCTATATTTTAACAAGAATGTAGATGCTGCTCTGGCCAGAGCCAAAGGTGCTTTTGCCCTTACAAAGAGACTGTTTTATAGCAGCCAACTCGATGCGAGGGTGAAAGTTATCTGCTACATGGCCCTCATCCGGCCCATGCTGGTATATGGGTGTCCTGTGTGGTTTAATGTGAGAGCAAGCTTAATGGAAAAGATTAGGGTGTTTGAGAGGGCTTGCCTTAGGGTCTGCCTTCGCCTTTACAGAACGCCAGAATCGGAGTACATAAAATTCTATCCCAATGAGGTCCTTTACAACAGGGCGAATCTGAATAGAGTGGACAACTTCGCTATTAAGTTGACTCGAAGGCATATTGCAAGAGTAATGACCTCGTCCAATAACCTGACATCTGGGGCCTACTACCCCAACTACTTATATCATGAGAGTGTGCGCTTGAAGGGCTTCATCCCCCCTGAAGCGTTTCTCTATCTTGACATGAAAGGGCTTATACAGGATAACTTTGCGGTGCCGCTAATCTTCCACGTAGCTCGTGCAGTGGGTGAGGGGCGACTCAACTACAACAAAGACGTCGCACACGGCAGTATCGAACGTCTCAGGTTTAGTAGGGCGGTTTCAAGCCGCGACATAAAAGATGTTTTTTTGCAGCACCAAAATATTTGGTGGTTGAGTGAAGAAGATCTGATTCCTGCGTCGTTTCCTTCCAGTCCGAGCTAGCCTAGTCAAAAGGCAAAGTGGGCCATTTTGTTTTTATTTTTATTTATTTTTTCTTTATTTTTCCTTTTGGAATGGCCGACTTACATAGGTTAGGGTAGTTTTAAGTGTTTGAAGTTAGCAACCTTGGGTTAGCTAATGATCAGATTAGCAACTTTAAGTTTGCTAACAATTAGGCTAGGTTAGATTGTATAGTTAGGCTAAGTAGTTTAAGGTTAAAATATAAGTTTTATATAAATACAAAAAAATTGTTCGTTCACTAAGTTTTTTCTAAATACTTATTTTCTTAGTTTAAATAGATGTATAAGAATAATAATTATTATTTGTAATGACGTCGAAAGACACAAAACAATAATATAGTTTAGCTTAGAGTGCCCGTTTGGAGGGCCATTAAGTTAGTATAAGTTCGTTAAGTTATTCTAAGCTAATATTTAAGCATTTTTTCTGTTAGCATGTAAGTATAGTAAATGTAAGAAGTATAAAATAAAATGCATTAAAAAAAAAAAAAAAAAAAAAAAAAAATACCGTGCCTCTTCCTTATAACGTGCAAACATTTCAGACCAACGTAGATCGGTATCTCTTTTTCTTTCCTCCCTAATCTATAGATGTACTTGTATTGTATATGATACATAGTCATTCGACACAATTAGTAGAAATAAAATTTGGGCAAGTACATATATCTATAATAAGTAACAAATAAGAAATAAGAAACAATAAATAATAAAAAAAAATTTAAATAAATAATATAAGATCAATAATAAGCAAAAGATTAAACGAGAAGGAGCTAGCTATAAATCGAAGGAAGAAAGAAATAATAGAGCACAGAAACCGCTGTAGAAAACTCTTAAAGAAGAGGAGGGCAGAAAGCAAGGACAGTAAGTCAACAACCAAATAGACCAGGCTTCATAATCAGTACGTGACTCTGTATTTTTCATATTGTATTTTATCGCAATAACATTTTGTTTTGAAGCCGCCGTTTATTGGTCAATGATACCAGCTGTTTTTCTTACTACCGAATAGTGCCCATCGAGTTTATTAAATCAACAAAAATTGTATAATTTACATATGGAATAACACCCTAACATTGAGCTATAGCTTTAATATCCCGCATTGTAAAATCTAAGTAGATTTTATAATTTTATCAGCATCTCAACAATAACTGTTAATAAACAAGGAGAATATTTATAATAGACAAAACTTCTGCTCAAATTACTTATTATATTCGCTTGTGACATTTTCAAGAAGTATGCATAGAAAATATGATTTTTTTCCCCAAATCTACATATTGGACATTTTTATGTTATATACGGCCTCAGTCTTAATAACCTTTTTAATTTCGAACATGTACGAGGTGTGTTGAGAAAATAAAGGAATTTTAGTTTTTTGAAAAAAAATATTTATTTATTCGTCTGTAGCAATGTTGTCGCCATCAAAATAGTCCCGATTAGATATTACGCACTTGTGCCAGCGCTTCTTCCAGTGATTGAAACACTTCTCAAACTCGATCTTTGGGATATCATTTAGCTTTTCCAGCGATGCGAGCCTTTTTCGGTCTTGGCGAGCCAGAATGCCTCCACTGGGACGATTGAGCCCTAGTTTCGACGTCATATCCGTAAGAATTTGTTTCGTCACCTGTTATAATACGTTTCAGTAATTCTGCATCGTCGATGACTTCATTTAGTGACTCCTGAGCAACATCCCTTCGCCGCTGTTTTGTTCAAAGTTCAACAATTTTGGATAAAATTTTGCTTCCACACGTTTCATATCCAAGACAATCAAAAAAATTTCATGGCGCGAGCCAATCGATATGCCAACATCATCAGCGGCTTCTCTGATAGTGATTCGGCGAGCGTACATAACCATTTCTTTCACTTTTTCCCCGTGTTCATCAGTTGTTGATGTGCTGGGCTTTCGGGGCGTTACATTTTGTTACACTTTATTTAATTTTTTACTCACAACTTGATACAAACCACCGTTGGCGTGTATACCAACATAATAAAAAAAATTTTAACAATCGGACTCTTCAAATTTCCGTTACTTTCGTTACACTATAATTGAACATAAATTTCCCATAATTTATGCAAAAGCGTATTATTTATACTCGCACATACTATTTTTATTATTTTTAATAAAACACAATATTTGTTATTGCTTACTTTTCGTGCGTGCTAAAACTAGTAACAATTGTAAATCTAAATTAATTGAATGGTAAAATAAGTGTAGAATCGAGTATAATGTTTATGCTAAAGCTAAAAATTATTGAAAAATAAAATATAATGTATTTTATAATGTTTTTTTTGTAAATATATCTCCATACACTTCCGAATGGAGATATAGTTCCATACAAAATCATAATACATAGCACCATTAACTCGATAACACTGGAACCCGTATAGGTGTTTGGTCCAGATGTCTTTATTCTAGAGAAGTTACTGCTGTTAACTTCTTATCACGTAATATCCCGTTTTTCTTTGCTACTATTTTTCCGAGAATATTCCCAAGTTCTACCAAGAACTCTAACACTGAATTCTGATGATCCATCAGCTGTATAAACATATTAAGTCTTAACTCTCTGTGGATTTAAATCAAACACTTTCAGCATCCTAGCTTACAAAATAACCAATGCCGTTGTGATGGGTCTACCAATCGGGAGAGTTTTCTAAAGCACAGTTTTTTCTTTAAAAAAATTTTGCATCACTCAAAATTTAAAAAAGAACTTAACACTCAAGTGGATATGACTACCTTATGATGCCAAGCCATGTGTTAAGTTTTTAGGAAAATGGGACAGAAAGAGTAAGAAAAACTTTGGGCTCAGTGGCTATTTCGCTTCACTTGATGTTGTATTTAGGTAACCATTCGTCTCACGAGATTTTAGTTGCCTGAAAAAAATTCTTTCGGCCACGGTTGGTATTGAACCCCAAAGCGTCCGATTGGGAAACCAAGACATTACCACTTGAGCCACGGCCACCCATTAAAAACGTCTAAATCATCTTGTTTGGATATCATTTCAAGTAGTGTTCTGAAAAATATATCGTTTCTAGTTTCAGATGTTCTATGTTTTGTATTTACCCTTAGTACTGAGAAGGATTATAGGAGGAGGATCATACCGTATAGGTGTTTGGTCCAGATGTTTTTATTCTAGAGAAGTTACTGCTGTTACCTTGAATGATGTAAAAAAAGCGCCAGGAAAATTCAAATAATTCCCAATTCTCCATTCATTACCGTCTTCCATTATGGGGTTTGCCTTTCCACTTTCTGCATATTCACATTTTTATGAAATCTGTGTATGATGCACCGGAAATAGTACCTTGTGACCAACTATTGGCAATATTTTTTTTTTTCATAGTAGTGTCTCAAAGCCATTTTTTAATTTCTTCTATAATATAACTATAATTTTAGTATTAAAATTATTTAAACGAAAAAAGGAATAACGAATAAACAAAAGAGGCCTCTTAACTTTTCATCTTCTACCTACTGCTCATATATAAACCTGAATTGATGCGGATAGGGTAAATTTAAAATAATCATTCCTTTTCTGTTCTATAGTGGAGAGCCATTGAGTTTTTCAACGATTTACGAAAAGTATTAAACTTGACAAGTCTGTCGCGAGCTAAAATTATGAAACCTCTTACGAGTGTTGGCTGAAAAGTTTCCGACCGAACAATGATACAAGACATTTTTTTTCAAATTTTTTTTTTTATTTTTCTACGTAGTCTCCTTGTAACTCTACACACTTTTCCCAGCGATGTTCCCATCTCCCTAATCCATCCAAATAGTACTTGGCGTTTTTCTCTGTAAAATAATTGTTCACGAAGGTGATTGCCTCCTCATTTGACGAAAATCTTTGTCCTCCGAGCGCAGTTTTTAGATGAGGGAACAAAAAGAAATCGCTTTGGGGCTAGATCTGGTGAATAAGGCGGATGATCAAGCAGTTCGAACTGTAATTCATGGATTTCGGCATGGCAACCGCTGAGGTGTGAGACGGCGCGTTGTCTTGGTGAAACAGGATTTTCTTTTTCTGCAAATGTGGCCGTTTTCCCGCAATATCTGCCTTCAGCTTGGCAAGTAATGATGCATAGCATGCTCCTGTAATGGTTTTCCCTTTTTGAAGATAATCGATTAAGAGAACTCCTTTACTATCCCAAAAAACAGTCGCCATCACTTTCCCAGCCGAAAACACAGTTTTTGCTGAATTTTTGTTTCGGGCGTATAATGGTGTATCCAAGTTTCATCTACAGTAATTAATCGGCGCCAAAACTTGGATTTATTGCGCCTAAGCATTTTCATAATCTCTATTATCTCTCTCACTTTAATTCGGATGTAGTTTGGTGAACTTTAGCAATGTTATCGTCGGTGGTTGCAGTTTTGGATGTCCCAAACGTTCATCATCTCCCAAGCTCTTACGGCTACGTTTAACTTCAGCTGCCCAAAATTTCACTGTGGTAAATGATGGTGCAGAGTCCCCATACACAGAGTCTAACTCATTTTTGATTTTCGTAGGCGTATTGCCTTTCAAAAACAAGAATTTAATAAGAGCTCGATACTCAATTTTTTCCATTTTCAAAAAAACACTCACATCGACTCACTCAAACGACTGTCAACTAAAAACTGCGCATCCAAAATGACTGAAACTTCGGTAAGTAACTGTCAAAAGATGCACAACTAGCATTCACTAGCTTTTATTGACGAGTACCGCTATCTTTACGTTGCGATCGGAAACTTTTCAGACAACCCTCGCATCTACGTATTTATTTATGTAGCAGTTATGTTTACACTTTTATTAAATCTTATAAGTACTTGTTGTTTTTTTTAAACAATATTTATTTGAATTACAGTTTATTTCACAATGCAAAGGTGAACCAATAATTTCAACAACAGAATATACTGAAATAATTAAGACCTCAAGCGTAACGAATAGAAGCGATAAAACAAAACATTTACCATTGCTGCCTTCTTCACGGATCGTTTCTTCTTCACACAATTTTTCTTTTACTAAGAAGGCTGATTCGCTATCAGATTCGAAATCAAAAGTGAGTACTTGCATATACATACATATTTTGTATCACAAATTGAATATACGTATAATATATACATGCATTGTATATGCATACCATATAAACATACTGTACTTTTTATTATCTTTTTTATACACTTCAAATACCTTTCGACAAGATAAGTTTTTACGTTTCAGCTTAGTTTAAAATGTGTATACCTACACACATACATACGTATGTACGTATACGACCTGGGTAGTTTACATACATATCTACAATATGAGTAAAATCCATATGAACTTGACTTTAAATTTTGAAGTTTATGCTTAAATTGCATTACAGTGCAAGCGATATTTGTTGAAAATGAATTACTGGCAAATCCTCATTATATTTACACTTACATCTTATAATAAATTATATACTTCCTACATATATATATGAACTACCTATGTATGTTAACATACTCTAATCTACGCTCTGTATATCTAACTCTGTCTTTTAATAAAACTCATAGAATTCAGATTCATGTGCTTTTTACTTTCAATTCCCAACATTATTTTCAACGGGGGAGTTTAATATCGGTGTTCCTAAGATTTCGCCTTACCAGTCATTCAATAAAAATTTCTTATCACGAATTAATATTTTTAAACTATATGTAGGAAAAATTATTTTTATTGACAAAAGTAAAACTGACAAAATTAACTAAAGATAAAATTGAATAAAGTTAAATTGGACCGCCTATGCCGCCGAACTGCACTGCTGCCAAAAGAAGACTCCCATCCGCATTCACCATTCGCTCGCTCGTCGACTCCCCTCCTCAGTCCAGCAAATTCCAAAGTCCCGTCGACCTCAATAATTTGTACCACGTCCACAACTTTATCGCCGCAGTCAATATCAACCATCCGCCACCTACCCCAACAACGATTAATGTCGCCCTCAGTGGAGTCATTGTATCCTAAAACAACACTGAGCAAATTGCATCGGGTTTTATGCTGCTGAATGTAGGCCAACTCGAATACCATCGGCGACAAATGAAAACATACTCTCGGTGACTCAAACGATGATGGACGATAAGGGTAAACAAAACTGCGATCGCCTGGGTCGACAAACGAGCGAAAGACATCTCAGGTTACTGTAAATAATTTTAAATTGAGCGCAGCTGGCGGTCGACGATCCATTACAAATGAGTAATTAAAAAAAATGAATACCAATGGATACATAGCTTTTCTACACTCGTCCATCCTAAACTTACTCGACTGTCCTCAGGCGAAATTGACACCATCAGATTCATCGTCATCTCCTTCGTCGTCATCACTGTCGTTCGCCCAGGGCTTCATGTGATCGGCTGAAGTGGACGTCATATTAGGTCCCTCATGCTCACCCACTTTTCGGACATCGAATCGGTCGTTCCCCCTGACGTTGCTTACTTCGTAGGGCCCTATAAACTTAATAGATAGTTTAAGGCCAGTGCCGAACTGCGTCCTCTTGATGGCTACCAGGTCATGTAACTGGTAACATCTAGATGCCTTCCTCTTCCGATTGAATGTCTTCTTGTCCTCCTCCTGCACCTTCTGTATTTCTTGTTTAGCTTCCTTCCTCATCTCATTGCGGCTACTGTCGAAGTCGTCCAGTATAGCCTCCTCTAACGATTCTCTCAGCTGCCTGTCATCTTCGCGTCTCATAATGGTTCCGAACATTAGTTGAAATGGACTTCGCTTGGTACTCCGTGATACCGTTGAATTTATCACCCGTTGAATGTGGGGAACGTGTTTAAACCATTTAGTAGGATCCTCCACTGAGACCTTGGAAAGCACCTCCACTATGATTCGGTTCATTCTTTCCACCTATCCATTTCCGCGCGACACCCCAGTTGTTGTTAGAATGTGGTGAATACCGTTTTGCTCACAGTATTCCTTGAATACGTTAGCGGTGAAAGTTGTCCCTCGGTCCGATGTGATACGCGCTGGACTTCCGAAAATTTCGCTTTTCTGTTGTAACTTCTTGACCACTTCGTCGCTCTTCGTTGTTTTTACTGGGTAAAACCAAACGAATATAGTAAAGGCATCAACCACTACAAAGAGATAATTGTAAAATTTATTAGTCGAAGGAAGCGGACCCGAATGGTCCATGTGATAAGTGTGCAGAGGTATGTCGCTCTTATCGATCCGGTGTAGAAATCCCTCTGCTTTTCCGTCTTTTCTCACAGCCAGAATGCACGGCACACAGTTGGACAAAACAGCATCAATACTATTTCCAATCTTGGGGATGCAGTAATCTTGCTTGCAGATCGCCTCCATTCTCTTCGCACTGAGGTGACCCACCCTGTGAATGTCTCTCAGGATCTCCTTTTGCATAGACTTTGGCACCACGAGCAAATGAGTGCCTTCCACAAACTTGTACAATAGGTCGTTCCTCAGTTCATAGTCCTTACAAGTTCCTGTTGTTATTAGTTGACAAAATTCATCTTTACCTTGAGATCTCTTTATCCTTTCAATGATCCCATTCTCTACTCGCAGTAAAGTTGGATTTCGGCTGAGTGCATCTACGTGGCGCATGGATGATCCCGATCGGTGCAAAACCTCACAAGTGTAGTCTTGTAGCATGATTGCCCATCTGGCCACTCGTGGACACAGGTCTCTCTTATCCATTGTTGCTTGGAACGCTTTGCAGTCTGTATAGATTTTGAACTCCTTTCCCAGCAGATACGACCGTAGCTTCTTAATACACTTTACTATGGCCAAAACTTCGTGCTCATAGCTGGTATAATTCTTTTCCGCTGGAGTTGCCTTGAAACTCATGTAAAAGACAGGGTGCATTTGCTTTTCATATTCCTGGAACAATACTCCACCGTATCCAACCATGCTCGCGTCCGTATGTAACTCTGTCTTGAGCTTTGGATTGAATAGTCTAAGAACAGGTTCTTTACACAGCAAATCCTTCAGGGATTCAAACGCGACAACTTGATCCGGTCCGAAGACGAACACGCTGTCTTTCTTGGTCAAATCTGAAAGTGGTTTTGCGTAAATTGAATAGTTAGGCACAAACTTACGGAAGAACCCAGTCAGTCCGAGGAAACTCTGCACCTGCTTCACATTAGTGGGTCTCGAAAACCTCTTACAGCGGCAATCTTTTCGGTAGACGGCTTTATACTTCCGTTCTCCACCATGTGGCCAAGGAATTTAATGGATCTGCTGAAAAAATTGCACTTTTCCCACTTAGATTTTCTTTGTTAGATTTTCTTCCTCGTTCTCCGCGGCGATGATAATGTCGTCCAAATATAACAGCAAGAATCCTTGTCTCATTAGATCTCGAAAAACTGTGTTAACAAATCGCTGAAACACTGCGGGTGAATTGCACAGCCCGAAAGGAACCTTCAGGAACTCGTACTGGCCATCTGGAGTCACGAATGCGGTATACTTCCTGCTACTTTCTGCTACATCAACGTGAAAAAACCCGTTGCGGAGATCCAGTGTTGTGAATACCTTTGCTTTGTAGAGAGTCTCTAATATCTCTTCCATTACTTGACAATCTTAGCGTTGAGTTTTCTGTAATCAACACAGAGTCGCATACTACCGTCCTTCTTCTTCACTAGAACGGTGGACTAGCAAAGTCCGACCGACTATGCTGGATGATTCCTTCGTCCAACCATTCTTCCACTTGCTTACAAACCGTTTCTTTTTCTGGCAGTGCTAACCGTCTGGCCTTCTGATAAATAGGGTTTTCATCCGATAACACGATGTTCATCTCAATTCACGACCTTGGAACTCTCTTGGGGGAATAAGCTGAAACGATATCAGTGATTTCCTTTCTATAGCTGTCGTTGCCAACTTGCAGGTTGTTCCCATCTGCGTCTTCTTCTTCATCGTTCACCAGTCCAATGTTGAAAACATCATTCTCGTCTAGGTCATGTGTCTTATACTGTTCTATCTTTTCTGAATTTACCTTCTTCATATGCTTTATTTTCCTGTGACTTATCAGCAGCTCTACATTCTGGAGAAAATCTCTTCCCAGCAGTATCCTTTGTATTATAGAATAAAACCTTAGTTCGAGAAAATTAGAATATTTGCGAGGTTTAAATAAATTAATATTTGAAATTTAGTAACACAATATGTAAATACGAGTATGGTACATAAGGACTGAAACGAATAAAACTTGGAAACTTCAAAGTAAAAAAAAAAATATTTTCATAATTCATGTAAATTTTTTTTATTTGCTTTAAAACTCTTTTTTTATTAAATTCATTCACAACTACAAAAAATAAAAAAATTATTGGGTTCCCATTCTTTCCTCAACTTCTTTCGAATGTCCTTCATAAGGTTGGTGACAGTTACATCCGTGATCTTTTGGACGCTCTTTTCCATTTAGCACTAAAATCTTTTACGTCCTTTGCACACTGCTAACTTTTCCTCAATTTAGCTTTGACCAAAGCCCAATACCTTTCAATGGGACGGCACTGTGGAACATTGGGTGGATTCATGTCTTTTGGGACAAAGGCGACATTTTTAGCAACAAGAAAGCTCAACATCGTATGAGCATAGTGAGCTGAAGCTAAATCTGGCCAAAATAATGTTGAACCCTAGTGCTTGTTTAAGAAAGGAATCAACCGTTTTTTTAGGCACTCGTTAATGTACACTTCTCCGTTAATTGTTCCCGTTGTAATAAACGATGAGCTTCTGTGTCCACATTGGCAAATGGCCTGCCAAACGAGATATTTTGACCCGAATTTTTCCATCCAAATCGATGTTGTTTATTGCGGAAGAATCTCAGCTTCAAACGAGTTGTAAAACTGCACACCTGGAAGAGTAGTAAAGTCGGCTTTGGCATAAGTTTCGTTATCCAAAACCAAGCACGCTTTCTTGTTGCCGGTCAACTCGTATAGCTTTCGGGCTCGTGTTTTTTGATTTTTTTTTGCTTTTCAGTAACTATTGGTATTTTTTGTTTTTTTCCTGTTTTTAGACCGTTACGTTTTTTAGATCTTTGTACCATTGTTTGGTTGGTATTAAATTTCCGAGCAACATCTCTGGATGACATAGTCAGGTTTTTTACGATGGTACCCACTATTTTCCTGTCCAAATTTGTATCATGTGCTCCACTTTTCTGTTTTCGCTTAACTGCCAACGTCTCCAAATATCGTTTAATAACAGAATCCACTGTACTGCGTGCTATGTTTAAATTTTTTGCGATGAAATGGTTGGGACGCGAAGTATTTTCGGGCCATTTGTCGATGATCTTTTTACGGCGTTCCTCTTGACTCATATTTTATAAATATTTTAAACCGCACCGAACTAAAATCAATAACAAACTGAAACTAGAGAATATACAGGCTAATTTGGGTCCAAAATGGGATTGCAATTTTAACGCATTGGAAGTATAGCCTGTATTAAAATTTACAGATTTTATTCGTTTCAGTCCTTAGCCGAAATGCGCGGCTGGAGTAATTGAGATCTACCCGTCATAGCGGACTGTGCCACTATTTTTAAATAAATAAAACAAAAAAAGAGAAAAAAAATAAAAACACCTACAAACGACCAAAAAAAAAGTAACGGTTAACGAAAAACAGAAAAGATTAACACAACAGAAATAAATAAAACGAACGAGGACAACACATACCCATCAGCTGCATCATGATTAACAAAAGAAAACGAGACAAGGAAAACACACAACCCTCCAACCCCCCACCCCCTAAGACGACAAAAGAACCAACCACGAACTGCAAACCAAGTGACTGTGGCGGAAAGTATAACCAACTCTCACTAGCCCCGGCATAGAGACAGGGGCGACCCCAAGTAGGCAGGAAAACAGCTAAGTACCCCTTGTATTTTTTTTTTAATATATTTGTGTGATCTTCCAGTAGTCGGGGCTATTTGTGAGCCATAGAATCCCGTAAGGCTCCTTACCGTTCACTTGGCAAACACCGTACCCCTTTCGCGGTTACGGTCAAAACTGTTTCGCGACCCCGTTGGCCCCAAAGGACAACGTCCTCGTGATCGTACAGAATCATGGACCTTCTGTTGGCCGCTAAATTGAGTTTTTAGAGAATTTTAAGGTGAGCAACCCCTTTACTGGGTTATTCCTTTTTGTACTCACACGGCCTTTGTCATCCCCCCACTTAATTAAAAAAGAAAAAAAAAAAGAAATAAATCTGCATAAATTAAATCCCCAGCAGGGAGAAGTTCATCTGTTTTGTTTTATCTTGTTTTCCCAATTTTCAATAAAAACTTTGTGGCGTCCACTTACATATTGTCTGCGTTTATTTTCCTCCCTTTTCGAACTCCCCCGTGCTGAGTAGCCGGTGTGCGCAGCTAAGAACCAGCTGCTGGTAGCAATTCCAGTTTTCTTCCGATCCCCTTTTGGGAATATCTTCGGCTTTACGCATTCCCTCTCATTCGATTACTAACCTCCATCCGTGTAGTTGCGGTTTTTTTGAGCTCGAGTTTTGGTTTCCTTGTTTTGTTTGGTTGACGGTAGCCCAGCACCTTTCTAAATAATTAATTGTTTCACTTTTAAAGTGCGGAATTTTGCAACAACGCTTCTCAAAACATGATCTGATATTCTTAACATATGATATCCAACTTGACTGATATTTTAAAAACATTGATTACGGTCTGACGTTATCCAAATTCGGTGGGAATATGTTTATTTGATGGCACCAGTTAATCAGCAAATATCATTTCTGGAACAAAATATCAAAACACTCTTTCATCAGCATGTCCCGTTACGACATAGGGTCCCTGTTGCCAGATCCCCCATTGGCTTATTAGAGATTTACTAGATCTGATCCATAATGCTGATACTGCATACGCTGGTTGGAAACGATACAAACTCCCCGTACTCTACGACACTTATCGGTCCCTTCGCAACATAGTTATTCTTCGTATAAGGGCTGCAAAGCGGCGCCACTATGAACATTTCCTTAACCCTGAAACCCAGACTGGGAAAGTTCTATGGCAAAAACTGCGCAAACTAGGCAATGGGAGACAGCGTTCAGGTGCAACTGACGATGTAGACTGTAATGATCTCAATTCGCAGTTTGTGTCGGTCTTTGAGCCGCCAACTCAATATCAAGACTCCACACAGTTTACGAATCAGTCTGACCACTATGAAAATATAGCAGATCTCAGCTTTCTTCGCTTTATGGATGAAGATGTACTCGTAGTTGAAGCCGTGCTGTCGGTTAAATCTGCTGCGATAGGTTTGGATGAAATTAATCCTAAATTTTTAAAACACCTGCTTCCAATCGCAATCTTACCATTTTTATCCAAAGTATTCTAGAAAACTATGCTAAAGCAGATGCAAGCGCACCTAAGCGACAACAACCTCTGAAATCCCATTCAATCCGATTTTTGCGAAAGAGTTGTAAGACTGCACTTTTGCTTGTTGTCGATGACATCCGCAATGGCCTGGATACTAACTATCCTACGTTCTTGACGTTGTTGGACTTCTCGAAAGCATTCGACACGGTGGACCACTTTCTCCTCTGTAGGAAGCTGTGGTATGAATTTGGATTCTCATTGCATTCTCTTTGCATTCATACCTCAAGGGCTGTCAGCAATATGTGACAACAGGGAGCCAAATGTCTTCGTTTTTTGGAGTTCGCGCGGGAGTTCCACGGGGTATGTGAATGAACTCCCACAACTTGTTAAACATTGTACTGCCCGCATGTTCGCTGACGACGTCCAATTATACTTGTGCTGCCCGCTGGATATGTTCAGTTTTACCAGCGAAATGATGAACGAAGATCTAGAGATCATACAACAGTGGGCCTTCAAACAAAATTTTTCAATTTATCTATCCAGCGAAGTCCAAGACACTCTGTATTTATAAGCAGTCACTAGATACTACCACATTTCTACCAATAAAATTAGGGCAGTCGTCCATAGAATACGTCACGAATCCTCGCAATCCGGGTATTGTTTTCAACGATACTCTTACCTGCAAGGTATATAATGGTCTCCGACTGCTATGGGCAACACAAAATTCTTTGCCGATCAAAACTAAGATACTACTTGTTAAGTCCCTTTTATTACCTTCATTGCTATATAGTTACGAAGTTTTCTGCCTTGTTGACTATAATACTAGGAGTAAACTAAATGTCATCTACAACAACTAAGCAAGATATGGTATGTTTTTAGTAAACGATACTTCGACCACGTATCAAGTTACTCTCTACAAATAATAGGCCTCAGCTTCGACAACCTCATTAAGTTTAGAACGCTAATCCTCTTACATGGTATTACATATACAGACCCAACAGCCTGAGTATTTGTATAACAGATTAAATTCTGCGAGTTCTGAGCGCTCATTCTTCGTCCATGCCGCTCTCTTATGGAACTCATTAGCCATTACACTAAGGAGAACCACAAACACAAGCCATTCAAAACTTATCTTTTCCAACACCTGGCCAGTGATACATAAATTAAAGTTGAAGAAGAAGAAGTCACCAAATTTGCTTTCGAACCTAAAATTTTTGTAAAGCCTACACAAACTATAAGATGTAATCTCACTGTGTAGATATTCTTTAAATAAATAAATACAAATACAAATACAAATACAAAGGAATATGGTATGATTCTCATTTAAAGCTACATGGGTTCGCAGAATTATTCACCGCCGCACTACTTGCATCAGTTAATGAACTACATCAGAGAGGGAACAGACACAAAACACACCGGAGTTTTCGCTGGTCAGACCCTACTATAGTAATGAAATGGTTAAATACCCAGTGAAATGGAACACATTTGTATCCAGCCAGGTATCCTATGTGTAACAGCATTTTAAAAGACAATGGAAGTTCGTACCTGGAAGAGAGTATCCTGCCGACATTCCGCATAGAGTATCGTTTGGAGATACCCTCCCAGAGAATTCAACATGTTGGCATGATGCAGAGTAGTTGAGGAGAGACGCGCAACATTGACCAGCTGTTGAGGTTATCATTGATATGCAAGATGTGCCTGAAGTCTGAAAATCTTATGCTTGCATACAACCCCATAATTCTCCAGGCAATGAAGACATTACTCTTGGCGCGTCAGCGCGTACTATCTACGATTTAAAAACAATTGCCGAAGGAGCAAGAGGGGTGAACCACAAGAACATGGCAGTTTAGCGGTAAACGATCTCCTTTAAGCAGAAAAGACATTGGTACTGGGTGCTCAACGAACATTTGACGAGGACATGCAAATCACAGAAATAAAACAGCAAGTTCCTATCACTGAAGCCATTTATCAACGCCAATGAAATATTGTGCGTCGGAGGTTTATTAAAAAACTCTTAGCCGATAGCCGTGGTAGCTAGTGCTATATATTCTTTTTTATATATTATTATTGTAATTTATTACTTAATAATAAGAATTAATAATACTCGTAATAATAATAATAAAAAACTCAATTTTATCAATGGATCAGAGGCATCGTATGATTTTGTATTCATCCCATCCACTGACGAAATTAATCATCAATAAATCTCACCTTGATACACTTCGCTGTGGAGTGAAACTGACGCTAACAGTTTTGGGTCATCGAAGGAGACATTATAGTCAAAGCCATAATAAATTAATGCGGAAGATGTTACAAATTCAAGCCCAAGGAATCACATGAACTTATGGGACAACTTCCACGACCACTTATACGCAGTCCCCGTCCATGTATCGCGTAGGGTTGCCGTGGCTTAAGTGCTAATGGCTTCTGAATCGAATTTTTTCAGTTAATAAAAATCAAGTAAGATGAGTAGTTGACTAGAAATCAACAACATTTTAATTTCCACTAAGAATTTAGTCTCCCCATTAAATGTTGGGTGCCACCCATGGAGCGACGTAGCCACTGAGCCCAAACATATTTCTTTCTCTTTTTATCCCATTTTCCCAAAAAAAAAATAACACAAAAAATAGCACATATGCTGAAGCAATATAATACAGCACCACAATGAGCTAACTTTTGAATTAATAGCGGATGGATCGATCTAAGCATTGTGGACAATTAGAAGTAGAAGATGATCCATACTTTATCTGAACGGAACGAGTTTTGTTGGAGCAAAAGGTCTTATTGTTGTATTACTACCTGCATTAACTATAGCCGGGATGCAGTAGCATTTTAACCTGTGACTCCTGGAAATCCCGAATTAAGGTGAATACGAAGCAATGTGAAGACTGCGTTGTTCAACACCTGTGCAAAAAGCTGTCTGTTAAGCCATGTTTAAGCAGAACGCTTAGACTATCACACATCGTCTGAAAGAAATCATGTGTCCACAATATATCGACATTCATTACACCAAAGAAAATCACTGTATTCATTATTTGTGGGACATATTCAGTGGCGGTTTTCTAAACACCATGGGATCATTCGGGTGAGACCGGACTGTGTCATTCAATCAAAATTCGTACGATTGGGAGCGAAACTGGTTAAGGTAACGAGAATTGTGATTCATTTCAACAAATCAATTGCTACTATTAGCACATCGCTATCAACACAGATCCCGATTTACAATATTTTACTAATGAAACTGTCGTCCCGCTTAGCAAGGGTATAGTGAAGGTTTCCAATTTCAACCACCGAGGGCCATTTGAGGCGCCCAACCAGCTTAATGACCACAACTTTTTTTGCCACGGCACTGATTTTTGTCTGCCTATTTGTTGTGATCCTGAAATACGGCAACTGTCGAAATAAGATCAAGCCCTTACCCGACATCTAATTAAGCGACCACAGCGATATTCTGCGTCTTAGTTTTGACATAAATTGAGAAACCACAACCAAGGAGGCAAAACTATAATCAAATTTAAAATATTTTAAAATTACAATATTAATATTATTTGTAGATCAAACAAAGCATACTATAATTCTATAAATTTTATTTCCCACTATCACATAATTTGTTATTTTAATTAGTTTAAATTTGTTTGAATGGTGCATTTGCTTCTTGCTTCGCCTTAAGCATAGCTAAAGAATGTTTCCTATAAATAATTTACTATATCCATATATTAAATTGTTTGCTATTTTGAGGAAATAAAAATAATAATAATAAAAAAATGTTGATAACATCAACAACAGAAAAAACGGAAAAGAAGAGCAACAAAAGAAATTAAAAAAACAGCAAAACTCTAATCAGGGTTTTTTGTGTTACCAAATTTTGCCACGTATGTTGGCCTTTCTGTAAATTTGCTAGCTTAACAATATTTGTATATAAATTAAGGTGAAATAAAATTAACTGATTCATGGCAATCATAACAGTCGAATCAAGCCTTTGTTCTACCTAATGTGAGGCTGCATTAGGCTATTGATTATAATATAAAAATCTAAGTTGTGTAGGTTGGCCTAAATGTGTCAAAATCCGTTCTCTAAAGGAACTTGATATTTAATTTCTTAATAAATTTGAATTTTTGTGAGAACAAATTTAAGAGACCCACGCAGTAAACTGGCGAACTGTTTTGAATAGTACTATGCATAGGGATAAATTTGTAGGGCATAACTTTGGTTTTAGTTGTAGGACCAGACTGACTTAAAAATTATACTTAAGTTCTACCCTCTTAAGTTGGTAAATATTCATAATCAAATACAAGCATGTTTATAAAGAATACTAAAGATGTACATATAGTATATGTATTATAATCGACGCTCCTTGGACAAATTATGATTAATTTTTAAATTCCTTGGTTTCATGAGTTGATCTACATTTTACCGTAATATTAATCCTCTCGGCGGTTTTTATGACATCTTTCAAAAATGTATTTTATTTATATAATTTAATTGTAATTAAAACTTATTTCAATTCTTTTTTTTAGGGCGATAACATCCCAGAATCCACGGGTTACATACCGGTATCATCTTACCGACCCGCTAATTTCCATCTTCCTCGGGCTCCATTTAGAGAGAACCTAGTTTCTCAGAAAATTGATTATCACATGGCAATTTATGATGGCGATAATTGGAAACCTGATAATTGGGATCTGGATTATACCAAACGGAGTTTACTCATGAACATTACTAAAGTCCAACGTAACAAATAATTGTTTAAATAATGCGTAGAATACACATGTTGCTTATTTCAGATATTGAAGCAGAATGTCAGGACGATTATATGAAAATAAGAATAGGGTTTAACGGTTCCTTCAGTGGGCTAGTATATTCTGCAGGTACAGATAGACTAAAATAATAAATACAAAACAAAAGTCTCAAAAGAAAAGAGAACATATAAAAAATGCTGATAACTCGATGGTAAAATAAAACTAAATTGTTGAAGAGTTAATTTGCGCATATTATTTTAGTTGGGCGTTTGTAATTATAACTAAGAGAATGTTTTTTCTATGGTGTTAATATATATGCTTTTGATTAATTTAAGGATATGCTCATGACTTGGATTGCTTGTACATTAATGGTACAGGCAGTGATTATTATGAATTCTATATACAACTTAATAGATGTGGAACACTTGGCAAAAATGCATTGCAAGAAGAAAAAAGAAAAAACCCAACGGTGAGATTTAGTTAAACTAATTACAATTGGTTATATATAATTTTTTTTTTCAAATGCAGAACTTTATGTGGAATACAGTTACGGTTCAATATAATCCCTTAATAGAGGAAGAATTTGATGAACACTTTAAAGTTACTTGTGAATATGGCTACGACTTCTGGAAAACTGTAACCTTTCCGTTTTTAGATGTCGAGTAAGTTGTCATCGAATTATTAACATTAAACATGGCTATTTATGTATGATATGATATTAAGAATAATACTAGCTGTACTCGGCCACGCGTTGCTGTGACTCAATCTGGTTAAATGGAGATGAAAGAAAAGAGAAAGCACACGTTTCTAATATGTTTAATTTTACAGTGCTTGGAAGTATACAATATTTTTTGTTGCACCATTGTCTGAGCAGAAACTCGCATAGAGATTGCCTGGTTTGTCGGCCCTAGAATACGCAATCCGTGTCTGAATCTAAACCGCACCATTATAAAGATTGGCCTTGAGCTTTGCTGATGGTGATTGCAAACGCCAATCAAATTGGGAACTGCAATCATTTAAATTGAAATGGCATATCCGTTGGAGTCATAGGAACGCGAGGAATGAGGACATCTTCACTTTTGAATGGTCATATAAAGATATTTGACGACGTTGCTTTACTGCAAACCGCGTGCCGTTGCTAAGCATTGGATGTTTGATATTTCGCAACCTGATAATTGGCACGCCGATTTTCAATTTTGAGATCGAGTGAATTCAAAAAATCTGTTGGATATTTAGCCGCTTCATCTGCTTCCACTGCTTATGATTCGTATAATTGGTTTGAATATTGGAAAATATTTGAGACAATGAAATTTGTCCTGAGTTCAGATCAACCAGCATCTTTCTATTCCCAATTTACCAATTTACCAATTACCCAATTTACCAGCAATTTATGTGAGAATATCTCAGAATCGTTTTGCAGCTGGACACGCGTATTTGCAGTTAATCCCAACGTATTTACATGTAGTAGTAGATTATTTTAGGCAAGTATTTATTTCGTCCCCTGGTGTAGATGAAAAAAATACAGGTAATATTTGCCTAAAATCTCCTGCAAGCAATATTAATGCGTTCCCAATTGGTTTGATGTTTCCACGCAAATCTTGCAATGATCGATCAAGGGTCTCGAGCGATTTTTTGTGTGGCATTGTGCATTCATCCCATACAATAAGTTTGTATTTCTGCAATACTTTTCCCATGCCGGATGCTTTGGAAATATTGCACGTAGTAGTTTTAATAAATTTCATGTTCAATGGTAATTTCAAAACAAATGAACAGTTCTTCCACCTGGTAATAATTTCGCAGCTATTGCCTACGACGTAAGAGCTAAGGCTATGTTATTTTATGATCGAATTGCTTCCAGAATCAATCTAATTAGGAATGTTTTACCAGTTCCTCCTTGCGCATCTAAGAAGAAGATTTCTTCCTTATAGTTTGCATTATTTGATCGTAAATGCTTTTGCTCAAGCGTTGGCTTAGAAATATTTGTTAGCTTATAAATCGCTTTGTTGTAGATTTTTGCTCTGAAATCCATGTTCATATCTGAATTTTGCTCGCCTATTCGATGGATTTATATTCTTCTTATAACTCTGTTGGAGATGAAGGAGAACAGGTAGTCAATATGATTGCAAACAATGCACGAATTTGATTTGGATGTGACATGTTACACGCGTCATTAATGCATACATTCTAGTGTCGATCGTTTTCCAATATATTCGGAACTTGACATGCACTGATGAAAGTGGCATGTGGAATGCCGCTGACTATTCACAATTGCTGGGAAAACGTTGGGGCGGGCACATTTATCAACAGCTTCCGAAGAAAGAAGTTTTCATCATAATTTTTATTTATTTTTTTTTAAAGAATTTAACACTCAACTGAGTGTGACTACTCTGAAAATGTCGGCGCACGTGTTAATTTTTTCGGGTTCAGTGGTTATTTCGCCCCATGAGTGGCATCCAGCATTTAATGGAGAAACTAAATTATTCGGGTAAATTGACTTGTTGTTGTATTTTAGGCAATCATACATCTCACAAGACTATAAAAAAAAAAATCTTTCGGGCGGGCTGGTATTTAACCCCGAACCGTCCGATTGGGAAGCCAATGCACTACCACTTGAGCCACTGTCACCCACAAATCATAGTTTCTTTGAATATGTGAGGTTGTCCATCAACTCGTTCACATTGTTTGCGTCGTTCAAATGATTTTCTATTCGTATTCCAAATGTAATACGTTGGCACTTCCGAATACAGCAGTGTTTTCGCAAACGTGTCATTTTGACATGAGGTGAATAAAGCAGATAACGTTGTAGGCGGTGGATTCGTGGCTATTTGTTACACATTTGCGGATATGAAGTAAACGCGTTATCCATTTTCTAAATTTACTGCTAAGTGAACAACATCTGGATTTCCTTCATGTAAGGGAAATTAAAGAATTCGCCACACAGCTTCATTACAGTTTATGTGTCTTTCAACCTGATGCTGGGCGATTTCATCGATATGTATGCCCGCATTTCTCTCTGTTTAAACGCCGAAAACTGCCATGTCGCTGCCTTTATTCACGTACTTACAAATGTATTTGATCGATTTAACAGAATTACAGTATGCCACGTTGATATGCGAGTTGTATGATAGCAAATACGAATAGTATTTATATCTTCTTCCGTATAAAGTTCCTTGAAACTGTGTTTGATAATAATCCTCGAGGATATCGATTAGAATATTTTCCGACAATCATGCATGGTGAATTTGGATTCCATGTACCGCAAGGTCCATGTATCACATTTTTCGTCACAACTTCACGCAAATCTTTATCGACGTCGGCGTCGGGCATTTCAGCGCATATAATACGTCGCCGATTTCGCTTGAAGTGATTCTGGTATAAAGCTAGATTAGTTTATGCGCGTGCGGCAATCTTCTCTTTTGCCATTCGACTGAGTACATGCAGCAGACCCAAAAACTTCATACGAGTATTTTACCATGAAATCCATCAGCGATTCCAGCTCCTGTCTAAAAACACGTGTTGTGATGTTATGCTTATCCACTGGTGGTTTCCCAGGATGTAAGAGCTGTTGCATGTCGTCCCAAGCTGGATTGCATTCAAATGTAATGAATAGGTCTGGACCCCTGTAGTGACAAACATATGCAATTGCGTCTTGAGCGTACTCATCAATATGACGTGAACTGCCTGCATATGATATGAAGACGTCTAAATTGTTAATCTTCCAACATTAGTTTTTTTACCATCATTTGCAACTGCGTCTCGTAAATGAATGTATTCTTTAGAGCGAAACTTTATCTGATTCGAATGTTCTGTTTCAATTTTTGCATACATATCGATGACGCATTTTTGAAACAATTGAGGGCATTTCAGAATGTGATTGTCTTTATTCTCTCGAATCATTAATCGGTAGGAATAAGACTTCATTGAGCTGTATTTCTTATTTGCTTTTTCGCTAATGAATAGATTTAACACCTTAACGTTTAGGTGATATCGATCCCAAAAAAAATATCTCCGACGAAAAATTTCAACCTCGAAGTATTTCTCTGGGTAGGAATTGATCTCCGACCGAAGCATTTAATCTGCGCACATGCTCTCCTGCAGGCGTTTTGTCAGCATTAATAACAATCTTGTGTGTATCAGATGGCATCATGTCAACTGCTGTTTTGAACAAATGCACTAAATCATTTTTTCGTGAAGAAGCTCTTGCGGTTGGAGAGCGATGGACACTTTTATGCCGCAAGAAAGTCCGCAGCGTGCATCCAATTCATCACTACCATCACCGATGAAGCACATTTGAGGAATTTATGTTGACCACCTGGGAACGGAAATAGGGAACCGGATTTATGAAAACTGAAGATTTCAGGCTGAAAGTTGGTATGAATTGAGCTGTTAAAATTTCTGCGCCAAACGGCGTCATTTATAATCATGAGTTTTATTTCCTTATGTTATATAGGAAATGCTTTGCTTCGGCGGTAGATCCGGCATGCATACTTGTTAATGGCACTGGCGGTTCTCCAAGTTGAGACAGTTTAATTTTTCTGGCTGCGCAACACATTCTTTTCGTTTATCCATTAAATTTCAGAATTTTGCAATGAGGACACACTTCATTCATAGTGCCGATGGGAACACGCTAGCTCAAACCATAATCATAAGCTGGATTGTACCGGAATACAAGGCGATTGTAATCGTGTGATTGCTGAACACCGAGTCGTGTTTGACATTGATCTGCTGTTTTTCGTTGACGTCTTTCAGCCACTCTCAACCTGTTGGACTCATTCTATTGAGAACGAAGCAGTTCTGCAACAGCAGAACACGATCGCCATGCTGGCACCCAAGTCTGGCTGAACGTCGCTCTGTTACTTCATCTGCATGTATTTGGGCCATTCTTTGTCTATTTCGTTCGTTCGCTGATTTGCAGTTTGATATGCAATTACTCGTTCCACTGCTACCGCTCCACGAGTATGACGACCTAAGTTCGATCTTTCGTGAGGCATTATTTTAATCGAAATATTTCACTTCGAATCAATAATCAATTCAAAATGAAAATATATCGAAATCTATGAAAATTAAATTTAACAAAATAATCAAAAACATTGAAAATGCTAAGTGACTGTCAAGAAGCACGCTGTCCGGCATGAGCAATATTTAGTATTGCATGTGTTGCTATTACGCTCAATAGATAGCGCTCCCTGCCGTAAAATATTTAGTATACGGCGCTGTTTTTCAAACAAAGCATAGGTATATGAAAACACGCGCGTATTCGAATGTAACGTTGTGTCAAAATTTCAAATCAATCGGTGAAAACTTTCGGAGATTGATGATTCTGAACAAACGAACGTATACACTTTTATTTATATAGATTATGTTAGATTATGTAAGTTTACACGAAGCAATTAACAACAAACACACAACCTTCGAAACGGTTTACATGCAAACATCACGTAGTTACCTTCCCGACACGGTACGATCAGAATAGCAAGTGATATCATCCTTCGACCACCTTATCGGCAACAAAAAAACAAACCCACAAATAATATCATTCTTCGACCTTCTTATCTACAATATCCAAAGTATAAAAGACCGTCTCACACTAGTTGCAGTATTATATTGTGTTAGAAGTAAAGATTTGAATAAACTTTCTTTTTTAAGTTTTTTTTTAATAAACCGCTTATTTGTAAATTTATTCATCCCATTATTCTTACTTTTATTCTAAGGTTTAAAACAGTATAGTCAATAAACAGTTTTTTAAAGAGGTTTTCCCTTGTTTAACGAGAATTTTTTATATGGTCAGGTCATTTGTTGAATTGCTTCACATAAAAAGAACGACCTGAATATGGGAATCCTTTCGTTGGGTTATCGAAAAAGTCAGAATTCCTGCATGTTCTCAGCTGAACACTGTAGTACTGCAGCAGTCGTAAGCCCATCATTTATTTAGATTGCCTACATTTAAAACTAATAGATTAATTTTATTACAAGAAATAAATAAAACAAATCGAATGTTTTCTTAAAGCAAAACCACTGGTTACAAGGATAAAAACAGAAAAACTACGAGGATAACGAAACTTTCAAAATAAAGCAAAAAAACTACGACTATAAGCAATATTTTTTAGTTAGTGAAGTTTTCCTTTAATAAAATAATATAAAAACACACATAAATCGATTTTACAACGAATAAAGTACAATTGGTAGCTTGTATAGCCCAACAGGTTTAATTTTGCAAGCGAAAAATATTCTTCTTCATTTCGATCATTTTGATCAAAATAAAATAAAAATCCTTTTAGATTATATTGGAAACAAATGTGTGGGACAAACAGGAAAGAAAATACGCATATAAATAGACAACACAGGTGTGTTGACATTTAGCCAAAACTTTACGTACATTCCATAATGAACCAGGCGGAAACGAAGTGTACTAAAATATTTCACTTGTAACAAAGCTCAGATTGTGTATGTTACTGTAGAATGCTATCTGCAGCATAACAGAATTCAGACCCACAGTGACGATACATGTAATGCCTTGGAAAGACTCCTCGAAAAATTATAATTTCTGTCCGCATTCCCGAGAAACTGAAGAAAATAATAATCAATTAAGAGATTCTAGTCCATATGGATAACAAAAGATTAATTACATTCAGGATCGAGGCTAAGTTGTAAGAGAATGTAAAAATCGACGTACTGAGTAAAATAGCATATCAACAAATTTAAATTCATTATTGATAAACCTAAATGATCTCTTTGATTTCAACACAATAGATAAACTAACCTAGATGCCAAATTCTACTCATACTTTTGCAAACCCTTAACTTTCTCACAGACACACTGTAAGTGTGCACTTTTACATTCTCTATAACTTTCTCAAAATTTACAAGTAAAATTGCTACATAGAATGAGAGGGATTTGCACGAGTGTGGTTAATGTGGATGACGTTTTTTTGATTAAAATGGGCGTAGTTTGTATAAAATAAGAGTTGCCAACTAGGTTAGTTCATCTATGGACCCGACCCGTGTAACCACTTTAAACGCTATAATTTCTAAAATAGTACAGGTACAGGTAGTTTTGGACAATTTGGAAAGATAATTTAGTAGTTCATAAAAGTCTTAAATACTTTTGGTATATCTGTGCAGCAACAAAAAAGTTATGGCTCATTAAACTCAAAATTATGAAAATTTGCTGTTAAATTTTTTTACTTAAAATGCATTTTTTACTTAAAATTTTTACTTGATAAATTTTCTGAAATTTTTATCCTTGTAAAATTTTCTGAAATTTTTATCCTTGTAAAATTTTCTATAAATTATGTTTAGAAACTTTTTTACGTACGAGCAACAGATTTTGTAGTAAAAGCCATTTTTCGTCAAACAAAAACTGCCAAAAAGAAGTGTATCTATCTCATAAAATCGTTTAGATATTTTTATGTGGTCCTGAGAAGGACCTTTTTGGAACAGTTTATGGAATGTTTATAGCAATTGTTCGAAATGTCTTCTTTCGATTTGAATACACTTTCGGGCGCATTTAACCATTTCGGATGGCAGATTTACGGTCATCAAAATTATTTTCATCTCTTCAGAAGCAACACTTATATTTTCTTGGAGTCCTAGCAGACTCGACATTTCTCTAAAATAACCCTTTTCTTTCATAGCACCCCAGAAGAAAAAAATCCATGGGTCTTAGATCAGGAGATCTGGGTGGTCAAGGGTTGAGGCGGAATCGACCAATCCATCGTTCGTTAAAAGTGTGGTTGAGGAACGAAGTTACCCCGCTGCTACTGTGACAAGGTGCTCTATCTTGTTGAAAGAATATCGCCCTTCAATGAACAAGAGGAACATCTTCAAGGAGCCCCGGCAATCGTTCTCTAAGAAATTCCAGGTAATAATGGGAATCAACGATTTGTGGAAGAACGTGCGGGCCTACTAAAGTGTTTCCTATTAATCCAGCCCAAACATTTACGCTAAACCTACTTTAAAATAAACAAAACATTTTGAAGAAGTTGCTTACAATAATTAAATTCTTATCTTTGAAAGGTAATTATTAAAACGGGATTGGAATCTGACCAATGGTGCAAATTATGATGGTTTGTAACCCCATCTCTTGCGAACTGCGCTTTGTCAGTCCACAGAATGTTCATGAGGAATTGCCCATCTTCTGCATGTTTGCGCAGTGGCAAAGTCCCACTGTTTTTTGCGCATCACCTGGTAGTAAATCCTGTACCTGTCAAATAGAAAGGGTGTAATCTATTTCTATATAGAGTCTTGTAAATTCTGGTTCTGGGAAGTTCCAACTGCACAGATAGTCTACAGATGCTGACTGACGGCTGAACTTCCACAGCACGCAAAATCCTATCCCCAACTTCTGTCACCGCTGCGTCTGAACGTCCTTCTCCTTTTTTTGGTGCAGTTGACCCGGTATCAACGAGGCGCTGATACGTATCAGCGAATAGCCCGATGCACGGTGTTCTACGATTTGGGTATAGTCGTTGGTACTCCAATCTTGCCAACGAAGCGTTTCCATTGCAGAACCCGTATACAAACACTATTTCCGCGAATTCACGTTTTGAATACATTTTGTGGAAATCAAAATGTCGATTGTAGATTAGTTGAAACAATGTCAAATTAAAAAAAGATTAACTGTGAATTATTCTTTGTTACGATTTTTTTTTTCTATTCGACAATTAACTCTTAACTGCATTGCTCATAGGTAGGATAGTATATTATGCTCACTTAATTTTGTTTGACGATTTTTCTTTGACGAAAAATGGGTTTTACTAAAAAATCTGTTGATTGTACGTAAAAAAGTTTCTAAACATAATTTTTTAGGAAATTTTGCAAGGATAAAAATTTCATAAAATTTCGGAAACTTTATTTAGTAAAAATTTTAAGAAAAATGCATTTAAAATAAAAAAATAGAATAACAAATTTTCATAATTTTGAGTTTAACGAGCCATAACTTTTTTGTTACTGCACAGATGTACCAAAAGCCTCTAAGGCTTGTATGCACTACTAAATTATCTTTCCAAAATGTCCAAAACTATGTTTATACCTGTGCTGGTTTAGAAATTATAGTGTTTAAAGTGGTTACACCTCCAAATTAAAGCTCACCCACTTTGATGGGCTGTAACTTGAAATGGAGTAAGAACCCCCCTGCCATACAATTTCTTGTTCGATGGAACTTCGGGAATATGACCTTAAAGGATTATACTGCTAAACTAGGACACCATGTATTTTTTATGAACCCTATTGCGATCTTTCGTTTCTTTACTGTAATTATGACTGTTTATTTTTTTACACTGCGCATTTGCTCTCATGTGTGGGTGGCCGTGGCTTAAGTGATACTGTCTTGGCTTCCCAATCGGACGGTTCGGTGTTCAATACCAGCCGTGACCGAAAGACTTCTTTTCAGGCAACTAAAATCTTGTGAGATGAATGGTTGCCTAAATATAACATCAAGTCCAATTTACACTAGTAATTTAGTCTCCCCATTAAATGTTGGATGCCACCCATCGAGCGAAATAACCACTGAACCCAAAAATCGTTCTCTCTCTCTCTATCCAATTTTCCGAAAAACTTAACACGTGCTCTGGCATTTTAAGAGTAGTAATACCCTCTTGAGTGTTAAGTTCTTTTTATAAAAAAAAAAAAAAATGTGTATCAAATCCCTATAATCCTGATGCAGAATTACACCAATAATACCTTCTTTCAGGAAATCAATACTTCTTTTTGAGGTACACTGAATAACAACCGGCTTGGGCTTGCACCCGTGCTTATACATAGTGGGGCAAAAGTAATATCCTAATGCGAGTGTGCCATAATTTTTGCAAATGGCGTCAAGTGTCATTACGCTTTGACATTTATATAGCAGACAGATAGAGAATTAGTAGACAATAAGCAGTGGTGAGATAAACATCTGAAAAACGCGGAATTATTGTTACTGCTCATGTGACCAATTTCTAGTCCGTTGTTGCGAACAATTAAGCTCATATTGTTCGCTCTACCGAGAATATCACTGCTGTGGACGAGATTTTTTTTCTGCCGCAGGTTGCTATATTGGGTCTCGAGCATTGTTGGCTCCAGCCGGACGGAGCAACTGCTCACACAATTGCTCGGCAACGACGGAGATCTTGAATCACCAGTTTCTAGCCTTGTGATATGGCGATTTAAACAAGCCGGCCACGTCTGACGGCGCCATATTTCCGCCTTTAGGGCTTTTTGAAATCTCGCTGCTTTGTTACCACAACAAAGCATAAATCTTGCAAGTCATGAAAACCAATGTTGAAGAAGAAATCACCGATTGGGAGCCAGAGGGAGCGAGAAACAATTCAAAATGCCGTACAATGAGAATAAATGTGCATCAACTCAGGAGATGGTGATATGACGGATATCATTTTTCCAACTTAATGACATCAATTTGACACCTTCAGGGAAACTATTCGTGAAAACAGAGCCACATTTTTTTTGTTTCTAACAAAATGGCAGCCATTACATTACATTACTTTTGCCTCGCCTTGTATAAACGGTATTATGTAATGAAAATTGTATAGTTTGGTACACCCCATCACGCGATGAATATGTGCCGACACTTACTTTAATCTTGCTACCATTGGTGGTAAACTTCTATTGACATCTGGTCCGGTGCACCTAAAACATCTCTGCACCTGCTAGATAGGATTCAAAACCGTGCGATAAAACTCATAGGGGATACTAATATCAGTCAGTCCATTGACACCCTTGAACACCGACGTAAAGTCTCCTATCTCCTCACATAGTTGTATCGATCGCTATTTCCACCACCAGTCCTCCATTCAAATCGCCAGTAGTGTTCCGCCCCTTTAAACCATCAACCGTAACACACCCGAAAGCCTACTTTCGAACGTACTCTAAAATATTGTGATTCGTTCCTAAGCCGTACAAATCACTTTTGGAATACCCCGCCGTGCTCTATATTTTCTGGTCGTTAAACATTTAACAACAATGTACATCGGTACCTCTTTTTTTCTTCTTCCTTAAATTTCCTTCACTAGTACTGTGTGCAAACATTTTAAAGGTACCCAAATCGCATGAGCACGCGCTAATTATAAAAGAAAACTGTCCCAAAGCAACGCCTGTATTACGCCAACACCTTCACAGATATCTTAAATGCTTCTTACTTAAACGCACCATATAGCAGCATTTCACAAAAGGTTTGATGATACAACGTGTTCAACCTAGTCGACCTTTTTGCTTTGCCGCGTTCAATAATCAAGCTCAATAAACGTATGGCTTAATAGGCGACGAGGTTCAAAAAGCTGAGTTATAGCACAAAGCCCATACGTGATGGGAAGATTTAGGGTCTAACATCATCGTTGGTGAGACGCGAGGTAGCCCAGCTGCAGCATACCTTGATAATTAATGAACTTTGTTGGTGAAACATGAAGGAGTTTACAATTTGATTCTATCAAGAGACTACAATGAGTCTGAGCAAGGTCTACAGTGGTAATCGTAGAACTTTGTTGGTGCAACACAAAGAAGTTTAAAAATAAATACGACAAAGCTGTTTCTAACACTGTAGTGAAGTACAAAACCAATTAAGAAACATTGATTGGGGCTGGATATTGCATCACTAATACTAATGCCGCATAGTTCACTCAATCATTTATCTAATAATAATCATAACATCACTTGTCTAATGTTTATGAATTCATTATACCTCAATGAACCACGTTTGAATTGGAAGCAGCGTTTTTAATCTAAACTTACAGCGCTTAAAATATTAACCAATTTTAAAAATTGTGAGTAATTTTGGAATCTCCAACTTTACCAGTCTTGATAGACATCTTGTTACCACAACCCCTAAACAACATAATGAAATAGTTAATGAAGAGAAATGATTTCCTCAGAGCAATATTATGTTTCCAGAAAATATTGAACGAATTTACAAAATACGCATCCGTTCATCCGCTGAATGACAGATCAAAGGTACCAATCATGGTCAGATGTCAATACCTTGGGAATCCAAATTAAATAGCAAGAGCACTTAGTTTACGACACTTTCCTGTTGAAGAAAAGATCGATCATGTTAAATGCTAAATATTAATGGCAATTGCTTTTACTATACTGTAATTATAGCAGCTTGCACCTTTGTTTGTTTGCACACACATAACTCAAACAAATGTCAAATGAAGTGTAAAATATTTAGCAACATGTAGCGTAGCTGAAATACAGATTATATACAAAACAGTAAAAAATATAGAAAATAAAAACCGAATTTTTATAACGTTTGAAATCTCCACACAAAACGGTGCGTTTCCTTTATTTCTAAATATAATTATTACAATTTCACAAGTTAAAAGAAAGCTAAGATATTCTTAACTTCTAAACACAAAACATTTTGGTCCTTTCGAGCCTTTTTTAAATCGAACAAGTTTCAAGTTTCAACACAAAATTCATATAAATCAATAAATGTTAAAACGTAAAGACAAAACAGAAAACTTAGTCTTATGAAAACAGTGGTTGGAACTTAATTTTAAAGCGTAGAGTGAGTGCTAAGATTAATTCAAACAAAAAATCAGCATCTGCCGCAAACAAGCGTGTCCACATCACATCCCAGCACAAGAATAAAATTCAGCACTCTAACTGGAGAAGACTGTCTTTAACAGGGGCAGCAATTCCGTGGAACTACAAGCCAAGTAAGTAGATCTTGCTTACATTTTTGTGAATATGTCGTGCAATAAATAAAATATATTATAAATATAAGCTTATTGGCTTCGGTAATTTGCACTTACTGGGGCAAATGAAAAAAGACTTTGCAAATTCCAAAAAGCCGATTCGTCTCGGTTAAGCAAAACTAATTTATCTTCAGACACGCCTTCAAATACTCCAGAGAAACCTGCAAAAAGCTGAGGGCTATAATCGGGAGATCGGGAGTCAGGCGTCGGGGCCGAAAAATTGAAACAAGATCTAAAAGTAGCAGATCTCGTCGAAATATTGGAACTAATAGGAAAAATCTATACAGACTACCGTATAGAGATCCTGGACGCGATAGATAAGCTGCCACGGAGTGATATTTCAGGCACACAACACGTTAACACTGAAAGTGGTCCAAAAGACCAGTGGCTTTCTCTATGCCTTACAATACACATACCAGCCTTTGGGGGTGGTTACGAAACATGGAAGTCGTTTCACGACATTTTCGTTTCCCTTATACACAACAGATCAACGTTGTCAGAGGTGCAGAAGCTGCACTATTTGAAGTCCAGCGTCAACGGTGAGGTGGAGAGACTCCCTCAACACTTGGCCATAGATAAGGGAAACTATTCCAAAGAGTGGGAGATCTTTAAAGACAGGTATGACCACAAAAGCAACTTCAGCTGCGTGTTTGCTTTTCGGGCAGTCAACCTTAAATACGAGCCAGCGACTAGAATAAAACAGGTTCTCGACACTTCCCAGGAAATAATACATTCTCTGAAGAATCTGGAGCTGCAAGTGGAGTCGTGGGATGCGATTTTAATGTTTGTGATGCTCCAGGCAAGATTTAGGGCATTGGAAGCAGTCGCGCAGCAGAGACACACAGAAACAAAAAAACAAAATAGCAACAAAGAACGTATTTCACATGCGCGGAGAAGACAGGCGCGTAACTAATTGCAAAGGTCAGCATTCATTAAGGGTATGTACAAAATTTCTGCAAATGGATGTGGCGCAACGGAAACAGGCCGTTCTTAATGTATGAGTGTGTGAAAATTGTCTTGCACATAGCCACTTCAAGCGTGAGTGTCCCAGTGCAAAAAGTTGCCATTATTGCAAACAACGTCACAACACACTGCTTCATGCAAGTTCATAGACTACGTTCCATATGCAACCAGAGTTCACATCGCCAAGAAATGAACCGCCACGTCCACAGCAAAACCGCAGTCAACAAAGTCACTCGCATACCAACGCATACCAAATGTCAACCATCAGTGCCAATGCAGCAGAGTTTCAGCCACAGTCAACAGGTCACCAGACGAATACAACACAGGTCAGCAATTTTCACACAAACACCAGAAATCAAATCTTGCTAGCCACAGCCTTAATTAGTGTGTGGTCAACTTACGGTGGATATTTGGCATTGAGAACTTTGCTGGACCCAGGTTAAGTTAATGGGTTGGGGAGTGTGTGCATACGATCGCTCAACACGACCTTTCAAGATGAAATGCAAGCCATACCCTAACTGGACTTCTTCCGGCCCAACGGATTGGCTTTGACAAATAGTCTTACCTAGGTGGTTTATAGTTGGTAGGCCCAACATTCCATATACCAGCAAGAATCGACTTACTCCTGGGTAATGACGTCTATAGAGAGATCGTTTTGAGTGAGATAGTCCGCAGCAGTGAGTGCTTAGGCCCAATAGTCGAGAGGACTCAATTAGGCTGGATACTGATGGACAAATTACATGCAGACAACCAGAATACAGTCCAAAATTTCGTAGGCCAGCTCGACATTAACAGCACTCTCAGAAAATACTGGGAAATAGAAGAAGGGCCTTATGTGAAAATTGAAACTGATGAAGATAAACTATTCGAAGAACATTTTCTAATCAACATAATACGCTTACATGATGGGCGTTATCAAGTTAGGCTGCCATTCAAGGGTGGAGAGCTTCCCAGCATGGGTGGCGCAGTCAAGCGATTTGCACAATTGGAAAGAGACTCCATTCCAACCCAGCACAATACAAGGAGTATACGAAATGTATGGCGGAGTACATTGAACTTGGTCATATGACTCCAATAGAAAGTTCGTACGAACTGCTTAGTAGTCTGTTCCACTATTTTATCCCACATCATGCTGCTATTAAAGAATCTAGTACCACTACAAAGTTGCGGGTCGTGCTCGAGGCAACCTTCAAAACAGCGTTTGGCTCTTCTCAAAATGACATGCTGATGGTGGGACCTAAAGTACAAACCAAATTTACGGATATCATTTTAAGATGGCGTAGATTTAAACATACCTTTATGGGTGACGTCGAAAAAATGTACCGCCAAGTCCGGGTTGTGGTACCGGATGCAAATTATCAGCTGATAGTCTGGAGAGAGGATTCCAGTCAGGAGCTTAGGATATACCGTTTAAATACAATTACTTTTGGGACAGCACCAGCTCCCTTTTTAGCGATTCATGTGCTGATAAAGCTTGCAGACGATGAAACACACAACTTTTCTTGCTCAGAAGCCATTATAAAAGAAGAGACTTATGTTGATGACATCATCAGCGGAGGAGACACCATCAAAGAAGCCCAGCTTAAGCTCCAAGAGGTCAAAGACTTACTAGCAGCAGCTGGCTTCCACCTGCGAAAGCATGTTAGTAACACTGAAGAAATTTTACAACACATTCCACTAGAACAACGCGATGAAAATGTCGGAGTTAAAACATTAGGGATCAAGTGGAATCCCATTTTCGATGCCTTTTCTTTTAAAATTACACAGAATTTGGAGGAAGACGTAACGAAAAGGACAATTTTATCTGCAGTTGCAAAACTCTGCGATCCGATGGGATGGATCTCGCCATGTATTGTGAAGGCAAAGATCATTATACAGCAGTTATGGGGAAGAGGTATTGACTGGGATAGCCCGGAACTAACGGAGCTGCAGATCGGATGGCTGAAATTTCGCCGAGACCTGCCAACGATAAAAAAAATCCGAATCCCACGGTGGATAAACACTCTTTCCAGCTCAAGGTTTGTTGAAGTCCATGGATTCAGTGATACACCCAAGAGTGCTTATGCAGCCGCTGTGTACCGTAGGGTTCAAGATCAAGAGAAATAAGTACATATGCATTTACTAATATCCAAAACGAAGGTGGCCCCACTAACAACAATCACGTTACCTCGTCTGGAATTATGCGGAGCAACACTGCTAGCGAAGCTTTTACGAGCAACAATACAAGTCATGAACTTAGACGCAAGTAAGATATGTGCCTGGACAGATTCGGTCATAACGCTATGCTGGACTAGAGTAACACAGTAAAGGTGGAAAATTTTATCTGGAACAGGGTCTAGCGGATTCAACAACTCACTAGCCAAGCTGTTTGGAAACATATCCCATCGGTGATGAAGCCAGCAGACGTTGCATCACGTGGCACATTACCATCTATAATAATTGACAACACGTTTTAGTGGCAAGGGCCAGAATTCCTTAGTCACCAATGGAACGCCCCTTTTCAGCCATCATGCTTAGAGACAGAAAGAGAAGCCCGACTTATTAGAGTTCATGTTGGTAGTGCGAAGAAAGTTTCATCGACACCCTTATAAACAATTTTTCATCGTTATCCAGGTTGATGAGGGTGGTGGCATACTGTCTCAGACTACAACGTCAAAAAACTCTTGTCCGACGGGAAGAATATTTATCACTCCTGGAAATCGAGCAGGCTAAAAACAGAATAGTGGCGCTGGACCAGCAACGGATGTTTCCGAAAGAAGAAAGAGAACATGTAAAAGGCTACACAGCACTCAATCCGTTCACCGATGAAGACGGCATTCTTCGAGTAGGGGAAGGTTAGGTAATGCTGCACTGTCCTACAACAGAAAACACCCAATGCTGCTATGGTGGAACCACAAATTTACTTAACTGCTCATACAGGAAGCACACGAAAAAACGCTTCACGGTGACAGCTAAAAGACGGTCGCATATATACGACAACACTACTGGGAACTTAACCTAAAAAAGGCAGTGAAGAAAATGGAACACGACTGCGTAATTTATTTTATGTTCAGGGCAAAACAACCAGCACAATTATTGGGCAACCTTTCGGCAGTAAGAACCACAATATCAAGACCATTTCAAAACTCAGGAGTAGACTATGCAGTACCCATTGAGATAAAGACTTGGAAAGGACACAACGCCAAAACGGTGAAGGGATATTTGGCCATTTTTGTCTGTATGGCTACGAAGGCCATACATATTGAGGTCGTAAGTGGCCTTCTTAGGTGCGTTTCGACGATTCGTTGCTCTACGGGGTCTATGTTGAGATAAATATAGCGATTGCGGATAAAATTTTGTTGGAGGCGACGGCGAACTGCGAAAATTACTACGAGAGGCGCAGTTCAGTTGGAAAGGCGTGTCAGAAAAAAGAAGTGGGGGTGAAGTCAATGAAGTTTCGCTTCAAACATGTGGCGGGTAATCAGATGCTCACCTTCGAGGAGCCCTACACCCTTCTAACTCAAGTGGAAGCGTGTTTGAACTCGAGACCTCTGTTCATCAATGACACTCAGCCACTGACTCTAGCGTATTTTTTCGTCGGAGAACCACTCCTATTACCACCTGAACCACAACATCAGCTTGAAAAGATCTCGCATTTCGAACGACGGAAGAGAGTGCAAACTCCTATGCAGACATTTTGGAAACGCTGGAGCAGCGAATAGCTTTCCCGATTGCAGCAACAGCCAAAGTGGATGAAGACAACGAAACATTAAATCATGGAAGGCGATTTGGTGTTGATCAAAGATGAACGACTTCCGCCGCTGAAATGGTCTTAAGCTCGAGTGCTAAAATTACACCCAGGACTGGATAATTTGGTGAGAGTCACCCTGAAAAGAACAACGACCGAACTCAAGAGGCTTATTACAAAAATTTGTCTACTACCGTCCAACAGAAAGGAGGATTCAGAACTACATAATATACAAGTCGACCACAAGACCACAACATGCAAATCACAAAAAGTAATCCTACACGGCATCAAAACACCACCAATTCAAACTTTAATAGCACAGTGGCCATCAATATAACAAATTCTAGCACAAATTAAACGGAAAGGCGATGCCAAATGGCCCCTTCCCGACAGTACCCGTACCACTCCACAACACACATATAAGATTTAATAAAAGGAGCATTGATTCAAATGATAATCATATTATATAAGATTCTCGAAAAATAATAATAATAATAATAATAATAATACCCAAATAGGTAAAACTAATCAAACGAAGTAACCAGGAATATATTGGCAACATGAAGCAAAAAAAAGAAAACAAATGGGGGAATACTCAACACAGAAATGACACTTAAAACAAATAACATTCAACACAAATAATGCTCATCAAAATAATACCTATAATCAAACAATATACAGTCCACTTAAATCAACCCATAAAAGATATACCACCTTGATCAAAAAGTTCACGGGGGACACCACCGTGTGGCGCTCCCATTATTCCGATTTGAGTTCTGTTTTTTTTGTTGTTGGTAAATCTGTTGCTGACATTCCCTCTAAATCTTAGCGTCATAGCTTAATATTTACAAAAGTTACGTAGCCAAGATACATCTATCTCTGTGTGTGTTGGAGACTTTTTACAATTTTAGAAATGGGTTTAAATTTGCAACAACGAACTTGTATAAAGTATTCATGAGTCAATCGAAGATGATGAACGCAGTGGCAGACCATCGACATCGAAAACCGACGAAAACATTGATGAAGTAAAAGAAATGTTGGTCAGTAACTGCAAATTAACCATCAGAGAGATAGCGTAGGACTTGAACATTGCTTATGGATTCGTCCGAGACATTTTGGTTAATGATTTGGGTTTCCGTCGTATAGCAGCAAAGTTGGTGCCAAGAGACCTCAATTTCATGAAAAAAAGAGACCGTGTTGACGTCGCAAAAGAGATGATTTGCGAGGCTGAATCCGATCTCACATTCATCAAAAGGGCCATTACTGGAGACGAGACGTGGGTTTTTGAGTACGGCACGCAATCCAGACATCAGACAAGTGAATGGCGTTCACCAAATGAACCGAGACCAAAAAAAACCACGCTGTTTTCAGTCAAAAAAGAAGGCAATGCTAACGGTTTTCATGGATTACAACGGTGTAGTGCATCACGAATTTTTGCCAGAAGGCCAGACAGTAAACAAAGAGTATTATTTGGACATTATGAGAAGTTTGCGTGAAGCAATTCGCTGAATGAGACCAGAATTGTGGGCAGAAAACCTGTGGATTTTGCACCATGATAACGCACCGTCGCACAGTGCCATCATTGTTCGTAATTTTTTGACGAAAAATGTAACAAATACCATCCAACAGCTACCGAATTCACTTGATTTGGCTCCCTGTGACTTCTTTCTGTTCAATCGAGTAAAAAACCACTACGGGGAACGTATTTCACCATCCCAGAGGAAGTAATGGAAAAATCGCAGGAAGCACTGATGGACATACCGAAAACCGAATATAAAAAATGTTTCGAGGATTGGATCAAGCGCTGGCATAAGTGTGTTGCAGTCGATGGGGATTACTTTGAAGGGGACAATATAGATTTAGATGAATAAACTTGTATTTTTTAAATTTCTGAATAAGTTTGATCAAGGTGGTATATATGTATATATGCCTTTTAATAAATCACACGAAAAGAAGGCCACCAGATTGTCAAACCAAAATCATAACATAAACCACTCCATTAAAAAACATACAATCCATACAGAATCTACATCTGATCAACCAATTAATCAACGCAATACAACTATTCAATACAGTTACTCAAACGCACACACAAAGCATATCGAACATACATAGCATACACGCTTCAAAAACAATAAATAAACAAAAAACAATTCCTAGGATTACACATGGTAATAAAACCAGCTAGTAAAATAAAATAAAAACCCAACAATTATCTGAATAGGTAATTCCTCATCATTGCTCAGTCAATAAAACAATTACACCACCATCTGAAGGATGAAAATCCTCTCAATAACACTACCGATATCCACTCGCGGTCAGCCATTCAACACATTACACAATGAATCGCTGAATTACGGAAACAGGAGTAGAAGTCAAAGAAAACTACGGACCAACAACACAGGCTCGAAAGAGAAGAAGATAGGGCAATCAAAATTTCATGTTATTGTCTGTCTTGTGCTCTCGTTTTTGTCAATTTATGTTTCTTTCTGGTCAAATTAACTAATCGCTTTCTCTTTGCATTAGCCGAATAAAAAGGGAAAACTAAGGCAGCGAATCAAAGGTGCGCTCACGAGGCGTAAGATGACAGCAGAGTACGAGCAACCTGTAGTAAAGCAACACACTGAGAACTTTGTTAACCGTGGGGGGAGAATGTTGAAGGAAAGATCGATATACATATAATGTCATTATAGTAGCTTGCACCTTTTGTTTACACAAACATAACTCAAACAAATGTCAAATGAAATGTAAAATGCTTAGCAACATATAACTTAGCTGAAATACGGTAAAAAAATACAGAAAACAAAAACCGAATTTTTATAACGTTTAAAATCTCAACACAATTTCACAATTACAATTTCAGAAGTTGAAAGAAACCTAAGATATTCTCAATTTGTAAGCACAAAACATTCCTAATTACAAAATTTGTTGGTTTCATCTTGAAATACTGATATCATATAAATTACTTTATTTTACATTCAGTTTTGCACTATTGTACAAATTATTTAATCTTAGTTTTGTTCAAACATCGTGTGAGCTTGATACAAACTGAATCCAAGACATAAAAATATTCTTAACTATCCTAAGCCTTAGTCCAAATATTGCTGACGCTGTGAAAATATTGCTGACGCTGTCAAAATATTGGTGACGCTGCGGCCCGTGCATAGTGTCGTGAGATGTTAGGCGACCCGGTGGCCAGGGGTTAGATTACTTCTGTGCAGTTCGCGTTATTGGATACTACAATCTTGCAGTTTGTATCAGTTTGGAAAGATTGTAGTCACTTAGTTGCCCCGCGGGTTAACTAATCCCTCACTTAAATGAGGACTGCCCTCGGGCCTTCTATAACTATCAATGATGACTTGAACATCACTTTGTGGTTGTTTCATATTTCGTTCTAATCGTATTCTGAGGTTTATAATCACTATAACGGCTATGATCGAACATATTTTTTTCGATTTCACCAATGTAGCGAAGTTTCTGTAAACTAGCACTAATTTTGCCATTATCACCTTTAAGGATATCGGTCAAAGGTTTGGCTATCGATGCAAAATCTTTAAGGAAACACCTATAATAGCTAGTTATACCCAAGAAGGATCTGATGTTAAACAGCCAACAGTAGCATCTTTATCGATTTTGAAATATTTTTCCAAGATTTTGAAATATTTTTCCAAGATTATTTTGAAACCGTTATACCTTTATTCTCTCTTTAGGTAATTTTTGTTTTTTTTTTTCAAAGAGATAAGGCATAACCCTACGATATATACGAGTATGTAGTTGCACTACCTGTGTCCAAATTTTCTCTTCATTTTCAAAGGGCGGGTCAATAAGTGGATTAAAACACAGATTTTTTGATAAAAAAATAATTTTATTTTTCAAAGTAGTCTCCTTTGAGCTCTATACACTTTGTCCAACGCTTCTCCAATTTTTTTATCCCTTCCAAAAAAAATGATTTGTCGAGGTCCTCAAAATAGGCCTTTGTTTGCGAGATGACTTCATCATTGGAGTCAAATCTTTTTCCACCAAGCCATTTCTTCAAGTTTGGGAACAAGAAGTAGTCGCTCGGAGCCAAATCTGGAGAATAGGGTGGATGAGTTAGCAATTCATAGCCCAATTCATGGATTTTTGCCATGGCAACTGCACATGTGTGCACTCTTGCATTGCCTTGGTGGAAAAGAACTTTTTTCTTGGCCAAATGAGGTCGTTTTTTTTTTCAAATCGTCATTGAATCGGTCCAATAAGTTGGCATAATATTCCCCATTGATTGTTCTTCCCTTTTGAAGGTAGTCAATGTGGATTATCCCGCGTGCATCCCAAAAAACAGTCGCCATAACTTTATTGGCTGACAAACCCACCTTGGCCTTCTTTGGCGCCGATTCACCCTTAGAAACCCACCGTTTTGACTGTTGTTTGTTCTCTGGTGTGTTGTGATGGATCCATGTTTCGTCCACGGTTACAAAACGGCGCAAAAACTCCTCCATATTGCGATTAAACAACGCCAAACCTTCCTGTGAAGTTGTTACACGATTGCGTTTGTGGTCGACTGTGAGCAAACGCGGCACCCATCTTGCGGAAAGCTTTCTCATGCCCAAGTGATCATTCAAAATTGAAACCACTGAGCCATGAGAGATCCCTACGGCTTCCACAATCTCTCGCACTTTCAATCTTCGGTCGGCCAACACCATATCGTGAATTTTTTCGATTGTTTCGGGTGTAGAGACCTCAACTGGGCGTCCAGGACGTTCGGCATCTTCAGTGCTTGTACGGCCACAACGAAATTCAGTAAACCACTTTTTTACCATTGAAATCGATGGTGCAGAGTCCCCATAGTATTTATCAAGCTTAGCCTTGGTCTCGGTAATGGTTTTTTTTCGCAAGAAATAATGCTTAATAAGCACACGAAATTCACTTTTTTCCATTTTCTCCTCAAATTAGTGAGTAGTCTGATAAAAATAGCTGTCAAACACAAACTAACTGACGCAGCAAGTTTAAATTTTGACAGGAGTCAACTGACAGATGCCTGTTGACAGGAGCAGTGTTGCTGTTTCAGTAAAGAGGTCAGAAATTCAAAAACGGACTTATTGACCCGCCCTCGTATTCTGTTTATCTGCGTGCTGATCATAGATGAACTAACATAAGGGATATTCACTCTTCGTTGTATCTGGTTTTGTAAAAGTGTGAAAGTGTATTTTTAATACCAAAGTGTGAACGCACTCCGCCGTATTTATAGCAATATTTTGTCTTAAGACAAAATCACTTGATTTTTGTGCACGTATAAAATAATTCTGATTTTATAAAAAATAATCGAATGCTAAGCACTACACCAAAAAAAAGTGATAAAAGCAAAATTATTTAGCTGTTAGTCAAAGACGCGTATGTGGATTGAAAGTTCGAAAACAACTAATGAAAAAAGGTGAAGTAGTAAGTAACATATCAATTTTGCCACTTCTTTTTATTTAAAGAGATTATAGGAACTGAGAAAACCAAACGACAACAACCATCTGCCAAAAATATGTTCCCAATTCAATGTTACACTTTTACACTCTCCGTAGCAATAGGGTTGGAGCATTGCTAAAGTGTAAAAGTATTGTTATGTATGACGGATAATGTATTTTGTTGTTGCATTGTAAGAAAATGATACACTTTTACACTTTTACAACAATTCAAGACCAGATACACCGAAGCGTGAATAGCCCTATAGATTGCAAACTGTACTTAAAGTGAATTGGTAGCACTTGTCCGAGCCTTTAAACTGCTAGAATTTGCTAGAATGATAACAGTTTAACGTGAAGTACACTATGTGCGTGTAGTATGGATAACTTTTTTGTGTTAAATGTGAAGGTAATTCACATGGATTCACAGCCATAGAGGCATAGAGGCAATCAGTTAAAAGCAGTTTTTGGAGCGGCCAAAATTTGAAAAGTTTTTCATCTTTGGTAGTTCATCTATGGAAGTATCGGGTGTCTTTATTCTTTTATACTCATCGCAACGGAGCTTTACAACATGGGATCATCTGATTGTCAAGCTTTTGTAATAAACATACATGAAGAACTTTTAAAATAATTATACTTTTATAATACTTATACTTGAAGGAATCTTATAATAGGTGTTTCTTTTTTTGGTATAGGTGTCAGCAATTAATTCTCAGAGGCCAAAAATCGGCAATCGGCGTTAACTATTAATAGCTGCCAGCACTGGCAGCTTATTTGTTCAAAAAGTGAAATATGTTCCCATACAAGTTTTCATGGGAAAATAGGCCTGGAAGCATTGTTACTATCCGATTTTACTCTGGGAAATATCTTGAATTAATACCACATTGCCAGAAAGTGATTTTTTTAAAGCAATAGTAATTCAGATATACAGGGTGTTCCAGCTTAGATTTTCGTCCTGATAGGTGAATTTTCCTGAAGTTATGGCAAACAAAAATTTGTATTGCAGGGGGAGAGGGTCTATTTTCACCTCCCTCCAAGTTATAGGCCGTTAAAGTGAGGAAACTCTGAGTTCGAGGTAGAACTAATTGGAAAAGTTATACACAAAAATCGTAGATAATGAAGAGAAGACAAAAGTTTTGATAAGAAAAGTTAACCTAAAAGTTGAAAATTTGGATATAAAAGCATTTTTCTGGTGAAATTGATTCAACGATTTTTCAAAATGTTAGCTTTAAAATGCCATAACTTTGGCTGGCGTTCATCGCACTCGACGAAATTTTAGTATTTTATGCACACTGAAATTCTCTTTCAAAAGTGTGTACAACGGTTTCTTAAGCTGAATGCTTTATAAAGCTGCGGCCTTTTAAGAAGTTGTACATCGAAATCAGAGGTTCCTCACTTTAACGGCCTATAACTTGGAGGGGGGGATGGTGAAACTAGACCCCCCCGCTGCAATAAAATTTTTTGTTTGCCATAATTTCAGGTATTTTCAGCTATCAGGACGATAACCTAAACTGGGGCACCCTGTATATAAAGGAAATTTCAAATAAAAAGCTTGATTGTAGCTATTACAAGTTTTAATATTTTTCAGAACTCAAAATGATTTAGCGCTTCTAATTTGAGTTTAATTTTTCGCAAATCATCAGCACATTTCATCTCTGCTTACCAGCAAAAATAATTTATTTGAGAAATAAACAGAGTTAGTTTAGTTAGTTTTAAATGCATTTTATTTCTTAAATCATTAATTCTTACATACTAACAAAAAATGCTTAAATGCTAGTTTAAAATTACTTAACAATCTTATACTAACTTACTGGCCCCACACAGGCACTCTAAGCTAATCTAAATTCTTATATCTATGTCTTTCGACTTTATTTACATTTTATTGAAATATTTGTATACTTAAAGCTAAGAAAAAAATTGCTAACAAAAACTTAGCATATGGACTTAATTTTTTATAAAACTTAATATCTAACTTAAAATATACCTTAGTCTACCTAACCTACATACACAATACACACACATAGATATTATACATTCACAATTTCTTAAATGGAGAAATAAACAGAGTTGCAGCTGAAATATTAGCCCATTTCTTCTCTGTAGTGAGATGAGTGGGATGAAAGTAACAAGAAAATTCCTTTTTCTTTTGGCCTTCGAAATAGAACGTCATTTATTATGTAATATATAAAACTTTTGCCAAAGCATATTCCCGACCATTTTTCCAGCAGTTTTTAAAATGATCGTTCAATTTTGAATTTTGTTTTCTTTGACTGCATTAGTACCCAAAACCCTAAAACGAATATTACTGTCATAGCAAATTTTAACCAAGCCACGCAAATCTACCTTATTCACTTATTATCCAAGCGCAGCTCTGGCATAATTACTTGGTAAATTGTCTTAAAAAATGAAGGAAAATTCGATTTCAACATATGCAATGCATTTGTTCATTCATTAACGGTATGCTTGCGGCATCCAATCTCTGCTTTCATTCGAAAGTTGTTACACCAGGAGAACATCTGCCTTCCACCAACTAACATTGGATTCGTTTATGCTGATGAGTTGGATTTCACGGCATTCACCGATATCCGTTCATTGGAAGTTCAAATTTTACTTTACAATTGCATTGAGGACAAAAAAGGCCATCTCAACTAAGTGCGTTCCAGAAAATCCATCTTAAGCTGTGGAAGCCTTCTAATTTCAGGTACTGAGCGTTCCATCGGCTGTCACGTCGGTGATGGAGGAATGGACCTTTCAGCACTTGTATTTTTGACCGCATTTGCAGACTGTGTTTGCCATTCGTTGACTTCTCACTCCTTTTCAATTACCTCTGTGATGGTTGCCCTTCAATTCCCTTTTGAAGTCCTCTTCCGGTTCCTCGCATTAACTCGTCAAAAACAGAACTCTGACTAACCACTTTGATGAAGTTGAAACATCGCGTGGTGTCATCGGGCACTTTGCAAATTTTCCCAGCCTAATCTAACGAACGTGTAATGAAACCGGCAGAGCTCATCGGAATCGAAATATATTACTATTACCTCCAAAATCCGTGCCGATTACGGCTGTTAAAATCCATACTCCACACTTGCTAACAGCTTAACTTCAAGTTAGGACGTCTTTGATATTTAGTTGAATATGTATGTATATTCGTTATAGTAATCTTCTACATATTGCATTTTTTAGATTAATTCATGTAAACATTTGAATGCACCCCCTTCTAATATATTGGTTGTGAATTGAGGAGATTCGCTCCTCAATATACTTAATTTAACAGATTCGCTTTTTATTTGTTGACACATACTTACATACAAGTATGTGGATAGATGTGGACTTTTTTATTTAAAAGTAGTTTAAAAGAACAATTTTTTTAAATCGTATTACAGGGTAGCAACGGGAAATCCAGTGGTGTTTACCTTAAGTCCCCCTGAATGCTACATGGAAATACAAAATGGCTATGGACTCGGAGGATCCCGTGTTTCTGGTCCTGTTCGTGTTGGCGATCCTTTAACACTTATAATATACATGCGAAGCAAATATGGTAACTTTTTATTTATAAATACAAATAGAATTTAAGTACCGGTATCAGAAAACACTATTGTATAATAATCTTGATCGCTCTATCTGAACGTCCCTCAAATTGCAAAAAGAGGTTTTAAGGTTTAAGAGGTTTAGAAATTTAATTTTAAACAATTACAGAAATTTATGTCGAATCGAAAGCATTACGTTTGACAAAGCGCATTTTGTCGTTCCAATTTTCAACCGTTTTTTTAAGCATTTCGGTGTCTATCTCGCAAAGATCGCGCTGAATATTAACGTTTAAGATTGCAATATATCAACATAGACCAAAGATTTTACAAAGCCCCACAAGAAGTAATCTCTAGACGTCAAATCAAAAGACGTTGGTTGCCAGTACGCTTGTCCATTTCGGTTAATCGGTATCATGGGTCGTTTGGCACGTAGTGCCACCTTACTACAATATAACCAAATATAGTCTCCAGCAATGTCGCCTATACCTTCAGAAAAACACTAACTGATCATCATCCGGTAACGTTGGCTATTGACTATGACGCGAGCTCTGGTCTTTTAAAAAAAAAAACAAAAAACGAAGAAGACCGATGGTGCCACAGGCGTGGAGACAAACCCAAACTTATGAGGGTGTAATTGAGTCTAATGAAACTCTCCTGAGTTTATCTCATTCCAGAAATAACAATTTTGCTTCTTCACAAACATATTGAGCCCTATACCATTTTTCAATAAAATAAAGAAAGGGTCAAGCTGCTCAAGTGTCCAATCCGAACAGCAACCTCTTGTCTCGTGACCATAGTTTCTATACCAGCTGGATCTAATACGGGTGTAGGTCGACATCTTTTCTTAAAATTTTCCGAATAGTGGACGAACAAAGACCAAACTGTGGTGATAGACGAAGCACCTCATTCACAGCAGCTTTGCGTCATTTAAAGTGGATAGCGGATTGCGAGTTCGAATTTGAATGGTGCATTGTGTCGGTTCTTTGTAACTTTGCAATAATTTGATCCAGTAAACCAGCGGTATAATTTTCAATTCACAATTTTGCATATAACTGGCGTGGTTGGTGTTTTTTGTGTTTGTTTATTATACTTAAATACCCGAGCTAAGAAATTATGACTTCTCCGTGTAGGTTCGCGTCTGTAAAGTTGTGTCACCTATTTCTACACATAGTGAAACACAAGAACATATCCTTCCACATTTCTCAAATCACTCAGATACCAAACTGGATAGATACGAACAAGTGCTCTAATTTAATTCGCGCAGAAGATGCTTTCAAACTCCAAAACAATGTAATCTATATTGCGATCTGGTATTCAACGTCGTGTGGTTAAAATTTCATCTCCGTAAGCAAATTGTCCACTACTCCTATATATGGTACACAGAAATCTCTTTCAATTTTACTTTCAAAGCGTTTGATGCGGGGTCTGACTTAACTCAAAAACTTACTTACTGTGTCCTCAGATTGAAATCTTTACTGCAGATGATTCAAATTTACGTATTTCTGATTGCTTCGAAAAGCGACTTAACGCAGCTTGTAAGTGAGCCAACATGAATTCGCGACGGTGCAAGGACACGCATGACTTGCTTTAACTGCTCAATCTTTCCCGATTGATTTTGTTTCCACATACGTTTCTTCCTTCTTCTAAGGAAGTGTTCTTCTAAGCTCATAAAACGGCTTCATAAGCGTTTTTTTCAGTCCTTCGCTTTGAAATATTTTACGAAAATATGGAAACCAGCATTTATTCGACCCATCCCTAATAGAGCCAAATCTTTTTTCGCTCCACCTATAGACGCATAACAGGTACGTCTCTTGTTACAATACAAGGTCATGAAACACTGATAAATTGCCAGTGAAATATTGAATTATCTTGAGACATGAACAATTCGTAATGATCAACAGCACAGTTTTCGCAAGAACAGCTAATTTGCTGGCGTGTCTCACCGAAAAGTAAAATAAAGGTACATATCGATTTGCCAAAGGCAAGATATTTCATATATTGTCGATATGACAGAGTTCGACTTCACATTTTTTGTCGGGAATCTATTCGGGGCCTATGAACTTCTTCTTCAATGGATTATAAATTACTTTTCGGTTGTTTTGTTCTATTTCAAGTCTTCTATCTACAAAATGCATGCCAGTGTCACGCGCGCTCCGTTTTGTCTCCGATAATCTTTTCAATATTCGTTCTCGGACTCAACTGTCTACTCTCTCACCGTAGATCGGGAAGGGTAGCGTATGTCTAGCTTATTAAATTCCGATATTAACAGCATAACTGTTGGGGGTAATACCAATCAAGTGGAATTTAACGCATACGGAGACAATACTTTTTGCTGTAAACATATTGGAATTTAAGCATCAAGGTCTTATCCACGAATGCTACTTGCATCGCCAAAACGAACGATTCTTACGTTGGAGCGACGAAATATTTGGATTGAAGATCCGACTCCTTCGTTTTTCTGGCTCAAGTATTACGCGAAATCAGCCTACTTCGATTAATCAATATCAATTTTTATAGCATTGTATGGGGCATCATATCCATAAGAACAGAATCAAGAAACATTCGGCAATGGGGGAACTATCAACCGAGTGGAATTTAATGCTTCCAAAGCTCAATGCTGTCTGCTGTCATTAAAGCGAAATTCAAATACCCAGCCATTATCCATGAATGGCACTTGCATTGTCGAAACCGATAAACTTTAAATTCTCGGTATGTGTGTCAGTGAAAACTTACGTTGGAATGACCACATATTCGATGACGTCAAAAATGTTGCGAAATGTCTAAGTTTCCTCAAGCGATGTAAGAAATATTTTACCCCCTTTGATCTAGCCACAATATATAAGGCATTCATCCGCCCAAAATTGGAGTACAATGCCCACATCTGGTGAGGTGCTCCTAAAACATCCCTGCACCGGCTAGATAGGATTCAAAACCGTGCGATAAAACTAATTGGTGATACTAATATCAGTCCATCAATTGACACTCTAGAACACCGACGTAATGTCTTCTGTCACACTTTTAACTTATAAACACAACGTTATGACTTACAAACATTTAAAAACCATGTACACCGGTACCTGTCTTTTCTTCCCCCCGAAATTTCCTTCGCCAGCGCTGTGTACAAATATTTTAAGAGTACAAAAACTCCTTGAGCGGGCGCTGATTATCAAAAAAAAAAAGACAAGGTCACCGAAATTCCAGTGAGAATTGATTAGGCAAATTGCCGTTTAGATTACAGCCATCGATGTGAATATTAAGCGAAAAATATTCGTAGAGGTGCTAATGCGGCTAGTGTGCTGTGAAAGACTTCCAGGTGAAATCAATAATACAGTACTGCCGAAGGGGCAATTTCAGTAAGTACTTGACGATATTCTACCAAAAATAACAAGAAAAGGATAGAATTTGCCTAATCATAGTCAGGGAAAAGTAGAAGACTCTTCTCGGTTACAAGCACCATTAGATGGGAAAAGCGGACAGTGGAAGCTTTAGATGTAATGTCTAGAATTCAATAATTGACAGCCAACATCCGCACAGTTGACTTTTAAGGTGGTCCGCGATTTTTTTTAAATTATAGAGAAAAAGTTTCATAAAGGAAGTGACTTTTTATCTTTTACTCAAAAAAATTATATCTGAAGTGGTTTATAGTTTTAATCTGTTTCATAATTAAGCGCTTGTCACCTCATACACAGTAAGTAAAATGCCTTTATGTGAACACTGTAGAGACGAATTATCTCTTGCGGGTGACTTTGTAACATGTCCGGTGTGCAACCGTAAACTACACCACGAGTGCACTACCGTGACAGAGAGGTCTCGGCGATCTATGGTATCCAGCCGAGATATTTAGAGGTGCCAATTTTGCAGAAATGCAAATGAAAATCCACCCAGCACTCCATTTGATCCTTCTTCGCGTGCAATAATACCAGAAATGCAGACCAATAAGAGGAATCGTTCTGAAAAAAGTAGTCCACAAAGCAAAGAATCTGCGGAAACAACAAATGTAAACACAATAATGGGTGAAAACCGAAATCAAAGGGGTAGCCGAGTTCTGTAATTTTGAATCCCAAAATTTTGATGACACCAACAAAAACATAGAAAAAAACAACACCATAATTGATACACATATGAAAAAAATACAACAACTATTCACATAAAGAAAAGGATTTAATAATTTCTAGCATGCAAGCACAAATAAACAAATTGGAACAGTAACAATTAAAGACCACAAAAACATCTTTTATACAAAATGCCCGTGCAACACGCCTGCTGACAATAGCCAAAATCAACCAGCAGGGAAATCTCAGCGCTAAAATAAGAGAACCAAGCGATACCAACAACAACGTTTATGGTAATAATGTGCTGACCAATGTAAACACTTGCCTGGCAAACAAGGAGCAAATCAAAAAAAGAAGGCTGGAGATTTGTATGGGAAACATCAGAGGAGATATTTGCAAGGAGAGAGGAAAGTGCGGAAGCTTTACTTATCAAATCTATTAACGACATTGATAAAATAAAGCGAAATTAACGAATGAAGTCAGTATATTGATGAACAATATCTTTTTATGCTGCCAGGGATAGTAACAATACTGAAGAAGACCTTTTAGATTTGAATTTTCTTGAATATAAAGATTATATGGAAGCAAAACATAAATTAAAAAAACATTTATGCCTTAATGTGCGATCGTTGAGGAAAAACTGGAATGTATATTGTGTGGAAATGTTTGCCCAATTATGGATTACGTTGATGTTATTGCGTTAGTAGAAATATGGTAAATATTAGGGAGAAAGAAAATGATTTCTACTACTTGGATAGTTTTGTTCGGAATACACGAATAGGGTGCATGAAAGACTATGTATTGAAACGGAATCTTATGAGAACCTGGCTATTAGGGTCTTATCGGAAAAAGGAAAAAGGACCGCCAAAGCACAACGAATTTTAATTTATTGATGAGTTGGTAAGGATTACAATCTCGAGATCAGCAAACGGTGATATCGTAATTTTCCTCAAAGGAATTGTGCAATATTATAAAAAGTGCGACCGGAATAGATCTCAGTGTAGGCACTTGTACCCTAATTGGACATATATTGGTAAACCTACCAGAGAATAAATTTTTTTCCAGAATAGTAGAGAACGACATTTCACTATAGCATACAATACGGCATCTACGACATTTGTCCCAATAATAATAACAATACACCCCCAGTTTCAGTAATAAGTACGGGTTAAGTGGATGAACTAGTAAGAGCTACGAATTGGAATACAGTTTTAGAAGAAACAAACGTCGAAGCGCCCTTCAATTCACTGGTTGCGAAAATGAGAGACATGTATGAAAAAACAACTTTTATTAGGAAAGAAGGAACTCGCCGGAAAAAAGCTGCATGGGGACATCATAGAGACATCATAGAGTGCTGCAAGGAAAGAGATTGACTTTACCGCAGATGGAAGAACAATCGGAACAACTTAACATATGAAACAGAGTACAACACATTACGCAATCAGGTCCACAATAAAATATCAAAAAGTAGGAACTGATACTATGTATAAACTTAAGTCCGAACAAATAAAATGTGATCCCAAAAAAACGTGGGCCTTGATTAACGAAATGTTGGGGAGAAGTAAGCCGTCTATTGATGAAATCATTACGAAAAATTGTTCACTGACTTCGAGTAGCGCTACACCTCTACAATAGCAAACGATTTTGGACATCTCTCTCTCTTATCCATTCATGCAGTATGGTAACATCCACCCATCGAAATCCAACACTATGGAACTCAATGTATTTGAGCGAAATAAAATACGCAGAGATTATGAATTTATTGAACCATTTAAACATACATAAGGCGCCTGTAGCGAAATCACGAAACTTGTGAACCTGAGTTTCGATACGTCAACGGTACCAAAAAACCTAAAAGGAGCAGTTGTAAGGCCAATTTACAAGGGAAGTTCTTAAAATGCTTCGTCAAACTATCGACCAAATTCAATACTACCGGCAATGAAGACTATTTAACACATTGCAGTTGAACGTATATGGAAATTCGTCGAAAAAGGTGAACTAATCAGCAAACATCAGTACGGATTCCAAAAAGGGAAAAAGTACAAACCGACTTCTTGGTGACTTTGCAGATTTAGTCAACTCAAGTCTTAGAAAACGCCATTACGTACAAGTTCTATTTTTAGATTCGATACTCTTAACCATAATAAGCCAATCGATGTGTTACAAGACTTCGGAATCACATGAAAGCTGGCAGGTTGGATGGTAGACTACCTGAGGGACAGGACCTTTCGTATAAAAATAAAAAACTGTTACAGTAATGAAAACGAATTGCAGTACGGTGTTCCGCAAGGGTCTAAACTTGGCCCTCTGCTATTTATTCTGTTTCCGAACTCAATGCTAAATTGTTTCAAAATTAGTCAACCATTCGCATATGCAAATGACATGGCAATCGTCGTATGTCACAAGTCCATAGAAGAGGCAACAACGATGATGCAAAGTGAATTTGCATAAGCGGGGAGATGGTGTCATGATAATGGCCTTGTTGTTAATGGGTCAAAAAAATCAAGCTTAAGCACATTCGCAGCCCACAGTATCCAGTAACACAAATAGAGCTCAAAAACTTCAATTGTGTCACTAAATTAAGAGCTGAAGTAATAGAGTAAGTGGATACCTACAAATACCTCGGAATCACTATAGACAGTCATTTTCTCTGAGAACCACATATTACAGATTTACGTAACAATCTGCGGAGTACTCTGTTTGCATTAGCTGGCTTATAATATAAAGCGAGGGACTACAGTAAAGGTGTTTTTTTAGAGGTTTGGTTTTTAAACTCGCAACACTGTTTCTACAGATTGAGTTTGACAGTTGAAAGTTGATTTGTAGATAGTACGTTTTGCTATTTTACGATGAATAGACTAACACCAGAACAACGCATGCAATTGTGAAAACTTATTTTGAAAACCATGGTTCGGTTCGCCAAACTTGTCGTGCGCTACGTCCATTTTACGGAGGCATCTTGTTGAAACCAAAGCTCTGTCACGTCAAAACCATTCAACTGAGGAACGAAGAAGTCAGAAATCATGTTTCTATAGCGCTCTCTATTGACGGTAACATTCTGGCCGGCATCGTCCTTAAAGAAATATTTGCCGATGATTCCACCAGCCTATAAAGCACACCAAGCAGTGAGTTTTAGTGGTTGTAAGGGCGTATCGACAAAGACTTCTGGGTTTACTCCACTCCAAATTCGGCAATTTTGCTTATTTACATATCCATTTAACTAAAAATGGGCCTCATCGGAGAACAAAATTTTGCGTTGAAAATGATAATCAAGCTCAATCATATTTTCGGCCCATTCCCCGAAGCTACGACACGCTGTCATGCGATTTCAGATTTTGCACAAGCCAGATCTTAAAAGCTTTTAAGCCATGATCTTTCCGTAAAATCTTCCACAAAGTGGACCGGTTTAGCTCCAATTGCTGTTCACGATGGCGAATCGACTCATTCGGATTCTCCTCAATACTGCGCTCCACAACGGCAATAACTTCTTCTGTTCGCACTGTTTGTCGTGTTTGGGGATGCGTATTGTCCACTAGAGTATGCATGGTGCGAAAATGATTCATCGTGTTCCGAATAACTTGCTCAGATGGATAATGAAGGTGCGGAACCCTGGTAAACAGCCACCATCTCTTCATGAATAGTTTTTTGACTTTTTCCTTGCTTAGTGAGAAATTTAATTACAGCGCGATGCTCAATTTTCACCATCATCGTCTCAGTTGCCATTATGATTCTGTTTAACTAGAGATAAAACGCGAATTAATAATCACATTTATATGAAATTTTACATGAATACACTAAAATAATAGTATTACTTGATAAATAAGTCAATTTATATATACAACCACAGCTTCACCCCGATATCGAGAATATGTTGAACGCCCCTCGTAAGTGCGTTATTTTATAGTCAATTTTTATACCTCGCTCTTATGGAGTCTGGGTTGCGGTACGGATTATTGTCGTAGTGAGGTGCATCACAAACCCATATTGACAAGCTGTAAGCCGTACAAGATCGGGCCAATAGACTGATGTCGCGAAGAAACAACGAAATCAGCGAAAGCGAATCAAATCTTTAAAATGAGCGGGGTGCTGGAATGTTATTACAACCATACATGAAAACATGTGGAGTTTTAGTATATTTCCAACCCACCCAGAAATGAACGAGTTCTAAAATCGGAGTTTCGTATTTGCGCCCTGAGCCAATTTCCGTGTTTTTGTTTGAACTTTTATCTCGTGGCTGTATTAAGGATTGAGTACATATAATGTTCTATTATGTACCGCGTTGTGTGTGGAAATTTGTTGGTACACTGTTCTTATTGTTCAAATAATATTAAACTAAAAACAGCTTTGGTAAGGGACAAAAATATCACGTGATAACTTTGTTTGGTGTACAAGTTTGTTTTGGTTTCTGTTTTAGTAATAATACATCAGAAATTTAGAATATGCGTACTGCTCTCTGCATACGTCTATGTCTATTAATACAGGTCAACTGTTTAAGGAGTCACTGAAGACAGTACATACTCGTCTGAATCCTTCGGAATAATGTAATTTGAGTCTGCCTGAATAAAAACTATGGTCATTATCCTATTCTCATTGTAGTTTTCCCATTCACCATAATGCAATCCTTGGTTCAATTCGAACTTTATCTTTCGATCCGCGCTATTACTATTCTCCAATTTAACCCATCAAATGTCGAAATGGTAGCTTAGATGCTAGTCTACAGTATTTTCTGCCGAGGGGCTGCAAAAATCCGTTAACTTTTTAGAAATGTTAGAACGTATTCAAAGAAACCTTGTGTTCTATTGCAGAACTAGCCAGGATGTGCTGAGAGTATTGTGCAAAGCCTTGAGCTCATCTTGTTTTTTTTAGTATGAATACATAGTTCATTACCAACATATTGTTACAGTTTGGAGATCAGATTCAGATTTACCTAGCGAGTTGTAAACTGTAGGAATGTCGTCTTTTATAAATGTATTAAGGGGAAGGAAAATTCACCAGTATATCTAGCGGAAGGCTATGTAAGCAAGGAAAATCTTCCAAGCAGCCGAAACCTGTATTGGAGTCTGGCGAAGAAGTAACGAGTTATCATCGCGAAGGCTTTCTTCGCCGAACAACTGACGCTTATGATAAAATTGGTCTTATCATATCTGTGTAAATCCAGTAACCGGCAAAGTCGATGCAACATGCTTAGTCCGAAGAAGTTTGATCTCGAAGATGACACGCATATGTTTAGCTTCGAGGATGAATTACAATAGATAAGTGAAGTCAGTCAGCTTTCTCGCTCTAGTCAAGCTAAGTTTTCAGAAAATTGACTGAATGCACACTTCTAGGAACTTGAGCTTCTCTCGTTTTTCAGTTTAAAATCTCTGACGATCGCCTTTGTACATGGCTATACCAGCTGATGGGCTCAGCTTGGAGTTTCTCAACTATTGTATATTTAATATGTTGGCTTTTGTAGAATATACGTGCTTACAATTAGGGCGCAATTCAATTCTGGGTGTCTTAACGCTATTCATGAATTACACCCGAAGGAAAGTTAGTTGAGATCTTTGCTGCGAAAATCAACCTAGCCTCATTTATAAATGAGGCTTTTGCAGGCATCCCACCAACGCTCCGGATTTGTGCTTAACTTTCCATCCTGATTAGTACACTGTTTATCTATTTTCTTTTTTAAGCTCGCCAGACTACTATGTCATACCAGTTAATTATACAAACATGAGACACACAATTAAAACATTTCGCAGTAGTACAAAAATACAAATCTGTGAGCAGTGATAGACCATTCCTAATTCGGCTTACTTTCCACGCTAAACAGAGAGCATTACCATCCTCTTTTCAAAGGAATAAGTATCTCATGCTCTCTCCCCTCAACAGAAATATCGGCAATGACAATAACAACACAATGATGTCATCCGGAGCAGTATTATGAATTATTTAATAATTTTTTCACCTAAAATACGATTACTTGCATTAACTATAATTTTGAATTGATCACTTACTTATTTTATCTAACTATTTCATACCATATATCTGTTTATATTTATTACGTGTATCTACTTTATTGTGCTGCTCAATGTTTTCGTTTATTTCCCCATGCCACTCAACTTTATTTCACTATTTCCTCTTATTCTTATTGATTTGCGTTGTTTTGTGTGTGAAATTACTCGTAGTTTTTTTTCCATAATCGGCATGGAGATCCAATCATTTGTTTTATTTGCGTTGTTTATTAGTGATGAAAAATTATGAGCCTTATGAGTCTGAATGTGATGTGGATGAGGATTCAGTCCGATCCGTTTTAAAGGTCTTGACTAATCTCTGTAAAGGGTTTAAAATTTGTGTGCTGTTTGTATACGTTGGCCTCTTTTCTAATTTTCCTGATCGCCCAATTTGCTCGCTTGAACTGGGCTATGTAAGCGAATGTCATTTTGCGTCGGCAAATTGAGGACGAAAAAATGCAATCCAGCGATTTGGATCCTCTGACTCAATGTTGGGTTGCAACATCCTGCCGGGCCACAAGAACCGAAGTCGGTGTCGACGGGTCGCCGAGAGTCATTCGTTTGATGTATGTATGTGGGCGGTAAACTCTTCCAAGTGTTCGCAGATGTGTACATGTAAAAATAAGAAGAAGGAAGAAGAAGTGGGTGTGTGGCAATATTATGTTATGTTTAATGGATAATTTAATTAGCTTAATCAATTATTATAATTTAATTTTTAGAACTTTAAAATGTTTTTTGAATTGGTTATTATATGTGTGTGTTTGTGGGATCACCTTTACTATTGTAATTTGCAATTTGAAGAAGGCAAATTTTGATGATCGGACGCTTCAGTGTCGTGGTTGCTGTTTTGATTGTGATGAGGCGCCAAGACGCCAAAGCGTATTAGGTATTTGTTCGTCAGTCAGAAGTTACGACTTGGATTTAAAATGAGCCATTTTGAGCGCTGTTGCAGTCGAACCAGATACTCTGATTTCAATTTCTTCCAGAAGTCTTTTTGTATTTTCTGCAGAAGTTTCCATCTGTCTAAATGATTTTCCTTGATGTTGCCCAAATTTCTTTCTGGTGCAGTGTTAAGTGAAGCCTCGATTAGGAAATGTCCTGGTGTTAATATTGACAAATCCTCTGGGTTTTCACTAACTGGACAAAGTGGCCTTGAATTTAAGCACGCTTCCACTTGTGTTAGTACTGTTGCATACTCTTCAAATGTGGGAATGTGGAGCGATAATTCGCTTCAAATGATATGTCATGGACTTAACGCCCGGGGGATTAAAGTGCCAGGAGATTCCATTTGCCTGAAGTTGTGTAGCAATGTCCTCCGTCCATTCCTTTTGAAGCTGTGTTTTACTAAACCGATGATTCGTGCAGCTCCTTGAAAATTTGTTCCACAGCCGCTGTGGAGGTTCGCGCATATCCCACGGCAGGCAGTAAGTCATCTAAAGGCTGCAAAAAACGCTGAAGTGCTACAATTGCTAACAAGCTCCGGATGAACTACCTTCGTACTGAAGCAGATGAAGATTACAATGTAGGCCTTGCTGGTTTTTCTGCAACGTCCCTTTATTGCCTTTCACTGCACCGGACAGATGTTTAAAATGGACGAGCTTCATTAACACGTTGGGCTGGTAAATTTCCCATTTTTTGCTGTATTGGAGCTGCCATGTGTCTATAACATTTCAGGCACTTATGAATGCAACTTCTAACGTTCGATTTAAGTTGCAATATCCAATATTCAGTGCGAAGTGTTGCCATCATGAGTTGCTGACCACCATGAAGCTATCTCATATGAGCATCATGAACCATGAGCGTCGTGAGGACATCATTAGCTGGTAATACTATTGGATGGCGTTGAGAATAATAAGGCAGATCTGCATTTTCTAGTCGCCCTCCGACTCGAATTATCCGTTTTTCGTCAATCATGGGCGATAATCTCACCAATTTACTACCCTTTTCTCCCTTTAGTTGACTTTTCTTCAGCGAAGTATTCTTGCTGCACGATAGTGATTAATCGCGTTCTGGCAGTTGCAAGTTCTTCTACGGATAGTGGCCCAGATAAACCCGTCGATCTATTTAGCGCGTTGTTGATAAATCGCAGCCAATACGCCGTAGCTCTTACCAAGCGCTGTAAAGAAGAAAACCGCCAGAAAAGTTGATTTATGTGATGAACGTAAAGCTGAAACATTCTTCTAAATTGACACCCTATTGTGGTCAGAAGATTCTTTGTTTTTGACAACTCTGCGGTTTTTGTTTCCAGCTCCGTGTTTTGTACCTTCCACTTCGGATGCAATTTCTTATCAAACGTTGTAAGAACTGTGGACCATACCACCAATGTTTATTTTCAAGGAGCTCCTTGGGAAATAATCCTTTCGATGCTGCGTCCGCTGGGTTTTCGTTGGAGGAAACATAGTTCCAGCAATTAGGATTCGTTAGATCCTGAATTTCGGCAACTCCGTTGGCCACAAATGTGGTTCGAATGTGCGGGGCTGTTTTAATCCACGCTAGTACGATTTGAGAGATTCTTTCGTCGTTGATTACTCGAACATATACCGCTGCTGCATAGGCCTTTTCCGAGGCATCGCAAAACTCGTGGATTTCAAGTTGCGATCCGTTGGTAATATTTATCCAGCGAGGAATTTCAAGGAGATTGAGTGCGGCTAGCTCAACTTTCAAGGCATGCCACGACGAAACAATAGCGGGCTTGAGTTCGCTGTCCCAAGTCTGGTATTGTTTCCAAATGCTCTGCATTATGATTTTTTAAACAATGGCGCAGGGAGCAATCCATCCCATTGGGTCATATAGGCGAGCTATATCAGATAAAATGGTTCGTTTCGTGTTTGACTTTGTTTGATGAGCACAAAATTTGAATTTAAATATATCCTTCCCAGGATGCCACTGAATTCCCAGAGTTTTAGTTGTACTCGCTCCATTGAATGAGAAAGGAAGTTGAAATTGTCGATCCTTGGTAGGTATGGCTTTCAATAACCTCTCACTATTGCTGGCCCATATTCTTAGCGGGAAACCACCGCATGTGATCATTGCAGTAAGCTGTCTTTGCATTTCGAAGGCTTCGTCTTCCGAATTTGCCCGTGTATCACGTCATCCACGTAAAAGTTTTCCTTTGCTATTTTCACTGCAATTGGATAGTCGTCTCGCTTATCGACGGGGAGTTGCTGCAATGTGCGAACTGCTAAATATGGTGCTGTGACTGTGCCGAATATGACAGTGTTAAGGCGATATGTCTTCAGCTCTTCGTTTTCGGCATCTCTCCACAAGATGAGTTGGTACATTGAATCTTCCATGGGAGCCCAGATCTGTCTATACATTTTGTTGATATCTGATATGAAGCCAATTGTGTGTTTCCTGAAACGCGCGAGATGCACAATGATAACATCTTGCAACCTTTGGCCAACTAACAGATGCTCATTGACTGATGTTCAATCTGAGGTTCGTAGTCGAACTTGATTGCTTTATGACAGCGTGATGGGGAACGAAATAATGCGCATCTGGAATTGACGAGATATCTACTTCAATCATATGACCTAACTCTTTGTATTCCTCGAAGACCTTCCTGTATTCACTGTAAAATACTGCATTCGATAAAAATCTATTTTCAAATTGAAGATATCTAACAAGGGCTGATTTTTCTGAAAGACCAAGCGTGGGCCGTGTTCCTTCCTTAAAAGGAAGCTGAACTACATATTTTCCGTCAGTCTAACGTTGATGAGTTCTTATAAAATGCAGTTCACATCTTTCTTCTTCTACCGAAAGCATCTTTTTCTTTGACACTTCCTCAAGCTCCCAGAATTTAAGCAAGATACGATAGGAGTTTCGACCGTTGCGTGTAGATAAGTTACCATTAACTGGTTATTTGATGAAATACCACCCGAAAGGACCGAACCAAGTTCTGTCTTTTGTGCCATTGGTGTCCTGGGTTCCCCCTTAAGAATGCCTTCTAAAAGGAGTGATAGATATATATCGCTGCCAAATATGGTATCTATTTTGCTTGGTTTATTAAATGCTGGGTCAGCGAGTTCAATATTCTGGATGTGACTCCAGTTAGCACCAGCAACATTGTGCGTTGGAAGGATTGCTGTAAGCTTTGGCAATACTAAAGCGGTAAGGTGTAGTTTAAAGTTTTTGTTATAGTTCGAGAACATAGTAAAAGAAACCTTGTGCTTTGAGATACCCGTTTTCGTTTGTCCAACTCCTAAAACCTGAACGTAGTTCTTCTCCCATTTGAGATTTAATGCCGATGCGGCGGATTCTGGAATGAAAGAAGGTTGCCACCAGTTGTAAAAATTTTAATTATTGCTGTAGCCAGGAGTACAGTTTGTAACTTTCCAGTTTTTGCTACATAAATGTTGTGAGCTAAAGCGGATGTGGAGGGCGATAGGTTTCCTGATGGGGCTTGAGTTGCGGCATTTGGTTGCGCGCATGACCCTTCAACATACATTGCGTTGACTGGCTCAATTTCATGCAGTAACGAATGATGCTTCTGGTTGCACAGCGAACACGTGAAGATGCTTGTGCAGTTTTGCGTGGTGTGTGCATTCGACAGGCAGTTAATACAAAATTTATATTTCCTAAAAATGTCCTGCTTTTTTCCTATATTTAATGCATTAAATTTGAAGCAATTTCGTATTGAATGGCGGTCTTGACACATTGAACATGTTAAAACTGTTAAATTGTGAGAACGAACAGTGACAGAAATTGTTCTTTTGGATTTCAATTGACCAAAATTTGACGTTGTTTGTCCAATAAGATCTAAGGTTCTTGACCTCATTAGTAAGAAGTCTTCTAGCAACGAATATTCCGGGTAATCTGCATAGGATGAAACGTGTGATTCCCAAAGCGAGAGAGTGGTCCAATTTAACCCATCAAATGTCGAAATGGTAGCTTAGATGCTAGTCTACAGTATTTTCTGCCGAGGGGCTGCAAAAATCCGTTAACTTTTTAGAAATGTTAGAACGTATTCAAAGAAACCTTGTGTTCTATTGCAGAACTAGCCAGGATGTGCTGAGAGTATTGTGCAAAGCCTTGAGCTCATCTTGTTTTTTTTAGTATGAATACATAGTTCATTACCAACATATTGTTACAGTTTGGAGATCAGATTCAGATTTACCTAGCGAGTTGTAAACTGTAGGAATGTCGTCTTTTATAAATGTATTAAGGGGAAGGAAAATTCACCAGTATATCTAGCGGAAGGCTATGTAAGCAAGGAAAATCTTCCAAGCAGCCGAAACCTGTATTGGAGTCTGGCGAAGAAGTAACGAGTTATCATCGCGAAGGCTTTCTTCGCCGAACAACTGACGCTTATGATAAAATTGGTCTTATCATATCTGTGTAAATCCAGTAACCGGCAAAGTCGATGCAACATGCTTAGTCCGAAGAAGTTTGATCTCGAAGATGACACGCATATGTTTAGCTTCGAGGATGAATTACAATAGATAAGTGAAGTCAGTCAGCTTTCTCGCTCTAGTCAAGCTAAGTTTTCAGAAAATTGACTGAATGCACACTTCTAGGAACTTGAGCTTCTCTCGTTTTTCAGTTTAAAATCTCTGACGATCGCCTTTGTACATGGCTATACCAGCTGATGGGCTCAGCTTGGAGTTTCTCAACTATTGTATATTTAATATGTTGGCTTTTGTAGAATATACGTGCTTACAATTAGGGCGCAATTCAATTCTGGGTGTCTTAACGCTATTCATGAATTACACCCGAAGGAAAGTTAGTTGAGATCTTTGCTGCGAAAATCAACCTAGCCTCATTTATAAATGAGGCTTTTGCAGGCATCCCACCAACGCTCCGGATTTGTGCTTAACTTTCCATCCTGATTAGTACACTGTTTATCTATTTTCTTTTTTAAGCTCGCCAGACTACTATGTCATACCAGTTAATTATACAAACATGAGACACACAATTAAAACATTTCGCAGTAGTACAAAAATACAAATCTGTGAGCAGTGATAGACCATTCCTAATTCGGCTTACTTTCCACGCTAAACAGAGAGCATTACCATCCTCTTTTCAAAGGAATAAGTATCTCATGCTCTCTCCCCTCAACAGAAATATCGGCAATGACAATAACAACACAATGATGTCATCCGGAGCAGTATTATGAATTATTTAATAATTTTTTCACCTAAAATACGATTACTTGCATTAACTATAATTTTGAATTGATCACTTACTTATTTTATCTAACTATTTCATACCATATATCTGTTTATATTTATTACGTGTATCTACTTTATTGTGCTGCTCAATGTTTTCGTTTATTTCCCCATGCCACTCAACTTTATTTCACTATTTCCTCTTATTCTTATTGATTTGCGTTGTTTTGTGTGTGAAATTACTCGTAGTTTTTTTTCCATAATCGGCATGGAGATCCAATCATTTGTTTTATTTGCGTTGTTTATTAGTGATGAAAAATTATGAGCCTTATGAGTCTGAATGTGATGTGGATGAGGATTCAGTCCGATCCGTTTTAAAGGTCTTGACTAATCTCTGTAAAGGGTTTAAAATTTGTGTGCTGTTTGTATACGTTGGCCTCTTTTCTAATTTTCCTGATCGCCCAATTTGCTCGCTTGAACTGGGCTATGTAAGCGAATGTCATTTTGCGTCGGCAAATTGAGGACGAAAAAATGCAATCCAGCGATTTGGATCCTCTGACTCAATGTTGGGTTGCAACATCCTGCCGGGCCACAAGAACCGAAGTCGGTGTCGACGGGTCGCCGAGAGTCATTCGTTTGATGTATGTATGTGGGCGGTAAACTCTTCCAAGTGTTCGCAGATGTGTACATGTAAAAATAAGAAGAAGGAAGAAGAAGTGGGTGTGTGGCAATATTATGTTATGTTTAATGGATAATTTAATTAGCTTAATCAATTATTATAATTTAATTTTTAGAACTTTAAAATGTTTTTTGAATTGGTTATTATATGTGTGTGTTTGTGGGATCACCTTTACTATTGTAATTTGCAATTTGAAGAAGGCAAATTTTGATGATCGGACGCTTCAGTGTCGTGGTTGCTGTTTTGATTGTGATGAGGCGCCAAGACGCCAAAGCGTATTAGGTATTTGTTCGTCAGTCAGAAGTTACGACTTGGATTTAAAATGAGCCATTTTGAGCGCTGTTGCAGTCGAACCAGATACTCTGATTTCAATTTCTTCCAGAAGTCTTTTTGTATTTTCTGCAGAAGTTTCCATCTGTCTAAATGATTTTCCTTGATGTTGCCCAAATTTCTTTCTGGTGCAGTGTTAAGTGAAGCCTCGATTAGGAAATGTCCTGGTGTTAATATTGACAAATCCTCTGGGTTTTCACTAACTGGACAAAGTGGCCTTGAATTTAAGCACGCTTCCACTTGTGTTAGTACTGTTGCATACTCTTCAAATGTGGGAATGTGGAGCGATAATTCGCTTCAAATGATATGTCATGGACTTAACGCCCGGGGGATTAAAGTGCCAGGAGATTCCATTTGCCTGAAGTTGTGTAGCAATGTCCTCCGTCCATTCCTTTTGAAGCTGTGTTTTACTAAACCGATGATTCGTGCAGCTCCTTGAAAATTTGTTCCACAGCCGCTGTGGAGGTTCGCGCATATCCCACGGCAGGCAGTAAGTCATCTAAAGGCTGCAAAAAACGCTGAAGTGCTACAATTGCTAACAAGCTCCGGATGAACTACCTTCGTACTGAAGCAGATGAAGATTACAATGTAGGCCTTGCTGGTTTTTCTGCAACGTCCCTTTATTGCCTTTCACTGCACCGGACAGATGTTTAAAATGGACGAGCTTCATTAACACGTTGGGCTGGTAAATTTCCCATTTTTTGCTGTATTGGAGCTGCCATGTGTCTATAACATTTCAGGCACTTATGAATGCAACTTCTAACGTTCGATTTAAGTTGCAATATCCAATATTCAGTGCGAAGTGTTGCCATCATGAGTTGCTGACCACCATGAAGCTATCTCATATGAGCATCATGAACCATGAGCGTCGTGAGGACATCATTAGCTGGTAATACTATTGGATGGCGTTGAGAATAATAAGGCAGATCTGCATTTTCTAGTCGCCCTCCGACTCGAATTATCCGTTTTTCGTCAATCATGGGCGATAATCTCACCAATTTACTACCCTTTTCTCCCTTTAGTTGACTTTTCTTCAGCGAAGTATTCTTGCTGCACGATAGTGATTAATCGCGTTCTGGCAGTTGCAAGTTCTTCTACGGATAGTGGCCCAGATAAACCCGTCGATCTATTTAGCGCGTTGTTGATAAATCGCAGCCAATACGCCGTAGCTCTTACCAAGCGCTGTAAAGAAGAAAACCGCCAGAAAAGTTGATTTATGTGATGAACGTAAAGCTGAAACATTCTTCTAAATTGACACCCTATTGTGGTCAGAAGATTCTTTGTTTTTGACAACTCTGCGGTTTTTGTTTCCAGCTCCGTGTTTTGTACCTTCCACTTCGGATGCAATTTCTTATCAAACGTTGTAAGAACTGTGGACCATACCACCAATGTTTATTTTCAAGGAGCTCCTTGGGAAATAATCCTTTCGATGCTGCGTCCGCTGGGTTTTCGTTGGAGGAAACATAGTTCCAGCAATTAGGATTCGTTAGATCCTGAATTTCGGCAACTCCGTTGGCCACAAATGTGGTTCGAATGTGCGGGGCTGTTTTAATCCACGCTAGTACGATTTGAGAGATTCTTTCGTCGTTGATTACTCGAACATATACCGCTGCTGCATAGGCCTTTTCCGAGGCATCGCAAAACTCGTGGATTTCAAGTTGCGATCCGTTGGTAATATTTATCCAGCGAGGAATTTCAAGGAGATTGAGTGCGGCTAGCTCAACTTTCAAGGCATGCCACGACGAAACAATAGCGGGCTTGAGTTCGCTGTCCCAAGTCTGGTATTGTTTCCAAATGCTCTGCATTATGATTTTTTAAACAATGGCGCAGGGAGCAATCCATCCCATTGGGTCATATAGGCGAGCTATATCAGATAAAATGGTTCGTTTCGTGTTTGACTTTGTTTGATGAGCACAAAATTTGAATTTAAATATATCCTTCCCAGGATGCCACTGAATTCCCAGAGTTTTAGTTGTACTCGCTCCATTGAATGAGAAAGGAAGTTGAAATTGTCGATCCTTGGTAGGTATGGCTTTCAATAACCTCTCACTATTGCTGGCCCATATTCTTAGCGGGAAACCACCGCATGTGATCATTGCAGTAAGCTGTCTTTGCATTTCGAAGGCTTCGTCTTCCGAATTTGCCCGTGTATCACGTCATCCACGTAAAAGTTTTCCTTTGCTATTTTCACTGCAATTGGATAGTCGTCTCGCTTATCGACGGGGAGTTGCTGCAATGTGCGAACTGCTAAATATGGTGCTGTGACTGTGCCGAATATGACAGTGTTAAGGCGATATGTCTTCAGCTCTTCGTTTTCGGCATCTCTCCACAAGATGAGTTGGTACATTGAATCTTCCATGGGAGCCCAGATCTGTCTATACATTTTGTTGATATCTGATATGAAGCCAATTGTGTGTTTCCTGAAACGCGCGAGATGCACAATGATAACATCTTGCAACCTTTGGCCAACTAACAGATGCTCATTGACTGATGTTCAATCTGAGGTTCGTAGTCGAACTTGATTGCTTTATGACAGCGTGATGGGGAACGAAATAATGCGCATCTGGAATTGACGAGATATCTACTTCAATCATATGACCTAACTCTTTGTATTCCTCGAAGACCTTCCTGTATTCACTGTAAAATACTGCATTCGATAAAAATCTATTTTCAAATTGAAGATATCTAACAAGGGCTGATTTTTCTGAAAGACCAAGCGTGGGCCGTGTTCCTTCCTTAAAAGGAAGCTGAACTACATATTTTCCGTCAGTCTAACGTTGATGAGTTCTTATAAAATGCAGTTCACATCTTTCTTCTTCTACCGAAAGCATCTTTTTCTTTGACACTTCCTCAAGCTCCCAGAATTTAAGCAAGATACGATAGGAGTTTCGACCGTTGCGTGTAGATAAGTTACCATTAACTGGTTATTTGATGAAATACCACCCGAAAGGACCGAACCAAGTTCTGTCTTTTGTGCCATTGGTGTCCTGGGTTCCCCCTTAAGAATGCCTTCTAAAAGGAGTGATAGATATATATCGCTGCCAAATATGGTATCTATTTTGCTTGGTTTATTAAATGCTGGGTCAGCGAGTTCAATATTCTGGATGTGACTCCAGTTAGCACCAGCAACATTGTGCGTTGGAAGGATTGCTGTAAGCTTTGGCAATACTAAAGCGGTAAGGTGTAGTTTAAAGTTTTTGTTATAGTTCGAGAACATAGTAAAAGAAACCTTGTGCTTTGAGATACCCGTTTTCGTTTGTCCAACTCCTAAAACCTGAACGTAGTTCTTCTCCCATTTGAGATTTAATGCCGATGCGGCGGATTCTGGAATGAAAGAAGGTTGCCACCAGTTGTAAAAATTTTAATTATTGCTGTAGCCAGGAGTACAGTTTGTAACTTTCCAGTTTTTGCTACATAAATGTTGTGAGCTAAAGCGGATGTGGAGGGCGATAGGTTTCCTGATGGGGCTTGAGTTGCGGCATTTGGTTGCGCGCATGACCCTTCAACATACATTGCGTTGACTGGCTCAATTTCATGCAGTAACGAATGATGCTTCTGGTTGCACAGCGAACACGTGAAGATGCTTGTGCAGTTTTGCGTGGTGTGTGCATTCGACAGGCAGTTAATACAAAATTTATATTTCCTAAAAATGTCCTGCTTTTTTCCTATATTTAATGCATTAAATTTGAAGCAATTTCGTATTGAATGGCGGTCTTGACACATTGAACATGTTAAAACTGTTAAATTGTGAGAACGAACAGTGACAGAAATTGTTCTTTTGGATTTCAATTGACCAAAATTTGACGTTGTTTGTCCAATAAGATCTAAGGTTCTTGACCTCATTAGTAAGAAGTCTTCTAGCAACGAATATTCCGGGTAATCTGCATAGGATGAAACGTGTGATTCCCAAAGCGAGAGAGTGGTCCAATTTAACCCATCAAATGTCGAAATGGTAGCTTAGATGCTAGTCTACAGTATTTTCTGCCGAGGGGCTGCAAAAATCCGTTAACTTTTTAGAAATGTTAGAACGTATTCAAAGAAACCTTGTGTTCTATTGCAGAACTAGCCAGGATGTGCTGAGAGTATTGTGCAAAGCCTTGAGCTCATCTTGTTTTTTTTAGTATGAATACATAGTTCATTACCAACATATTGTTACAGTTTGGAGATCAGATTCAGATTTACCTAGCGAGTTGTAAACTGTAGGAATGTCGTCTTTTATAAATGTATTAAGGGGAAGGAAAATTCACCAGTATATCTAGCGGAAGGCTATGTAAGCAAGGAAAATCTTCCAAGCAGCCGAAACCTGTATTGGAGTCTGGCGAAGAAGTAACGAGTTATCATCGCGAAGGCTTTCTTCGCCGAACAACTGACGCTTATGATAAAATTGGTCTTATCATATCTGTGTAAATCCAGTAACCGGCAAAGTCGATGCAACATGCTTAGTCCGAAGAAGTTTGATCTCGAAGATGACACGCATATGTTTAGCTTCGAGGATGAATTACAATAGATAAGTGAAGTCAGTCAGCTTTCTCGCTCTAGTCAAGCTAAGTTTTCAGAAAATTGACTGAATGCACACTTCTAGGAACTTGAGCTTCTCTCGTTTTTCAGTTTAAAATCTCTGACGATCGCCTTTGTACATGGCTATACCAGCTGATGGGCTCAGCTTGGAGTTTCTCAACTATTGTATATTTAATATGTTGGCTTTTGTAGAATATACGTGCTTACAATTAGGGCGCAATTCAATTCTGGGTGTCTTAACGCTATTCATGAATTACACCCGAAGGAAAGTTAGTTGAGATCTTTGCTGCGAAAATCAACCTAGCCTCATTTATAAATGAGGCTTTTGCAGGCATCCCACCAACGCTCCGGATTTGTGCTTAACTTTCCATCCTGATTAGTACACTGTTTATCTATTTTCTTTTTTAAGCTCGCCAGACTACTATGTCATACCAGTTAATTATACAAACATGAGACACACAATTAAAACATTTCGCAGTAGTACAAAAATACAAATCTGTGAGCAGTGATAGACCATTCCTAATTCGGCTTACTTTCCACGCTAAACAGAGAGCATTACCATCCTCTTTTCAAAGGAATAAGTATCTCATGCTCTCTCCCCTCAACAGAAATATCGGCAATGACAATAACAACACAATGATGTCATCCGGAGCAGTATTATGAATTATTTAATAATTTTTTCACCTAAAATACGATTACTTGCATTAACTATAATTTTGAATTGATCACTTACTTATTTTATCTAACTATTTCATACCATATATCTGTTTATATTTATTACGTGTATCTACTTTATTGTGCTGCTCAATGTTTTCGTTTATTTCCCCATGCCACTCAACTTTATTTCACTATTTCCTCTTATTCTTATTGATTTGCGTTGTTTTGTGTGTGAAATTACTCGTAGTTTTTTTTCCATAATCGGCATGGAGATCCAATCATTTGTTTTATTTGCGTTGTTTATTAGTGATGAAAAATTATGAGCCTTATGAGTCTGAATGTGATGTGGATGAGGATTCAGTCCGATCCGTTTTAAAGGTCTTGACTAATCTCTGTAAAGGGTTTAAAATTTGTGTGCTGTTTGTATACGTTGGCCTCTTTTCTAATTTTCCTGATCGCCCAATTTGCTCGCTTGAACTGGGCTATGTAAGCGAATGTCATTTTGCGTCGGCAAATTGAGGACGAAAAAATGCAATCCAGCGATTTGGATCCTCTGACTCAATGTTGGGTTGCAACATCCTGCCGGGCCACAAGAACCGAAGTCGGTGTCGACGGGTCGCCGAGAGTCATTCGTTTGATGTATGTATGTGGGCGGTAAACTCTTCCAAGTGTTCGCAGATGTGTACATGTAAAAATAAGAAGAAGGAAGAAGAAGTGGGTGTGTGGCAATATTATGTTATGTTTAATGGATAATTTAATTAGCTTAATCAATTATTATAATTTAATTTTTAGAACTTTAAAATGTTTTTTGAATTGGTTATTATATGTGTGTGTTTGTGGGATCACCTTTACTATTGTAATTTGCAATTTGAAGAAGGCAAATTTTGATGATCGGACGCTTCAGTGTCGTGGTTGCTGTTTTGATTGTGATGAGGCGCCAAGACGCCAAAGCGTATTAGGTATTTGTTCGTCAGTCAGAAGTTACGACTTGGATTTAAAATGAGCCATTTTGAGCGCTGTTGCAGTCGAACCAGATACTCTGATTTCAATTTCTTCCAGAAGTCTTTTTGTATTTTCTGCAGAAGTTTCCATCTGTCTAAATGATTTTCCTTGATGTTGCCCAAATTTCTTTCTGGTGCAGTGTTAAGTGAAGCCTCGATTAGGAAATGTCCTGGTGTTAATATTGACAAATCCTCTGGGTTTTCACTAACTGGACAAAGTGGCCTTGAATTTAAGCACGCTTCCACTTGTGTTAGTACTGTTGCATACTCTTCAAATGTGGGAATGTGGAGCGATAATTCGCTTCAAATGATATGTCATGGACTTAACGCCCGGGGGATTAAAGTGCCAGGAGATTCCATTTGCCTGAAGTTGTGTAGCAATGTCCTCCGTCCATTCCTTTTGAAGCTGTGTTTTACTAAACCGATGATTCGTGCAGCTCCTTGAAAATTTGTTCCACAGCCGCTGTGGAGGTTCGCGCATATCCCACGGCAGGCAGTAAGTCATCTAAAGGCTGCAAAAAACGCTGAAGTGCTACAATTGCTAACAAGCTCCGGATGAACTACCTTCGTACTGAAGCAGATGAAGATTACAATGTAGGCCTTGCTGGTTTTTCTGCAACGTCCCTTTATTGCCTTTCACTGCACCGGACAGATGTTTAAAATGGACGAGCTTCATTAACACGTTGGGCTGGTAAATTTCCCATTTTTTGCTGTATTGGAGCTGCCATGTGTCTATAACATTTCAGGCACTTATGAATGCAACTTCTAACGTTCGATTTAAGTTGCAATATCCAATATTCAGTGCGAAGTGTTGCCATCATGAGTTGCTGACCACCATGAAGCTATCTCATATAAGCATCATGAACCATGAGCGTCGTGAGGACATCATTAGCTGGTAATACTATTGGATGGCGTTGAGAATAATAAGGCAGATCTGCATTTTCTAGTCGCCCTCCGACTCGAATTATCCGTTTTTCGTCAATCATGGGCGATAATCTCACCAATTTACTACCCTTTTCTCCCTTTAGTTGACTTTTCTTCAGCGAAGTATTCTTGCTGCACGATAGTGATTAATCGCGTTCTGGCAGTTGCAAGTTCTTCTACGGATAGTGGCCCAGATAAACCCGTCGATCTATTTAGCGCGTTGTTGATAAATCGCAGCCAATACGCCGTAGCTCTTACCAAGCGCTGTAAAGAAGAAAACCGCCAGAAAAGTTGATTTATGTGATGAACGTAAAGCTGAAACATTCTTCTAAATTGACACCCTATTGTGGTCAGAAGATTCTTTGTTTTTGACAACTCTGCGGTTTTTGTTTCCAGCTCCGTGTTTTGTACCTTCCACTTCGGATGCAATTTCTTATCAAACGTTGTAAGAACTGTGGACCATACCACCAATGTTTATTTTCAAGGAGCTCCTTGGGAAATAATCCTTTCGATGCTGCGTCCGCTGGGTTTTCGTTGGAGGAAACATAGTTCCAGCAATTAGGATTCGTTAGATCCTGAATTTCGGCAACTCCGTTGGCCACAAATGTGGTTCGAATGTGCGGGGCTGTTTTAATCCACGCTAGTACGATTTGAGAGATTCTTTCGTCGTTGATTACTCGAACATATACCGCTGCTGCATAGGCCTTTTCCGAGGCATCGCAAAACTCGTGGATTTCAAGTTGCGATCCGTTGGTAATATTTATCCAGCGAGGAATTTCAAGGAGATTGAGTGCGGCTAGCTCAACTTTCAAGGCATGCCACGACGAAACAATAGCGGGCTTGAGTTCGCTGTCCCAAGTCTGGTATTGTTTCCAAATGCTCTGCATTATGATTTTTTAAACAATGGCGCAGGGAGCAATCCATCCCATTGGGTCATATAGGCGAGCTATATCAGATAAAATGGTTCGTTTCGTGTTTGACTTTGTTTGATGAGCACAAAATTTGAATTTAAATATATCCTTCCCAGGATGCCACTGAATTCCCAGAGTTTTAGTTGTACTCGCTCCATTGAATGAGAAAGGAAGTTGAAATTGTCGATCCTTGGTAGGTATGGCTTTCAATAACCTCTCACTATTGCTGGCCCATATTCTTAGCGGGAAACCACCGCATGTGATCATTGCAGTAAGCTGTCTTTGCATTTCGAAGGCTTCGTCTTCCGAATTTGCCCGTGTATCACGTCATCCACGTAAAAGTTTTCCTTTGCTATTTTCACTGCAATTGGATAGTCGTCTCGCTTATCGACGGGGAGTTGCTGCAATGTGCGAACTGCTAAATATGGTGCTGTGACTGTGCCGAATATGACAGTGTTAAGGCGATATGTCTTCAGCTCTTCGTTTTCGGCATCTCTCCACAAGATGAGTTGGTACATTGAATCTTCCATGGGAGCCCAGATCTGTCTATACATTTTGTTGATATCTGATATGAAGCCAATTGTGTGTTTCCTGAAACGCGCGAGATGCACAATGATAACATCTTGCAACCTTTGGCCAACTAACAGATGCTCATTGACTGATGTTCAATCTGAGGTTCGTAGTCGAACTTGATTGCTTTATGACAGCGTGATGGGGAACGAAATAATGCGCATCTGGAATTGACGAGATATCTACTTCAATCATATGACCTAACTCTTTGTATTCCTCGAAGACCTTCCTGTATTCACTGTAAAATACTGCATTCGATAAAAATCTATTTTCAAATTGAAGATATCTAACAAGGGCTGATTTTTCTGAAAGACCAAGCGTGGGCCGTGTTCCTTCCTTAAAAGGAAGCTGAACTACATATTTTCCGTCAGTCTAACGTTGATGAGTTCTTATAAAATGCAGTTCACATCTTTCTTCTTCTACCGAAAGCATCTTTTTCTTTGACACTTCCTCAAGCTCCCAGAATTTAAGCAAGATACGATAGGAGTTTCGACCGTTGCGTGTAGATAAGTTACCATTAACTGGTTATTTGATGAAATACCACCCGAAAGGACCGAACCAAGTTCTGTCTTTTGTGCCATTGGTGTCCTGGGTTCCCCCTTAAGAATGCCTTCTAAAAGGAGTGATAGATATATATCGCTGCCAAATATGGTATCTATTTTGCTTGGTTTATTAAATGCTGGGTCAGCGAGTTCAATATTCTGGATGTGACTCCAGTTAGCACCAGCAACATTGTGCGTTGGAAGGATTGCTGTAAGCTTTGGCAATACTAAAGCGGTAAGGTGTAGTTTAAAGTTTTTGTTATAGTTCGAGAACATAGTAAAAGAAACCTTGTGCTTTGAGATACCCGTTTTCGTTTGTCCAACTCCTAAAACCTGAACGTAGTTCTTCTCCCATTTGAGATTTAATGCCGATGCGGCGGATTCTGGAATGAAAGAAGGTTGCCACCAGTTGTAAAAATTTTAATTATTGCTGTAGCCAGGAGTACAGTTTGTAACTTTCCAGTTTTTGCTACATAAATGTTGTGAGCTAAAGCGGATGTGGAGGGCGATAGGTTTCCTGATGGGGCTTGAGTTGCGGCATTTGGTTGCGCGCATGACCCTTCAACATACATTGCGTTGACTGGCTCAATTTCATGCAGTAACGAATGATGCTTCTGGTTGCACAGCGAACACGTGAAGATGCTTGTGCAGTTTTGCGTGGTGTGTGCATTCGACAGGCAGTTAATACAAAATTTATATTTCCTAAAAATGTCCTGCTTTTTTCCTATATTTAATGCATTAAATTTGAAGCAATTTCGTATTGAATGGCGGTCTTGACACATTGAACATGTTAAAACTGTTAAATTGTGAGAACGAACAGTGACAGAAATTGTTCTTTTGGATTTCAATTGACCAAAATTTGACGTTGTTTGTCCAATAAGATCTAAGGTTCTTGACCTCATTAGTAAGAAGTCTTCTAGCAACGAATATTCCGGGTAATCTGCATAGGATGAAACGTGTGATTCCCAAAGCGAGAGAGTGGTCCGCGGCAGTTTCTGAACCGTTTGAAAAACAAGAACATCTCCCCATGAGTCTACCGGAACGCCAAGATTTGCGAGAGATTGCTTGACTTCATTTGTGGTATCTACCAGCTGTTTAATTTCATCGGCTAATTCCTCCACAAGTTTTGGCTAGGGACCTAGTCACAGGTTTAAATAAATTTATTTGAATAAGAGTTTAGAAAAAGGCCGCACACCTGTTATTAAGCGTTGCTTCCTTATCGCACCAGCTCCAGTAGGGTCTTGAAATTAAGCGTTGCTTCCTTGTCACAAGTAGAGTCTTGAATTTTCCCAAGTAAAACTCTGGCATACACACGGAAAAACGTATAATGCGACTCAGGAATAAGATTTCTTTAGTTAAAATTTATCGCTCACTGTCTAAGTACTTTTTATAGGTAGCAATTTGTCTCTTTTAAATGTCTATCGAATTATCTTTTCGCTCAAAACTGTCTACATACGTGTAATCCGGCTCGAAGGACCAAATGTATAGCAAGTACACTTGCAAAAGAAATGAGAATGTTTTTACAATACACGCAATGCGGGGTATCTAGACCATTGAAAGGCACAGATCAAAAAATTCGATATTTTAACTGAAAAAAATGCTTAGTGATTACGCCTAAGACTTGGCAATAAAAGACTCGACCCTTTTTTTTATATTTTATTGCATTCACTTGTGATCACAAAAGTGTATTGAATTTTTCTGCTGCTGCTGCTTCGACGAAACCTTCTTGCTTCCAGCTGATTGCAGTTGACATGATTCGCGTGGTCAATGACCCATTTTATTGTGACCCCTTTTATTAAAATAACAGCTGTCTATACCGCTCCATTGTTTCCGCCCGCGCGATTTCCTGCGCTTCTTGCTCCAAAGAAACCTCCAGGCCTTCCTGATCTCTTTATTGTATCTGACCTTTCTAGTCCTTGTTCAATTGACTTTGAAGTATAGCTGTAGATAAATTTTCAGTATATAGATTTCAAGTCCGTTAACTATGATTCTGTGAAAGTGTTGTGTTTATTTCTAGAACAAATGAAAAAAGCTAATCATGTGCTTTTAAACTTAAACTTTTTAATAAACCCGTCTCTCTGAAAACCGTTTCGGTACCTGAAGGGAAGTTCTCGTTGTTTACAACTTAGTTATACGCTAAGCGGAAACGAAATCCTATTGGCTGTCATTGTGTGTTATTCTTACGGGCGCGGAATCGGTGAAGTCTTGTCACGCGCCAAATCAAAAAGATACATTCTGTCCACGCTTAGTATATATCAAAACCCGAAAAAGCTTTGGAGTAATTTGCGAGGCATTGGAAACGGTAAAAGGGAATTTTTTGTTAATATAACTGAGCCTGATAATTTCAATAATACCTTTCTGTCCAGTTTTGTAGATACGTCAAATTTTGTAACTAATAATGCACTTCTTTACAAACCTATACACACTTCTGGTTTTGAAGTTGTAGCAGAGCCTGAAATTATTAAAAGTATTTCTTCGTTAAAGTGAAATGCTATCGGCTGGAATGATTCGTTAAAATATTTCCCGCACATCTTAGGACCTCTTACGCACATTATTAATTTTTGTATTGTCATCATTTCCTGACACTTGGCTAGTTTCCAGATTATTCCGCACACCCAAAATATTTCCCCGCACATCTTAGGATCTCTTACGGACATTATTAATTTTTGTATTGTCATCTTTTCCTGACACTTGGAAACTAGCAAAGATTATTCCTCACACCCAAAAACCGATTCTGATTTCGATTTTCAACCGATAAGCGTTTTACCGGATCGGTCAAAAGTATTTGAAAAAGTTCCTGCAAAGTAAGTTGTCTGTCAGCTAGGCCAATATAGTTTGATTTCTCCTGCTCAATCTGAATTCCGTAAACATACTATGGTTGTGCCACAGCAATGGTAAGCATTCTTGACGATACAAGAATAGACTTCGATTCGAATTAGATAACGTCACAATACTCTGTTTGCTTGACTGCAATTTTATGTGAAAAACTAATGTCTTATTTTGGGTTGGGTTCGAAAGTAGCTCGGCTTATAAAACACCATCTCTATAGCCGAACTCAAAGAATAAGATTTGGTGTAAGACTATCGAAGTCTGAAAAATACTAGGCCCTACTTTATTCTAACGATGTTCCTATTGTACGTTCCGATATACTAGGTGAAAAGTAACCTCCTTGACCGGCAGAATGCGCTTCTACTGCAAAAAAGGTTATGGTGCCTTGAAATCCGTTCATATTTAAGCAGACATGGTAAATTTCAGTGCGGCACTGTCTTTAGTTTTGTTTTGACAGCTTATTGTTGTTGACGTGTTTGGCATCGATTTTCGATCTCTCATAAAACATTATTTTTTGAGAAGCAAACCGCCGAAGGAAATAAAAGAAAAGTTGGCTGACCGGAAAGTGAAGGTGCGCGAGCTAGCAGATACCACAAAGATTAGTACTGAGCGCACACGCCATATTTTGGGCAATATTCTGCAAATGAAAAGGTTATCCTGCAGCTGGGTGCCGCACATGCTCACTCCTGACCAAAAACACAAACGCGAGTGCACTTCGAAAGGGTGTTTGGACTTGCTGATGCGGAAACGGGCGGACTTTTGGCGTCGATTGGTAACTGGATTTGGATCCCTCGGACTATTATCTCTTCCCAAACCTCAAAAGGTTGCTCATCAATAAAAACTTCAGCTCACGCGAGGAAATCATCGACGCCACGGACGAGTATCTTGCAGACCTTCCGGAAATTACTTTTCGGACGGGATCAAGAAGTTGAAAAATCGCTGGAATAAGTGTATCAAACTAAAAGGGGACTACGAGTATATTGAATAAAATAAAAAAACAGTTAAAAAATAATAATTTTTTCATTCCCAAGGAGGTTACTTTTCACCCCATCTAGTATCTCTGCATTTATATGCGAATGATGTCCAAATTTGCTTATCTAGATTGGGTCTCCAGAATAAATAAAGATCTCTTAAGGATATGCAATTGGTCACAAAGCAATTTGCTTTTCATTAATCCAGATAAATCACAATCCATAGATATCAAAACTGTAACACAGTGGAGCGCTACCACAAAATCAAAAGTTTATTGAAGGATTCGACGACGGAGTTCTTCTCCTACACCCCTAAGGGTGAAAAGCTGCAAGCAATGCTGCTGAGGGGATTGGAACCGTCGACTGATCCGGAGGAGCTCCTTGCACTGCTGAAAGAGAAGGAGTGCGAAGGGCTCAAATTCGTAGGGGTTAAGCCGTTTGTCACGGGTAGAGCTAAAAGGGAGAAGCGGAAACTACCATTCTTCCTGGTTCAGCTAAGTCCCAACAGCAAACTGGATGGTCTAAGGAGCATCAAAGTCCTAGACTACCAGGTTGTACACTGGGAAAAATTAAAGAGGAGCGAAAACATTTTACAATGTGTTCGCTGCCAAAGGTTCGGGCACGCCGCGTCGAACTACGAAATGCAGCCTCGATGCGTGAAGTGTGGAAAGGACCACAAGTCAGAGGAATGCGCTCTAGGTAAGGACGGAGCGTCGGAAAAAAGCCAACTCTCTTGTGCCTTTTGTAGGAACACGGGGCATACCGCAAATTATCGGGGTTGTCCTAAATTCCAATACATAAAAAGAGTAAATCTGGCTCGGTAGCAGAAGGTGGAAGTTAAACGTCCACCCGTGCAAACACAAACACCAGCCGTTACTCCCCAAGTTACCTACGCCCAAATGGCGGCAGGTAGGGGAAATACGGTACAACAGGCAAAGGTAGCTTCTCAGCCCCCAGCGCCTAGAGCACCAGAACCTGTACCTGACATGCTGGCTATCTTGCTCTCTATTCAGGGGCAGATGGCTCAGCTTCAGCGTCAAATACAGGAACAGGCTACACGGGTGGATGAAATATACTTGCTACTGCCGGGCCTAACGCACCTTCAGTCGTAATGGGTACGTACATGGCGGAGCAAACCCTGAAGGTCCTTGCAGTGAATGTGAATTCATTGATTAGGTTCGAACGACGAGCCACACTGTTTAAGTTGCTTAAAGACCAAGCCCCTGATGTGCTTTTGGTTAGCGAAACTAAGCTTACCAAAAGACACAAAATGAGACACAGAAGATATGAAATATTACGAAGAAACCGACCCAACTCCATTCAAGGAGGAGGTGTTGCGATCTTTTTAAGAAAGGGACTGCGTTTCAAAAGAGTATACAGTCGTGTGGTACGTAGGTTTCAGGTGCTGGAAGCATGCGTCATGTACATCCCTCTCCGTAGTGGAAAGCGGTTATACATGGTGTATGTCTATGCACCTAAGGCTACTCAATCCACCTTATTCATCTCAGAGCTCGAGACACTTTTTCGATTCCTGAGGCTGGAATTGGAAGACAACTATTTTATTATCGGCGGGGATTTCAACGCCAAACATAGTGATTGGGGAAATAATATACCAAATACTAGAGGGAACCTACTATTCAATTGGTGGGGACAGCACAGTGTGATGTATCGACTCGGCCTCAAAGCGACGGATAGTCCGTCGTTTCCCAGACACGGGTCCTATTTGGATCTCCTGCTGTTCGACTCACGAATACAACTGACGTGCACTAACCAACAAACTACAAATTGTCTACAAACTTTCGTGTATGACAGTGACCATTGCGGTCTCAGCACCGAAATAACTATTCCCAACGAAACTGCGGAATTGGAAGAGTTTGTTCAAAGGTATTCCTACAATTATAGTAGAATGCGTTGGACACACTTCTCAAGAATACTGACGAGAGCACTCTCCTCGAATTCGCTCTACCCACCTACCAATAGAAATCTGTCAAACGAGGAGATTGACAGGTATCTAAAACTAATAGACGAGACAATTAAACGAACAATGGACAAAACGATACCTCGGTATCAACATACTGACAACGAAGACTTATTCCGCAACACAACTATTGACGCACTGCACCGACACAAAAGTAGACTGCTGTCAAGACTAAAAACCTTGTACAGACAGTTCACTGACAGACATAACCCGGAGATCATGACATTGAAGTCGTCGATTAAAAACCTCCAAACATTAATAAAGGAAAATTACAGAAATTCTGTAAGTTTGTATTGGAACAACAAAATTCGGGCTGTAAACACCAGCAACCCGAATATGTTCCCGCAAATAAATAATAATTTCGGAGAAATAATCAGAACGACCTTCCATGTCTTAGAATCGCCCGAACGACGAACAACGAACAAATACTTGTAGCAGCAGGCATTGATCCAAATGAGGCAGTTGATGATGACAACTTCTTTGTGATCGAGGATCCGCAGGAGAAGGTAGAGGCTATAGGATCGACTTTCCAGGAAGTGTACAAGGCGAATGACATCATTGGCCCGAACCACGACCTGGAGAGTCGAGTCTTTGTGCACAATTCCTGCCTTCGAAATGAAATTGCGAATTGGCGATTCGAGAGCTCGGGTTTCACCCAGTTCAGTGACGAGAATATGGCAAATAATGTCATCACCAACGAAAGGGTATTACCACCGTTCATTTCGAAGGAAGAGCTCCAAACGATCTTCGAATCACTTAGAACTAAGAAATCAGTGGGAACCGATGAAATACCGAACATTGTGCTTCGACATCTCCCACTAGAAGCGGTGAACATTTATACCACCCTGTTTAATAATGCAATGAATAATGCACATTATCCAGCGCATTGGAAAACTGCGGTGGTACATCCCATTCCCAAAAGGAATAAAGATACTTCCAATCCGGCGAATCTCCTCTCGATAAGTCTTCTTCCAAACATCAGTAAGGTTTTCGAGAAGATGATCAATAGAGTCCTAACTAAGTGGGTTGAGGACAAACATATAGTTGCGGATAATCAATTCGGTTTCAAGGCGGGGCATGATATCATTCATGCTACGTCGAAACTGGTTTCTGATATCCAATGGAACAAAGCCAAGAAACAGTGCACTGGTGCCTGCCTGATTGACTTGGAAAAGGCATTCGATACCGTATGGTTAGAAGGACTCTTTTTCAAGCTGGACAGGTTGGGCATTAGTAAACCACTGCTGTATATTCTTTTTGATATGCTCTCCAGTAGACAGTTCATCGTGAAGAATGGCGATGTGACTTCTGCCGGAACATTTAACATTAAAAACGGTCTGCAGCAAGGTGCGGTAAGTTCGCCGATCCTATTCAACATTTACACAAGTGATCTGATAGGTTCACTTCACCATGCCATAGCGTACGCAGACGACTTAATCGCGTACAGATCAGGTCCAAAGGTTGAGGTCATTAATACACTTTTGCAACGTGACTTCGACAAAATTAAGCGATATTGCGATGACAGGAAGTTGAAAATCAACTTACAGAAGTCGGAAACCATTCTGTTTAGGACGCCTTTGTCTGGGGCCTCTAGGGATACCAGAAAGAATTGGCAAAAGTTCTCTATCGTCGGACAACATGGACAGCCACTTGCTTGTCGAAATGTAGTCGGATACCTTGGGATTTGGCTAGATCAATATCTGTATTTTAACAAACATATAGATGTTGCTCTGGCCAGAGCCAGAAGTGCTGTTGCCCTTACAAGGAGACTGTTTTACAACAGCCAACTCGATGCGAGGGTGAAGGTGATCTGCTACATGGCCCTTATCCGGCCTATGCTAGTATTTGGATGTCCCGTGTGGTTCAACGTGAGAGCAAGTTTATTGGAAAAGATTCGGGTGTTTGAGAGGGCTTGCCTTAGGGCTTGTCTTCGGTTATACAGAACACCAGAGTCTGAGTACATAAAATTTTATCGCAATGAGGTCTTGTACAATAGGGCGAACCTAATAAGAGTGGACAATTTTGTTATTAAGTTGACTCGAAGGCACATTGCAAGAGCAATGACATCGTCGAACAACCTGATCTCTGGGGCTTACTACCCTAATTATATGTATCATGAGAGAGTTCGCTTTGACGGCTATGTTCCTCCAGAAGCGTTCCTCTACCTTGATAGCAAAGGTCTGATCCAAGACAGATTGGCTGTGCCGCTAATCTTCCACGTTGCTCGAACAGCTGCGGACAGGCGACTCAACTACGACAGAGACGTCGCACACTGCAGTGCAGAGCGTCTCCGGTTCAGTAGGGCGGTAGGGAGTCGCGACATGAGGGATGTTGCTCGGCAGCGCCAACAATTTTGGTGGCTAGTTGAAGGAAGGGAGAGTTCGTCGTCGAATTCCTCAAGTAATAGGTAGCTTCATGTGAAGCAAAGTGGGTCACCTAATTTTTTTAGCCATGGCCGGCTTATATAGTTTTAAGTAGGAGTAAGTTAGATTTAAGAAAAAAAAAATATATAGAAACAAAAAAAAAAAAAATTAACAAAAATAAAAAATTAAAAAAAAAAACATATATAGATATATATACATATATTTATATATTAGGTATATACATATTATGTATATGTATATATGTATGTACTAGATGTAAGTAGATTAAGATTTATTTTTAGGTAGTTTGTAGGATTTTAGTTTAAGTTTAAGTTAAGAAAAAAAGGTCATGTTACTAAGTTTTTTTTTTTGTAGAAATGTTTTCTTAGTTTTAATTATAATGAATAGAAATAGTATAGTATAGTAGTACGGTACGTCAAAAGACATAATTTAAGTGTTAGGTTTAACTGAGAGCGCCCGCATGGGCTCAGTAAGCTAGAATAAGATAATTTTAAGTTAATTAAGCTAATTTTTAAGCATTTTTTTGTCTAGCAAGTAAGAGTAAATTAAGTAATACAATAAAAATGCATATAAACTGAACTGAACTATTTTCCAATCAGCATTTGTCCATTCTTTCACTTCAGTTTTGCATGTTACTTTCCTAATCTTTAAGAGTAGTTACACCCACTTGAGTGTTAAGTCTTTCAAAAAGAAAAAAAAACTACTTTTTAACTTTTTTAAACAATCATTTGCAGCCGACATCATATATTTTAATTGCCTTTCGAATTCATCCAGTTGTCCCTCTCTCTCTCTCCATCTTTTGATCCTATCCTTATTGAGGAAATGATGAAAATTTCACCCTGTCCAAACGAGCAACCCGCAATATTTTTCCGCAATTGTGCCTCAAGTCTTTCTCTCCCACTTTCCCCTTATTTCATCTATCCCTGGCACAATAGTAGTTTCCCGAAGTATGGAAGTCCTCTTTCATAACCCCGGTCAACCAAAAGGGATCAAGGAGTGAAGTAACTAACTGCTGTCCCATTGCTAATCTTTCTTACATACATGAAAGTATTCGAAAGTATTTTATATAAGGTCCTAAGCTTTCAGTGCAAGTCTCTTATATCCCCGAGTCAGCACGGATTTCTGAAAGGTAGACCAACTACTGCAAACTTAACTGTGGATTGCCGTGGCTCAAGTGGTAGTGGACTGGCTTCCAAATAGGAAGGTTCGGTGTTCAAATCCCAACCGCGCCTGAAAGACATTAATTTTGTTCAGTTAACAAAAATCAAGTAACAGGAGTAGCTAACTAGAAATTAACAACAAGCCAACTTCCACTAAGGTCGACTAAATGAGGTGAGTCCACTAGAAATATTGAAAAAAATCCACAAAATTGTATTGGATGACCGTTGATTGAAAGTACGTGAACGAGCAGATGCCTACCATCATTTCAAAAAGCGATGTACATCTCATGTTGACTGAAAAATTGGACATGACAAAGTTGTGCGTAAGATAGGTGCCGCGGTTCCTCACAATAGAATAAAAACATTGCCGTGAGCATGATTTAATCATCTGTTTGGCCAAGTTTCACAGCAATAAAGGCGAGTTTTTCGTCCATTCATAACCATGGATACAATATGGGTCCATCACTTTACACCCGAGACGAAGAAAAAGTCAAAACAATGGACTCAAAGGGGAGAATCGGCTCCAAAGAAGGCGAAGACAGTTCCATCAGCAGGCAAGGTCTAGGGGTCAGTTTTTTCGGAATGCGCGTGGCGTATTTTTCATTGATTATCTTCAGAAAGGAACGATGTGTATTATGCGAATTTATTGCAGCGTTTAAAAGATGAAATCAGGAAAAAACCATTTTTCGAACAAAAAAGTTTTGTTTCATCAAGACAATGCACCAGTTCACACATCCGTTATCGCGATGGCCAAAATCAATGAGTTAAAGTTCAAGTAGTTTCTTCATGCACCCTATTCCCCAGATTTAGCCTCCTCGGATTATTTTCTGTTTTCGAATTTGAAAAAATGGCTCAGTGGCAAAAGACAGGCTTGTCTTTTCCTTATTACTATTTGTAATACTTATTTCCACTAGATAATTAAGACCACATGTTGTTGGGGGTTTTTTTTTTGGTTGGATGTGTTATTCTGTGCAGCATATTCAGCAAAGTAATCAGCTTCGAGTTTGAATTCATAGGGCATCTTAAGTGGTATTATCAGTTCGACTTTCTAGTCAATTTCTTCCTCCCAATCAGTATTAATTCCAGTAAGTCTTGATGCTTCTTGATCTTCATAAAAGCCTTTATAAAATTCGTAGATATTCTTTTTGAAGCGAGGTAATCGAAAAGATCGGGAATTTTCGTGGTATCAAGATATGGGCAATCTTGATTTTCCCCTATCGTGGTGTGTTCACATCACGGTTTGCTTGTCAAGTGGAAGCCACAATTGTGCTCAACAGCAACTTCATATAACATATAGTTTAAATAGTTTTGTATAAAAGTCATTACCAACAATGAAACTAGGTTTAAGAAAATTGAATATATTTTTTAAGATACTTTTTCAATTTGCCTTCCCCTTTTTTTCTGACAAAGAACTAGTCCATTGTAATTCCGGATAACTATTTTGTTGTTTAAGGAAAATATATCGCCTCTTTTATAGCTCATTTGCTATTTCGCAAACTCACCTCTCTGGAGACGTGATATCCGAAGCATTTTAAACAACGCGGCTCTTTTTGGGAATGGGTTTACGTGTGATTGACTCCTTGCCAACTTTTGCACTAAGAGATTCATTTTATGTTCCAAAGGCAGTGGCTAAATTTTGATAACCATGTTGAGACTATTTTTTTAAATTTTTTTTCAATTTCATAGATTTCTTCAAAATTAGCATGAAAAGAAGTAGGCTGTTCTTCCACATTTGACTTCTCCCGCTTTTCCATGCGATGATGCTGATACCATCAACAATTTTTAAATGTCTTATGAATTATGACGTCTTCTTTCGAGTAGGACGTATGTAGTCCTCCCACGATAAACGTATCGGCTTTCCGACGTGTACCATTGAATTTTTTACGTAAACAACAGCTGTCGCCATATTTGACTCTAACTTTCCACGTGGTGTTGCGCGATCTGAAAGTGTAGGCCGAAATTTTCGAAATTTTCTGCAATACGCAATCGAGTGCCGAGCTGACAATCGACGAGTCACCACGCACAAGTGCATTCGTGAAATTTGCTCCTAGCGTGGAAAAAAAAAGAAAAAAATTCACTTGTGCCGTGGACCAAAACAAAAAGCGTGAATGCAGTGTCAAAAACATTCAAAATACGGATGTCCGCACTCTCTTACCCCTGGGCAACCGATGAATAGCGGGTTGTGGATATGAATTTTGTTGGTGTGCTGTTTCCTATTGTTATAGGGACATAACATAAAAAACTATTTGATTCGGTAAACCAACTTTGAATTTTTACTTCACAGCTGAGCAGAGTATTATTGGGTTTTTGTGTTTTTTTTTAATAATGACTCGGGAATTTAAAGTGAATATAGCCAATACTCGCGGGCTAAAAAGTAATCACTTATGTACGTACGTCCACGTCTGTGAATACAGACCAGCTGTTTTGGCACTTAGTGAAACACAAGTAGATCTCCGCCCAAGCCTGTTAGACCATTATGGTCAGAAGCTACATAGTTATGAACTTTTCTCTACCACAATGTAATTCCTGTTCCAATCCGTAATTCAATTTCCATCTCCATAAGCAAATTATCCACTATTGCTTTATTTTCAGAAGCCCCAAACTGGACAGCAATTCGATCTTTAATGAGACCGATATGCTGTCTGACCCCATACAAAGAGTTGTATCCCTGTATCTTTATGCTGCAATCGTTATTACGGGCGATGTATAGTACACAATTCTGCGTGGCTTCGATACTCTGGACAGATAACACGCCAAGGACGGTGTGTTGAGACCTTCGCTGCGGAAAATAACTTAATCCAGCTAGTAAATGAGCCCACATGAATACCAGACGTTGATAGTCATACCGCCAACACCCTGGACTTGTTTTTAACTTCTCACCCTGACAAGTACAAGGCAATATGGTATCCTCTGCAAGCTCCTCGGACCATTGTGTCATATCAACTAATTTCTCATACACCAAAAAAACTGTGTGGAAACATGAGAAAGCCAATTGGAACGGACTTCTTTGGGAATATCAACTGATCGCTATGTTTCCTCTCTAATGACGAGTGGGTCGCTGCTTACCCGATCACATACACCATTCTCTTTGGAATGAGATCCAGTAGCCCTCATTGAACGAAGAGTATTAAACCAACAGAAAAGTCATGGCACGACTTGAGCTGTAAGGAGGCTATAAGGGTTAACGGAATGGTTTTTCCGTTCATAATGACCAACCCTACAGCGGAAAATCGAAAAAAATTCAAACGAGGCGGGAATGACTACAACGTCTTTCTTAAGCATATACAATTTCAATATGACCAAAACCTGAGACAAAAAGTGATACAATGTCCCAAAGGTAGTAAATATTTTTGGTTGTTCATCAAAAAGATTAGAAATTCTACCTCACCCTCCATCCCAACGCTCATTTATGATGACATTCCAGCTGTTAGTTCTTTGGACAAGGTTAGTCTGCCTGCCGCACATTTTGCGGCCAGCTCAATACTTCCAGTTTGTGCTTTGTCTCCGCCCTACACATGAGTGCACGGATTCTTCAATGGGGCGAATCCACTTTCGCACTCGTGTAGTAGCAAGAGTACTTAATGATCTTCATATACACGAATCTGCTGGTCCAGATGGTATATCTCCCCTTCTTTTAAAGAGGTGTTCTTCCTCGCTGGCAAGACCACTGCGTAAGATTTTTCATCAATCCTTCTACTTTCCGAGCAGCATTTATCTAGCCCATCTCTAAGAAGGCGAATCTTCTTTTTTCTCTCTTACAGACCCTTCTTTCCAAGGTCATGCAAACGCCGATAAACCGTCAGCTCATGAAATGTCTCACTGCTGATTTTATGGCATGTATCACCGAAAAGTGGAACTGAAAGGTACGTCAATCTGCCGAAAACAAGATAGTTCCACTTGATATTTCTAAGGCATTTGACACAATTTGGCAACAGCCTCTTTTGTTAAAAATGCGTGCTATTGGTACCGACTACTCGCTCCTTAAATGGATCAGAATTAGCTTTCATTCCGAACGTTCCGTTCAATTCAATTTTACCATGGATGGTTACAAGTTCGATATTCACAAACTAAATGCTGGTTTGCCCCAAGGCCCCGTTCTGTCTCCGACACTCTTTTTAATTTTCATCAACGATCTCTTGTCTCTTCTAATCCAAAATATTCCTTTCCTGACGACAGTATTCACCCCCAAACTCGCCTCTCTGCTCTTAGGCTGCAGAATGGAAAGGGCAGCGAATGTTCAGCTTAAGCAGCATAACTAATTGTGGTACCAAAGTAGAATTTAATGCTTGCAGAACACAATGCTCTCTACAGTCGTTAATGTGAGATTGTCTATGAATGGCGCTTGCATTGTCGAAATCAGAAAACATTCCATTCTCGGCATGTGTGTTAATGACAACTCAATCGGTGTCCTCATAAAAGTAGCGAAATGTCTAGATTTCCTCAAGCGATGTTTTTTTTTTTGGTAGTGGACTGGCATCCAAATCGGAAAGTTCGATGTTCGAGTCCCAGCCTCTCCCGAAAAACATATTCAATTTTTCAGTTAACGAAAATCAAATAGGATGAGTAGTCGACTAGAAGTTAATATCAAGCCAACTTCCACTAAGAATTTAGTCTCCCCATTAAATGTTGGATGCCACCCATGGAAAGAAGTAACCACTGAACCCTGCTCTCTCTATCCCATTTTCCGAAAAACTTAACACATGCTGAGGCATTATAACTGTATTCATACCCACTTGAGTGTTAAGTTCTTTTTTTTTTTTAAAAAAAATTGGTACATCGATTCGCGTGCTGTGTGGCATGTATCGCCGTATTGCTGGAACCACATGTCCACCAGGTTCATCTCGTGCATTCTGGGTAAGAAAGAGTTAGAAATCATTGAGCTATAGCGGGCGCTATTGACCTAACGTTGTTCTCATGGTCATCTTCAAAATATACGGGCCCATAATTCCACCGTACCATAAACCACATCGAGCAGTGCATTTTTCCGGGTGCATTGGCAGCTGTTGTATTGCCTGATGTTACTCATCGGACCAAATACAGCCGATTTGTTTACTAACATTCCCATTCAACTTTCAAATTTCGAAGCTGAAGACACTTTTTCGATAAAAAAGCGGATCTTCCTCCAGCTTTTACGCTGTGGCAGATCCTTCCGTAAAATCTACTTTGACGTAGTCCAGTAACACATTCCCAATTTCTGGGAACGGCGACGAATAGACAAATCACGGTCTTCATTAACATTGTCGGATAAAGCAGAAATATTTTCTTCTGTACACACTCTACGCAAACGGATAGGTGACTTGATGTCCAATAGCCTGAAAGTGGTGCGAAATTTGGTCACTATGGCTTGAATTGCTTGCTTAGTAGGTCGATTATGACGACCGTAAAATGGTCGAAGTGCGCGATAAGCATTTTTGATAGAGCACGAATTTCGATAATAAAATTCAATAATTTGTAAGCGTAGATCGGGTGTAAGTCTTTCCATGATGAAATAGAATGTCACGAATCACGCGTGAGCTGTCAGAAATACATAGAACACTGAGAAACCGAACAGAAAAATCCTCCCTTTATTTAACTTTTCCCGTAGAATTACAACTTAGGGCGGACACTTTCCGAGATTGAGACGTATGCTTCATATTATCGTCTTTGTATTCAAGTATTTTTAGCTCTTCATAAAATTCTTCGCAGAGTTTTTGCCTTTTAGTTAACCTGGCCCGAAGTTCGATATTCTCCTCACTGAGTCTTTTAGTTTTTGCTGAAGTCTATTGTTGGTGAGTCGACATTTCTGATGTCGTCGGACTTCTTACTCCGCACGTGGTCATTTAAAATCGTTGTGATGGAGATCATGACACCAATGGTCTCAAATGGGTTACATAGGGTGATCAGATAGCAATGATAGTTTTTCCAATTGTTATGTTTCAGCAGCTGTCAAAGTAAGGAAAGATTTGCCATTTTATTATGCATCGTTTTAAGCTTGCGGAACGTGCGGAAATTATTAAGAAAAAATTATCGAAATTCTGGCTCAGTTGTAAATACGCAACATGAGTTTCATCGTGAGGTCGGGGTCGTCATCATGGCTTCAGTGTGCAGGAAATTCGTCGCACCGTGGAAAAGTTTGAGCGTGAGTACACTCTGTTGGATTTTAAGCCACCAATCAGACAGATATTGGCCCGAAAAAAAGAAAATATAGCCGCCGTAACGGCCTGTATCCTAGAAGACCCAGAAATGTCTACCCGGCGCCGACTTACATTGCGATTGGATTTGGCCCTACATCCGTATAAGATTGCGCTGACGCAAGAATTTAAGCCAGCTGGAAATGTTAGCCGGAGATCCGGATTTTGACCAAAAAATGATCTTCTCGGAGGAGATCCATTTCTTTGTTCAGCGACTATATCAACAAGCAACATTGCCATTATTGGAGCGAACACAATCCAGAAGTGTTCGGCCAAGCAGCAGCGCATCCACAAGAATTGACTGTTTGGAACGGTTTATCGGAATTATTTCTTTGGAAAAGAAAAAGGAGACACCGTTATCGCCTCAGGTATTGAGCGATGTTAACATCGATATATGCGAGCTGTGGTTCCAACAAGACGGCGCTACATGCCATACAAGCAACTCAACGCTCGAAATTGTGAAGGAGCATTTGACGACAGAGTCAACTCTCGGCGAGCATTCATCAATTGGCCGCCGCGATCATGCGATTTGACACCACTCGATTATTTTCTCTATGGCTACATCAAGTCCTTAGTCTACGCTAACAAGTCAACCACTTTGGCCGAGCTCGAGACCAACATTGCCGAAATAACGCCACACATATTGAACCGAGTCATCAAAAATTGGTGAGGCGGCCATTTAAATGATGTGCTTTTCCATATATAATGGCATGAATGTAGCTTCAAAGCCAGAGTCAATTTTATATCTCACACCGTTATTGTTTTATTTAAATCTTTTTTTTATCGTTCATATCTGGTCACCTACATAAACGCAACAAATGGCTTTCCCCAGAATCCAAAGAGTTCATCTACAAATAGAGTGGAATTTCCAGCATGTCTTGTCTGCCGGTTTAGGGTAATTATACCTTTCGTTTTGTCTATTGCATATTTTGTATACGCTACGCGTTCGGTAGAGATAGGGTTAATTTTGTCGCGTCCTATGAACTGCTTGCTAGCCGCGAGTGCTCGAAAATATTAGTACTTCAATATGATTTGTGAAAATGATATCATAGATAATATGTTAGAGCTAGATTGATAGTGTTTAAATGCTTTGCTTTGGGCGCTTTGTTTTTTGTTTTTTTTTAAACAAGTTAACACTCAAGAGGGCATAACTACTCTTAAAATGCCGGAGCACGTGTTAAGTTTTCCGGAAAATAGGATAGAGCGAGAAAGAAAGATGTTTAGGATCAGTGGTCATTTCGCTCCTTGGGTGGCATCCAACATTTAATGGGGACACTAAATTATTAGTGTAAATTGGACTTGATGTTGTATTTAGGCAACCATTCACCTTACGAGATTTTAGTTTCCTGAAAAAAAGCCTTTCGGTCGCGGCTGGTATTGAACCCCGAACTGTCCGATTGGGAAGCCAATATACTACCACTTGAGCCATGCGTCTGTTTTTACAATCGCAGTGTTGAATTATGTGCGATTATTATAAGTGGAGATAAAGAAGTTACAAATGTCATATTGTAACTACCGCTATAGTACTAAGATTAATATTGTAATTTTCTTATTGTATATATGATAAAATTATAATAATAATAATAACAATTACAAATGTCAAATATTCTCTCTTTGATCCCTTTGTTAATTTCTTTAGTGCTTTGACGGCTTTAATACTCTTGCTGAACTCTTCACGTTCTTTATTCATTATTTTTGTCCGCTTCTTTTTACACAGTTTTGTGGATATTTATCTTTTACGGGTTTAGTAATTATTATTGTATTTGCAAAATTTAATGATTTAATCTTAATCTTAATACCAATTTTTTTTTGTAATATTTACTTCATTGCAAGGTTCTGAAATAACAAAATAATTCTAGCTAGCTGATTAAGTATAGGAGAGCTAATGCTAAGATCTTTTCTTATACGATATTTGCAGAGGGATTCGACATTATAGTGAATGATTGCTTGGCACACAATGGAGCAAGTAAACGAATCAAGCTAATAGATGAATACGGATGTCCAGTTAATGACAAACTCATTTCTCGATTCAGGGGTTCCTGGTCCGATGGAAATATATATGAAACGCAAGTGTACGCTTATATGAAAACTTTTCGATTTACTGGCTCACCGGCCCTTTATATCGAATGCGATGTTAGAATGTGTCATGGGAGATGTCCGGTAAGATTTACATGTAAAGTTTTTCGAAATCAAATGCACGTATTTATTCCCTATATTAATTTTACATATACATATATACGTATTCTTGTCCAACTTATATTAACAATATATCTTAGCTCAATTTCTTGCTCTATCACTCAGTCGCGCTCATCCATACCTCTTTGGTCCTTTATATTACCAAAAGCAGAACCATCTGTATCAACCACTTGTGTTGTATGTAATATCCTGGCGGGTAATTTCTACGACCTACTATACATGTGTATCCGCAACATCATGTTGATATCGTTTTACTTCTGGTACCCCTCGTGCAGAGATAGTTTCACATAATACCCGTCGTCTACTACGTCCGTAACGTATCAACCAATTTCATATTCATATCATTTTATAAATGAGGCTCTTAACTTTATTCAACGAAAGCGTGGGAAGTGCACCGAATTTGTTGATTAACGGGTTTCTCAACAAGTTAACAAGCTCGCGCGCAAAGCGTTACGCGTGTTGCGCAATCCGGTTAACATGTGGTTCACATTATCTATTGAACGCATAGGCCAATTTTTTTAATTCTTCTTCGATGAGTTGTATAGAAAATGCTGGCGTTAATTACAGAACTATGTTAATACACTCTTTGTTCTGTGGCGTATGTATGTGTGTTAGACATTGTTATTGTTTCAACAATTATTTTTCTCTCTGCGAAATTGACACCACGGGTGGCCGTGGTGTAGTGGTACTAGCTATCGCTTCTCACTCGGAAGGTCAAGGTTCGAATAGTAGCCACAGCAAGTTTTCATTTGTGTAATTGGAACTTAGTCAGAAAAATCTGCGTGTGAAGGCACAACACTGACATGTAGATTTGGCTGTTGTAGGGTTTTCAAGCACAAAACAACCGTTAAAATTCACAACCTGAATCATTCCGTCCTATTCGGACTCCCACCCCTGTAGAGTCAATATCGAAACCAAACACACCTGAGTTTCAAACCCACTACATCACAAACTTTCCTTTCTCCTCCTTCTATCTTTCCGCCCACGCCCTGGCAACAGTATAAGGGTATTCATAACACGTTAGGCGCGCGTAAATTATAAAAAAAAAATAAAAATCAATGGGGGCAGCAGCTGTCAATTACCAATTGTATTCAAAGCATTGCTAAACCTTTCCACATTACGTCTAATCAAAAACGACAACATCAAAAAATCAACTAAATAAATCCATTTGATGCCAATATCATATAAGTTGATTAAATAGGTGTGAACGGCTATTCAACTGAGTTGATCAACTAGCTAAATTAGGGTATTTAACACGGATATGAGTTGATGAACCAGGTAACTTGTTCACACGAGGACGTTTAATTATGAGTCCGATTGCAATGCCGGCAAATTTTGTGCAGAAATGAACGAGATACTTAAATGAAGTTGGTCAATTTAGTTGCATGTGTAGTGAACGATGGGCATTACTCTGAGTGCTTTCTTTTACACCGGTCAGTGTTGTTTTGAAGGGAGAATAATCAAGAAAATAAAAATATAAAGGGTCCGCCAAAAATGTTTTTTTTGAAAATGCTATAAAAAAAACGTACTGAATATTTTCTCAAATTTCTTTTTTTATTTGAAAGTACGAGTACAATCCTTCCGGTTAATAATGGAAAATAATTTCATTCAAATGGCTGTCTCGGCTGGCCATGCAGTAGCCTACACGATCGGTCCAATTTTTAAGCACATTATCGATTGTGTGCAGCTGTATTTCACCAATGGCTTCCTTTAAAGCGTCAATTGTCTCTGGCTTGTCGGCGTAACACTTATCTTTTACGGCACCCCACAAATAATAGTCCAACGGTGTCAAATCGCAGCTCCGGGGTGGCCAAACGACATCAGCTCTGCGACTGATAATGCGATCTTCAAAAACAGGGCGCAAAACATCGAGTGTAGCTTAGGCTGTGTGGCACCTAGCGCCGTCCTGTTGAAACTAAATGTTGCCAATATCCTCCTCTTCAATTTTTGTGAACAAAAATTCGTTCAACATGGCCCGATAACGATCGCCATTGATTGTAACGGCCATTCCTTGCTCATTTTCGAAGAAAAATGGCCCAATTATGCCTCTGGACCAAAATCCGCACCAAACAGTGACTCGTTTTGGGTGTATCGGCTTTTCAATGTATGCGTGCGGGTTTTCTGTGCCCCAAATGCGACAATTTTGCTTGTTTACATACCCGCCAAGATCAAAATGAGCTTCATCTGAAAAGATGATTTTTTTGGCAAAATCGGCATCTTCTCTAAGTCGATCGCAGGCCCACTTAGCGGAGCGAGAACGCATTGGATGGTCAGTTGGTTTCAACTCCTAAACCAATTGGACTTTGTATGGCATCATACCAAGGTCTTTATGCAAAATTCGTCTCAATGATGTCTCCGAAATGTTCAATTGTTGAGAACGACGGTGAATTGATGTTGATAGCGCTTCACGCACACTTTCTGCCACAGCAGCAATATTCTCGGGTGTACGCACTGTTTTTGGCTTTTCACGCTTTGGTTTATCGATGAGGATGCCAGTTTCTTTCACTTTTTTCACAAGATAACGAAGATACGGAGCTGACGGAGCTTCTCTTCTTCCAAAATCCGTACGCAATTTTCGCACACATTCTGCAACATTACCGTGATTTTCAAAGTAATGTCGCAATATTTCCCAGCGTTGTTCAAGCGTATACACAACCATATTCGTTCAGCGGAAGGATAAAACTAATTATCTGTCAAATCAGACATGAGCTAAGTGTTACCATTCACGAAATAAGCACTAGTTGAAAAAAAAACGTTAGATGGCGGGCCCTTTATAAGGAGCAATGGCAAAGATTCAACCAGAATGAAAGAATTCAAGAAACGTATGTGCGGGCGTAACAGCATTTTATTCTGTCATTTCGAAAGACGCGCGAAGTAACGAGTGAGATTTCTTGGCAGATGGCTGTAAGTAGTTTAGGTAATATTTTTAATTTTTTGCTATTTTCCTTATACATACAATAAACTTTTTTTTATTTTATTAACCTGCAATTGCAATTTATTAATATCATTTACTCATATTATTTAAGGTGGTTTTGGTATTTACATTTACTGGTTAAACTAATTATCTTTATTTACCGACAACCTTGTCAGAAGTTGGCGACTTTTACCATGTACTATCGGCGCCATTTGTCAGTTCTCGGCTCTTTGTATCCCGCTGGCTCGCTTATAGCGGCTTTTGGAATTTGGCCTTCCTTCTCCCAATTTTTCATTATTCTGAGGCTTCACTTTCCTGGGAACTGTATTACTCGCATCGACCAGATCCGACCTCGCTTTCGAGCTTAGCGACTCGCTGTTGGGTTCTGATGATGATACCTTTATCCGAGCCAAGGTATCATCTTTAACCATGGGGACGTCTGGGAGGCGTTTTGCTTGCTTATTACCTATTGCTTCTCGCATTGGCTGATGTATGGAATAAACATCATGGAATATATGTCATGGAAAGTGGAAACTTTCTCCATGTTAGGGTGGGGTGGTACAATCCTCGTTTCTCTTCACCGAGGTCAAAGATTATCTGGTGGTCGCTGTATATGTATAAGTTAACGTAAACAATCTTCGTCTGAGTATAAACATGTTGCTGAGCATATCCGCTCTCATGCAAAATCAATCCTCAACCTCATATGAATCACATATGTGATTCAATGTGATTCGATGTGATTCGCAATTATCCACATATGTCAAACTCAATTCCCCGAATCTGTTTCAGTACTTCGATGACCGCATTGATCTTGCTGCGTACATACATCAAGTGTTGTTGCCCATAAATCTCAACTCAGTATTGTCACATAATAGCGAAAATAAAATTTAGCTGGATTTAAGTGAATTTAATTCTCATTCAGTATTCGAATAATGGAGAAGACTATTATGAAAAGGCAAACACTATAAAGAATAATTATTTGGCGCCCGAGCGGGAATCGATATTTTGTGAAATAGTGCGTGACCTGAAAAGGTACCGCGACTGTCGGGTACATGTCAGAAGATATCGGTCTTGAAGAAAAAAAAAACAAGTAAAGTAATACTCGTATTTAGAAGTAAGTGAAAAAAAAGAAAATACATATAGTTACATAGGAGAAAAAACAATTTTACGAATTATATTTTTAATTTTCTTTTTAACTGCGCTACCTCAAATAAGCTTTTACCATGCCAGATTTACGATCAAGCTCAAGCACAGACCTAGGTAGTGATTCAATTACAAATCCGAGAACACCAATTTTCTTTTTGTCTACGCTATCTCAAATAAGCTTTTACCATGCCAGATTTACGATCTGGTTCAAGTACAGACCTAGGTAGTGATTCAATTACAAATCCGAGAACACCAATTAATATTTCAAACAGTCCACAAATAAATCCTAGCGACTCTAATCCACATCCTAACCCATGTCTTCCAATGTCAACTTCCGCATTATAGACTCTCATTTTTCAATCATTAAAAAAACTCTTCACCCAAATGCTGATCATTCTTCATTATCAGATCAAACAATTATTTTTCAGACGAATGAAGGTCTAGGAGAATTAGGCGAATTTCCAGAAGTAGTCAGTTGTGTAACTTATTTTTCAGAAGATCAGGCTAAATTCTCTTCCTGGAAAAAAGTGAACATCATATTCTTTAGATCTAGGACTCAATTAAAGAATCCCCAAAATACTATTATATTTTAACTACCATAAGAAATAAAATAACAGGGAACGCAGATGCCGCTCCAGAGTACTACATATAATACTCCTCTAATTCTGTTCCTCTAATGTTCTGTAATGAACTACGAGGATAAACGTGATATCAGTACTTTAGATTATCAAATGATTTCGCTTTCACAGGGAAGCAATACAATACAAGTGTTTTATCAAACAGTATATTCCAACTTTTCGCTTATCCTGTGCACTTGCTTACCCAAACTTATCGGGACAAATTCATGGGGCCAAATTCCTCAAGCGTGAGTTTTTCTCCTAAGAAAACTCACATTCACTGCCAGTTTACACATTTTCAATTCATGCTCTGCCGCAACGTGCTGTGAGTTTGAGTGTGCGGAATGTATACTATTTTGTCAGCTGAGTGAGCTGATTTTAGTTTTCATTCTCAGAGAATTTAAGCTTAAGTCAAACGTGAGAATGCACTCGGTGTACAACAACAATATACTCGTAAGAAGATATTATATTACGCGACAAAATCGGTAAATAAAAAGAATTAATAGAATTTTTTATCTGTATTATTGTGTTTTATTTTCACAAGGGGAAGTGCATAATTATTAGGTGTGTAAGAGTACGGAGAAGAACATTCGTTTTTTTGGGACGAACTGGACAAATTCTCTTTCTCATCTATTCGAACGTTTTGTAAGACCGAAAAAACAGTTCCCTAACCTTTAAGCCTCGGGTCGTATCTCACCTTTTCACCAATGAGGGATATACTATCTAATTCCAAGAGAGAATAGTTTTTGTGATCGTAACAGGAAATACAATGGCTGGCTAAAATTTCTACGGAAGCTGTCCGCTCTAATTAGCATATCGTATTATCCAATGGTACTTGTATTCTAAGAAATGGTTTCTCTAATCATATGGTCAGCGTACGAGAAATTAGCTGATATGATACTGTGTTCCAACAAGTCTATAATGGTGTGCTTAGAAGTGTGAGAAGTTAAAAACAAATATAATATTTTGACAGTATGACAGGCCGTCCTTCGGGTGTTGACTGTCCCCAACGATGCAGAAATCATATCTGAATGAGGATACTTGTAAAGGGTTTCTTTCTTAAGTTAATTAAACTTTTTTGTTTAAATAAAACACATATGTAGATTAATTTGATGAAAATTTATTAAATTCATTCGTAAGAGTATTTTACGCCATTTAATATCTGGAAATATCTTTGGGCTGATGCTCACCACGGCTACCTCGTATAAATCGCAGTCTAGAGGTCCAATTTTCGACCACTTTTTCAAGCAATTTGGGGCGCATACTCGTATCATGTATTACTCGAAAAATGGTTTAATCCAAAGAGTCAATGGTTTAAACTACTGACTTTACGTAGTCCCCCAGAAAATAATCCAATGGCATCAAATCGCACGTCTTTGGTGACCAACTGACGGATCCATTTGCTGAAATGACTCTATTAAGGTTTTCCATACACGGTTGCGGAATCGGAAAAGTCTGTACACATTTTTTCGTGTACACGGCAAACCTCACGCTTGCGGAATTCGTCTCCTGGACACTTTTATCAGAATCCTAAGAGGTGCTCTTCATTTATGTTTGAAGCTCGATAACCAAAGCTTTAGGATAAGTCATGTCCTACTATATTTTTTCAATTTAGTACCCTCAAAATTGTAATTGGCAACAACGCCAACTAGTTGGATTTGACAATAATTACATATTTCGTTAATCACCCATAGCTTACATTTTTCCAGACCATTATCTCCTCTGCAGGAATTTCTGCAAATCCTGCAAAAGTGGACGCTATTGCCAATTTTCCACAATCAAGCACTCTGAAAGGGCTTCAGATATTTCTTGGTATGTCAGGGTATTAACTTCGCTTTGTAAAAGATTACGCAAAGTTCCCGACATCCCTTTTAAGAAACATATTCCAACAAAATTCCAATTTTTCTCAAGCATGATGCCCTAGATGCCTTCGAAAATATAAAACATTCTTTAATTTCGCAGGATCTCATACTCGAATACCCACGTTTCAACATTGCAGTCGAGTTTAAGTGCAGTACTCTCATAAGAGGAAAAACTATTACCTTTATTTCGAGAACTCTGAGCAATACAGAGAAACATTACGCAGCAAACGAAAAGAAATACTTGCGATTATAAGGGCACTAAATTCACTGAGAAACTGTTTTTTGGGAACTGCGTATGTTAAGATCTACACAGGTCATCAACCTTTAACTTACACCCTCAGTCATAAAAATAATAATTCTAAGATGAAATACTGGAAAGCAATCTTAAAATAATACAATTATGAAATAAAATATAAACCAGGAAAATCGAGCATGGTCACTGACGCACTTTCTAGAAAAGTTTCAATATCTCAGGTAAATATGACTAATACCATCTATAGACATAAAAGCTCACCACTGGAACTAATTTCTACAACAGAGGTATCCATCAAGGTTTTTCACAATTAATTAGAAAGTAGGCGTACATTGATACATCCTCACAGCAATTTCCGAAGACATATAATTAACCAATCAAACTAGTCAAAAGAAAATCTGGTTCAAAAGATTTTCAGACGCTAATGTGGTCAACGGCCTTTCTGCTCCTGAAGGAGTGATGGGAATAATCCAGGAATTATATGGCTTATATTTCAGAAATTGCAAAGTGAGATGCATTCACTTAATTGTCAAAGATATTATATCTGAAGACGAATAAGAGGAAATAAGAATTCGGACACACAATAGGGCACATAGAAGACCAGATGGAAATTTTGGCGAGTTCGTCGACCATTCCCTGGAATGTCTCTGTGACTCCGCACCCAACAAAGGTGAAGGTTGAACTGCTCTGCCAGCTGCGTAAAAGATAATCGACATTCAACCGCGGTTTTAAAATTTAATGAAACTGAATCCAGCGAATTGATAGCATCCTGACTATCCGAAAAGATGCGGATATTCTTTGCAGATATCACGTTTTCCTTCAGCCAGGACAGAGCCTTTTGATCACCGAAATTTCCACCTGGAACACGCTACCGTGATATGGAAGACTGAAGGAGATGCTTAGATTTAGCTTATCTGAGAAAACACCGCCACCAACCCCGCTATCGGTTTTACATCCATCTTTGTGAAAGTCAGTTGGCCTCTCCTCCATGAAAGCATTTTCCTTCCAGAAGAATCAAGAGGGAAAGCTTACATGGAAGTCTTTGTCAAACCGAAGTTCAGGTATGGCGTAATCGAAGTTCTCTGTGCGGATTCATAATACATATATTAAGAATATTAGCGTGGCCAAATAAATTATTTATCTGTGCAGACTAGGTAGTCGCTACAAGGCGGATAACTGCAGTCGCAGCTACTACTGCTGAAGATATCGAGGGGTGTCAAGTGACACAGAATATCTAATACCGCGGTGGGAGTAGAACATGGGGCTTCGCCTATGCATAGACATGCTGTTCTTTGGACTCAGCTTAGTTTGCTGCAGTTGACTGCATGGTCTAAGGCCGTACACTAGACAACAACCCCATAGGTGAATGTCAGTCTTATGACCGAGATATATAGCCAGTGAGTTATACGAGGTTGAAGGCCCCATTTGTTCACAAAGCTACTATAACTTTCTTGAGTCTTTCTTGAATGTTAGGTTTCCAGTTTAATTTTTTTGTCAAAAATGAGACCCGGAAAAGACTAAATTGGTACTATTTATTGAGGAGGGTCTATAATTGGAATTTTATATTTGCTGGAAAAGAGTACAAGATCAGTTTTATGGAGGTTTACTCCCAATCCACAGCCATTTTTTCTAACGGGTTAATCTGTTGCTGAAGGAGTTCTTTAACGGTATTACGATACTTACCTGAAACGGCTCTAGCAATATTATCCACATAGGCAATCACCCTGCTACCACCCGCTTTCAGGTATATCAACAGTTCATTAACCACTAAGTTCCAGAGAAGGGGAGAAAGGACACCGCTTTGCGACGTACCTCTGCTGACACATCTTTTAGCAGAAACCTCACCCAGCTTGGAGTTGATTATCCTGCTATTTAGCATAACACTGCTCAACTCCCAAGTGAGTTGTCTACCTGCAGAGTTGAGAGCGCAGTCAGGATTGCGGATATGTTACGTTGCTAATGGCGCCCTCTATGTCCAGGAAAGCGACCGTTGTGTACTCTCTATATTATAGGGATTGTTCGATGTGGCTAGCCAGTGAATGCAGAGCCATTTCCACTGACTTTCCTTTACAGTAGGCATGTTGAGCCGTTGACAAAAGTTTTGGATTAATTTTAGCTCGTATATGGATATCAATCAGTCCTTCTAGAGTTTTCAGAAGAAAAGATGATAAACTTATAGGTCTGGAGTCCTTTCGGACAACATCAAAGTATTTTCCGGCTTTGCGAATGAAAACTACTTAGACTTCTCTCCATGACAGTTGAATGTGGATCAGTTCTACACAGCTCCTCATGATATTCTTTTGTGTAGGCAGGATAATATCTGAGGACATTTGTGGCTCATGGGTGGCCGTGGCTCAAGTTGAAGTGGACTGGCTTCCAAATCGGTAGGTTCGGTGTTCGATTCCCAGCCTCGCCCGAAAGACATCATCCATCATGGACATCAGTGCGATTTTTTCTTGCTCCTAGTTTGAATAAGAGGGGAGAAAGCAGCCATGTCCTGATTGAGTGCCAGGGTGAATTCTTTGACTTTCATGTCAAGCTTGACTTGAGAGTTCAGAGGGTGGCGTTTCTGACAGTATTCCCCAATATTTTGGCAAATCAGATTTCCGATAATTCCAGAATGATGGTTGGCTGGGTGGAGCATCACTCAAGCTGAATTGGATATATATGTCTGAAAATGAGTATACAGACAATACCATCCAGTTTGTTAGCACTTAAGTGATGATTTCGGAGACAGAAGTAATATCTAGCACTTCCTGAGGTTTCTTTTTATAAAAGTGGGCTCATTGCCAATGCTCCAAACAATGAAGTTAGTACTTATAATAGAATCAGAGAGTGGCTCACCTCTATCGTTGATATCAGTATTGCCCCATACGGGGCTTTAGCATCGCATTCGGTTATAAGGCCAGTTTCTAGCCCTCCAGCTTCCGCTACCACCCTTTCTCGGTTAAGAAATGCCGATGCCAGCCCGTCAGCTTTGGCAGTCTCTAGTCTGGCAACGGTTAAGTCGGAGTCGCTGAGGTTAGGAAGTAAAAATGCTCTAGGCTACGTTTCACTAATATACAAGTTCTAATCGTACCTTTGTCTCTTGTATAGAACGGAGTGTACCATGCCTTCTGCGATCCATGGCTCCTGGATTAGGATGATGTCTTCTGCATTTTTGGAAGGACGCCGAATAAGTGCGGCCGAAGCCTTTTTTGAGTGATGGAGATTAATTTGGAAATCCGTATCATTGCTACAATTTACCATAGTAGCCTCCACCACGGTGGTGTTCAAGTCCTCCGATTCTGAAAATGTGCCCAAGAGCTCATCGTCTTCCTCTGATCGTATAGTATCTCCTTTTAATTTGTCATCGGTTTCCAGTTCCGACAGTGTATTAGAAGAGGAGACCGACGGCTTAATTGTCGCCTCGGATAAATTGGTGTCGTCCTTATCCGTTTCTGGACAGGATATCAACGCTCCAAGATCTAAGGTTGACTTTGAAGTTTCAATTAACGAAGGTGGCGATTGCTTATCAGCATCCAGCTCATCCTTTTTATAGATCCTTAGGTGAACTGGTTCGATACCGAACCGATTCATGCCTTTAGTCTGCTCTAGAGGGTTAAGGGATTCCTCACTGATCACAATCAACACGCATCTATAAAAGTCCCTTTGTTCTTTCAGTTTCGCGACTTTGCAGTCTCAAATCGGTAGGGTTGGGTTGCTGAGCCTGATGATCTCCAGAATGCTTTCTAGGGAGGAGGGTTTAGCTGGGATCCAGTTCTGCTAGGGTATCCTCCTTAGGCACGACTTCGAGTTTTGCACCTGGAAAAATGTCTCCTAATCCACCTATGGCTTTGATGTAAACATCAAAAAATCATTGATCGGCATATGAGATAAGCTTGACGTGGCTTGTGATGGGAGGTGGTCCGGGGTTTTCCCGCATGATGGCAAATTATTTGTCCGAAAGCTTTACCTTGACCAACTGTCACAGTTCAGTTGTTATCGATCCGTCGGTGTCGTTTCTGTCCATTACCGTTATCGTCATTGCATCTTTTAGGACTTCGCTCAAAAACCTCAGAGAGGTGCTGTTGGATGGCCCAGGGGTTTTTGGGAGAAGTGGGTAATCCGGAATGGATCCGAAGGTTTTGATAATGCGTAAAGCGTTCCGGCGCCCTATGTAGTTCGCCTTAGATGGAGCTTGCTGATGCGGCTGAGCTTCTGATTCCTTCAAATGGGGAGGAGTTTTAGTAGCAGCGACAAGTCAGTGACCTGCCACAAACATGCTGCCGCTAGGAGTGGAGGAAGTGATAGGACAATGGCTTGCCACAGTCTTATCACTCCTTGAAAATTTAGTTTTAGGCTCGCTGCGCTTGCCTTTAGAGGATAATGCACCATGGCCTGAAATAGTTTTACCTCCGCTCGAAAATGCAGGAGCCTTGCCAGTAGCCGGTGCGTTCACCCCTCTGTCACCCGGTATCAAAGAAGTACTGGCCTCGGGTTTTGTTTTTTTTTTTTGATATTGTATCAATAAATAGATCCCACGAGTAACGGAGAATTTACGGTTCATCTGTACAGAGATCCACTGTATAGAGATAAGACTATCTAACCCGGAGGTCGCCAGGACTGAGCTATTTTTGGAGATGCTGGGCATTCAGCCCAGTGGAAAGGAAAGTTGGAGAAGGGGGGGGGGGGGGCATCCTTTAATTTCAGGAGTCGTCTAGAAAGCTTCTCGACCTTACTCAGTCTCTACAACTCGACAAGTTCGATGCTCAGGGTAGAGGTAGACTTGATCTAATAGGAATAGGAATTGTTAACAATTATGCATTGCACGGGGCTGAAGCTGATATTATAAATTTTGTCAGATATTGAAGCAAAACTCATTGAAAAACTTTTTAAAGAGAACAATGTCCCGTATTTAAATCTACTAAATAAAGCAATGGAATTTGCGCAAGTTAAAATTGCAACTATTCTTTCTACAATATTATATAGGAATGTTATATGTATGCAATGCTTCAGTTAGAATTGTGAAGCTAACATTTGAATCTTCCCAAATAACTAGTGTGGTACCACTTCCTGCTTTTTTGAAACCTGACTCCAAATTCAAAACCTATGAAGATATATTAACTCTTGAAATAATGAAAGAACTCCATCTAAATACTATAATACGAATACTGATCATATAAAGCTTACAAAAGAATCGAAATCATGCTAATTTGCATGAAAGTGCTGCAAAATAATGTGTCTCTGCTCTAAAACAGTTACCAATAATACGCCGCCTAAAGATATTTCACGTCCTGCAGCAATAAAAAAAGGGATTCAGGAAAAAACCATTATCCAGATATAATGCCATCACCAAATGCCTCTTTTTAATTTTATCAAACGATGACGTTTGAATTTTAGTAAGGAGGAGTTACCGTAAATACAAGTAATATTCATTTGAGTGCAAACATGTTTCTTAGCACATCCGCCGCCATACAAAATCAATCCTCAACCTCATATGAATCATCCGCGGATGTCGGTCACAATCGCCCAGGGATGTTGGTCATGATCATCCAGGAATGTCGGTCACAATTCCCCATTTCCATTTTTTTTTCCATTTTAAAAGAATTTTCTATTTGAATACATTAATTAACTCTTACATGCTAGACAAAAATCCCTTAAAAATTAGCTTAATTAAATTAAAATATATCTTACTACCTTACCAGTCCCATGCGGGTACTCTAAGTTAAATCTAACGCTTAAACTACGTCTATATACAGCCGTCTACGCTTAACTGGACACCATAATTGCAGCACATTTGTTTCAGTTAAACGGAGTTGTCAGTTAACTGAACTTCGGATAACTGAAACTAATATAAGCGGAATTTTGCTAAAAAAAATCAAAAATTATATATGTATGTCAAAATAAATATATTTATATTTATGTTTAATAATTCATAGAACATTTTTTTAACAGATACACACATACTCGTACATATGTATTCTAAAAACAAACATAAGTAGAAAAAAAACAAGAAAGTTAAAACTATAAAACAACTTAAAGTATGACTCATGTAATGCACAGCTCATGCTAAGTAAAATACATATTAAAATTATATAAGAAAAAAACATTTCAATTATAGTCTCCTTGCGACTCTGTAGGTTATGAAAAATCATTGTATCTTCAAGATCATCTATTTTACCGGAAGCTTCCGGATTTCCAGCAAAAAATTGTCCAAGGATGCGAAGAGAATCACACGCTTCCTTTTTTTTTTGTTTCTTTGGATATACGACCATCATTTTATCATCAGAACTGTTTTCAACGTGTTTAATAGTAGATGCCGTTAGAACTTCATTCACTATGTTTGCCTTTTTAAAGCAAATATACAATTATGGTCATTGGGGTCATTCACCAGGGTCACTTGATCATTTTTAATGCTTCCATAAAATTAATTTTCTTAGAAAAATCTGTCAAATCCACTATCTATATGAGGAAGCTATCGTCTCAATATATATACATGTCCTGCACTGTGATTTAAAGGAACGGAGTATTTCTCTAAAAATCGAGTAAGATGAGTAGTTCACTAGAAATCAACAACAAACCAACTTCCACTAAGAAGTTAGTCTCCCGATTAAATATTGGATGCCATCCATGGAGCGGAGCGAAACAACCACTGAGCGCAAGCCTATTTCTTTCTCTCTCTGTCCCATTTTCCAAAAAACTTAACACATGCTGAGGCATTATAAGAGTATTCATACCCATGTGAGTGAGAAGTTCTTTACACAAAAAAAAACATATAGATATTGATTTAGCCAGATCCCAAGGTATCAGAAATATTTCGACAAACAAGTGGCTGTCAATGTTGTCCGACGATCGAAAACTTTCTCCAATTCTTCCTGGTGTTCCTAGAGTCCCCAGACAGAGGCGTCGTAAACGGAATGGTTTCCGACTTCTGAAAGTTAATTTTCAACGTGCAGTCGCCGTAATATCGTTTAATTTTATCGAAGTCACTTTGCAAAAGTATGTTAATGACCTCAATCTTTGGACCTGATCTGTACGCGATTAATTCATCTGCGAATGCTATAGCATGGTGAAGTGAACCTACCAGATCACTTGTGTAAATGATGAATAGGATCGGTGAATCATTTCTCACGATGAACTACGAGGTCGGGTCAATAAGTCCGTGACTTTTGGATTAAAACACAGATTTTTTGATAAAAAAATAATTTTATTTTTCAAAGTAGTCTCCTTTGAGCTCTATACACTTTGTCCAACGCTTCTCCAATTTTTTTATCCCTTCCAAAAAAAATGATTTGTCGAGGTCCTCAAAATAGGCCTTTGTTTGCGAGATGACTTCATCATTGGAGTCAAATCTTTTTCCACCAAGCCATTTCTTCAAGTTTGGGAACAAGAAGTAGTCGCTCGGAGCCAAATCTGGAGAATAGGGTGGATGAGTTAGCAATTCATAGCCCAATTCATGGATTTTTGCCATGGCAACTGCACATGTGTGCACTCTTGCACTGTCTTGGTGGAAAAGAACTTTTTTCTTGGCCAAATGAGGTCGTTTTTTTTTCAAATCGTCATTGAATCGGTCCAATAAGTTGGCATAATATTCCCCATTGATTGTTCTTCCCTTTTGAAGGTAGTCAATGTGGATTATCCCGCGTGCATCCCAAAAAACAGTCGCCATAACTTTATTGGCTGACAAACCCACCTTGGCCTTCTTTGGCGCCGATTCACCCTTAGAAACCCACCGTTTTGACTGTTGTTTGTTCTCTGGTGTGTTGTGATGGATCCATGTTTCGTCCACGGTTACAAAACGGCGCAAAAACTCCTCCATATTGCGATTAAACAACGCCAAACCTTCCTGTGAAGTTGTTACACGATTGCGTTTGTGGTCGACTGTGAGCAAACGCGGCACCCATCTTGCGGAAAGCTTTCTCATGCCCAAGTGATCATTCAAAATTGAAACCACTGAACCATGCGAGATCCCTACGGCTTCCACAATCTCTCGCACTTTCAATCTTCGGTCGGCCAACACCATATCGTGAATTTTTTCGATTGTTTCGGGTGTAGAGACCTCAACTGGGCGTCCAGGACGTTCGGCATCTTCAGTGCTTGTACGGCCACAACGAAATTCAGTAAACCACTTTTTTACCACTGAAATCGATGGTGCAGAGTCCCCATAGTATTTATCAAGCTTAGCCTTGGTCTCGGTAATGGTTTTTTTTCGCAAGAAATAATGCTTAATAAGCACACGAAATTCACTTTTTTCCATTTTCTCCTCAAATTAGTGAGTAGTCTGATAAAAATAGCTGTCAAACACAAACTAACTGACGCAGCAAGTTTAAATTTTGACAGGAGTCAACTGACAGATGCCTGTGATTTAATAATGCCCAGCCTATTCAGCTTGAAGAAGAGTCCTTCTAACCATACGGTATCGAAGGCTTTTTCCAAGTTAATCAGGCTGTCACCAGTGCACTAGTTCTTGCTTTTGTTCCATTTGATATCAGAAACCAATTTAGATGCGGCATGAATGACATCATGTCTTAAAACCGAATTAATTATTCGGAACTATATTTTTGTCCCCAACCTGCTTAGGCAGGACTATATTGATCACTTTTTCGAAAACCTTACTGATATCAGTCTTCTTGTCTGATCGAGCGGAGATTCGCCGGATTGGAAATATCTATATTCCTTTTGGGGATGGGATGGACCACCGCAGTTTTACAATGCGGTGGATGATGGGCGTTATTCCTTGCATTATTAAACAGGGTGGTATAAATGTCCAATGCTTCTAGTGGAAGATATCGAAATACAACGTTCGGTATTCCATCGGCCCCAGTGATTTCTTATTCCTGGGTGATTCAAAGATCGTTTGAAGCTCTTCCTTCGAAATTATCGGGGGTAGTACCCTCTTATCGGCGATGACATTATTCGCCATGTTTTCGTCATTGAACTGGGTGAAGCCCGAGCTCTCGAATCTCCAGTTCACAATTTCATTTTGAAGATAGAAATTGTGCACAACGACTCGATTTTCCAGGCCGTAGTTCGGGCCAATGATTTCATTTTCCTTGTACCGTTATTGCAAAGTCGCTCCTATATCCTCTACCTTCTGCTGCAGATGCTTCATCACAAAGAAGTTGTCATTATCAAGGGCCTCATTTGAGTCTATGCCTGCTGTTAAAAGTATGTGTTCGTCGTCTGTCGTTCGGGAGATTATAAGACACGGAAGGTCGTTTTGATTATTTCTCTGAAAACTAAAATATTCATTTGTGGGAACATATTCTGGTTGCTGGTATTTACAACCCGAACTTCATTGTACCAATACAAAGTTACAGAATTTCTGTCTGTACAAATAGCCTACTTTTTTTATGTCGGTGCAGTGCGTCAATAAGTCTTCGTTTTCAGAGTATTGATTCTGAGATATCATTCTGTACATTAGTTTTAAATACATGCCAACGCATAAACAGACACCATGAATAACCGCTTTCCAATACGGAAACGCATGCTTCCGGCACTTGCAGCCTACGTACTTCAAGACTGTATACTCATTTAAAACGCTGTGCTTTTCTTACAAAGATCGCAAAGCTTCTTCCTTGAATGGAGTTGGGTCGCTTTCTTCGTGCTATTTTATATCTTCTGTGCCTCATTTTATGTCTCTTGGTAAGATTAGTTTCGCTAACCCAAGAATACATCAGCGGGTATTTCTTTAAACAACTTAAATAGTGTTTCACTTCGTTGAAACCTAACATTCACTGTAAGTGAACGGTCAAGGGATTAGGCCGTCAACCGGAGGATCTCTATTAACTCCTGCTTATCAGGATAGGAAGGTACTAGTTGATACGTTGACCGATTGTCAACGGTTGCGAAAAAATACGAAGTATGAAGTATGTATGTTCCACGATGAGATTTATGTTTGGAAACCGACACCGAAAAAATTAGCAAAGTGTTGCGAACAACAAATTAAACGAGCAAAGTTTCTCCTAAGGGCTAAGAATACAAAAAAGCTTTTCATTTTATTGTTGCGATGGTATTTATACAAATTTTGATTACAGTTTACGTTATTTGTTAACGTTTAAAATTTACAGCGAATTCAACAATTATAAAAATATGGCGAGTGGTATACAAAGAGCGCCAGATTTGAAAGAATTTTGAAAGAACTTCCTTTTAAGAGGAAATCGGTGCCAATTTGCGAATAGGCCGTCTAAATTCTCCTCGTGACGTTTTTAAATCCGCGACTCTGATTCGACCATGTGGACCTTTGACGACTGTGTGATTCACTCCATAAGCCACTTATGGGGAGGTAAGTTATCCCCATGAATTAACGCAAGGCTACCAACATCAATACTTGAGTTTGTTGATGTCCATGTTCAACGAGCTTCTAGTTCCTGGATATACTTTGATGACCACCGTTTCTAAAAGTGAGTTTTCACGGCATTTATTCGACGCCATCGTTGAATATAGCTGATATAATCTGTGTTCGCGTTCTCCACTGCTGGTTTTGGGATTGCCTCCAATAATGACCTAATAAACAGATGTGCTTGTGTAAGTGCTTCATAGTCGTTGGGATCTGTTGACATCGGGGTAAGTGGTATTGAGTTCATTATGGCTTTGATTTCCACCAACGCTGTTGTTAATTCTTCTAATATTAGTTTAGCACCTCCCAAGCTTCGGCAAAGATAACCCTTTGCTACTTTTACGGCTGCTTGCCAAATCCCATCGAAGCGGGATGCCCTGGGGGGTATAAAATGAAATTTTATTATGGCATTAGTACAAAAGTTTGCAATCGATTTTTGATTGGCTTTTTTAAACAACATATTCCGCAGATCTAAGAGTTTTGAGTGTGCACCAACGAAATTGGTTGCGTTCTCGCAATGGATGTCTCTAAGGAGACCCCGATGACTTATCATCCTTTTTAAAGCAGCTATGAAAGCGTCTACGGAGAGATCTGAAAACGATTCCAAGTGGACTGCTTTCGACGAAAAATAAACAAAGACTGGTATATATACTTTTTATAAGGCACCTTGCCACGAATTTCGAAATGAGTGTATATAGGTCCACAGAAATCTACTCCATAGTTGATGAAAGGACATGATGGAGTCAATCTTGCAGCAGGCAGATTTCCCATTACCTGCTCGAATAATTTTGGTCGATATTTGATACAGTGTGGCACTGTCGAACAGTTTGACGTGCCAGCTCCCTAACGTTGATTATCCAAAATCTTTGTCTCGTTAGTGCGACAAGCGACTTCGGACCCGCATGATAATTTGATATGTGCAAATGTTGAATGAGGTTTCTAGCAAAACTAGGGTTCTTTTCAAGTAAGAATGTTCACATTCTTCTGGAATGTTGGCGTGCTTCGATCGACCTCCCACTTTCAATAAAAGAAGACCATTTTTCTCCCCGATAAAAGGGTTCAATCATTTTATGGATCCCGTGAGTTTCGTGTTCCAGCTGATTGCCCTGATTTCTTCTGTGAAATATTTCATTTGAGTTAGATGAGTTATTCTCTGTAGAGCGTTGTCCAAGTCCTCGACTATAAGATGTTCACTTCGTAGAAATGCTGGATGTCTTAACCGGTTAAGAAATCTTTCGACGTAAGCTATGACTCGTAGAGTTTTCATGTATGAACTAAATCGATCTATGATTTCCAGCAGGTAGCTTTCATCTCGTTTTTGACAGACTAAAACTATTTTCCTCATTTCCAGCACTGATTCCTCCGGTGAAATTAATGTCCCTAAAGAGCGGATGGCCATTTTTCCTCTTTTTTTTCGTGGAAGGCTGGTCCTTTGCACCAGATCGACTTCTTCAGCTCCATTACTGTACAAGTGCGAGAAACCATGTCTGCCGGATTGTCGAATGTTGGTACATGTTACTATGTGACCTGCTTCGTGTTCTCCTGAACTTCCGCTACCCTATTTCCCACAAATGTATTTAATTTTGACGAATGGGTGGATATCCAGTGCAAAACAATCGCAGAATCTGTCCAAAAGTACGTTATGTAATTACCTTTACAAATATTCTGAATCTTTACATAAAGTTTGGATAACAAGTGCGCTGCGCAGGGCCCCAAGCGGAGAAGCTTCATGTCATATCATAAACATAGATATGGTCAACGCATTCCGTTTCCGATGGCCTTCAGAGAGCACCATTGACACCGGAATGTAATTGACACTTTTGTTATTCGTTGCGAAGCAACATAAATGTGCCGTCAGCAAGTTTGCTGACTTGCATTTGTGTAACTTCACCCCCTTTGACAAAGAATTCTCCTGAATTCCATCTTTAATTGTTTTTATTTCTACCTTAAGTTTCTTATTATTTTTACATATTATTACAACTATAGTTACTACCACAAGTATGACAATTAAAAGAGTAGAACTTATTATATAGTGGTTATTCCCATGATACTTCAGTTGTTCTAAATGTTTTAAATTTTGAATTTGAAAAATTTTTAATTTATTCGAAACGTTCATTCTTTCATATATTGTCACATTTTGATTATCTTCGTATGCAAAATTTTGGATAAACTCTATATTATAATTAGACATTATGGTATTTAGGACTTCAATGAAACAATTATTAACATTTACCATAAAGTTTCCACTTAAAGTAATATTTCTATCATCACATTCGTTAACAATATGTTCCTTAACTAAGTTCTTACAAATACACAAATGTTCATCGATAGTCACAATTTCGGTTTTATTATTATTGCGGAAATTATATTCTCGCTCAATTATACAGTTATTAATTTTCTTTAGGCTCTGTATATGCAAGTTATCGGGATTATAGTCATATCTGTTGCCATTTATTTCAACATAATTTATTGGCTTAATGTCAATTCCTTAAAATTTTTATTAGGAATAGGAATTATCATCTTTAATGTTGTCTGAATGTAATCTTTAGGTAACTTAATTGCTAAGACAAGTTTTGTATTGTTTAATCGAATAGCTCCAATTTTGGCATGCTTTAGCTTAAAGTAGTCTAATTCTACACTGTCTAAAAGTTCGTTTGTTAAAATACTTGGGTGTAATAATCCCTGTTTGGCAGATGCTACATTGTCTAAAATATTATTAATTTTTTCTTCGAGAATCTTTAACTTCAAAAGCTGGTCCGTTTGTAGTAACTTCAATGTAATATTTTTTTGACTATCTATGACGACATTATAAGCATCCTTTATATGTTGCCTATCTTCTTATACCATTGTCTTGATGTTATTTATATTATCCATGAATTTTTGATTTATACCTATTTGTTTGTTCAAATTTTCTATATCAGCATTGTCATTCGTTTCGACTATTTTAAGATGTTCCTATCTTGGTCATCCATTGTTCCGAATAGCCATTTCTGACCAGTTGCAATGAAATTCATAAGACCTCTTTTTTCCGAATTGGGAGTGTTAACGCCTTGACTTTTGCCTTAATATTTAAAATTTCCCTCAGCAACGGACCATTCTTCATTAAATTAAGTTTTTGAAGATTCATTTCAGCAGACTCTACTACAGCTACAATTTCCAAAGTATCTATTATATGTATAATCGTTTGGGAATTGTTTATTGATTCGACAGATCCTCGGTATAGGGTAACATAACCTTGCTCAGTCTGAATCGGTGTTATTAGGAGGGATAATTGTGCTGCTGTCACGGTTATCAACATGGTTAGTAGTATCACAAGCCAATTCTGTACCTGTAAATTTATTTGGTCTTTTAACTGTGGTGGGATGAACATTTACTAATTTATTTTTTCTATAATAAGGTTCATTCTTGTGCCTTAAATGTTTGTAATTTCTAATAAAACCTTCATGCCTATTTTCTTCATAATCTTCCCTAGTTACATTCCTCTTATTTAAAATTTTATCTTTCTGTTTTGAAATTTTAGTAAGTAATACTTCCAGGTCTACGTTCGTAGCTTGATTTGGACTCATTCCAATTGTAGAATGGTGGCGGTTATTGTAAACTAAAACGGCTTTATGCACTTTCCAGACAGTTGTAAGTTCTTGGTCTTTAATTGTTAGTAGGATTTCTAGTAAAGTGGAATGGAAGCGTTCAATATCAGGGTTTCCAGTGTGAGAATTCGGTATGGTAAAATGAACTTAGATGTCATTTTCCTTGAAAAATTCTTTAATATTTTCAGATTTGAATTCACTATCGCAAATAATTTTTCTAGGTTTACCGAACTTTGTTAAATGGTCCTCAATTGATTCTACTGTACTAACCCAATTTTTACTGTTCAAGCTGTATGCATTTGCCTGCTTTGTTAGCTTATCAATGAAAGTAAGGAAGAAAAGCTTATTGAAATGATAAATGTCCATATGCAGAATTTCATTGGCTTTAGAAGGGGTTTCTGATCTTTTAAATTTTGGTTTGAGAGGTATTCTATCGTACTTCCCTTCCTGACATGTTTAGCAGTTTCCAATAACTTTCGAAATTTCTCTCATAAGTCCTGGGTAATACAATCTGTTTTTAAGTGTGTGATAAGTTTCCGAAATCTCTGAGTGATTACTTTCTCTTATATGATAAAGTGAAATCTGCTTGCAAATTTCTGACTCAGTTCCGATTTCTTGAGCTCTTAACGTGTACTTAATAAACGAGATATTTTTATTTCCTCCAGAAAGACTTATCAGACATTGTTGAACTTCATTGTACTCGGTGTACGACAGTTCGGTATAAATGCCTATAATTCCCATTTGTAACACTCTCTTGAAAAGGTCTTCCCAATATGAGTTATTTTTAGTCATATCTAATTGAATAATTTTTCTTCCATGGATTACCTCCTCCTGTGCCAAAACAGAATTTGTTAGAATTAATTGGGTTTTGCATTTATTAATAATATCTTCTTTTATAGGAAAATGATCTACTTGTTGTTCAGAGGCAGAATGAACTGTTGCCTGGTTCGATTCGGTTTCCTCATCTATTTTGTTGACATCTTTCATACGGCTTAAGAAATCCGCTACTTTATTTTCCTTTCCCCTGAGATATTCGATATCGTAATTGAACTCAGGCAACTTAAAAAGCCACCGCTGATTTCTAGCGGAGAACTCTTTTCTTTTTGTCCAAGTACCTTATGGGTTAATGTCAGTAACGATTTTAAATTTATTTCCCCATAAATATGGCCTAAAATATGTTTGGCTGACCCTCTTGGGTAAGCACAGCACCCATTGCAAAGTTCGAGGCATCTGTGAACAACGTAAATGGTTTTCCGAAATTTGGAAACCTGAGTATGGGGTAGTTGATGATGTTTTGTTTTAACGTTTCAAAAGACTGGATGTATTCGGGATCGCTAATTTTTGTACGCTATTTTCGAATAATTTTTTACAAATTTGCGATAAAATCCAGTGACTGCAAGGAACGCTTTTAGCTCTTTTTCTGACGATGGCAATTTGTAATTTGCTATACATTTGACCTTTCTGGATTCGGTTTGATGGCCTAAAAATTTCGTGTCCTTTTGAAGGAAAGAACATTTATCAAACTGCACCTTCAGGTTATGTTTAGCAAGGACATTGAAAATCGTAGTAATAGCTTGGAGATGTTCTTCGAAACTTGTGGAAAATATTAGGATATCGTCGAGATAGACGACACAGACCTTGTTTATATATTTCCTTAGTATTTCGTTCATCAGCCTCTGGAACGTCGCTGGAGCGTTCTTGAGGCCAAAAGGCATCCGTGTAAATTCCTATAAACCGTTTGGAGTTACAAATGCAATTTTATGAACATCCTTTGGATGCATCTTGATCTAATAGTATCCTTTGGCTAAATCCAAAGTACTAAATTACTGGGCTCTCCCTAGCTTATTAGATAAGCTGTCGATCTTAAGTAGAGGGTACTTGTCGTCGAACGTTATATCATTCAATCTTCTGTAGTCTACTCAAAGTCTGAATTTTTATTCTCCTGTTTTACTTAACTTTTTTGCAATAATTACTATTGGGAAAGAATATCTACTATTCGACTTCCTAACAATGCCCTGGTTCTCCATTTCTGCAACCTGTCTCCGAACTTCTTCTTCATGTTTCGGAGGCAGTCTATAAAGCCTTGCATTAATTTGTTGATCAGTGGTCGTTCTGATCTCATGCATGATTAAATCCGTATTTGTAAGCTTATCCCCTTCTTTATAGATTAAACTCTCATACTGTTTTAATATTTTCGTTATTTCTTCTCTTTCTATTTGACTCAGATGTGAAGTGTCTAATTCCTAATGTTGTTGGTAATATAATTCATAACAGTCTATATACACCTTTAAACTAGCAGTGTTTACTAAATTCATTATTTTCTTGCTTATATTTAATTCAGCTACGTTTTTTCTAATAATGTCCATTCCCAAAAGAAGATCATTGTCTTTATCTCTAAGTGATATTTTATACATTTTAACTTACTATTAGAACTCATCCGAAATTCTTTGGGAACACCAGTAATAATAATCTCAACATGTTCCTTAGTTCTATTATTTATCGTGTTTATGAACATACATTTTTCTTCAAACAGACCCAAGGAACAGGGCCTGTATATCATCGGCAAATTTATCAAAGCTGTTCCTTGGGCCTGATTGAAAATTGCGTCAGTGTTTTAAATGAGGATCTGGAACGAATTTCTGATTGGTCACTCAAAATCGGCCTAATACTTAATCCAACAAAGTGTAAGTGTTTAGTTATTTCTAAAAAAAAGTTAAATCTGTCTTATTTCCCTCACCCTTGAGTGTTCGAAAAATCTAGGTCTTGTCTTCAATAGAACCCTTACATGGAACAACCACATAAATACATTAGTAGGGTAAACTTACGGTATTCTACGAGCCCTATATACTGCTCAAAAGTTTATTCCTCTCGAAATAAGACTGCTACTTGCTAAAACGTTAGTCATTCCTGTACTTATCCACGGATGTGAAATTTTTTATGGATGTGATGGCGAGAGTAGAAGGCGACTTCAAGTGGCTTTCAGTACTACTGTTCGATATGTATACGGTTTAAAAAGACATAATCACGTTTTACATCTTGCAACACACCTAGTTAACATGTCGTTTTGTAACTATATAAAATTTCGAACAGTCATACTTCTTTTTAATATAATCTTAAGTAGACAACCTTCATGACAACCTTTATGAAAGAATCCAGTTTCCTCCATCTTACAGATCTAACAGATCTTCGTGTCTGGTTCTTCCGCGTTTTTCTTTTCTAACATCCGAAAGACAGTTTTTTGTTGCTGCTATCCGCCTTTGGAATTCACTCCCACGTAATTTGCGAGAGCTAACTGATGCACGACGATTCAAAAACGAGCTTCAAAATTTTCTTAGAAACTAGAGCAACCTTTTCCCATCCCTATCCCACTTCAAGCAATTACAATTTCAATTAGAATTAATTTAAAATAGATTCAAAACATAAGAATAAGCTTAATTAACATAAAAGCAATTTAACTTAACTTTCAAACCATTTATGTATATGAATTAAAAACTTTTTATCTTTCACAGACTTATAAGTGAATTCTTACTGTGTAAGCATGTATGCTACAATAAATAAATCTAAATCTAAATCTAAACATAGAAAAATAGCTACAGTCAATCCTTGATGAATTTATTATACTAACCGTAGAACCGGTATCTTTTAAAGCCTTATATTTAATATAACCTATCGTAAGATTACAAAATATTTTGTTCCCGAGGCTTAATTCCGAAAATCCGTCGGATCTATACTGTGAACCTCCCCACTAAATGTAGGTACACTCTCATTAGCAGTATTAGCTCCTACTCGACTGGCTAGATCCATTATTATTACTATTTCTCCCTTCTCTGAATTGTTACTCTGATTTCTATGTTGCCTATCATTGCTCTGGTACCTGTTAGCATTATTTTGCGACCCTCTCTGTTCTGAAACTCTATTTTGTGATGATCTATTATCACCATCATTGCTAGCTCTCTCTGAGTCGACATTTCTCGAATGCTTGCCAACTTGGAAATTATTTGAATTATTTTTTTTAAATTTCCTTAAATTCCAGGCACTATTTGGAATGTATGAACGCAAGATGGACAATATTGCATTCAAATCAAATTCACTCCTAATTTCTGTCGATAGCTGACCGATTGTTAATTCTTTTATTTTTGCTACCATTAAGTGCTTTACAGAATTAACAATCTCGCAACTATTAGTTTCATATAACGCATGAGTATGCGTTTTTTAACGGTAAATCTAACTTCTTACATAGTTCTAAGATACTATTTACCTTCAAGTTACTAATTTTAAGTAATATGCCGTTGAAATCCACGATGGGGCGAAAATGCTGTATTAGCTGACCCTTGGTGTCTTCCCACGTTGTTATCGGCGTCGTATTATCAGGAACGGCTGTTAGATGGGTGTCCACACAAGTAAGGAATTGGGTCAGCTCGTCTTCCTCACCGGAAAACTCCTTTATGTAAGAAATCGTTTTCTCTGTGGGTTCTAGTCTCCTCTGATTAAGTTGTTGCTGGAGGTCCTGTTGTTGCTTTTGTACAGCGGCTATGTTGTTAAGTGGTTCCACCATGCTTTGCATCATCTGCTCCATGTTGTTATTTATAAATATCCCTCGGTTAGCAGTGAACAGTGACAATCGCTTATCTCGACTCGACGCAATTTTGGACAAAAACTGAGTTCACTGGATATATTTTCGAGTGGTTCGTGGATGGAAACGAAAAGTTGACTTTTATGTGCGATCACTTTTACACCACCGATTAGTAACTCTGTATTAAGCACTGATTTTAAGTGTGAATACCGTCACTTTTACACAACCGTTTAGTAACACCGTATTAAGCACTGATTTTTAGTGTGAATACCGTCGTGATTACTTTTTCACAACCGTTTAATAACACTGTATTAAGCACTGATTTTTAGTGTGAATACTTAAATATCTTCCAATTTAGAAGAAACACACCGACTGCGCCAATTATATTTATTAACGAATGGAGAAATGAAACTACACTGCTTTTGGTGTCGTTTCTATTAAGACTGCTTATTTTCTTTATTTGAATATATTACTTCATGTCATATCATAAACAAAGATATGGTCAACCCATTCCGTTTCCGATGGCCTTCAGTGCTGTCTGAACCGGAATGTAATTGACACTTTTGTTATTTGTTGCGAAGCAACATAAATGTGCCCTCAGCAAGTTTGCTGATTTGCATTTGTGTAACTCGCGTAGGCTCAAGTGTTCTTTATGTTTCTCAGCCAAGTACTATAATGTAAGCAACGGATTGCCAAAAATGGCGCAGACGATGTACCGTATTTTATGGTATTTAATTGATGCCTTTGTACCGGAGTTGTTTCACTTTCTCTCCATAATATAAACTGTAGTCTCCAATGCAATGGATCTACTAATACCTATCGATACATATTGACGATGTCTGCAGTAAGAGCGAATCGGTGAAAACGAAAGCCCAGCAAAATAATTAAAAGTTCATCTTGTATTGTAGGATCGACCATGAGGATTCCGTTTAAGGAAATTTACGACGAATTGCGACGCGCAGTTTCGTTGGTACGCTATCAGGTATAATTACGCACTGATGCGGTAAATAGTGATCTGGTATTTCCAGATTTGGTTCTGTTACGAGTGACATAATACCTTGATCAAAAAGTTCCCGAAATGTATTCAGAAAATTACGAATACGAGTTTATTCATCTAAATCTATATTGTCCCCTTCAGAGTAATCCCCATTGACTGCAACACACTTATGCCAGCTCTTAATCCAATCCTCGAAACGTTTTTTATATTCGATTTTCCGTAGTCCATCAGTGCTTCCTGCGATTTTTCCATTACTTCCTCTCGGCTGCTGAAACGCGTTCTCCGTAGTGGTATTTTAACTCGATTGAATAGAACGAAGTCACAGGAAGCCAAATCAGATGAATTTGGTGGCTATTGGATAGTATTTGTTGCATTTTTTGTCAAAAAACTACGAATAATGATGGCACTGTGCGACGGTGTGTTATCGTGGTGCAAAATCCACGAGTTCTCTGCCCACAATTCTGGTCTCTTTCGGCGAATTGCTTCACGCAAACGTCTCATAACGCCCAAATAAAACTCTCTATTTACTGTCTGGCCTTCTGGCAATAATTCATGATGCACTACACCGTTGTAATCCATGAAAACCGTGAGCATTGCCTTCTTTTTTGACTGAAAATGACGTGTTTTTTTTGGTCTCGTCTTATTGATAAACGCCATTCACTTGCCTGATGTCTGGATTGCGTGCCGTACTCATGAACCCACGTCTCGTCTCCAGTAATGATCCTTTTGATGGATGTGGGATCGGATTCAGCCTCGCAAATCATCTCTTTTGCGACGTCAACACGGTCTCTTTTTTGCATGAAATTGAGGTCTTTTGGCACCAACTTTGCTGCTATACGACGGAAACCCAAATCATCAACAAAAATGTCTTGGACAGATCCATAGGCAATGTTCAAGTCCTCCGATATCTCTCTGATGGTTAATTTGCGGTTATTGACCAGCATTTCTTTTACTTCATCAATGTTTTCGTCGGTTTTCGATGTCGATGGTCTGCCACTGCGCTCATCATCTTCGATTGACTCACGATCACTGGTAAACGACCATTTTCTTTAGAGAATCGTTGCCGAAACACTTTTCCAACATTTCCAACGTTCGCGCACCATTAAATCCATTTTTTACGCAAAATTTAAAACAAGATCGTTGCAAATTTAAATCCATTTGTAAAATTGTAAAAAATCGCCAATACACACAGAAATAGATGTGCTCCTGGCTACTTAACTTTTGCAACTGTCAAGCTATGACACTAAGATTAAGAGGGAATGTCAACAGATTTACCAACTTCACAAAAAAAAACAGAACTCAAATCGGAACAATGGGAGCGCCGCATGGTGGTGTGGTGCGGGAACTTTTTGATCAAGGTTGTATGACCTAGCAATTCATATTCTTTCATGAAGTCGCTGTATTGTTTTTTCGAGGATATGTTTTTAGACAATCTACGCTGGAGCGATAAGAATCTTCTGAACGCGATGTCGTATGAAACTCCTAGACAATTAGGATCCTTTTTCAGAGGTAATTGAACCATTAGCCCACTGAGAAGTAAAACTTCGGCGGTGTCCTGGAAATGCGTTGCACCACTTTGACCTATGCTCCTGAATTTCTTTCAGTTGCCAGAACCTTTCCACATACTGATCAAGCGAATCCTCTTTGCATTGATGCAGCACAATTTTTTTGGGAAATTCAGTTTTGTATCTTCCTGACACAATCCAACCTATCCATGTTCTTTGCAATGATGGCAGTCCCTCGCCGAGTTTAATCTGACCTTCTTGCAGCAAATCGAAGAATGCTTCCGTACCTAAGAACAAATCAATTCGAGAAGGTTGATTGAAGGATTCGTCTGCGAGTTCTAGATTGCCAGGAAGGTTCCAACCAGCTATGCTAAGTATTGCTTTTATTTTATTTTTGTCGATGTTGACACTTTTCCTTTGTGTTTTGAGACAAAGTGACCGTGTGAATTTCTCATTTATGAAATTAACCTGCGAATCGGAATCAAGCAGAACCCTATCGAATTGAAAACCTCCCGATGAGTCCTTGAGAAGAACCAGAGCTCTTTCCAAAATAACTTTAGGAGCGCGATGCGTTTCAGACGCCGAATGCACTGCCAATGTGGATTGTTCAATTCCAGTTCTAGATATGTCAGTTGTTTGAGATCTATGCAAAAGACTATAGTGCGATTGCCTGCCCCTTTCCTAAACAATTCAAGCAAGGCCCTAATATTTTTTGAAGTTGAAAATCTGTACAGTACTGAAAGCTCAATGAATTTTGAACAACTTGTAATTGAATGATTATTCTTTTGACAAAAGGTACAACGCCGTTGATTGACAGCCAATGAAGTCTGGGGCCTTTGGTTGAAAGAAGATAACTTTAGATTGTTACACTCTAATCGAAGCTGCTTGCTATCCCTGGCTTCCAAATATTGACACCGTTTGTTGAGGACTTTTGTACACTCGTTCCATTCAGGCAACTTCTGGTAGTCCAGCTGTTCCTCCAAGTTTGACTGTGCTTCCAGATCAACCTTAGACATCGCAATATGTATAACTATTGCATTACATAGATATATTCTCGAACGATCCTATTGAAAGTAGTGAGCTAAACAAAGCAGAAATATTATATCAACCAAGCTCCTTAATGAGGTAGCAGAAGCCTTCTGAACCTTTGGTAATTCGATTAGCTCTGAGATGTATTCTAAAAATATAAGGCAGCCATTGTCATAACGTTCCTTTAATCTTAAGAAAGATTTTGGGTAATTTTTCTCTGTAACTTGAAAAGCCTTAACTGTGCCGAGAGCTTGATCACTCAGACATGCCAACAGGTAATTAATTCGTGCGGTTTTTTTTTTCAAAATTTGAACGTTTATTTAAGAAAAACATGTACAATAGTATTATTCAAAGTATTGCCCATCTGAAGCTATGACTTTTTGCCATCTTTCTGGCAATTTGTGGATCCCATCCCAAAAGAACTGCGCGCGCTTGGCAGCCAAGAATGAATCAATCCAATTTTTGATATTCTGCTCAGTGGTGAACCGTATTTCAGTGAGGGCGTTCTGCATCGACCGGAACAAATGGTAGTCAGAAGGGGCAAGGTCTGGGCTATAAGGCGGGTGTGGTAAGACTTCCCATCAACTGTTTTCCAAATAGTTCTTAACCGCAATAGCAACGTGGGGCCGAGCGTTGTCATGATGGAAAATTATTGCCTCGTGTCTGGTCGCTTATTTCGGGCGTTTTTCGGCCACTGTTCTCTTCAAACGGATTAATTGTGTTCGGTAGCCTTGCCCATTGATGGTTTCACCCGGTTTTATCAGTTCATAATACAGCACACCCATCTGATCCCACCAAATACAGAGCATTACCTTCGTGCCATGAATATTCGGCTTTGCCGTCGATTTGGCTGGTTGGCCGGGTTTCGCATATGATTTTTTGCACTTGGGGTTATCGTAATGGATCCATTTTTCATCACCAGTAACAATCCGATGCAAAAATGACTTCCTTTTGTGGCGTTCCAGCAGCATTTCGGACATGCAAAACCGCCTTTCGACGTCTCTCGGCTTCATGTGGAACCCAATTTCCTTGCTTTTGAAAATATCCAGCTGATTTTAAACGTTTTGAAATGGCTGCTTGAGTGGCACCCAAAGATTCTGCGAGCTCTTCTTGTGTTTGGCAACAATCTTCATAGAGTAATGCTTCCAGTTTTTCATCTTCAAACTTTTTTGGCTGCCCAGGACGTTCATCGCCTTCCAAGCCAAAATCACCACTTTTAAATCGTACAAACCACTTTTGGCACGTTCGCTCAACTAGCGCATGTTCACCATAAGCTTCCACCAAAATACGATGACTTTCGGCAGCAGTTTTCTTCATATTAAAGTAATGAAGAAGAACTCCCCGCAAAAACACTTTTTCAGGCACAAAGTTCGACATATTTGAGTAAAAAAAAATTATTGTTGTTTACGCTTCAAATGAATGACATATACTGAAATGACGTACAATGACAGTAGCTTTCCGACTCATGTTCCACTGGAATAATATCAATGGAATAATACAAGTTACGCCATCTCTTAGCAAACCGCACGGAGTTATAGACCCAATATTTTTCAGTTTTGATCAGACTCGAATCATTGTTCACAAGATTATTGAACGAATTTATGAAATTCCTATACCTTCCACTAAATCTTGGCAAACGTGGTTTAGGAAGATGACTAATTGAATGCGGAATAGCTAATGCCATATCTGCAGCACTATTTCTACTACTTAGTTGCTAAAAGCGTGAGAATTTCTCTTTTTGCTGTGACGTTTAACTCTTCTAGTTCACTGCGACAGGTATCGGAGGGTATTAAACCTTCTATTTTAGTATGGTATACTAAAATTTGTTTGAAGTAGGACTCAAAAATTCCTAAACGACACTTAAGTTCAGTTGACGTTAATGTATTTGCAATGGACTCCACTAAATTCTTTATCCGGGATATACTTCGTTTAGCAGAAGCCCGTTGCTGTTTCAATTCCTCAATGGTCTGTTCACTTGTCATCTTAACCAGCAAACGCGAAATACCATATAAATAAGGAAAATATTCTCAAATAGAAGAAATAAATTGGAATAAATGACTTTATTTGTTTAAATTTTTTTAACAGGCGCGATAGAAAGTAAAGCTGGCAAAACCTATTCCAAAAGTACGAATTCATTTGTCTCAAAGCGAACAATGATTACCCCCGGACCAAACCAGGCAACATGTAATTAATTACGATGGCCAAAATATCTAAATCCTCAATTATTTTAACGGATTGTGGTGAGAACGGAGACATACCATGCATAAATTCCAATTTTGCAATACGAAATTTTAATCCAAAAATTTATCTTATAAATCTACATGCAAGTTGATTATAATTGATCATGCAATGGCGAAAATGGCATAAGAAGTCTAATCCCAAAAGCTTTCCTTCAGTGCAATGATCATGCAACAATCTCTCCCGCGACGACGATGATAATTCTGATAAGCAATGTTACACGGGAAAAATGTAGACCGATGTACTGAAATGAGCCGTTCGATTGTGAGTTGTGGATTGTGGATTGTGGACCGTACAGCTTGCGACCGTACGGCCAAGTGAATGAGGCGCAAAAGGAACTACCAAAAATGCTATAGTGTGGTGGGTGTAATCGAACTTCGGGCAAAAGCTTAACGAAAAGATATGTTTAACCTTAAAGGAGTGGATCTTAATTACTCTCATTTCAGGATTTTAGCGAATTGTTACCACTGATAGCATCAATAATGAATTCTCAGAATGGCTATAACAGACTACCAAATTTTTCATCTGTACGAGGGTTGTCTGAAAAGAAAAGAATAATGATACAAGACTTTTCTCAATTTTTTTTTTATTTTTCTATATAAATATGTTAATCTCCTTGTAACTCTACACACTTCGTCCGGAGAAAAGATCAAAACGACCTTTCGTGTCTTAAAATCGCCCGAACGACGGACAACGAGCACATACTCATAGCAGCAGGAATCGATCCAAATGAGGCCGCTGATGATGACAACTTCTTTGTGATTGAGGATCCGCAGGAGAAGGTAGAGGCTATAGGAGCGACTTTCCAGGAAGTGTACAAGGCGAATGACATCATTGGCCCCAACCACGACCTGGAAAATCAAGTCCTTGTGCACAATTTCTACCTTCGAAATGAAATAGTGAACTGGCGATTCGAGAGCTCGGGTTTCACCCAGTTCAGTGACGAGAATATGGCAAATAATGTCATCGCCGACGATAGGGTACTACCCCCGTTCATTTCAAAGGAAGAGCTCCAAACGATCTTCGAATCGCTTAGAAGCAAGAAATCAGTGGGAACCGATGAAATACCGAACATTGTGCTTCGACATCTCCCACTAGAAGCGATAAAGGGATAAAGATACTTCCAATCCGGCGAATCTCCGCTCGATCAGTCTTCTTCCAAACATCAGTAAGGTTTTCGAGAAGGTGATCAATAGAGTCCTGACTAAGTGGGTTGAGGACAAACATATAGTTGCGGATAATCAATTCGGTTTCAAGGCGGGGCATGATATCATTCATGCTACGTCGAAACTGGTTTCTGATATCCAATGGAACAAAGCCAAGAAACAGTGCACTGGTGCCTGCCTGATTGACTTGGAGAAGGCCTTCGATACCGTATGGTTAGAAGGACTCTTTTTCAAGCTGAACAGGTTGGGCATTAGTATACCACTGCTGTATATTCTTTTTGATATGCTCTCCAGTAGACAGTTCATCGTGAAAAATGGCGATGTGACTTCTGCTGGAACATTTAACATTAAAAACGGTCTGCAACAAGGTGCGGTAAATTCGCCGATCCTATTCAACATTTACACAAGTGATCTGATAGGTTCACTTCACCATGCCATAGCGTACGCAGACGACTTAATCGCGTACAGATCAGGTCCAAAGATTGAGGTCATTAATACACTTTTGCAACGTGACTTCGACAAAATTAAGCGATATTGCGACGACTGGAAATTGAAAATCAACTTTCAGAAGTCGGAAACCATTCTGTTTAGGACGCCTTTGTCTGGGGCCTCTAGGGATACCAGAAAGAATTGGCGAAAGTTCTCTATCGTCGGACAACATGGACAGCCACTTGCTTGTCGAAATGTAGTCAGATGGGATCTGGCTAGACCAATATCTGTATTTTAACAAACATATAGATATTGCTCTGGCCAGAGCCAAAGGTGCTTTTGCCCTTACAAAGAGACTGTTTTATAACAGCCAACTCGATGCGAGGGTGAAGGTGATCTGTTACATGGCCCTTATCAGGCCCACGCTTATATTTGGATGCCCCGTGTGGTTCAACGTGAGAGCAGGTTTATTGGAAAAGATTCGGGTGTTTGAGAGGGCTTGTCTTAGGACTTGTTTTCGCTTATACAGAACACCAGAGTCTGAGTACATAAAATTCTATCGCAATGAGGTCTTGTACAATAGGGCGAACCTAATAAGAGTGGACAATTTCATCATTAAGTTGACTCGAAGGCACATTGCAAGAGCAATGACCTCATCGAACAACCTGATCTCCGGGGCCTACTACCCCAATTATATGTATCACGAGAGAGTTCGCTTTGATGGCTTTATTCCTCCAGAAGCGTTCCTCTACCTCGACATGAAAGGTTTGATCCAGGACAGATTGGCGGTGCCGCTAATCTTCCACGTTGCTCGAACAGCTGCGGACAGGCGACTCAACTACGACAGAGACGTCGCACACGGCAGTGCGGAGCGTCTCCGGTTCAGTAGGGCGGCAGGGAGTCGCGACATGAGGGATGTTGCTCGGCAGCACCAACAATTTTGGTGGCTGGTTGTAGGAGGAGAGGGTTCGTCGTCAAATTCCTCGGGTACATGATAGCTTCATAAGGAAGCAAAGTCGGTCGTCATCTAGTTTATTAGTCGTGGCCGACTTACATAGTTTAGGTAGGATTAGGGTAGATTTAAGGACAAAAAAAAAAATAAAAAAAAATAAAAATTATAAAAGAACAAAGAGGTGGGTAACCTTCTCTAAAAAAAAGGGGTAATCCAAAAAAAAACATATTTATGTACATATATATAGGTATAAGTAAAATTAGATAGTCTAAGTAGGTTAAGTAGGTTAAGATTTATTTTTTACGTAGTGTATAGGTTTAGTTTTAAGTTTTATATTACAACAAAAAAAGTCCAGACACTAAGTTTGTTTTTAATAAAATCTATTTTCTTAGTTTTAGTTTAATAAATGTAAAAACAAAAATAAAAGTAGAGTGTAAGAAACGTCGAAAGACATAGATTAAGTATTATGTTTAACCTAGAGTGCCCGCATGGGGCCAGTAAGTTAGAATTAGATTATCTGTAAGTTATTTAAGCTAATTTTTAAGCATTTTTTTGTCTAGCATGTAAGGATTAATGAGTTAACTGAAATAAAAATGCATTTAAACTGAAACTGAACTACACACTTCGTCCAGCGATGCTCCCATCTCTCTAACCCGTCCAAATAGTACTTGGTGCTTTTCTCTTCAAAATAATTGTTCACGAAGGTGATTGCCTCCTCATTTGACGAAAATCTCAGTCCTCCTAGCGCAGTTTTTAGATGAGGGAACAAAAGGAAGTCGCTTGGGGTTAGATCTGGTGAATAAGGCGGTTGGTCTAGGATTTCAAACCGTAATTCATGGATTTTCGCCATGACAACCGTTGAGGTGTGAGACGGCGCGTTGTCATGGTGAAACAGGATTTTCTTTTTCTGCAAATGGGGCCGTTTTTCCGCAATTTCTGCCTTCAGCTTGGCGTAGTATGCTCCTGCAATGGTTTTTCCTTTTTGAAGATAATCGATTAAGATAACTCCTTTACTATCCCAAAACACAGTCGCCATCACTTTCCCAGCCGAAAAAACAGTTTTTGCTTTTTTTGGAGCCTGCTCGCCCTTTGCAGTCCACTGTTTTGACTGAATTTTTGTTTCGGGCGTATAATGGTGTATCCAAGTTTCATCTACAGTAATTGGCGCCAAAACTCGGATTTATTGCGTCTAAACTGCGCCAACAGAGCGTTGGAAATGTTCATTCGAACACGTTGTTGGTCTAACGTAAGCAATCGCGGCACCCAACGCGCGGACAGCTTTCTCATACCTAAATCTTGATTTAATATGAAACAAACACGTTCTTTGGACATTTTTATAATCTCTACTATCTCTCTCACTTTAATTCGGCGGTCGTCTAACACCATTTGGTGAACTTTAGCAATGTTATCGTCAGTGGTTGCAGCTTTTGGACGTCCCGAGCGTTCTTCATCGCCCAAGCTCTTACGGCCACATTTAAATTCAGCTGCCCAAAATTTCACTGTGGTATATGGTGGTGTAGAGTCCCCATACATAGAGTCCAACACATTTTTGATTTGCGTAGGCGCATTGCCTTTCAAAAACAAGAATTTAATAACTGCTCGATATTCAATTTTTTCCATTTTCACAAAAAAACACTCACATCGACTCACTCAAACGACTGTCAACTAAAAACTGCGCGTCCAAAATGACTGAAACTTCGGTAAGTAACTGTCTAAAGATGCGCAACTATCATGTTATCTTTACGTTGCGGTCGGAAACTTCGTACATATATAGGAGATTTAAATATGTAAGCCTCTTGGATTTGCGGAAATCAAATATGTTGTCAAATGAAAGTTTTGTATTCAAATTTCATGCAGCATGCAGGTCTAAGTTATGTCGAATGTGCGGTTTTACTACGTAATTGATTTCTAATTTTTTGTTTAACGAGATTGATTTACACATATTGGAATAATTAGATTATTTTAGTCGGACGTACCTGGGTGAGAGATGGTATACTTATCTCCCACATTATTTCCTTGTCGATCAGCAGCGTTGTCTTTCTCTTGGATATCCTCTTGCGAATTTTTCCAGGTCTCCGGGGCTTATTCGCCTACTTTCTTGAGTTTGATTTTCTTCACCTACGCTTTGTACTTGCCTAAACGAAACCGAAAGCGCGTCACGATTTATCGATAGGTGGGATTGTTTTGCACTTTACAATTTCAGTTTTTAAAGTCACTGTGGGGCACTGGGTCTTTTACACAGGTATTGCATATGAAAGGTATTTAAAGAGTTGATGGGACATGAATTGTCACTTAAATCACGTTGGGCTCCAAAAAATGAGCAGTCAAGGGACTAGACCGTCAACCGGAGGATCTCTATTAACTCTTGCTTATCAGGACAGGAAGGTCTTGGTTGATGCGTTGACCGATTGTCAGCGCCTTGGCAACGCACACTTGGTAAAATGTTGTTGCTCCGCTCTACTCTTTCGTATCACGCAACCTGGTAGTCTAGAGCTTTGATGCACCTTAGACCATCCTATTGGGAGTTGGCTGAACAGGAAGAACGGTAGCTTCCGCCTGCTCCTCCCTTTTGGCTCTAGCGGTGACAAATGGCTTAACCTCAACGAATTTGAGGTCGTCGCACTCCTTCTCTTTCAGCAGTACTCTGTGGCCGTAACTCAAGTGGTACTGTATTGGCTTCCAATACTAGCCGTGTCCGAAAGTCATTCTTCTTTCTCAGGCAACTAAAATCACGTAAGATGTATGGTTGCCTAGAATGCAACTAGTCCAACTACATTAAGAATTTAATCTCCCCTTTAAATGTTAGATGTTACCCTTGGAGCAAAATAACCACTGAGCCAAAAAATCCTTCTTTCTCTCTTCGTCCCATTTTAATAAAAACTTAACACGTGTTCAGGCATTTTAAGTGTAGTCATACCTACTACTGCCACCCACTACCTGCCTTCCGAAAAGTTTCTGTTGCTCCATGACCGAGGATTCCAAGCTTCGGGAGAGCTTTTCCGCTTGCGTCCGTGGTCTTGAGACCAGAACTGATAGCCCAGGCGTTAAAACCCAAACTATAAACACTGAATGCTTTCCTCCTACGTCATCTACAATGTCGTCTTGCAACTTCAGGTAGACTGTCAGTGGTAGACTGGGAGGCGCGTAGCATTTATAGAAATGTGCACTCTTTATCCGTGGGGATATAAAGTGTTAGGTTGGATGGACGATTGTCTGCAGAACATAGCTCCAGCAAGTCCATATGCCTACTTTTTTCGTAATACCATATAGTTTATCGAAGTCAATTTTTTTCTGTTATGGTTTGTGCCGGAAAATTCCTTACGTCTGCGCAGTGGTTTAAGTTTTTCTTGATTATATTCAACATATGGCTATAACCATATGAACCAACAGAAATTGCTGCCACTAGCTATGTTATGGCGTTTTCTAACTTGACCGTCTTACAGATCTCTACTGATATGATTAAAAGACTTTGCCTGATTTGTGACAAGTGACTTCATTTGCAAAAATGTATCAGCTTAAATACTACGTATGTATTTTACAATTAAAATAAAAATAAATAAAAAAAAGTAAATCATGGGAATGTGGGAAATAAAAAGGTGGATGCTCTTAGCCAGACAAAATGCGACGCTTCATCTGGATTTCAGCAGATGTCAGGTGCACTTCTAGGAGACGAATGTTGGATATTTGAGTGGATATATATGGCGGTTATAGGGTGGGAAAACTGTCAGTAAGAATATATGAGTGAGTAAATTTAAGTTTCAACAATCTCCCCGCCGCGGCGTTGAGATCCCGGAGCTCAAATACTATGTTTTTCTGATTTAAATTCCTCGAATTCCTCCTTTGGTAAGAAATAAGGATTATTAGCAGCAGGACGGTAAATAGTGATAAGTATTTAATGGAGTATTGATGTATGTCATGATGTGTTATTGAATTTGGCAATACTTGATGAATTTTTGGTCAACTATTCCCTTCATTAGAAATGCGAAATCATCATCGCCGTGAATGATGAGTTCATTATCATTTTTTGTTTCTGGAAGCGTGCCTTGATGCAGTTCTATATGTGGTGGCCTTAATAGTCGACTTAAGCTGAGGGTTGGCAAAAATGATGCAGAAGTGTTCGTCGTGTAGAAATTGTGGGAAATAATAATCATACTGTGTTGTTTGATGACAGAATTTTGAGCTGATTTTAGTGGTCCTACTCCAAGTAATGGGGTGCTGAGCATTTGAAATCCACAAACCAGTAAAAGAGTTTCTTCTTGTTGAAAGGCGAATATCCAGTGATTCGGATTACGTAATGGAATCCACATTTTTCCTGGGTTGGTAGTCTTGAGAGAACAATAATTCGATAATTATTTTTGTGGTTCAGTAGATGGATTTCACACTGATTTTCCGTGGAATGAGTGTTGAAAATTGGATGCCGTTCCTTGGAGAGATATTTCCACCCATCATTTTGTAGACGTCTTTGATATTCAACTTGTGATACTGGAAAATATTGGTCTCTATATGGACTTATAGCAAGAAACGGTGTGGATGGTTGAGAAACACGAAAGAGTTGTTGTGTTGAACTGGTAATGGTATCAGTTTGAAAAGCAGAAACACCTGACTGCCTACTAGTGGATGTGATGAGAAAGTGACAAGAGCCTTTACATTTAATAGCTCGTATAGTTTAGGTAGATTGTATTCATCGTATCCAGGAAGTGTTAAGCTGGTTGGTATATCTTTCCGAATTTAGTTGATTTCATTCTAAAGCTGTCTTGGTGATAGGATTAGCGAACTGATTCTACCTTGATGGGTGTCCGTAATGGGTTCCAGATGTAATAGTTGAGTTCGCTGTAAATTGTCTATAAGTTTAGACACGTAAATAGTGACGGAGTTGAACACTTGTGATTGCATAACTGTCTAGTTTAGGTAGTCGATAACGTGATTAGCCTGGGTCAGCTGTTGTTTTATTACAATAAATTGTGCCTTAATTGATGTCATAGGTTTATTGGAAACATTGGATGTTGATTCAATAATAGATTTTTGGTGTCTGCTCAATGCTAGGAAGTGGTTTTCGTTAATGTTTGCCTTTGTCTTGATCAAGAAGACCAAACAGTTGGTTTGCGACGGTGCCAATGAAATCGAACGGGGATCGTCTTTTGCGCATGACCAGTCCATTTCTATGTTTTAAAACTTCGTTTAAACTATCAGTTTCTTGCAACTGTTGTTCTAGTTGTAGTATAATTGGGGTACATACAATATGTTGTTCGGCTGAAGTTGTACGATTTCGCATTTTTGTTTCAATCGGTTAACGCCTTCTTTTAGGCCTTCATACTCCTGCCAATAGTTAGAAATTTTGAAATAAACGAAGGGATTCCAGTCATTAGTGATGAGGCTTGCTTCAGCCAGGTCTTCAAAGTATATCCTAGGGTTGTCTGTAAATTTGTTAATTTCTACTGCACTTGGTGTTGTTGTTTGGTCCAATATCATTCCAATCAGTAATGCAATAACTATCAGTGTTTTTAGTGGATTTACTTTTACCTTTTGTTTCGGAGAAGCGTCTGGGTGTTTTCGTTTGGGGGTTGGAGTATCAGAGGTAGGATTTCAAAGGCAGGGGGCAAACTTTAGCAATGGATCTGTGGTAAATTCTTCTTGAGTTAATGATACACCAGCAAATACTCGTGTCATGTGGTATTTGGCGGACTTAACAGCAGCTTCACATAAACCTCCAAAATATGAGGAACTTGGTGGAACCGGTTTCCAGTCCATATACTTCTCGGCAAAGTTCTTTCTAATGGATGCTGTTCGTTCCTCAGTAAAGACCTTTGAAGAGAATTCTTTGGGTTCATCCCAATGTAATGCTTATGGACCAGCATGCAGACCATCGAAGTGCAATTGTGTCATTAATAATTTCGTGAAAATGTGTAAGCTTGAGAAAAGCATTTGTTGTTTTGCTTCATGTGGGAGTGCGAAGCTTCTAGTCGACCTCTCCTACTCTAATAATGTTTTTGTCATCCAGGAAAGGTGGCAACGAGCTTAGACGACTTTTTTCGGACACATATCTTGTTTTCATGAGTAATTTAAGATCTTTTGGAAATGCTGTTCTTTGCAGATATTTAACTATAACTGTTTTTGCTGCGTTGAGCTCCTGCATTGAGAGAACATTGTCCAGAAGTCTATATCCTCTTGCCCTTTTTAAGTTACTAACAAAGCCTATGAGGTATACCCGTTCGGAACGAATTTCTATGATTAATGCACTCAAGAAAGCGATAGTTTGTGTTCTCCGCCGCTAAAATAGTCTTCACTATTTTCAGGTATCTCACCTTCCTTTGCTAGTCCTGGTTGTGACGGCCAGTAAGACCGAGATTTTCGGAAAAATTCTGGTCGCTAAAACCATATCTTTGACTTTAGCAATTGTTGTGGAAACATGCTCCGAGGCAAAAATCAGCAGGATTGAGATTGGTATTGCAACGTTTGCAAAGAGAATTGTGTGTGTATCCATGCTAATACAAATCGCGGATCCGTTCAAAAAGTTGTTTCCTTGATATCAATTGGTAGGCTTTGCTTCACGTACTTTACTAATTGTGTCATCAAGTTGCATTTGCCAACATTCATTAGACGTCGAGGTGCCTTTAGGTTGTTAAGCTGGATTAGAGCTTTTCTGAAGGTCATTCATTTTGTGTGCATCTCCATAGGTAATGCAGCATCAAAGTCAATTTTGGAAATCCATAGTTCTTGGATAAGAATTTTAGTGGGTATCGCTACTGGACTCACAATGCTTATTGGGTCGAAAATATGGGTATGGTATGGTATGAACCAAATCTTGAAAATATTTTATTGCCAGATAAAGTGCAGATTTGGTTCCATACGTTACGGTGTTGAGATGGTACACCTTTAGTAGTTGATCAGTAGATTCCCTCCAAATTATACGCTGGAACCGTTTGCTGTAGTCATACACTAATGTTTGGCAGTACATTTTAGATATATCGACGGTGAATACATATGTATGGACTCTGAAACGTGAAAGTATAGGGAGTATGTCATTCTGTAGGACTGGTCCGGTATGTAAAATCTCAAAAAGTTCCCGCACCACACCACCGTGTGGCGCTCCCATTGTTCCGATTTGAGTTCTGTTTTTTTTGTTAAGTTCGTAAATCTGTTGTTGATATTCCTTCTAAATCTTAGCATCATAGCTTGACATTTGCAAAACTTACGTAGCCAAGAGTACATCTATCTCTGTGTATATTGGCGATTTTTTACAATTTTAGAAATGGATTTAAATTTGCAACAACGAACTTGTGTTAAATTTTGCGTAAAAAACGGATTTAATGGTGCGCGAACGTTGGAAATGTTGGAAAAGTGGCACAAGTGGTCGTGAGTCAATCGAAGATGATGAACGCAGTGGCAGGCCGTCGCCATCGAAAACCGACGAAAACATTGATGAAGTAAAAGAAATGTTGGTCAATAACCATCAGAGAGATAGCGGAGGACTTGAACATTGCCTATAGATCCGTCCAAAATATTTTGGTTAATGATTTGAATTTCCGTCGTGTAGCAGCAAAGTTGGTGCCAAAAGACCTCAATTTCATGCAAAAAAGATATGATTTGCGAGGCTGAATCCGATCCCACATTCATCAAAAGGATCATTACTGGTGACGAGACGTGGGTTTATGAGTACGGCACGCAATCCAGACATCAGACAAGTGAATGGCGTTCCATATGAGCCGAGACCAAAAAAAACACGTCGTTTTCAGTCAAAAAAGAAGGCAATGCTCACGGTTTTCATGGATTACTCGTACAACGGTGTAGTGCATCATGAATTCTTGCCAGAAGGCCAGACAGTAAACAAAGAGTATTATTTGGGCGTTATGAGACGTTTGCGTGAAGCAATTCGCCGAAAGAGACTAAAATTGTGGGCAGAAAACTCCTGGATTTTGCACCATGATAACGCACCGTCGCACAGTGCCATCATTATTCGTAATTTTTTGACGAAAAATGCAACAAATACCATGCAACAGCCACCAAATTCATCTGATTTGGCTCCCTGTGACTTCTTTCTGTTCAATCGAGTTAAAAAAAACACTACGGGGAACGCGTTTCAGCAGCTGAGAGGAATTAATGGAAAAATCGCAGGAAGCACTGATGGACATACCGAAAATCGAATATAAAAAATGTTTCGAGGATTGGATCAAGCGCTGGCATAAGTGTGTTGCAGTCAATGGGGAGTAATTTGAAGGGGACAATATAGATTTAGATGAATAAACTTGTATTTTTAATTTTCTGAATATATTCCGGAAAATTTTTGATCAAGGTGATTTGAAAATCCGTCGAACACTATTCGTAACTTAGTTGATCTGCTTTCTGGGCAAAGAACACTATGATGTGGTAAAAAGAAATGTATGGCCTAAATTGATATTAACGTGTAACTAATCTCTTCAATGTGACATAACTCCATGTATTCTTTCATGAATTCAAAGTACTGTTGACGAATCACCGGCAATTTTTGGAGCCTTGTCTCCAAGCTCAGGAATCTTCGAGCAGCTATGTTCCTTGATTTTCCGAGGCTAGATGGTCTATTTTTAAAAGGCAGCGTTACGATATAACGACCTGAATCTGTTCTGAATCTGTTCTTGTTGTAGATGCAGTAAAGTTCTGCTCGCATTGCCTTCTTAGTAAATTGTCTAGTGTTGGTTGCTGAAGCAGATGGGGCTTCCTCTAAGCTCCAAAATCATTCAACAAGATTGTCCAGGCTGGTGGTATTCATGCCGATACCACAAATTAGTATTGAGCGTACTTCAAATGACGTCTTTTGAACGACTACCTATTCAAGTAATGTATTCTGTAATATCGATCCCCGCAATTGACCTTAATTTGACCTACCACCAGGGGCTCTGGATAAAGTTCTGCGCGGATGAGGATATCAACATCTTGAGATTGGTAAAAAGTTTGGTCTGCCAATCGACTACTGTCGATATATTGCCTTGGTTGCCGGGAAGTTATGATTTTTAAGACATAAACTTGTAAATTCGTGCTATAACTCGTTACGTGAGATAGAGGACAAACATTTACTTTCTTACTGATTTGTATTGGCGTATTTTCCACTCTAAAAACTTACAATGATTCATCCTTCGAAGTCAGTTCCAGCTGATTTGCTGACTCATTTGAGTGGACCTTGCGCAGCAATTTGAGGTTGAATTTCGAGTGTCTGGATGTGGAGCAGGGTGTGATGAAATTTGTCGCATTTAGTGCAATGTCCCGAAGTACAGTTTGAGGTCTGATGACATAAAGAATTGATGCATATTCTGAAAGCCTTTGTTTAAATCTTTCCTTTGGGGAGAGCTGCAGAAACTTCGGACATTTGAAGATGGAATGACTTTATTGATCACAATAGGCAAATCTATGTATCGTGCTCTCTTGCAGCTGCGAGTGATACACGATTTGATCATTTTATATCGTTTGTATTTTTTTTATACATCTTCATACCCAGTGCGTCCAATGATTGGAATCTTGTCTCCAAAAATGAAAGGTAAGTCAGGTAAGCTGGGAAATGCTTTCGGTTGCTTAAGGGATTGTTTCCAAATAGTCAGTGCGCGTTTATCTAACTTCCTGAGCAGAATATTCATTAAAAGTGGAAGTCAATTTGTGACGTCAATCAAAGGTATTCTTGTGTAGTGTCATGTAGCGCTTCAATTTAATTTGCTCTGGTTCTAGATTAGGTTGCGCCAGTAGCCTATTTACCAAGGCTGTTACCAAGAGTCGGGTATTTTCATACCGCTCTGTTATTACCTTCCATGGAGCCTTATAATTTGCGTCAGAAGTTGTAAAGTGACGAATCAATTTGTATGCTTCTTCAGTGAGCGTTGTCTTCAAATAGAACAACTTTTGGCAGTTAACGATTTGCTGATTATGTACTAGTTCAGTGAACAAATCACTATACTGCCTCCATTTTAAATAGCTCCGTCGAATTTTGGCAGAGTGATCTCTAGCAAATTTAGTGCTGCATTGGATATATTCGTAACGGAAGTGGGTGCTATTACTTGGGATATATTCGGTTGATTCGTCAACTTTTCCACCTTCCGGTTACTTACTACGTCCTTTAATTTTAGGTATTCTTCCATCTGGTAGCCATTTTCAAGCGGATCCTCCACCAGTTCTGCGAGCATTTGATGCATTATCTCACAATGTTTGTTCAAAATGTTTATTTTAAGGTGACAGAATGCAGAGCTCTAAGTTACCACTGAAACTTCTTTGATATTGATAAAGAAACATTGTAATTCTTGTGCGCTTTAATTTGGTCGTCGAAGGATTTTGACAACTTCTGTTCTTGCTTCCAAAGATTGTGTACCCTAGATCCCAAAAACTACCGATTCAAGATTTGAAACCTTTTCGTCACCCTCAAATTCCTCTAATCCTGAAACAATGAACAGTAATCAATTAGAGCAAGATCCGAGCATATTAACTAACGACATGAAAATATTCAATTCATTAAGAATTCCGGATGCCATCAAGGATCTACCGAAATTTGACGGCAACCAAAGACTTTTATATGAGTTCCTCAGTAATGTAGAGGAAATCCTCCTCTATATTAAAGGAACCGATAACACCCCATACGAGAAAATTTTGTTGAGAGTCATACGCAATACAATTGAGAGTCAAGTCAATGAGATTCTCAATATGTATGGAACTCCTCTCAACTGGCATGATATCAAAAAGAGTCTCATCCTACATTATTCCGACAAACGTACGGAAACGTCCCTGATAAAAGATCTGCACTGATTAAAACAGCTCAACAAAACGGTTGAATCTTTTTAGAAATAAAACTACAATCAGTTCTTTGAAATAATGTGCTGATCCACGAGGATGACAACAATGTCATCAAAGCCAAACGGACCTCAATTCAGAAATGTGCCTCAACTCATTTCTCAGCGGACTCAATGAGCCTCTAGGATCCAGAGTCAGAGCTATGCAGCCAGACTGTATGGCCGTAGCACTGACTCAGTACATTAAAAAACAAAATATTTCGTGCCAAAAGTATACTCAAAACCCAAAAAATTACAGGCCTCATCAATACAAACCCTGTAGTCCCGGACAAGACAGAACTTATTCAAGAAATGCATCTCCAGGCCCATCCCCACACGAAAGAAACCAAATCAGACCTTCCAACTCAACAAACCCAGATACTAGAACAAACCCAAACACACAGAATAGGGACCCCAGATACCAAAGACAAACAGGGCATACCCAAGCTGATCCAAACCTGACAAGACATCACCCACAAGCCCTAGTCAGCAAACCAGAAACGCTAGAAACGCTTCCTAGAAATGCATAATTCAGAAGATAATAATTATCAACAGTTTGACAGTTTTTTCGAGCATGACCCAACTGAGAAAAGTTTTCCCAAACAAGCCTCCAACAAGCCACAGGATACATAGATCGAAAGAAACATCCGGCAATCTTGCCATACATAAATATTTCGTCACCCTTCGGCCGATCCCTGCGATTCCTTCTAGACCTTAGGGCTTCGACATCATTCATAAACCTCGAATTTACACCAAAAGATAGGCAGACTAACTGTGAGACAATTACCATTACCACAGTATTCAAAAAATACCAGTTGAACAAAGAATCGATTATCCCCATTTTTACAGAATCCAATCAACCATGTTCCTTAAATTTGCTGATATTCAAATTCCACCATTACTTTGAAGGATTACTGGGTATTGACGCACTAAAGCTAAGCTTGATAACGAAAACGATCAATGACTGTGACAGATGTAAGATCTTTAAATACGATAGAAACCCAGCTAAGCCCCATTTTGAGAAACCCGAAATTCCACGAAAACCACAAGAAATTATCCATATACAACAACATTATCCTTACATTAATAGATAAATTCTCTAAATTCGCTTTCGGATATACTCTAAGTTGTAGAAGCATCATAACCACCTTAAGTGGCATAAAGAAGAACATCAGCCTTTACGCCATCCCAACAAAAAGTGTATGTGATCAAGGATCAGAATTTGTAGCCAATATTTCCAAAGATTTCTGTAAGCAATATAAAATAATCTTGCACTACACATCTTTCCAACAAACCAGTAGCAATGGTCCAGTAGAAAGATTAAACTCAACCCTTACAGAAAAATATAGACTTATTCTATCAAAAAGACGAGAACAGAGAGAGAACACTCTCCAACAAATCACACCCCTTACGAACTATTCTTTGCCCGGTCATACAGGTTTAGGAAAACCCTTAATTTCTCAAACGTACACGAGTACCTTGAAATGCTAAACGAAAAATTCAGGAAAAAGTAAAAAATATTACCGACGCGAAGATAGAAAAATTAAACAAATCGAGAGGAACCCCGGAAGAAGTAGTTGAATGCAAACCAGTCTTTAACAAAGAAACTTATTGCGTCTAACTTCTCTTAACACCAAGATTCTCAAAACATATAGGAAATAAGAAAATAACAATCACTACAAATGAAAACAAAAAGATCCGTAAATGTAAATTACAGAAAAGCATAAAAGAAAAAAAAATAAAAATAAAAAAAAAATTAATAATAATAACAGTGAAAAAAAATATGAATATACCATATATTAAATTTTAAGCATAAATTAAGTTACAATACTCACTTAACATTTAGCATTGATCCCCGTCCACTAACCCTTCCCAAATTACAATACTAAAACATGCAACCACCTTCTCCCGCTTCCTAACCTACAATATGCCGCTCGCTGACACCTAACGAATAGAAATTTTCAACATTGCCAAAGAGCATAGCATATTACCCCTCCGACTAGGACTATCTAAATACATCACTAGCTTCTCTGCAATTATGTTAATAACAGGGAATATGGATGCACAAGATGCAATCAAACTTGATTTCCTTATCACAATACATGTTACTAACGAAATCCACCACAAACCCAACTACACTTCAGGTCAACTCATAATACCTTCTAATTCTGAAATATTATTAGAAACTTCCCGTCAATAAGGAAAATGGTAATACGAGTATTTATATCAACACAACAGAACTAAACCCATATCTGTACGTAAGTCAAGGCCTAAACGACGCCGAGAGCTGGTACAGCACACCTGAACTAGTAAACCCAACCCCTAAATGGTGAACCTTATGATCCTATTAATTTCATCGAGATAAATAACTTCAGCGGCGAAACCGAGGACCATGAACTTACATTTGTAAATGACTTAATCAGAACAAACCATCTGAACGCAGAAGAACGCAAAAAACTTCGTAAACTTGGTGGAAACTACAGTGAAATACTGTATAGAGAGGGGGAAACACGCTCCTTTACGAATATGATTAAGCATTATATAAAAAGCACAGACGAAATACCAACCCAAATCACTAGCATGTTACTCGTAGATCAAAGAATCATCAGACATATGTTAGTTACTCTCCATGGAGCTCTCCAGTTTGGATTGTCTCAAAGAAACAAGATGCCAGCGGACGTAGAAAATGGAGATTGGTCATTGACTATCGGAAAGTCAATGATAAAACAATGTCCGATAGATATCCCATTCTGAATACTTCAGTAATACTGGATGAATTAGGCAAATGTCTATATTTTACAACGCTTGATGTAGAAATGAACCCAAAACACGTAGAAAAAATGGCGTTCACAGTTCAAGGAGGCCATTACGAATTCGTAAGAATGCCATTTGGTTCTCCTTCAACCTTTCAAAGGGTAATGGACAATCTCCTGAAGGAACTCATTGGAAAAGTTTGCTTAGTTTACATAGACGACATTATCATATACTCCACATCCCTGCAAGAATACCGAGAAAGTATAGAATTGGTATTCAAAAAACTAAACTTTAAAATTCAGTTAGACAAGTGTGAGTTCCTCAAAAATACGCAAATAAAATTAGAAGAGAACATGACACACTTACAGACATACGAGGGGCGTTCAATATATTCTCGGTATCGATATGAAGGAAAATGCGAATTCAATTTAAATTGTTTTTATTTTTCAATATGATCTCCCCTAACATCAATGCATTTGTTACATCTTGAGATAAGCTTTTTTAAACCCTCAAAATAATAAATTTCCTCTTTCTCTGCAAAATACCGACTTGAGTTCTTCATCATCCGAAAATCTTTTTCCACGAAGACATTTTTTCAAATCCGGAAACAGGAAATAATCACTAGGGGCAAGGTCTGGACTATTGGGTGGGTGTTGGATTTCTTCGAAACCACAATCTCGCGCAGCAGCCTTGGAAGCTCGCGCCGTGTGAACAGGAGCGTTGTCATGAAGAAGCAACACACCCGCTGCGAGTTTACCCCGTCTTTTCTTTTTAATTTCCTCCCGCAAATTATGCAAAGTGGAAGCGTAGGATGTGGCGTTGATGGTTTCACCTTTTTTTTTGTACTCAATGAGCAAGATTCCCTTTGAGTCCCAAAAAACTGTGGCCATGAGCTTTCGGGCAGACGGAGTGACTTTGAACTTCTTCGGGGGGTCTGTTCCTTTTTTATGCCACTGCATGGACTCTTGTTTGCTTTCAGGGTCATAGTGGTGGACCCATGTTTCGTCCCCAGTAACAATTCGATCCATAACACCGTCCGCGTTCTCACTACACATCTCCAAAAGCTCTCTACAGCATGCGATTCTCACTTTTTATCTGAGGCGCTGTGAGCATTCGTGGCACCCACCTTGCACTGACCTTTGAAAGGTTAAGATGGTCATGCAGAATGGTGTGAATGGTACCAATTGAAAGCTTGGTGATCTCTGCCATCATTTTCACCTTTATTCGGGCATCCTCAAGAACAAGTTTTTCGACTTCTTTGATGCTTTCTCCCGTACAAGCAGTAGCCGGGGCGCCGGAGCGGGGGTCGTCTTCAATGCTCTCTCTGCCTCTCTTGAACTCACTTGACCACTTTTTCACAATTGATAATGAAGGTGCGGAACCCTGGTAAACAGCCACCATCTCTTCATGAATAGTTTTTTGACTTTTTCCTTGCTTAGTGAGAAATTTAATTACAGCGCGATGCTCAATTTTCACCATCATCGCCTCAGTTGCCATTATGATTCTGTTTAACTAGAGATAAAACGCGAATTAATAATCACATTTATATTAAATTTTACATGAATGCACCAAAATAATAGTGTTACTTGACAAATAAGTCAATTTATATATGCAACCACAGCTTCACCCCGATACCGAGAATATCTTGAACGCCCCTCGTACAATATTTTAACCAGCTCAATTTCAATATCGGCCTATTAATTAATCACCCTCAAATATAGCATAAGCAATAGTCCTTAGCAAACTAAATTTCATTCCCAAACTCTTATTAACTTAAAAAATAAACTAGCTGAACAAAATGATACCATTAATGCACTTGAGCAAAGCTATGAATTTCTAGGGCTTCAAGCCTATTGTAATAGATAAAATATTATATTTAACATCCGTATACTTATAATGTCAAAAGAAAAATACCATATGTACCATTGCATCGTTTCTAATTACATGACCCCCACCTTATCTGTTTGATTGGCATTAGTAAGTGAGAATTTATGTGTAAGCGAGTATGTTTATGTGTGTACTTATATATGTGTTGGTTGAGTACGTATATGCGCATGAGTGAGTATGCCTAAGAATGGATTTGTGTATTATGTTTGTGTTCAGTGTTCAGTGTTTGTAAGTATTCTACCCATATAGAGGGTATATAGAGGCGTTTAAGTGTCAGTATGGGAGATTGTGTGCGAAAACTTGCGGTTTTGTAAATGAATGTGCCTGAAATGTAAATGTTTGTGTCGTTTTGCTGTATTAAAGCATGTACCGGTGGTCACAGCATGGTACTTCGGTTGCGTAAGCGTATTGTCGGGAGTGGATGCTTCTTCCAGTATTCCCCAAAGAGTTTCTCTTTGAAACTGGAGTCTTGGGCAGTGGAAGAATACGTGACCCAAGTCTTCAGTAGTATCACTACAAAAATGGGACTCATCGTTTTTAAAGCTGTATAAATGCGACCAGAAACCGGTATGTCATGTTAGAAATTGTATTATGTATATAGAAATTACCTTCTCCATGTTTGCGGTTTATCCCAGTCTCAATAGTCGGAACAAGGAGAAAGTCAATCGGCCTTTACTTGAGTGTTAAGTTCGGCCTTTTCACGGGAGTCTCCAGTGTTGTTGTCACTGTCTTAAACTTGTGTTTTTTTTCATTGCATCGGCGTCATTATGCGGAAACCGCCATTCTTGTCTGTTTCTTACGAAATCTGCTGCTCTTCTGCAAGTATGTATATCAATTGAGTGTCGACCCATAAAGCACTACTGACGTAACTACTTTAGCTGGAAGAAGTCTATCTCGATCCTGCTATATTCAGAATTATAAGCATTATGGAGGCACTCACCCGCGAAGAGTTGAAACTCACAAATTTCAGATATTCCTTTAAACAATCTTGAGTCAAGCATGATACCAAGGTATTTTATTACTGACTTACTATTTTGTGTTCACCTGCTATGAGCACAATGGTTTCTTTTCGTTTTCTACTTGTAGTAATAGCCCACGACTTAACCTTTGCGTATTAGAACAATATGAAGAATTCCATCATACATTACATTCCATAGTACCGGCCCCAAGACCGAACTTGTGACCGTGTACTCCATCAAACCATAGTAACACTCTCTTTCGGAAGTAGTTTTCCACCGCATTTCGGATGTAAATTGGCACTCTCATGTTTCGTAGCACTTCTAGAATATGTTCCCAACTCGGGGTGTTGAAAGCGTTTTTAACGTCCAGTGTTATGACACAGCAGTAATGTTTTCTACCTTCTTTCTTTAGCGGCATCAATAGTTAGGCGTACCTTTCGAAAACCTTCTGCATCTTCAATGGCTGCTTCTAATCTGTTAGAAATTACTTTACGCTCCAGTACTTTTCCCGCCGGACTTAGCATTTATAGTGGACGAGGGGTCTCCTGCGGGTTTTCGTTCTTTTGGTAGTAATATGAGCTTCTATTTCTTCCATTGGTTGTGAAAGACTCCTTCCCTCAAACAACCGTTACAAATGTATTCGTTCTGGCTTTGACCGTTTCTTTAAAGGCTATATTTGGTCTGGCATCTGGTCCAGAGGCCTCTTTGTTAGCAAATCGGTTGTAGGAGCCAAGTATTTCTTCGACTGCGGCTCAAGGAATTTGTTGTTGGTGTGCGAATAGCTCCTTGTTTGCTTTGTCTTGGGGAAAAGCCTTCCACTATTTTCTGCAATACATTTGCGCAAGTAGAAGGTGGAACTCGGAAGGCGTCTAATTTCTTCATTACCACTTGGTGGGCCCTCCTCCAAGGTGGGTTAGTTCTCTTCCCTCTAATTTATACATATGCAGGCGTTCAGTAAAATTGCTTTTTTTACGTCATTGCTTCAAACGTTTGCTCATTTGTAAATAAATCTGAATCTTTGTTCTCAGATGTAATAATGATCTTTCTGGGCTGAGCCGTGATGCCTAAAATGGCCAAGTATTCTCTAGATTAGTAGCAGGAGAGTTATGGTTTCCCACGGTCCCAAATCTTTGCCCGTAGGATAGGAAGTGGGCTAGCACATAGTTGAACGTCTGACGTAGACAGTTCAGTGGGGGTTTCTGTGGTCTTTTAGAAACACCCACCATATCTACGGATGTTATTGATTGTTCACAACTTGTGACCGCCACAGTAGATCTTCCAATCTACAAACATCCAAAAACATTTTACACATTCCTCCACAACGAATTTCTATAACCGATGATGCAATTCTCCTGGCGGATGTAAATAAATAACAAATTAAGGATTGAAAAGTTCAAATAAAAAGTGTGAATACATAGAAAAGCGGTTTATTCCTATTAAACTTGTCCATAGATGAACTAATATAGCTAGATAGAAAACTTTCCAGATTTTGGCCGTTCTAAAACCCGATTCGCATTATCCGTATCCGTGTGAACCTGGCTGTGAATATGTGTGAATTGTCAGTGCCAATTTCCCTCACGCTTTACACAAGAATGTCATCCATGTTGCACATATATTGACCTTTACGTGTACATAAATTGGTGTCATTTATGTACACGTAAAGGTCAATATACAGTGGATTTGTGAGCAGTTTAGGGGATTGCAAAATTAGTAGTAAAATTTGCCGTCTATGTTAGTTCATTTATGGTCTTGTTCAAGTCATCACAGCGATCAGACATATTAAATAAAGTATCGTTTGTTGTTTTGAAGGATTCTGTTTTTTTTGGTTTTTAGTAGTCGTGGCAAACTCATTACCCACATATCTAAACAAAGACGTTTAGACTTTTACCATTGAAAACTGTATGAAGGATACTCCATTCCATGGAGTTTTTGGTTTCATTGGGTTTTTTTTTTGATTGGTAGGTGCTTCGGGAACCGATTTTTCAGAATGCAAAGACAACTGTATACGTAAGCATAAGACTGTTAATTGAGCTTGTCGAAACTGTTGAAAAAATTCATATTTTTTTGTTACAATCAGATTCTTCAAAATTTTCAGATGATTTCCTAAGAACACTAATCTGTGCTGGATGTAACGTAAAAATGTACAAAACAATGTATAGTAGTACGACTATGTATTTGTTAGTACCTAGTTTGTTTATTGCAATTCACGACTTAATGTAATTGTACTCTTAGACAACAAATGAGTTCTTTTATTTTTCCCAACGTTTGGTTGATTCGTAAGTGACCTAAACGGATAGGGTTTCTGATATAGTGTAGAAGTTTAAAAAGTAGGTAGTGTTAAACGATCGAATTACTACTACTGAAGTGCTCTTGCTCCGGATTCCATTCACAGTTGGGTTTCTATTGAATGAATAGCCACTTTTAAAAAAATATCCTAAGAACTTTGTAAAGGTACACATATTTTCCCGGAAGAATCTTTGAGATTGTAAAAAGTAAAAAACTGTTTTCCAGGCACCTCTTTCTTCAAATCAATCTAATGATATGCTTTTATGTGGCCCTCTCCAACAGACTAAACATATTGCAACTTGGATTGCACAAGCCCATAATAAACAGTTTCTAATACTTTTCTGGAACAAAATTGCCTCAGATGGTATATTATTGTTGTCTTAAGTAAATAAGATCTAACAGTTGCTTAAATTCGTTCTGCTCTCTATTTCCAAAACTTAGTACTTAACAGTATTTCTCACACAATATTGAAGCATTGATGTGAGTAGCTTTTTTCTGCATTATGTATATGTATGTTGTGAGAGCAGACGTACTATTACAAGCAATAGAACTACCTAAAATATGCTGGCAAAAGTTGCTATGAAATATCATAGGAAGAAATTGATTAATAGGTGGTGTTAGAATAAAGAATATAATAGTAGTCTTATCACTTATAACTAATTTATGCATGGAATGTCTTAAAGGTTCTAAATCAAGAGTTACATATATTGGCAACTAAGTCGGTGCAGAGTTAGTTAAAAAAGAATAAGCTGTGTCACCATCAAATCCGGTTTGTGTGCAACACAGATTAAGTTTGAAAATAGAATTAACATAACATAAACCTACGCCCTGTCCAAGAACTGAACCTTGAGGAAAGTCAATTGTGATATAAGTAATTTTTTACCTTAATAACTTGCTTCCGGTTGCTTACATATTAAACTAATTGAACATAAAGCCTCGAAGCCTACTTTTCTAACTTTCACAATTAAAGAGAATGATCCACAGTGTCAAACGCCTTTGTCAATAAAAAGTGCAGCTGTCAGATTTTTATTATTAAGACTTTGATAATTGAAACTCTGTAGATTTTCTAGATCGACATCCAAATTAGCTCTGACTAAAAAAATGTGTTTTATCTAGAAAATCTATGATTCTTGTCTTCACAAGTTTTTCAAAGATTTTAGAAAAAAATATTAGAAGAGGTATTGAATTTTTTTTTTGTCATCTTTTTTAAATATCGGTATGGCCACTACAGTTTTTACAGCATATTTCATTGAAGCACTCTGTGATAATGGTTTTCCGACACGGGAACATTCGACATACAGTTGACCGTGTGAAAAACATTCATTTTCCAGATTCAGGCCACAAAATATAATGATTGGCCTTGTGATTTATTTATTGTCATGGCGAGTGCAAGACGAATTGGAAATTGGTTTCGCCTAAACTCGGATGGCTTATCAGTTGGGATCATTGGAATTCTCGGAATGATAACTTCCTCACCTTTGAACTTTCCTTTTAGTACTCTCGCGTGAATCACATTGCTCATGAGTTTTATGACCGCTAAACGCGTTCCGTTGCATAATTTTGGTTGATTGAGATAGAAAAGCATGATGACGACTAAACCAACCTTCAATTGTAAATTGTGCGGTGGCAAGCCAGACACATCCAATGAATTCAAAAACTCAGTTGGATAGTTGGTTGCTTCGTCTTTGTTTGTTACACAGTCGATAGATTTGAAGGAATGCAGAGAACCAACGATTTGATTTTGAATTGTGCAGTTTAAGTGATCCACATCCTTGTTCTTTGCCACTAACCTGTTCACCTGTTCACTCAACCAATCGTAGTTTTTTTGGTTAACAATGATGTTCGGAAACACTTTGTTGATGAGCTCCTCTTTCGTTGAAACGAAATTGCAAAAATTCGGCGGGAACGAAATCAATCCATTCTATGCGTCGGCAGGAACACGACCATTACCGATAGTTAGCAGTTAATTGCAGGACACTTCGGCAGGTGGATCGTTTAGCAATGCAACTCGCATGTTTGTGATCAGCTGAAATTTCTTCACATAACGCCACAATGTCGATGATTTGAGGCAAGCATTGATCTCATCGGCAGCGGTCGATGTTGGTATTACTGGTAGTGTTTGCCGGAAATCGCCTGGGAATAAATTAATGCACCCCCAAAACGTCTTGCGTCATTACGCAGATCTTTCATAGTGCGATTCAGAGCTTCTAACGCATAAACATGCGACATTGTGCATTCGTCCCAGATAATGATTTTGCTTGCTACCACAACGTTGGCCATTGCTGAATGTTTCGCTATGTTACATGTTGGTTCTTCAACCGCTTGAAGAATGGCAATGGCAATTTCAATGCGGAATGAGCGGTTCGGCAACCGTCCAACACCGTATCCGCTATTCCAGAAAAAGCAATTTCTACTGCAATTTCTGATCTTGCACGAACTGTAGCCAAAATCAATGATATGATCAATGTCTTGCCAGTGCCACCAGGCGCATCAAGGAAAAACATGCCAACATTTCCATTTCCATCATCAACATATCGTACACTTCTTTTTGTTGGGGATTCAACATTCGTTCGAACCAATTGGCTTAATGCATTTGTGTTCGTATTCACGTTGAAGTTATAAATTCTTTTGATAAATGAAATAAAAAAATTTATTTCTGAGACAAGTGTCTCGCTTTATTGCCCACTTAAATCTAATTACAATTTTAACGTTTAGTTCCATTTATTGAATTTAATGTGGGAAAATGTATAACAAATTTGTGGGAATGGGTTATGGAATTTACAATGACTAAGCAAATATGTTGCAGTCGGATATTCGATCCGTATCCGCTGCAGTTCACAGGTTGCTAGCGCGTATGCTGGCTTAGCTATCTTGATGTTTCAGCTTTGCCGGCGCGTGTGCTGACCAATGCTTGTTTGATGTGATAACTTTCACGCTGCAATTCTCGTTCAAAAGCGTCGTTTATTCGACGATCTGGCGATGGCATTCCTAGCCTGACTAACAAACTGCCGTACATGAGGTAACATATGTCTTCTATCAAAACCAAAGCCTGGTTGTGTATCTCTTCATTCATCTCAAGATGGGGAGTCTCTGGACGCGAACTCAATGCAAAATGTCTTCTGACATGTCATCCTTGTACTTATTCCACAATTCACGTGGATTCGATGGAAAACATGTGGAAATAATGATCGCAAATAATGTGCGTATCTGACTTGGAGATGCGGAAACAGTTGCTTCAGCGACTGTCGTGTCCCAATGCGTATCATTTTCACGCAAATTGAGCTCCTGATATGTAGCACGAAATGGCAACACTACACCATTGACAGTTCGAAGTGATTCAAATGATGTCTCCAGCAATTGTCGCAAGTAAAAGCATTCATCATTCTTCGGATGAACTGTATAAATACCGTCAAGCGCTTCAGTAGAACACACATCCGGATGATCAGGAACTACATCGCCTTGCTTTCGACTTTGAAATTTCTTCGATGAAGCATTTCAAGTGTAATAACGCCGCATCTCTGAATAAAGTAACGGATTATTTTGGCAAACCGAGAAGAAACTGGTCAATATTGTCGCTCGCTTTTGAGCACGTTGAGCGGCATTTGCTGCAGTGAAATGAACTCGTTGACCGTTCTCCAGATGCACCGCAAATGTGTAACAGTCGGATAGCTTTCGTGAATGAGAAATGAGAATATACGCCAAATCGCCTCATTGCAGCTTACGTATCTACGTTAGTCGATGTTAGTTGATAGCGAGTGATTGGGATCAGGAGCTTGAAGACCAAAAGCCACGAACCTTTCGTGACATACATATTTGCAGATGGACTTGATGGACTTCACTGAGTTATAATACTCCACGATACAATGCACCTTGAATATTTTGGAAAGAAGTGGCGAATACGGAACAACCCAAGAGTTGTCGACCACGAACTCATTTCCTTGCTCTACCGCCATCATTAGATGATCGACGCCGATACAGTGGATAACCATCGTTGCCAATGATGGTCTCATCAGTCAAATTTCGTAGATAATGCTTGAAATACTTACCGTCGACCATTCACATTGATTGCGGGTTAATGACGTCACACGGACCATGAATCATGTTTATAATTTCGACATCATGCAAGTCTGGATCGGTTTCGGGATCAGGAATCTCGGTGCATATGATGTCATCAATTTGGTCTGGTTGCATTCTTTCGATTAACCAAATGAGAATGTGCGCACGCGGCAAGCCTCTTTTTTGCCATTCAATCGAATACATCCAACACTGAGTATCCCCAAAGACACGATGCTTAACAATATAGTCCATCAACGACCAGATTTTTTGCCTGAATATACGTGCGGTGATATCGTGTCGATCACTTGATGTTTGGCCAGGAAGCAGTAGATGAACAATTTCTATCCACTTTGGATTGAACGTGAAGGTGATGAACAGGTCTGGACGGCCGTTATGACGTACATATGTCACATGTGCAAGACATATTCATGCAAATGGCGTGGGCTGCCAACGAACTTCGCCGGTAAAATGGTCAACCGACCAATATCAGCTGCATTTCCTTCGGTGCAAATTGCATCGAGTAAATAAATGTACTTTTGGCATACATATCGACGCAAAATTGCTGAAACAATAGGCGAAATCGAAGCAAATTGCGTAAAAATTCATTGCGCTGACCTTCTTGGTGGTTTCCTCACCGAAAATGATATCAGTAACATTAGTGTAATATTGAAATGAAAATTATTATGATATCGATACTCACCGGTTAATTGATTTATCATCTTGATGTTGATATAATATCCATCATCTCCTTGCCAAAACATCAGCGGGTACTGCAATGCATCGTTTGAACGATGTGTTTCGGATATTCGTTACAATTTCCCAGAGTCCTGACGTGTGAGCACAATATCGCGTGATTCCAGATTTTCGCCAACAATCACAACTGCAACCTCATCTATTGTTGGAGCGTTAAATTTGCGTTCGTGCGTTTCAACAGGTCGTTTATCCGGTCTGATCGCGACTTTATAGTCATCACTTGGCATGGGATCCAACGCAGTTTTAAATAACCGAACCGATGCATGATGTTGATGAAGTAGCTGCTGCAGATCTCGAAGAATTCCTCTTCTCATTGCCGTATTGATTGTTTGGCGTTGATCAAGTTGATTTTCCACATTGCCCATGAAGTAGATTTGGAGGGATTTATGTTGTGCGTCTTCAAGTGGTAGCAATGATCCAATTCGATGGTGAATTTGGCCTTGGATCTGCAGAGTCGATGACAAAATTAGAATCAATGATTTTCTTTAATTTATTAAATCTTAATTTCCTTAATTAAATTTAATTTCTTAAATCTTTAATTACCTTGCATGTCGGATTGAATCTGCGTTCATCAATAATATCTGCTCCAAATTAAGTCATTTCAAAGCATCCGTTATATTTCTGAGTGTTCGATAGAAAATGACGTGATTCTGGTGTTTCACCACGAAGCAAAGAATGCAATGTCTCTGGTGGCAAGGGCGATGGTGGTAATTTAATCTTGCCACTGAGACAGCACAATCCAGGCGTTTCTCCAACGAGCTTCAATGTACCACAATGGTTGCACAAAACCTCCATTGGGCCAATTTAAATGGAAGGATGCGAGCTGTAGTCAATTGTGCAATCGTAATGAAACGCTACTCGATTCAAATCAACACTTGAAGCACTTCTTCTTACGCGTTGATTTCGATTTTTACGTTGTTGAGGTGCTTGATTTGCTCAACGATTTCTCATTGCTGACTGAGCCGTTTCATTTGCCGCCTGTCTTTCTTCTTGCGTTTGTGATGCACGAACTCGGGCTATACTAACACGGCGCTGTTCTCGTGCGATTTCTTCATCCGTATTCAATTGATTGCGATATTCCGAACTCTATTTGCATTACGGGTTCGATGCGAAAGATTAGATCTTCTGGCTAGCTTCATTGTGAATAACACAGAGAAATGAGTGTCACAAAAGCAATTAAGGAATTATCGATACATACATGTGCACAAATGTCATAACCTCACAAAATAAACATCGATGCAAACATGTGCTCAACCTTCATAACCTCACAAAATAAACATCTTCGTTGGCAACTTACCGTTTGAAAATAGAATTCCACACCAAAATGATCAATCGGAATGAAATGAACAGCGAATTCGAATTGATTTTCAAAGTAAACCACCTAAAAATTAATTGCACAATCCGACATTAACGTTTGGATTGATTGTCGCATTGCAATACAAAATGTGCACTTCATCAAACTGAACTCTCCTCCATGAAATCACTTTTCGCTGGTAATTTTCACAAAAAATCGTTTCAAAGCAATATATTAAATCAAATTGAATTACAATAACTATCGAAAGCTGATAAAAATTTGATAAAACTTGAAAAAATGCTGATAAATCGCAACACACGTCTGCACAGCACAATAGTATGCGATGGAAAGACTGTGCAAATGAATCAGCTGTCAAAAGTTGATTCACACAACTCCATCTACTGGAAATACTGGAACCAGCATTTGAAATCATGTTCGTTTTTAATGTGTGACAAAAAAAATTTCTACAAAAACAATTATCACACAAATTGGTGAAAAAACAATTGTCGCAAAAAATTGACAAAAAAAAAATTATCACAACGTAATGTAAACATAAACGTCATCTATCATGAAGATGGCGTCGTAAAATTTTCTTAGGTATTCTTCTTGTTTGGCCGGATGCCAGTCCGAATTGGTGCTAATCATCGAAATCGGTCCAAGCGTTCTTGAGTTATAAGAGTAGTAACTAACCTCACTCTCTTTTACATATTAAGATTATAGTTCTAAACACCTCAAGCTACGAAATGGAATCAAAGTAAAAACTAGCTTCTTGACTTCTTTCCCTGTTGAAACAGTTAAAGTTACTGTAATCCGCATTAAATAAGGCAATCCATGCTGCACTTGTAAATAACATAAAAAAATATTATTTGATAATTTAGAAGGAGGCCCAGATTTATTTAAGAGTTCTTTTACTATTTCCCACTCCTTTTTTCATTTTTGAAGTGAAATTTGTTAACCACACAACTTTGTTTGTATATAAGAATTTCCAGGAATACTTTTGTAGAATATCTTTTATAAGGATCGTGAAGGTAGATGTTGTTAGAACTATTTTTACATTTCATTTTGAGTTTATTATTTTCAACTGTCTTTTTTAATAATGCTGTTATCCATAGTTTAAGCCTCTTATTTTTGGTAAGTCTTTGAGTTTTTGTCATGGCATGATATAGCATGCTTTATTTTTAAACCGAATCGATTATTTGGATTTATATATAATAAGTGTTCTGAGCTCATATTGTAGCTGAATACAACTTTACTCCATATTTATTCATGTTTTTCCTAATAAATAACTATTATACAAGTGTAATAATTTGAATCCCGGGAGGTTGTTCAAAACAGAATAAGAACATTTTCCACGTAATTCAAAAGTAAATTGAGCATTACGCCATTTTACATATAAGAAGAATAAAAATAAGATTAAGACAACAATTACAGTGTTCGTATTGGGAACATAGCGCTTAAAATTTCCAAAAAGCAAACTCAAAATTCATAAAAGTAAAACAAATTAAAAATCATTTTAACTTAAGTTAAGTGAAAATCTTTAGTCTGTTTATATCGTGTTACGCAGTGTTATAACTGCCAAATGTATGGACACGGCGAGAAAAACTGCCACATCAAGACTCATTGCGCTATTTGCTCCGAGTGCCACAAAGCTGATGAATGCGCTTCAAAAAACTTTAAATGTGCAAACTGCAATGGAACACACAAATCAACCGATCTTGCATGTGTTAGTCGTCAAAGTTTTATGGAAATGAGAGAAAAGCTCTCTGCCAAAAACAAAAAACGTGTTAGAAGGGCAGAACCAACTTTTGAAGCCAACATCATGGATTTTCCCCCACTACCATTAAATCGAAGTGTATCAACTAGCATGACACCCAAAACTGCAAACACCTTCAACTACAACACATCGAATTCATGGACCAAAACTACCAACAACAATGGCGTGAAGAACCACGAAGAGCTTTTTTCTCTCAAAGAAATAAATTCACTCACTGCAGAGATGATCACCTTGTTCGGTAATTGTACTACTAAGGCAAAACAATTTAATACCATTACAAAGCTTGCAATTAAATATCTGTATAAAACTAAGTAATGAATTTATGTAGCTTAAACATAATTTGTTGGAATGCTAGAAGCATTCGAGGAAAGCAATTAGAATTTTATTCTTTTCTTAGTAAATTTAATATTGACTTAGCATTAGTTTCTGAGACATGGTTAAACTCAACAGATCGTTTGTCTAATTCCGTGTATAAATGATATCGTTTGGATAGGGAAGAGAGAAGTGGTGGCGGTGTTGCCGTGGTAATAAAACGATTGTTAATGCATAAAGTACTTCCTATTATAAAAATGAAATTAATTGAAGCCATTGGTATTGAAATTCCTTTTGTTAATGGCCTATCGCTAAAAATTTATAGCTCTTATTTTACAGGTGGGGCAACCTCACCTCAAAAAAGAGTCGATCTCCGCAATGACCTTCTACGGTTAATTAATACTACCGATTTGTTCCTAATAGGTGGTGACTTTAATTGCAGGCATAGGAATTGGGGTTGCCTTAGAGCAAATGCTTGGGGTAACATTCTAGCTGACTTAAATTTAAGACATCCTTTTGAAATTCTTTTTCCATAACATTAAATCTATTTCTAACAAACATGCCTGACCTCTTTACTCCGCCTATAACCCTTAATGAACTAAGTTCCGACCATTTACCTGTTAAGTGTAGTGTAATAGCTTCTCCAGTGCAATGCACAAACCAAGTCTATGACTTTGCAAACTGGAACTTGTTTAGGAGCCTGACTAAGGTAAAACTAGAAAATTCTCTGGTTGGAAATAACAGCCCATCTCACATCGATAAGAATGTCGATTCTTTTACTCATGCCATTTTGGAAAGCGTTGAACAGTCAGTGCCAAAAAGAACGGTCGTAAGACATGGTCCCAATGTTCTTCCGCATTACATTCTTGAAATGATACGAGGGCGGGTCAATAAGGATTAAAACACAGATTTTTTGTTAAAAAAATAATTTTATTTTTGAACGTAGTCTCCCTTGAGCTCTATACACTTTGTCCACCGCTTCTCCAATTTTTTTATCCCTTCCAAAAAAAATGATTTGTCGAGGTCCTCAAAATAGGCCTTTGTTTGCGAGATGACTTCATCATTGGAGTCAAATCTTTTTCCACCAAGCCATTTCTTCAGGTTTGGGAACAAGAAGTAGTCGCTCGGAGCCAAATCTGGAGAATAGGGTGGATGAGGGAGCAATTCATAGCCCAATTCATGGATTTTTGCCATGGCAACTGCACATGTGTGCACCCTTGCATTGTCTTGGTGGAAAAGAACTTTTTTCTTGGCCAAATGAGGTCGTTTTTTTTTTCAAATCGTCATTGAATCGGTCCAATAAGTTGGCATAATATTCCCCATTGATTGTTCTTCCCTTTTGAAGGTAGTCAATGTGGATTATCCCGCGTGCATCCCAAAAAACAGTCGCCATAACTTTATTGGCTGACAAACCCACCTTGGTCTTCTTTGGCGCCGATTCACCCTTAGAAACCCACTGTTTTGACTGTTGTTTGTTCTCTGGTGTGTTGTGATGGATCCATGTTTCGTCCACGGTTACAAAACGGCGCAAAAACTCCTCCATATTGCGATTAAACAACGCCAAACCTTCCTGTGAAGTAGTTACACGATTGCGTTTGTGGTCGACTGTGAGCAAACGCGGCACCCATCTTGCGGAAAGCTTTCTCATGCCCAAGTGATCATTCAAAATTGAAACCACTGAGCCATGCGAGATCCCTACGGCTTCCACAATCTCTCGCACTTTCAATCTTCGGTCGGCCAACACCATATCGTGAATTTTTTCGATTGTTTCGGGTGTAGAGACCTCAACTGGGCGTCCAGGAGGTTCGGCATCTTCAGTGCTTGTACGGCCACAACGAAATTCAGTAAACCACTTTTTGACCATTGAAATCGATGGTGCAGAGTCCCCATAGTTTTATCAAGCTTAGCCTTGGTCTCGGTAATGGTTTTTTTTTCGCAAGAAATAATGCTTAATAAGCACACGAAATTCACTTTTTTCCATTTTCTCCTCAAATTAGTGAGTAGTCTGATAAAAATAGCTGTCAAACACAAACTAACTGACGCAGCAAGTTTAGATTTTGACAGGAGTCAACTGACAAATGCCTGTTGACAGGAGCAGTGTTGCTGTTTCAGTAAAGAGGTCAGAAATTCAAAAAGTCACGGACTTATAGACCCGCCCTCATAGCACTAAGAAACACTTGCAGATCCAGATGGAGACGTACAAGAAATGACTTCTATCTCGGACAATATAAACAAATGAATGCTCTAGTTAAATATGCTATGGCCAACTTTAGAAACCAATCGTGGAACAAAAGACTACAAGGTTTAGATAAGGGAAGCCAACCATTCTGGAATGTCATTAAAATAATAAAGAAAAAAAAAACCTATATTCCTTCACTAAAGGTTATTAGCTCTGTAATGTTTTCTTGCCCCGAAAAAGCAAACTCGCTTGCAGTTAACTTTTTTAAAAATCATTCGATAGCTAGTAGGGCTTCGCCGACAACGCACAATCAATCTTCCGTTGACCAGTCAGTGAATTTTGTGAATTCACATTCCACTTTTAATGATATTACTCGAATACCCCTTAAGGAACTAAAAGATATTATGAGTAATTTAAAAACGAGGAAAGCCTCCGGTTTTGATGGGATAAGAAACCTCTGTCTTAAAAATCTCCCAGATTTTGCTCTTAACAAATTGACGGATCTCTTTAACAACTGTCTTAGATTGGGATACTTCCCCAATGACTGGAAAACTGCTAAGGTTATTCCAATTTTAAAACCTGGGAAAGCACCTGACTTACCTTGTAGTTACAGGCCAATTAGTCTGCTAAGTTCACTTAGTAAGTGCCTGGAAAAAATTGTTAAGAACAGAGTTCTAACTTTCGTTGCTAACAGTGCAATTTTGCTCCCAGAGCAATTCGGATTTAGAGCTTTTCACAGCACTACTCATCAAGTGCATCGGATCACAAATCATGTTAAAAAAATCTGTCAGAGGGTAAAAGTACTGGCATGGTCATCTTGGACATAGAAAAAGCGTTCGAAACTGTTTGGCATGATGGTTTGATTCATAAGCTAGTGAATTTTAACTTTCCTTTACATTTAATTAAAATCATCCAGTCATTTCTATCCTCCCGAAGTTTCAAGGTATCCATTAACGGGAGCCACTCAAACAATGAACTGATGCATGCTGGAGTTCCTCAGGGATCTGTTCTTGGACCAGTGCTCTTCAATATATATACGTCGGATTTCCCCAACTTAAACAACTGTGATATTGCCTTATTTGCTGACGATACGTGTATTTATTCCTCAGATGCAATCGGTTTCAATGTTGAAACTAATCTGCAATAAGGCTTAAATGCTGTCGAAGCGTATTGTAGTAAATGGAAAATTAAAATTAATCCTACAAAGACTCAAGCTATTTTTTACACACGTAAAAGGAAAGCTTGTTTACTTCCAAGTAACAGTCTTCAAATTAACGGTGTACAAGTCGAGTGGAAGTCGAATGTAAAGTATCTTGGCATTCACTTAGATAAACGGTTAACATTCAAGCCTCACATTCAAGAAGTCATTAAGAAAATTAATGTTACCATAAGGATCCTTTACCCATTTATTTGCAGAAATTCAAAATTGAATGATGCTAATAAATTATTAATTTTTAAAGCTATTTTCCAAGCAATTATATTCTACGGCTCTCCTGTTTGGGGCATGTGTGCAATAAGTCATCTGCGCAAACTCCAAATAGCACAAAACAAACTGCTGAAAATGATGCTTAATCTTCCCTCATTTTTTTCAACAAAGGAATTACATATAACGGCTAATGTAGAAATGGTTACAAATAGAATCGAAAAACTTTATCGCCAATATAATATCTCTTGCTTATCGTCCGATAATGACTTGATTTCCAGCTTAGCCTCATGAGAGTATGACTTAATTATTTTAAATTTATTTATTTATTCACTTGTTAATTATTTATTTATTTATTTGTTTGTTTTCTTATCTATTTATTTATTGAATTATTTATTTATTAATATATTTCTAAATTTATTTATTTATCTATTTATTTATTTATTTATTTATTTATTTATTTATTTATTTATTCATTTTTTTTTAGTTGTTCCTTTGTTGTTATTTATTTTTTGTTGTTACTAATCTATTTCTACGTTTATCTATTAATTTATTTAATGCTATCTTTAATGAAGGTTTTTAGTGGCTTTTCCTTCAAAATTTCAATAAAATCTGTGATATTACATTTAAAAAATTATATATATATTTTAGTGTAAGGTACTTTAAACCAAATCTCTATAAAGTGATAATTGTATCTAAAAGACTGTAAATTTGTGCCACAATAAATATCTATCTATCTTAGTCTGTTTATCTCAATTTTGTTAGTGGGATTCAAAACAGCTCCTGCGCAGATCTCTCTTGGCTCTCACAAAAATTCAAATTTAAAAAAAGGAACTTAACAACAACAAATATACGAAAATGACCACTGAAAGAGAAAAAAAATGGAAGAAGACGTGCTCACCCATGTATCTCCATTCTCTTACTCTCTCCGCGCATGTGGGTGGCCGTGGCTCAAGTGGTAGTGGACTGGCTTCCAAATCGGAGAGTTCGGTGTTCGAATCCCAGCTTCGCCCGAAAGACATATCATCCATTTTTTCAGTTAATGAAAATCAAGTAAGATGAGTAGTTAACTAGAAATCAACATCAAGCCAATTTCCATGGGTGGGATCGAATTAAATGTTGGATGCCACCCATGGAGAGAAATAACCACTGAACCCAAAATATCTTTCTTTCTCTCTCTATCCCATTTTCCAAAAAAACTTAGCACATGCTGAGGCATTATAAGTGTATTCATACCCACTTGAGTGTTCTTTTAAAAAAAAAATAAATGTGGCCTATGGCCAACTATTTTGAATAGTACTAAACTAAATTTAACACGACTTGGCTACAATTTAACTCTTTAAGCTCTTAAGTTTTGCATTAATTGTATTCATGATCCCATGAGCTAAGAAAGTATAAAAAAAAGTAATAATCGAAAACATCACTAGGTCATTTTTTTTTTCAGATCTTTATTTCATAACAAAAGAAACCTTATACTAAATTACAGCGTGTATTATAATTGAATACATTTTGAATAAAGTAGTTAGGTACAATCTGTTGCCTTTTCATGATAAGAGGTGAGTGTACCTGTCATTTCTTGATTTGATGTCTTAAACAATTTATTGATGGGGAAATGCAATAAAATAATTCATTAAAGGAATTAAAGAAAGTTGTAAAAGGAAAGAAAGAAAGAAAGAAAATATAATAATAGTAACAAAAGTGATAAACAAATATCAGGAGTAGAGCAAAATTGTATTTATTATAATAATTTATAATTTAATTTATATTAAATTATTTATGGTAGAATGGTCAAAAGTGGATAACCACTTCTTTGTATTTTTAAGAAAAACTGCTTTCGCTCTCTCACATCTAAGGTTTGCCGGTAATGCATTAAAAAGACGGGGTGCAGTTACTGAATAAAAACACGTATAATGTGTTTTATGGATTGTCGGAATGGTTGCAAAATTTCTGGTATTGACTCGTAAATTATAATTTTCATCAAATCGAACAGCATAACACCCGGACTTTAAAAAAAATATTTTTAAGACTTTGTAACAGTAAGGATGCCTTATTGGAAGGATTTCGAGACTTTTGAATAAATCGAAACTAGGAGTTCTACGATTCACTTTACAAATTATTATGATTGCATGTTGTGACTTTAAGAGTAAAGGTTGTATTTTGTTAAGATGTGTACCACCCCAACATAATACACCGTACTGCAGCTTAGTCTTTAAAAGACCATTATATACCAACTTTAAAGTAGGCAGTCGACAATACAGACTATGGTGATAAAGTTGCCTTACAACGCAATTAAGGTACTTTTTAAGGTACAAAGTATAGTCTTTCCAATAAAGTCTCTTGTCCAATATTACTCCTAAATGCTTAAAGTTGTCAACGCATTCTATTTTAAAACATTTATTACTGCAATTTAAACCACTGTTAAATGGAAAAGAATTGCGACCATCGACTAAGCAAAAGCGCATACAGCTGGGTGCATGACAGTATAAAGGAAAATCCTCATAGGTGACACCCAGAATATTAAAAATCATAAATTTAGTTTTTTTGCTTATGACCAATTTGTGGTATGTAAACCATCTTCGCAATAAATGCAAATCATGATTGACGTCGAAAAAAAGATCGATATAATTATTATTGTAATACGAAAGCGTTGTGTCATCAGCAAATGCTGTGATTTTGCCATTAAAAGATTGAATAAAAAGGGAATTGACATATATCAAAAATAGAATAGGCCCCAAAACAGATCCTTGTGGCACACCAGTATTGATTACTTTCGGAGAACTAAACTGATTTCGGATCTTTATCATTTGTTTACGATTTGTAAGATATGATGAGGACCAAGAATAAATAAAACCTATAAAACCCGCTTTGTATAGTTTGTCTAATAATATTATCTGATCCACCATATCAAACGCCTTCGTAATATCTATAAACAGGGCGGCTGGTATTTCAGATTTGTTGAAACTATTATATAATTCAACAGTAAGTTTCAATAAAGCATCTTCTGTAGATTTCCCACTTCAGAAACCGAACTGTGAAATGCTAAAAAAATTAATCCTATCTAAGAAATACCTTTTTCAAGAATAACTGACAGTAGTGAAATAGGGCGGTAGTTATCAAGCTTATAAGTATTACCCTTTTTGTGAAGGGGTATTACTATCGCTCTCTTCAATGAATCCGGGAAAAGACCCTTTTGAACACTGAGATTGAATATAAAACTCAGAACGTCTGAAATTTGAAATGCATGAAATTCAATGCATGTACACATATTTTGCTGGTCGCCCTAGCAAAGAAACCGTAAAGAATTTGCACTATAAGATGTTATATTCCCATAATCTCCACAGATTCTTTCCTCCGTATATGTATATTGAGAGACTGTGTGGCAGCGACTGTGGCATTCTCCTGTTAAAAGAAACAAAAAACCATGAGTTACAACGACTATTTGTGTGGATTCTTAATTGTTCAAAACGCATAGTTTTATAAGGTTGTGTTTCGTGCTTATATACGTTATAATTATTAAATAAAATAAGATTATATGTAGAAAAAAACAAACGAATTATCAAAACAAAAAACTCTATGAAATGTGTAATCCATTCAAAGGTACCTATGAATTTAAGTCTCACAAAATGAAATAAAAAAAAACTTATACAGATAAACAGTGGCTGAGCAAAACCGGTCGAATAATGTAAAAATCCTCAAAATCTTTTGTAATTCGTTTATTAATATTTGTTTAAAAAAAATATTCTATTTAACTAACGGGAACAAAAAATCAAAACAAAATTGAAATGCTCGCATTCGTCCTCTTTTGCAGGTTTTGTTTTAACCCAGTTTACTACTGACTTTCAGTATTTAGTCAAAAGACCCTTATTTTTAATTACACTTTTTACTCTTTTCGGCATGCTTTCTACCAATTTTTCGATGGTTGCATGGAGAATACATTCAGTCTTTACTCTAGACCATAGTTTGACAAGACTGCTAGGTGCATCCTCGTACTCCAACAACCCTTTTTCCACGAATGCTCACAAATCTTCAATTTGGTTCAAATCGGGACTTTGGACCGGTCAAAGCATCGTTTGAAACTGCTGCTCCTCAAGCCGTTTCTTTACAATATTGGGTGTATGTTATGTTTTGGATCCCCATCTTGTTGAAACATCATTTCATTAATTTGGATATGCGGCTTCATCCATAAGTTGGGGTAGATTTTTCCGCAAGATATCAAGGTAGTCTTCTTTTTTCATAGTAGGTACAAAGTATTCTTACCATTGAACTGATATGCTACCAAGTGAAGCATCCCCACACCATTAAATTCCCACCCTCGTGCTTCATTATTTGTTTGACCTGTTTTTTTTTTGAATTGAGTCATGTGGACGATGCTAATAATATTGCTTTCCATCTGATTGAAAACGGTTGGCTTTCGTTTCGTCGGACCAGACTACACGTTTCCAATTGTCTATGGTCCAGGATTTGTGTTCCTTGCAAAATTTCAACCGATCCTCGATATTTTTCTCAGACAAAGCGGGTTTTTTCTTTTAATAGCTGACACAAGTCCAATTCTGCGAAGTGCTTTCCTGGCCGTCCACTTGCTCACTTTCTTCTTTATTGCTCTCGCGACCTCCTTTGGGGCCTTACTCTCTTTGATCACGCATCCCCATCTGATAATAGCCTTCGGCGACCTCCAGACTTTCGTACGACTTCCAAGTTCAGTCTTTTATTTACCTTGAGGACTGTGGAATGACTAATTTTCTGCTTTTTTTTGCAATTTTCCCGGCTGGAATACCTTTGCCAATGAGGGTAGCAATATTGTCTTCCAAACTTCTCGGTAATTTTCTCATTCTTAACCTTTCTGTATAATATTATATTTAATCTTTAAAATATAACTACAGAACACACCCTTACCTGTAAATTTGGATCGATTGAACTGAAACTCTACAAAATAAATACGAGAACACAAATACAGAATGGTCAAAACAAAAATATAGCAGTAAATTTTGACTAACTTGGATCCTTGGAGCCACAAACGAAAATTTTTTTTAATATTTTTTTTCCATTACTATTTGAACGGAACATTTTTTTGTTTTTTATTATCTTGTAAACACCAACAATTTATTGTAACTACATTAATGGGAAACTTAATAAGACATATAAATAAATAAATTACAAAAGATTTTGAGGATTTTTACAATTATTCGACCGGTTTTGCTCGCCACTGTTATACATTTATCGCAAATATATTAATATTTATATATATTTTTCTTCCAGACTCAGCAATGCCATTGGAGAAATTTAAAAGTTATTTCCAAACGGGACGTATTTAATAATTCAACAAGTAATGGATCGTTTTCGGAGAATGTAAATTTGTATCAATCACTACAAGTCTTAAAAGAGGAGGAAGGAGAAGCACTTATTCTAAAGTTACAAAGCAGTGTACAAAAAACCTGTATTACAGTATCAATGTTTTCATCAATCACCGTTATTATATCTTTAATAATTTTCACTCTTTCTGCACTTTTAATGGTAACGTGTTTTAAAATAAAAAATCTTTCCGATCGAACCGCAGGTTACGAATCATATATAACACATAAGGGACAAATTTCATAAAATTGAATGCAAACATACTCGTACTTAATAATAACTTTTCTCAGTTTCGCATTGTAAATAAAGAAAACACCCGTTCGCTAGAACGTACCTATGTTTTGTAAGTAACATGAATATGAATATCTTTTTTATCCAAGTAACTCATATTTGTCAGGCAGTGTAGTTAATACAATTTACGCTTAACCCATTTTTTTTTGCTAATATTTGTCGACATGCAGTGAAAACGCAGACCATTTACGTACACAGTGAAATTTCGGATTTCTTATTATTTTGCTTAATTGATTTTGATAATATCTAAGAATATTCTCTCCAAATATTATGAAGAGACTCGATATATTTTTATGATATTGTGTAACTACAAATATTATAGTTGCCGTGGCTCAAGTGGTAGTGTGTTGACTTCCCAATCGGACGGCTCGTGGTCCAATACCAGCCGTGGCCGAAAGACTTTTTTACAGGCAACTAAAACCTCGTGAGATGAATGGTTGCCTAAAATACAACATCAAGTCAATTTATACTAATAATTCATTAATGTTGAATGCCACCCACTGAACGAAATACCACTGAGCCCAAACATCTTTCTTTCTCTCTCTACCCCACTTTCTAAAAAACTTAACACATGCTGAGGCATTATAAGTGTACCCATACCCACTTGAGTATTAAGTTCTTTAAAAAAAAAAAATAAATAAAAAAATATAGTTTACTATAATTATACAATGTGTCTCAAAAATCAACTTCAAGCCGGAAACGGGTGATACCAGTGGTGTCGGTTATCACAAAATTATAAAAACAAATCTAAGTCATGTACTTTTAAAATTATTAAAATCGAGAAATCTGACACCCTGTGACGATCTTTCAAGTACTGTGACCGCAAATCTTTACTTTTCTTCGAGTTTTTTGTTGTCACGTAACCATGAGTAGCTGTTCTGTAAATTACGTTCCAAAATTGAAACATAACTATATCGGTTTTAACTAAAATGTTGCTTTTTTGTCCATCCATGTATCTAAAAATCATTAATCACCTATCTTGACCTGACTGTGCTGACAAAAAAATGTACTGTGCCATTTTGGCAAGTAACTTTAAAAGATGGCGTATTTAGTCTGAATTCCAAAATAGTATGACACTTGCTTGACTAACGCTTTATTGACGACAAAAAAAATATTTTGTTAAAGAAACCCGATTCATAGTTAATTCTTTTTAATAAGTTAAAATGAGTGCCAAGTGTGAGCGAGGCAGACAGTGACGCTGTGATTGAGACGGCTAAACGCGCCACTTCGACTAGTGTGAGTGAAACAGATAGAGATGCAACCCTTGTCATTTCATTTCATTTTTTCCCGTCACAGAGCACACAGAACACTACGTTTTCTTGGTGTATACTCTCAGGATCGCCATCTACCGATCTTGTATCTTACAACAAATGTTCAAACTGTTTGCCTTCATCCGCAATGCAAGCTCTGCATCTTCTTACAAATGATCTGGTAATAATACTGGCATATGCCCCTGTGGGTAGGGGTTAGAATATACCCGCGGTATTAATGCCTGCCGTAACAGGCGACTAAAATCCATCTAGGCCGGATTCCCAGATCAGTGAGGTAGCGCCGCCACTCAAATAAGTATCCCATCCTCAAGACAAGGTGTTATGCGACCCGTGCCAAGGCTTGAATGGTGCTCGAGATGTAAAATCAATAGAGCGCCGCGAACGGAGCCCTCCGGATACTTGGCGTCTTCTGGTTGTAACGTAGCCTTGCCGCATTACAGTGATTGAACAAATAATACAAACAACGCAAATAACGCAGTAAATTCAACGAATTTACCGCAGTCGTTTGATCCCTTCTCTAAAAGTTCAAGGGTATCACGATCTCCACCACCAAGATCGAATTTCTCCGGGAAAAGAAGTCCGCCCGAAGCGCCTACGCGCGAAAAAACGGACTCAGTGACAAATAAAAGCTTGGAGGACAAAAACAACACACTCCGTACGAAGCTTAAGCAAATGGGGCTACTTTTTCAAGAGCTTAAAAAAGAAGTATACATACTCCGAGAGGAAAACAAGACTCTGAAAACAAAGCATACAAACGAAGCCCAAGAAAGCAGTCCACTCCGCTCAACTAGTCGCGAATACCATACGGACGAAGAAGAGCTTACGCGCGAAAAAAAAGACGTCTTACCTCGTGGAGGGTGATAGATGAAAGAGAACAATTTTGATTAGTGGAAATAGGAAATAGGTAGGTTGATAGTGGGCTTTGAATTGTAACAAGCAGCGACCTCTTACATAAAACATTAGAACTATTTGAAACATATCCATTTAAGTCAAACCAAAGGATTATATGCTTTTCACATGAACATTGCCGGCCGCCTTGCAGCAACCGGTGCAAAAGTAAAAGCTACTTATACTATTATAAGGATACTGTCGTAAATGCAAAAGATGTGATTTTCAGATATATTATAATTTCACAAAATTAAACTTAAAACTATTGGGATTCTTTTGTTCTTGGAGGGAATCCACTCACTCCATTGGGAAAGGATTGGTTAGTAGAGGAAACAAATAAATCAATTATTTATAACTATAGTAGATACAAATATATGTAGTATAAAGGCACGTTGTGCACATATGAAATAAATAAAATTTGATTACTTAATAAGTGCCATTAAAAATCCTTTAACTTTGAAATGAAATGATAAATTAAGTTGTTCTTTAATGCAAGTAGGTATATGAAAAAGTTAGAGATACATACGAAGGTTAGACGCGGATAAATTGAAACTTAAGAGTCCAATAGTACACAAAGTTTTACAATTGGCCTAGTTAGCATACCAAATTGCGTTTTGATATCTGCGACGCGTATTTTACCGTCAGAACCCGGATAGATTTTTACTACGCGTCCCATGCGCCATTCATTTGGCGGCAGTTTTTCCTCTCGAATTACTACGAGATCATTAATGTTTTCGGAAAGTGGGGAGATCGGTCTAGAATTAAGGCAAGCCTCAATTTTTGACAAGATAGTTGTAAACTCCTCGAATGTAAACCTGTGGTCTCCTGCAATCTTGCGGAAATATACCTTAAAGCTCTTAACTGCAGCTTCCCAAAGCTCTCCCATATGTGGTGCTCCGGGTGGAATGAATTTCCACTGGAGGTTACGATCCTTATACTTTTCTGCAAACTCTGAGGAAAACTGTTGTAGGAAGATTTTAAATTCTTTTCCAATGATTTTACTTGCCCCTACCAAATTAGTACCATTATCTGAGTAAGTGCACGTTGGCAACCCACGTCTGGTAACAAACTTGCTCAATGCAGCGATGAATGATTCAGTGGTGAGATCGCTAGTCGACTCAAGGTGTATAGCTCTTGTAGTAAAACACGCGAAAACACAAACATATCCTTTCGATATTCTACAACTTCTCCCAACGAAATTCTTTATAGCAGCAAGATCCAGTCCTGTATGAGCGAATGGAAAAGAAATAACAGTTCTTTCAACCGGTAGGGCCGCCATTAATTGAGTCTTAAGTTGTTTTTTATGAATAGTACAAGTTTTACATAAGCGAATGTGTTTCTTGACTAGAGTTTTGATTCGCGGGATCCAGAATTCAAACCGAATTAATCGTATCACTAGCTGGTTACTACCGTGAATTGAAAGTGAATGATAAAATTTGACAAGAAGTGAAGCAATATAAGAGTTATAGGGTAATATAATCGGAAACTTTTCGATATGTGGAAACGTAGAATCTGCTAATCTTCCGTTGGCCCGTATTATTCCATTAGAATCGATCATTGGATTGAGATTAAGAAGGGAACTTTTCTTAGATACGAGTATATGCATATCTTGCATTAATAGTGCGTATTCATCTGGATAATGGAAACGTTATGTGCTTTTAATAATAAATAATTTTGTTTCGGAGATTTCCTTTTGAGAAATGGTTATTGATGTATACGAAAAATCACGTTTATATCGAGAATGCGTTCGGTGAATAAAACGTAATGCGTAACACATCACATGAAGCATATTTGCCCAAGATGAAAATCTTTCAATTAAGCTTTCAATATTGGGAACGACCATTGTAACGTTGGCTTTAATCAGTCTTTGTTCTAACTCCTGTGGTGCTGTATATATAGACGCTGGCCAAGTAGATTCCGACTGTTGAAGCCATGCGGGGCCATTCCACCATAAATGCTTAGATTGGAGGTCAAGTGGAAGCACTCCTCTGGTTGCTAAGTCAGCGGAATTATCTAGTGAACGGACATGGTGCCAGTAAGATTTTGAGAAATGTGTTTGAATTTTAGACACACGATTCGCAACAAAGGTTTTCCACGTATATGGAGGCTTGCTTAACCATGCTAAGACGATTGTACTGTCAGTCCAAAGAAACTGTTTATAATTTGTAATTTTTAAATGTGGTAGGGTATGGCACATTAAGTTTGTCAAGAGAACCGCTCCACAAAGCTCAAGTCTTGGCAAAGGTACTTGCTTGACCGGAGCTACCTTACTCTTGGCACATATTAGATACGAGGACCAAGTGTCCGGACCTTGCTGAATACGTAGGTATAAGGCGGCTGCATACGCGTGCTCAGAAGCATCGCAAAATCTGTTCACCTGGATCGAGCTATGGGGAGTATATTCAACCCACCGAGGAACTCGAATGTATTGGATATTGGAAAGTGCAGCGAAAAACGTTGTCCAGCGTTGACACGTAAGGGGCATGAGTGGCATGTCCCAAGGCGTCCCATCCCGCCAGACTTGCTGCAAAATTAGCTTAGCAGTTACAACTACTGGGGCTAACCACCCTGCCGGATCGAAAATCCGTGCAACGACTGATAAAACTCCACGCTTTGTCATTGGAGTACTATAATCAATGCCTAAGGTCTGTGTCACACTCTTGTCATCGAATTTTAGAAAATCTTCGTGATAGAGAAAATGCTGGGGAAAGGTTTTTATGAAGTTGACATTATTTGATGCCCATTTTTGTAATGAAAAACCTGCAGAGTTCAAGGCCGATACCAACTCTTTTTGCGCCTTTAAACACGATTCGAGATCGTGAGCACCCGACAGAACCTCATCCACGTAGAAGTCATTTTGCAGAATAGAAGAAGCTATCGGAAATTCCGATTCTACATCAATAGCAAGTTGTTTCAAAGTGCGAATAGCTAGGTAGGGTGCGCAATTTACACCAAACGTTACTGTCTTTAACTCATAGTCTTGACATTCGTCTACAACCGACTTTCGAAAAAGGATTCTTTGATATGATGTAGGATCAGGATGTACCCAGATCTGCCGATACATTTTTTCAACGTCGGCGCTAAAGACGTATCGATATAATCGCCATCGTAAGATGAGATTCATGAGGTCAGATTGAAGTACTGATTCAACATGGAGAATATCGTTGAGGCTTACACCGTTACTAGAAGCGTTCGAAGCATTAAACACAACTCTGACCTTAGTGGTAAGGCTTTCTAGTTTAACCACAGCGTGATGAGGCAAATAATAGGACGGCTTCTCCGCCTTATCGCAAGTTTCAGGTGCTTGAACTGCCTTCATATGTCCTAAGGTCAGGTATTCTTCGAGTACATCATTGTATCTAGACTAAAGATCGACATTTTTAGACAACGATCTTTCATTACGTGAAAATTGTTGCAAAATAATCGCTCGACAATCACCCAAAATGTGAGCAGACTCTTTGAAGGGAAGCCGTACAATATAGCGGCCATTGATGTCCCGAGTTGTTCTGTCTGAATAAAGCTGTTCGCAAAACCCGTCTTCTTTGCTAAATGATTTGTGTTCTGGGATCTCTTCAAGTTCCCAGAATTTCGAAACTTGTTGGTCTAGCGACGTTTCAGAAAAATATGATAGGATGGTACTCAAGCTTTGAACATTTCTGTGGGGTAAAGGACCAGATAAGATCCACCCAAAGACGGTATTTTGGCAACCAGTGAACCAAAAACATTGGGTTTTATGCCGTAAAGAATAACCGATGGATATATATCTGCTCCAATTATGAAATCAATGTTGGAACTTTGGTAAAAGAAGGGATCGGCGAGCTCAAGATCGAAACGTCCTGAAAGATCTTCGTGATTAATATTAAAGGAAGGTTAATTACCTGTAAGGCGTTTTAAAACAATAGCATTAACCAAGGCCGTAAAAGACTTCATATGCCTCGAACTCAAAACTAAGGAGCATAGCTTTGAAGATGTTGTCGTAACAACTGCGCTCATACCGGAGATGTTGGCTTGTATGGGCTTTACAAGAAGGCGTAATCTTCGCTGTGCATCTTCGGAAATAAAACTCGCCTCGGATCCGGGATCGAGAAGAGCGCGTAAAGTGAACTTTGTGCCAAGATGATAGATATCGATCAAAGCAGTAGCAAAAATAACACGTTCACAGTTTTTCGAGAAGAATGAATGAACTTGTAGATTGGTTGGACAAGTTGTGGACTGTATATTTTATGAGGAAGTTTGTGACGAACTAGTAGGTGGGGCATTTGCACTGAATGAAGAAGAAGTTTGATCAGCTTGTCCTTGAATGGGATTATGAAGAAGTGTGTGATGCCGCTGTCGGCACAGCTTGCAGGTAAATTGACTTTGGCAATTGTTCGCTACATGCGTTGATGAAAGACAATTCTGACAATAATTAAGTCTTGTTACCTTTGCAATCCTATTGGGAATGGAAAGCTGCAAAAACTTCGTGCAAAGTCGAAGGGGATGAGGGGCGTTGCATAAGGCACAGCTGTAATTATTGGATTTTGTATGAAAAGCGCGACGATTTTGCTGATTTTGTCTTAGGTGTTGAATGAATTTGGTTTTTGATGCCTTTGCGTTGGAATTTCTGATATCGGACACCGATTCTAAGATTTGATACTGTTGGTTTAGAAACGAATTCATTTCTGTCCAATCTGGAAGATCGCGTGGTTTTTTAATAGATTGTTCCCAAATGGAGAGTGTCTGTTGCGGCAGGCGATTAGAACACAAAAACACTAACCAAGATTTCGTATCAACCTTATAGGCTTTGACGATGGAGAGACAATCATTAATTTCACTTTGCAGCTTCTTAAGACTTCTGCCTGATTCTTCAGTTACGGTAGGAAGATTGAAAAGTGTTTTAAGCTGACGATTTATCGAAATTCGTTTATTTTCATAACGTTCTGACAAGGCATTCCAAGCTAGGTCGAAATTATCAGCGGTAAGGTCAAATTTACAAACAATGTCATGTGCTTCATTTTTGGTTTTCGAATGTAAATGAAATAATTTCTGCACAGCACATAACTTTGGGTGATTTATGTAGATAGCCGTGAATAAATCACGAAATGATGGCCAAGACAAATAATCACCGTCAAAAGTTTCGGTGTCGCACGGGGGAACCTTCACACACATATTATCGAAAGATTTTTCTGGTACACTTTTCACTACTGTATCCTTTGGCTGAGAATTATTTACTAATTCATCCTCTAAATCGGAGTGTATTAATTTTAATTTTCGGTTTGAATCTATGATTTCACTTAAACACGTCACGTACAGAGTAGATGAGGAATTGTATTTACCCTTTATAGCTTGTATATCTGCCTCGGAAGCAGAGTCGGAGGCTTGTAAACAAAACGAATATGACTTACCGATTTCCGACAATAACTCCTTTAACTGAGCTTTAGAATTCTGTAAAGATGTTGTAGTTTTATCTATGATTGGAATTTCTTTAAAGCACTTGCGAAACTCAGTTAACTGATCGGTGGAACATACAAATTCATCTAATCCAATCATGATGCTAAGTAAATTTTCTTTCAGATTGACTTAATAACACAAGGGCGAAAGGAAAATCTCTCTCCAACTACGGACGCGATCTGGACACACGTTTAAATAAAAACACTTGCTTAGTTTTGGAGAGACTTAGAAAATTTATATAAAAAAAACTATGTCTTCGTATTACCTCTGCTTACTCATATACTTTCAGAGACACAAATTTTACACGCAGATATAAATTTATATGTAGATAAATTTTGATAGCGGAATAGTAAAAGTTTTGCACTTATTAAAAATGAATTTCACGTACCTGTTTTACACTTCGGATTGATGACCTTTGACTATGATAAACACTTTTTTTTTGTTTTTGGATGAGTGGTGTGTCGCGGCGATATGAAGACTGCAGGATAAACTGGATGTTGTCCAATGGTATTGAGGATCAACGGTTGTTTTTGCTTCTAGTGAGAGCGAATTGATCATGCAGATTAATGAGGATGATTATGATTGTTGAATTGCAGGCGATTTCGTCTATGCTGAAGAGACAATTAAAAATGTGGAATAGTGTCTCTTTTCTGGATGTTGGCGGAGGTTGATGATTTTCGCGGGACGAAATGTGAAGATCCTGGTCGCTGATCGTTGACCGGAGATTGTTAATTTGATGGAAAACGATGAAATTAGGCACAAGATAATAAATCAAGGTGCGCTATTTTATTAATTCGAATTTGATGAATTGATGATTTGTGCGATGAGAATTTACGAGTAGTATATCAGAATTGAAGAATTCGAACTTGCACTTTTGTATGATGGGTTTCGATGGAAATCGGCGAATAGTTCCAATATAATTTAATTGAACAATCGATGAATTATTAAGACTATTCGGCTCGATTGGACCAAAATGTGCGGGTGCTTTCGAGTAGACCCTGGGATAATCGCTGGTTAGAAAGTTGTCCTCGTGGAGGAGTTAGATTGAAAAAAAAGACAGATTGAGATTTCTTTCCTTTATTATATATAATAAGCTCGACGTCTTACCTCGTGGAGGGTGATAGATGAAAGAGAACAATTTTGATTAGTGGAAATAGGAAATAGGTAGGTTGATAGTGGGCTTTGAATTGTAACAAGTAGCGACCTCTTACATAAAACATTAGAACTATTTGAAACATATCCATTTAAGTCAAACCAAAGGATTATATGCTTTTCACATGAACACCGTCTAAGAAACGTAAAGCTGGTTCTTCACCTGAAGTCGTTCCAGATAAGAGCTAGGAGTCACAAAAAAAGCAACTCCCAACAAAATTACGTCTTCCACCTCCAATCAATGTTGTTGCGGTTTCAGACTATAGCAAGTTGCATTGCTTTCTCAAAGATACGCTTAAATGTAAGGTACATCACTGCGCAACAATGTGTGGAAAGTCAACGTCGACAACTCAGATGACTACCGAGCATTGTCCGAAAAATTAAACACCGAGAAGATCCAATGGTACACTTTCGAAAACAAGTCAGAAAGACCATTACGTGTAGTAGCGAGAGGACTTCACCCTTCGTGTACTAAAAACGATATTGTAAGCGACCTCCATGCAAAGGGCTTTAAAGTTATAGACGTCGTAAATATTATTAAAAAAAAAAGAGAAAAGCAGAGGAAGACGAGGAAATCTTGGTTAAGCGGGGACTTCCACTGTTTATGCTTAGTTTCGATAAGTCAGAAAATAAAGAAGATATCTATAGGATCAAAACTATTCTAAATATCGTAGTCAAAATCGAACTTGTGCGAAAGAACACAAAATCGATCCCGCAATGTGAGCGTTGCCAAGGCTTCAATCATACGCAAACTCACTGCCAAAAAGAACCGCGTTGCGTAAAATGTGCCGGTAAACATCTCTCAGAAGAGTGCAACTAAAATAAAGAACTTCCACCGTCTTGCATAAATTGCCAAGGAAAGCACCCAGCAAACTATCGCGGATGTGAAGTGGCGAAAGAACTCCAAAAAAGCGCGATACGCTTAAAAAAACCTCACGTCCAAACCCAAACGCAACTACAAATAAACCTAATATTGCTAAAGAACAGACAGTGAAAGAAAGAAAATCCGTCGTGGTAAAGTCGAAGGATTTGCAAAAAAAGAACGCAAAAGAAAAGCCGCCACCGATTGACGCGCTAACGTATGCACAAGCTGCGTCGCAAGGAAATAAAAAAAGCGGTGTTACGCCAGATCCAGTGGCTCACGTTTTCTCTCTAATTCTCACGACTCTTGAGGAGCAAAACAGAACAAATAAACTTTTAGTTGGAAAATTGAGCAATCTCGAGAAAGAAATACGTAAAACTCGATTTTAAGCATGAATATGAAACAAGTGCTTAAAATATTGACGTGGAACGCAAACGGCCGCAAACTCGACGAACTAGAAGTGTGCTTACAAAAAGCCAATATTGACATTTGCTTGATTTCTGAAACTCACTTGAGGAAAGGACCTCATGTGGAACTAAAGGGATGCATGCCACCCATCAAACAATGCCAGAGGCGGATCCTCATTGTTCATTAAAGATTGTATTGAGCACTCTATAAATATGAAGATTGAATGCGATGCAATGCAGTTAAGTTCGGTTCGCGTAAAATAGAACCACCTGCACTACAACATTGCATCCATTTATTGTCCTCCGCGATTCAAGCTAAAAAAAATGACTTTAAAGGTATCTTTGATTCACTCGGGCCGAATTTTATAATTGGTGGTGACTTTAATTCGAAACATACCTTCTGGGGCTCAAGATGTACGTTGTACGAAAGGCAGACAACTCTATGAAGCCGGTATGCAATGTAAAGCTGACTTTTTCTCGACAAGAAAACCAACATATTGGCTTTCAGATATAACAAAGACCCCCGATCTTGTAAACTTCTTTGTCACAAAGGGAGCAGCCAAAATTTCTACAAACATCGATGAAAGTTATGATCTCTCCTCAGGTCACTCACCAGCCATTTTAACACTAAGCATACTCTTAATTAAGAAAGAAGTGGCGTCTAGATTAACTAATAACAAGACTAATTGGGACGGTTTTAGAAACTACTGCAATGAACATATTGTTCTAAACGTGTCGCTAAAAACACAAAACGAAATAGAAGACGAAGTCGACAGATTCATCAAGTCTGTATAATAAAATATCCGCCGGAAATAATAGAACTGGTAAGAGAAAAGAGGAGAGCGCGAAAAAGATGGCAACAATCCCGTGCTCCCCAGCATAAAACATACTTAAACCACTTATGCAACAAATTGAAAGAAGCAATACGAGATTACAAAAATCGGAATATCTCTACATATCTCGAAGGTCTGACTGCCGAAACTGCCAAATTACTCCCTCTGGAAAGCCATGAAGGGAATCAAAAAGCCTCAAATGCAATTTCGTCCCATAAGAAAAAATAATGGCGAATGGGCAAAGGGAGATAAAGAGACGGCGGATCTATTTACCGAGCACCTAGAAGAAACGTTTAAGCGTTTTGATGGACAGGCGTTAACAGGAGGTTCTAATTATATAATTACGGCACCGGACAATTTTAGAATAAAAACAATGTCGCTACGAGAACTTAAACAAGCAATTAAAAAATTGAAAAATAACAATTATGGTTATGATTTAATAACTGCTCAAATTCTCAAGGAGTTGCCAAAGAAAGCCCTGATCAAACTGCTCCAACTTATAAATGCCTCGCTAATACTATTAAACGTTCCAAGCCAATGGAAAGTTACCGAAGTTATAATGGTCCCGAAACCAGGCAAATCTCTAAATGAAAAAAAGTCCTACAGACCCATATCGCTTCTGCCGATAATATCTAAAATATTTGAAAAACTCCTATTGAAGCGCTTGTAACCGATCATTGAAGAGAGACGTCTAATTCCAGAAAATCAATTCGGTTTTAGAACTAAGCACTCCACAATTGACCAGGTAATTCTAAAAACGAATGAAATTGAGAAAGTCTTAGAGGGGAAAAAGATGTGTTGTAGCGTGTTTCTTGACGTGTCTCAAGCCTTCGATAAGGTATGGCACGAAGGCTTAAATTTTAAACTAAGCCAGGTTCTTCCGAGAGAGCTGCATACGATTCTGAAATCGTAACTGGAAAACAGAATTTTTCGTGTTAAACATGGCACTGAATACTCGGAATTTAAAGAGATAGCTGCTGGAGTTCCGCAAGGAAGTGTACTTGGACCGGTATTGTTTTTACCCTATACTCGAGACATACCGGAAGAATCAGGTATAATAGTAGCCCCGTTCGCGGACGACACGGCGATACTAGCTACAGACACTTCAGTCGAGTTAGCTACTGGAAAGCTACAAACGGGTGTGGATAAAATCTACGAATGGACAAAGATATGGCGAATTGTTCTCAATGAGTCCAAATCTACTCATGTTAATTTTACTTACCGGAAAATGAACAACCTTCCCATTTTCATTAACTCCATATGCAAATGGAGCAAAGTATCTAGGAATGACACTAGATGTAAAACTGAAATAGAAGCCGCACGTTAAGAAGAAACGTGATGAACTTGAAAATAAATTCAGACAAATGTACTGGCTACTAGGAAAACATTCCAAGTTAAGCATACATAACAAACTGCTCATCTATAAGCAAGTGCTTAAACCTGTTTGGACGTACGGTATACAACTTTGGGGCTGTACTAAAGCAAGCAACCGAAATATTCTCCAAAGCTATCAAAACAAAGCTCTAAGACAAATCGTGAACGCCCCATGGTATATCAGAAATAGTGATATCCACAGAGACTTAGGAATAGTTACCGTCGAGGACGAAATAATGTACTTTGCTCGCAAACTCCGTATTCGTCTTCATGGTCATTGTAATAATAAAATACTCCAAATTCGGGACAAGATAAACTTAGTGCGTCGATTACAAAGAATGAGACCATTCGATCTGGCGCGATAAGGACTATCCGCATATAATAGCGATACTAGCAGGTGCTTTTGCTGGAAAGCTACCTGCCCCACGCGAACGTTATTTGAAACGGAAACTACTTGATAAGGTAACTTAGTTGTAGTCGATAAGAAGGGAGGCGTGTTTTTAGTGAGTAACGGGATCATAGTGTCTATGAAGATTTTCGCACCTACCCACCAAAAACAAAAAAAAAAACCAAAAATAACAAAAAATCTTCTGGAGTTGATGTCTTCAACGGCTTCTGCAATTTTTTGTCGCAGCTCGTTTAGATTTTGTATCAGCGTAGAATAAACTTTTTCTTTTACTGCTCCTCAGTAAAAAAAATCGAGTGGATTTAAATCAGGTGAACGAGCTGGCCACGAAATTGTACCAGGCCGCCCTATCCACCTTTTGGAGTATTCCCGATCGAGGAACTCTCGCACTGTGAGAGCATAATGTGCTGGGCAGCCATCTTGTTGATACCACATGCATGCATAAATATTTAGTGTCACGTCTTCCAATAAATTTGGTAAGTAGTTCTCCAAAAAATCTAAATAAACCTCGGCATTCACGTTCTGCGGCGGCTCGAATGGGCCAATAATTCTACCATTCCGATTTGCCAAATAGGAACACATGGCCGCTAGTAGAGCGTCTTGTTTCTGGATCGCCCGCATAGTCAGAGTCGCTGAAATTACTTAATTTACAATTAAAGTTTGTATAAAAAAAAATACCATTTGTCTTTGTTCCTTTAACGTATCGGATTATACGTTTTATCGCAGTAACATCTTGTGCAGTTGGATGCACCAATTGACGAGTCGAGATTCCAAGAGCATAGGAAATATCAGGTTTAGTCACAGTAGCAAGATACATAGGTGACACAACCGCTTCTCGTTATTGAAATCCACATTCCACCTTAAGTTTTTTACTGCAAGAAGACTTCGTGATCTCACAGTCTACTGGTGTTGACACTGGGTTGGCATCCGCCATTTTGAATCTATCCAAAATTCGATCTGCTATGTGAAAGAAATACTGATCCATGGGCTTGATTATCAATTTGCAATCCCAGGAAATGTTCCGTACGAGACACTTTAACCTCGAAGACTCCTTTCAGATATGAAATCAGCTTGTCAACGTTTTCTTCGTTCTCTCCCACTATCAGTCCATCGTTAATGTAGACAACTACAAGGATACGCTTTCCAATAAATATGCAGGGATCGGCTTCTGAAGGCATCAATTTCAATGAGAGCAGAAATTCAGTGAACTTAGTGTTCCAGCATCTGGACGCGTATTTAAGTCCATATGGGCTTTTCTTCAACATGCAGACCCTTCCGCTGTCTTGATATCGATTTGCTTAATTGCCATTTTTCTCTGTGCTGCGACTGCAGGTATGGCCCTTATGGAACTAAAGCGCGCAACTGGACTAAATATCTCATCATAGTCAATTCCAGCTTCTTGCGTAAACCGCCTTACTACAAGTCTTGCTTTATATCTGTTGGGTTCATTGCTGACTGCATCCTCGATTTTAAATATCCGTCTACTCTCGATGATTTTTCTCGTCGATGGTGGTTCCACAAGTTCCCAAGTATCATTCTTGCGTAATGCCTCAATTTCCTCTAGCATTGCAGCTTGCCACTTCGCGGCATCCGCTGCCCTTGGTACGTCTTCAAATCTCGTTGGTATATACCTATCTACCACAAAAGCTCCAATTTCCAGCGAAGTCATCATTGAATCTACCCGTTCCCGTCTCACAGTCCTTAACCGTTGGTGGAGTGGACTCAACCGGTAATGACCTTGAACAAAATTCCAGTTCAATTATATCCACACCCTCTTGATTTTGGTTTCTTGTTACTGCTGTCGCGCTTTCTTTTACAATATGGCAGTCCTCATCGTCAGATAGCCAGCTTTCGTTCTTAACCTCTTCGGGTTCATCCAACAGATTGTCCTCGGATTTATTTTCAAGCGATACCGTAACTTCTCCGCTTTCGCCTGGAATTAAAGTTTTCTTAAAAATAATACTCCGGCATAGTTGAACCTTATTTGTTTCTGTGAAATATATACGATATCCCTTTGTATTTTCAGAATACCCCACTAAGATTCCTGGCCGCGATTTTGCATCCCACTTTCGCCGTTTCTGTGCGGGAATATGTGCATGGCACTCAGCTCGAAACACCCGCATCTTAAAGAAGTTGCATTTTCGTGGCGGATCCCTAAACCATAGTTGGGCTGGATGCTTGTCAGCTAAATCTGTTGGTGCTGTGAGGTTTATGGCATATACAGCCATATTAACTGCCTCTGCCCAAAGCTTAAGCGACAAGCCACTCGCATGGATCATTGTTCTGACAGCATCTACGATGGTTCTCATTTCCCTTTCAGGTCTGCCGTTTTGTTGCGGGGAATATGGAACGGAAGTCTGATGTCCTACACAATTATCGGAAAGAAATTAATTTAGTTCCACATTGACGAACTCGGTGTCATTATCAGTGCGAATTGTTTAAATTTATTTAGAAAAGATTTGAAGAACTCAAAAACCTCATCTTTTTTGTTTCATATTTTGAAAAATCATCCTTGAAAGGATAAACTACCGAAGCATTTTGCATAGAGCCGCAATGATCTGCATATAGAATCTCTTTGCTGTCACTCCTTTTAAAAGGCAACCGATGAGATTTCCCTAGTGCACATGCATCACAAAAGGATAGTTCTTCATCACAATATTTGATGTTACTTCCTTTAAGAAAACTCCGAACGTAGCTCAGGTTTTGGTGGAACAAAACTTTCATGCGAAAATCGGATCGACTCTGCCCTCATATTTACATTCGCAGATCTCGATTTCTCAACTCTGAACAGCATCTTAAGCAACGAATCCTCACGAACTCCCACTGCCACAGTACACCGATCTTGGAGCAGCCCACATTTGTTACTGTCCTACACCAAGGGAAAGTTTTTGTCAAGCGCTTTATTCGAGGAAAATAAATTAATGTGAATGTCCGGAACAAACAAAACATTTGTGAGAAGTTTTGGAAACCATCGCCGACTGTTGTATGCTTTGATGTTAATGTTTCCAAAGCCAGTTGCACTGATAGTCTTTCCAATACCAATGCGAATATGTTGTGAGTAATCGAATGCCTTATACCCAACAATCCAATCACGTCTGAAGGTCATGTGGTCACTGGCACCTGAGTCCAGAAACCACTCTTCACAACCTGTATCCCTGTTCGTAATTACAGTACATATGAATGCGTCACGCATAGGTTCTGTTTGTGATACATTTGCACCTCTCAGCGGGCAGCTCTTCTTCCAGTGACTAGGCTTCTTACACAGAAAGTGTTTATTCTGATTCGAATTCATATTATTTAATTTTGGAAATCGCAAATTCCTCCATGCAATTAACGCACTTGATTCACAACTTTGTATAACCGGATTTTCTTTTTCTTTGTTGCGAGACTGTACAGCCAAACGGGACTCTTCCATCACCAGACGTGTTGTTAGCTTTTCCAACGTTTTCTCCCAAACTGCGGTAAACTCTCAAGCGGTAAAAAAATGGTTGCAGTCCGCTGACAATGTCATCAAAATTTTCGCTACAAGCATATGGTATCCGTAATGGACTCACCGCTTTGTTTCAGCTGATAGACGAGAGACCCCACTTTGGTAACATTTATGGCTATGTCGTCCAATGGATCTTCAATGAAGATTGAGTCACGAATGATAAGCAAATATTTATTTAAGTTTGGGAGTTCAGTTGGTTAGTCTTAGCACTAAGTGTTAAGAGTACTAAGTACAGTGATTCACAGACTTAACCATATAATGCTGATGAACATAATATTTCACAATTATACATGCATGTGTAGAGATATATTACTCTCTACGTATGTGTATGTCAGGAAATTTTTATTATGCATTTCATCGTATTCGTGTCACTTCAAAAATAAGACCTTCAGCCGAAATATCTTTCGATTAAGCTGTTTATTTAAGATTTAATTGGGAGATTTATTCATCTCTCAACTCTCTTTAATCAGCATAGATTGCTGACGTTCAGTTCAATATTTAATTTTAATTGAGACGAATTTCAAAAATTTAACAGAAACTCGGCCTGGAAGTCCGCGCGATTGTCAGTGCCCAAGCCCCTAACAATCGTAAATTTTATAAGTTGTTCAATGTGTCTAAGCATAATCCGTTTATCTTTTACAACACTAAAACAATTTATTGTTTTTTACGATTTTTCTAATCTCATTAAATCTCTAAGAAATCTGTTGCGAAATCAGATTTGGAAGCGATAGATGGCAAAATCAGGTTTGACGTTTTCAAGAAAATCTGTAATTCAAAAAGTCAAAATATTGCGAAAACGTGCTCGAAATTCAATAGTGCTCCAAAAGTATTTGAAAAAATGAGAGTAAGTCTAGCAACGCAAGAGTTTAGTTTTACGACATCAGCCGCTGCTATAAAAACAGGTTATCAGCTTTACTGCTTACTGTTGTATACTATACACCTAAAACCTGTAGTTTACAATATGACAAAAATATTTTAGAACGTTGAAGTATTTGAACGCAATACAAATTTATTAGAGCACACCAAGAATCTTCCGTTTGAAGGGCACAGAAAAGACGCTTAATGGGGTTGTTTTGTTAAGCGAGAATACAGCTGATAGAGGTCGTCTGCTGAAGCTACTTAATTAAAGCCGCAGCCGCTACATAATGCCAATTTGTACATGTGAAGCGAGAGTTGGAACCAATGGATTTCAAGAACTTCTTGAGAATGGATATGAATTGTTTCAGAGAAATATTTTCTAAATATTTTAACTTTTTTCATGGTGCCAGCAAGATTACTTAGAAGCCGGTATGTCTCTTTTCTCTCTTTAAGTAATTTAAGTCCGCCTGCAACCGATCTTCACTCAATGAATGCCAGATTTTGTTTAATTTTTGTTTGTTCATGGCCTAACTTTTCCATTCAATAGCCTTATGACGCATGAATACGATGTATTCAGAGTTTCAAATTATGGCAATTTGCCTACGCACAATACAGTCTTTATGACGTTATGTGGAGGGGAGAGCAGAAATTGTGAGATTGCCCGATGCAATCTGCCAACTTGGTTTGATGCAAACCCAATTGGCTAACACATGGGGCAATTTTCCTGATGATTGCAAGTTACTTTTATACCATTGTATAACTGCGATGTTGACAATATTGGGTGTCTAGGTTTAGACGCTTTCCAAACCAAATCAACCAATACCGTACAGAATACGGAGTCTAAAGAATTCAATTGCGACGAAAGTTTAGAAGAGCATGTTATAATTAGAATACTAGAGCAAGATGATATTTCTTCGGAAACAACTGCAATGCAATATTTTGTAAGATATCCAGCTCATAAAATGTTTAGCAAAGCATAGATGTTCATATAGTTCAAAAAGCTGGTTTTATGAAAATGGCGTTTGCTTCGGACACTGAAAAGAGTTGTCTGTTTTACTCTTCTTATCCTATTACAAAAACAGTGCTCCTGCAGAGTAAAAACAAACATCAATCAATTCAAATGCTCTCAGTAAAATGTGTGTTGAAACACAAAGAGTGAGATATACTCGTATGTACGTGTGTAAATAATTATTTTTTGAATTTATGTATTTGTTGTTGTAGTAGATACATTCTGCCACAAAAGTATACCCAAAATTCATACAAGCATGTCTCTAAAAGGTATCTTCATATGACAAAGTGGGGAGCGTACCTACAGAAAAACGACATACTCATACCAACAGACTATCGGTACAATTAAAGAAGAAGATTCAACTACAACACATAATATCTCCCACACGTATCACTAGCAACCCTAAATCGACGATCAGTGAAAACAGAAAACACTGCAAATCTTACGCTAGGGATTACTATTTTCACTTCGCAAAACAAAAAACCACAAAACACACAAAAGAATTCTAAATCACAACAACAAGAACAAACGAAAATTCCCAACACAATTTTCTGCGCACTACAAAATCGATGATTATGATATGTATGAATTGTTGATTAGAGAATAAGGGTTGAAATGCATTCGAAAAAATCATTGTCATACTGACTTCGTTTATCAAATCAAATCAATTAAACAACCAATAACATCAGTAAATCTCGCCAACAACTGATTGTAAAGCGATGCGCAAGATGTCATTGGATGCATTGTAAATGAACCTCTAACACAATCAGCAAAAAAGTTTCCAAGATATAAATTTCTAAAAATTACAAACTCGTATACTCGTATAAATCTTTTGTTTCTTTTAGTAAAATTTTAAACCGCTGAACATTTATTTTTATACCTGACGATAAAACTCTTAAAATCGTGTGAAAGTTTTTTATTAAATTTGAATCCATTCCTGTGATTTCTGAACTGATTTCTGCGTCGTTAAAGAACCTTCTTCCAGTATTTCTATCATTTGTGGATCCATAGCCCGATTTTGGCTTATAAACTAAGAGCACTATACGTATTTTAAAAAGGTCTTACACTTTTTTTTTTTATTTTGCGCGAATATAGTCTTATTTTCAGCTCTTCTTACTTGTCACATTTTTAGCGACAAATGATAAGAAATATGAAGAAGGCATCCAAAACACCTTACCCACGTGTACAGAGTGGATAACCCAAAACGGTAATGATCAGTATTAGCATTTAGCAGAACAATTAGTGTCTGATAAAATGTTAATCAGAAAGGTCAAGGTCAAGGTCAAAATATAAAGCGAGAACTTGGTAAGGACTTAAAGTCGGCTAATGTTGACTTGTTCATGTTGATCCTCTTGAAATATCGCATGGAAAACTAAATTTTTCAACGGAGTGTGAATTTATCAGATCTTGAACTCTACGTTTTTTTGTGGACACTTCCTCAAACCTTACTAAAGGTCTCCCACGACGAGTTTCTTCATGCGGCTCTCCAGTGCATCTTGATGGTGTTGGTTGCAAATCGCTTTCTCTCTAAGTTGGTATTAATAGTTCTTTTTGTAACCACTTTGAATGTCGCTTATATAAATATTTGCGGTTTCTAGAGCAATCTTTACACTTTCTGCTCATCTATAAACAATTAGATTCACCGCGTGTCTAATTTTGGCATTTAAACTATCAGAACAGTCATTTAAATTTAAAAGAGATTTCAGTTTATGGATTACTTTATAGAGTTTCTCTGAATTTGCATTAGAAACCCATTCGTCGACCAAATCACAATTTCGAATCGTTGAGTATTGTACTGGAAAAAAAATCACTGTTATTAGGGTACCAATTTGTAGGGAAAAAAATAACACAAGAACAAAGTCTGATATATGACTCAAGCGTAGCAATTAAATGCACAGAATATTTTGTGCCGAATTTTTTAAAAGCATATTTAAAATAAAGAAATATTTTTTTAATAATTCACTTTATCACGCTATATATTTTAATATAACTAAAAAACGTTGGTACTAATACTAGAATAACAAACCTTCTTCCAAATTCGACATGACTTTAGTTCCAAACTTCTTCACAGCGAGCAAAATTGCAACTAATAAAATTGCAACATGATCGTTCTACTCAATGTAATGTTACCGCAGGTACCGTTATGTTTTACGAGAAAACATTTTTGTTTTTGATTAATGAGTAATTTTTCTGCAATAATACCCTGTTTATTGAGTTAAAGGCAAACATTTTTTTTTTTTTTTTATCTAAGTGTTGCCGCACTGTGCGTCATTGCAATTTTATGCAGTGGATGCGGTTTTAGGTTTCGGCTGGAAGCTTAGGATTGGGTTGCGCAGGTGTTCAAATTATGATTTGATATGTGATGCTATTGTTTGTTTGCGTATTTTTCCAGATAATGCACCTAGTTGTCGTTAAATTTTCCCCTTTTCAGTCCGTGCATCCTCGTGTCGATTAAAAGTATGGAAGACTATAAATAATAGGATATTCTGTTATTTTAGGGTAGGTCATGGTTTGGGGTTCCGTTTCTGTAGGGATATTGGTATTATTGTTGTTTTAGAGCTTTTCCTGCCTTTCAGATTTGTTATCTTTAGAATCAAAATGCTGAGGAATATGGCTGCAAAAATTTGATAGTTCTCTTTTTCCGCTTGAATTATGTTGATGTGTTTTGTGTTATTAAGATGAAGTTCCTTCATAATCGTAATGGACTATTTCTTCAGCAGTGTATTATTGATTCTTAATTGTTAGTGTGACGTTGGAAAATTTAATAAGATATATTGCATTAAGTGACTGGCTATTGTTTTTGATCTCTAAGTTCCCATCGAAATTGTTTAATAAAATCATTCCTAGTGTTATTTCCTCTACAGTTGGGATATGTTAGGTATTCGTTATTTTACACGTCGCATTCTGTCCTTCCATTAAATTGAAAATACATTTGTCGTTACTTAAATCTATAAGAATTGATTTCTTACATAATGATAATTCGTTAATTATCTTACAACTATTTATAATTCCAAATATAACATTGCTTCTGTTCAGAATTGCCCATCAACACACTTACCCTGATGACAACAATGCCCACAAAAGAAAGCTTTTGTTTTAAATGTCACAATGCTGTGATGTCAAATAGTAAAAAAATAAATCTTATCATTACCTTTTACAACGTTGTAAGAAAAGGATTATTTTATTTTATTCAACGCTTAACATTTGGTCGTTCAAGCCGGATAGTGAATCGGTTTATAAATTCGAAATAGAACAATTATTTATTAATTAAAAATTAATGTGAATTAAAAGAGTTTAATAACACATCTAGGACATAACATAAAATTGCAAATCGGTTTCCCGCGTCGATTAATTTAATTCAGTGTTTAATACACCGTTTGAAGAAAAAATTAATTGATTGCTACTTAAACTAACTGTATTTCTACGTAATTTTTTCCGTTTGCGGGAAGATCCTGATTCATTTTCCTGAGACCGTTTTTTCAGCGTACGTAACAGTAACGGTTATTGAAGTAAGAGTAAATTTACGGCTCACAACATTAATGAATTAAGAGTAAATGAATTAAGGGTACTATATATATTGTAATTGTGTGATTCCTGTAAGGGTAGTTTTTCGGACAGTTGTGATTAAGCTGTCAACGAGTTATGACATCATGTAGTGAATACTAATAAAATAGAATATATATATACATTGTTGCTTTCCATTGTTTGTATGATTTCATTTAACAACGGTACAAATAACGATGCGAACTTCATAGGCGCCGCTTCGTGTTACCGCTTTCCAATATATGGTACATAACATATATTCGTTGATACCAACCGCAACAAGTACGGTGCAAACACCGCTGTGTATTGCTGATATTCAGACTTTCTTGAAACGGAAATCTGCAATTAAAGTAGAAAGTAAGTACAATTTAGTACATTAGGGAATCAAATCCCTTTTCTTACCTGGAATTAAATAATCATCTCTATCTCAGCGCCAGGATAATCATATTGGATAACAATTTGAGTGCCTGCTCCGAGTACAACAAGGAGGCAGTTTAATCAAATTATGCAGAAAACAAAGAAGAATTGGAAAAGCTGTTCGACGAAATAAAGGATTTGTATGTGGATTACCGGACTGCACTGATGGATAGCATCGACAAATTGTCAGTATCATCCTTAGGGGCAACAGAAAAGCATTCAGGATCAATGGTTCTGTGGAAACAAATAAAAGTCATTCTAGTGATTTGAAATTGCCTGTTATTAAATTACCTACGTTTTCTGGGAGTTACGAATATTGGAGATCATTCCATGACATTTTTGTGTCTCTTATCCATACCAATGGGTCCTTTTCTGAAATTCGAAACTCAATTTTATAAAATCGACCGACACAGACGAGGCTGATGGGTTAACACAGCATTTAGGAATTACACAAGTGAATTATGAGAAGACATGGGCGATTCGAGGTATGATCACAAACGCAGGCTCGTCAATTTTCAGCTAAAGCTTTTCTTCAATCAACCATCTTTAAATCAATAAACTGCGATAGGGGTAAAAAATCTATTGGATACAACTACAGAATCCCGACATTCACTCTATAATCTTGATTTTCCGGTTGAGCAATGGGACTCAATCCTCATTTATAGTATGCTGCAAAAACTTCCTGTAATGACTCAATAGTTGTGGGGATAAATAAGTATTCATCTACTTTCCAGGAATTTTCGGAACTTCTTGAAGCGAGGTTTAGGGCACTTGAAATTGTAGGCGAGCAAGAGGGAAAAAAGGGAAGCAACCAAAGGAACTTAAAAGCAAATACCAGTTCTTTTCACGTTAGGCCAAAACAAAAGGAACAGTTCCGGTGTAAGACCTACAACAGAAATACACATTCCCTTCGCTGTTGCAATCGTTTTCTTAGGATGAATATAGGCTTGCGAAAAACAACTGTCGAAAAAATAGGGGTATATGAAAATTGTCTCGCTTATAACCGCAGTACCCAGGACTGTCCCAGTCGAAAGCGTTGTTAGTTCTGCCAACAGCCACACCATTCTCTGCTTCACTATTCTGGAAACTAACCCAATACAAACTCACAAAACCCCCATTTATACACTCAATATAGTCCACACCGCTCTACAACTTGCAACCAACACAACACTACACACTCTAACTTACCACATAACTCAGCATCCTATAATAACTCTGCAAATGGGCACTCAACTGCGCCTACTACACAATCCTGTCAAGTCTCTACTTTTAATGTCAACACCGCGTCTCTCCACCCATCTGATCGTACTTTTAGCCACGGCCCTGGTAAGGGTAAAGGCCGCGACAGGATTATATCACACCTTGAGAGCCTTAATAGATACTGGTTCGGAAGCAACCTTTATAACAGAATCTGCCGTAGAACTCTTGAGATTGAAAAGTCGTCGAACATTCTTTGAGGTGTCAGGGCTGGGGTTGGTCAGCAGCAGTTCATGTCGCAATTATGTTGAAATTGCGTTTGGGTCTCTGCATTCGACTTTTGAAACAAACACACCCACTTACATACATATATAAATCGCTGACTGACCTTCTTCCAGCCAACAGATTGACTTTCCAGCCGTGGAAGCACATAAAGGAGTGGGTATTAGAAGATCCCGCCTTCGATAAGCCAGCCCGAGTCAATATACTCTTAGGTAGTGATGTCTATACTGACTTTATCCTTACAGAAATATTGTTCGAGGAGAAGAATTTGCATCGCCTATCGACCAAAAATCCAAACTTGGTTGGATATTAGTAAGAAGAAAAGTCCAAAGCTTCCATCAATGTTTAAGCCTAGAGGAGCAATTAACAAAATTTTCGGAAATAGAAGAGACATCATTCAAAAGGGATTTATCAAGAGAAGACCAGGCCTTTGAACTGCACTACATGCAACACACTAAGCGACTGCCCGATGGGCATTACGAGGTATCGCTTCCATTTAAAGAGGGAAGACAACCTGCGCTTGGATCCTCCAAAGGAGGCACCTTGCGTACGTTTCTTCAGTTACATAGGAGGTTTGAGCACCACTACACTACACAGGCAATATAACAAATGTAATAAAGAATACTTACCTCTTAATCAAATGGTAGAAGTTGAAGTTGACAACAACCAGGTCCTCTAGACACCTTTTCACTACTTCGTACCCCACCATGCAGTAAATGGAGTCCAGCCCCACCACTAAGCTACGAGTTGTCTTCGATGCTGCTGCAAGGACCTTTGACGGGACTCGTTAAACCAGCATTTTCACAGTGGACCTAAGGTTCAAAATAATATTATAGATATAATCATAAGGTGGAGAATTTACAAATCTACCTTTACTGCAGACGTGGGAAAAATGTAACGGCAGATACGTGTAGTGCATCTGGACTCCTATTACCAGCTCATCTACTGGCGTGATACATGTACAACATCAGCACCCTATCTCGCCATTCGGACTATCAGTAAATTGGCTGCTGATGAAGAGCACAGATATCCTCTTGGAGCAAGAATGATTCAGCAAGATAATTTGTGGATGACCTTATAAGCGGGGCTGGTTCTATAGAAGAAGCCTTGCGTAAAAAGGAATAAATACAAGGTTTGCTTTCCTCGACAGGGTTCATGTTAACAAAATGGGCGGGTAATTCCGATGAAATTCTCCATCACATACCGGCAGATCAGCGTGAAGTCAACTTTTCTCTTCCCTTGGGTTCACCCGAACACATAAAGGCCTCAGGTGTTAAATGGTTTCTTCTTGAAGGCTCATTCTCATTCTAAAACAGTTGCTGCGCAACATCCGAGGTGACGAAAAGGACCGTTCTTTTAATAACTGGCAGATTGTATGACTCATTAGGATGGATCTCAACCTGTATCATAAAGTCCAAAATAATGATGCAACAATTACGGTCTTGAAAATTAGACGGGGACAAACCAGTTCCTCCAGAACTGCACAAAAATTGGTCAATATTCCGCAGAGAGCATTTGTTACTTGAAGGAATACGAGTCCTTAGATGGATGTACACACATAGCAGGACATTGAAATACAGGAATTTAGTGACGGGTCTCAGCGAGCATGTGGGGCTGCGGTATACCTATGAGTTTTGGACTCTAAAGGTACATCTGCTCCTGTCAAAAACAAAGGTTGCACCTCTGAAAACGGTGAGTCTGCCGCGTCTTGAATTGTGTGGTGCAGTAATCTTGGCCACTCTTTTGGATTACACATCTACATCAGGTATGCCTGGGTGGAGGCTGACAAACGATGAGATCTGGGAACACATCCTAACACAATTTAACCCAGCTGATCCGGCATCGCGCGGAGTTCTACCGTCAGCTCTGACAGAAAACAAACTTTGGTGGAACGCTCCAGAGTTCTTGCACAACAGCTGGAATTTTCATTATCCTCAACTGCCCACCGACCGAAATAGAGACTGAAATAGAGAAAAGGTCGACTCGCGTGCATTGTGCAATTAGAGAAGAAAATAAAATAAGTTTTTTGATTCAAAGCTATTTGAAATTATTAAAACTTTTAAGTCATTGCCCTTTGCAAAAGATTTATTTTTAATAGTAGACAGGCATGCAATGATAGAAACTATGATGTTCTCTCGCCATTAGAAATGTTTACAGTTACAGTTCTGGCAACACGGATAGCACAAGGTGAGATGTTCGAGGCAGAAATTGCAAGTCTGAAGGCTGGAACAAGCGGCTAGCTAAAATCTTAAGGTAGGAGGAAAGTTGCAACTTTCAAACCTGACATGACCAACAGTATCCGATCGTCTTCAGGCCAAATTATCACTTCACTTTGCTGCTACTTCGGGATGCACATGGGAAAACTTTGCATGGAGGAATCCAGAAGATGATATCATACTTGCGAACCAAATACGCTTACGGATATTGTTTTTTAAGAGTTTCATCAAAAAATTTGTTCATAACTGCAATATTTGCTTTCGCTTCCGAGCCCGACCAGCTCAACAAATAATGGGCAGTTTACCAGCACCCCATGCTCACACTCTGTGCTGGATTACGCAGGCTCAATTGAAGTGAAGGCTTGGAAAGGACGAGGTGCAAAGATATTACTTTGTCATATTCATTTGTCTTGCTACTAAAGCTATCCATATTGAGCTGATAAGTGATCTTACTACTCAAGCATTCATTCTGGCGTTTAGAAGGTTTACGGGCGAAGAGGTATTACTATACAACTATTCAGCGACTGTGGAACCAATTTCGTGGGAGCTGACAAGAAGTTGCAGAATTGGTGAAGGTTGCCCAAAATGATTGGAAGGAAAATGGAATTTTATTCCTCCGGCTTCTCCCCACTTTGGAGGGTTATGGGAAGAAGGAGTGAAATCCTTCAAATTTCATTTGAGCCGCATTGTTGGTTCAGACATTTTTACTTTGGAGGAACTTCTAACACAAGCGTGTCTTAATTCGAGCCCACTCTACCTAATGACCAACAACCCGGACGACTTCTCACCATTGACACCAGGACACTTTCTCATCGGTGAACCAATTAACAACGTAGCTCACCCGGACCTGGACCTGGATAGATGGCAGAGAATTCACCATCTCCATCAAAGATTTTGGAAGCAGTGGAGCACAGAATATCTCGCAAGGCTCCAACAGCGACCCAAATGGCGCAAGCTCGGACATCAGCCACACATCGGAGATCTCGTCATGGTGAAGGATGAGCGGTTACCACCATCGAAATGGAGACTGGCCCGGATCATCGACACTCATCCAGGAACAGACAACATAACTCGCGTGGTCCCAATAAAAACGCAAAGCGGAGAAATGAAACGACTTATAACCAAAATATGCCTTCTACCATCAAATAAAATATACTAAACTAATGAAGGTCTTCTATAAAATTAAACAAGAAACTACTTAGAAGGGAAAGCGCAGGTCATTCGTAACTCTTAAAAATAAACAAAAAAAGTACTTAAAGATAATCATACACCACACTTTTATAAAATAAAAACACCTTAAAATTATCTTAAATTTACTATATTTATTATCAATATATCTAAAAATTACAATATTATAAATTATAAATAACCTAAATTTACATAAATACAGTCCACCAACATTTTTAAAATATACACAACTCTTTACAAAACAATCATACATGTAGTAATTAAGTAGAATTGAAATGTAGTAATTTATGTTTTATTTTCTATTTTAAGTTACAATGCATACGTTATAGTGCTACAACTTAATCTTTTATTATCTAATAAATCTTCTAAGAACCATCCGACCGCGACGAGAACTGTCCGTACCTCGCCTCATAGCAATGACCAGACGTTTAGTTGATCGAGCATTCGATACCAGGCCCACGCCTTGGCTACCCAGCTGAATACGACTCCGGCTCCACATACCCCAGCAAGCAACAATATGAACCTCTTCCAGCTTGTCATTGCTCCGAATTGTTATCCGCTACCGCACGTTCATTCACTTTTATTTATTCTTCTTTCTGGGCCATCTTCCTCGCATTACTCAAGTGTAATGCACTGCCTAGTCACCCACTATGTTGTTGTCACCTGATCTTCATGGAATGTGGCGAGGTAGGGACAGCGACCGCAATAGACAAACAAACAAAGAAAATACGACACTGCTTGAAGGTGGCCTGAAAAGATTTACTTGTTAGCATTTGTTCTTTATCAATCCTACTTAATTAATTTATCTCTCTAATTATTTGATTCCACATACATACATACACCCTGAACATATGATCTAAATATATAAGTGTGTACATAAGCACAAATCAAATATATGTCATTCATACATGGAATCTCTACACAAATTATATACCCGATGCAAATACACAAACACACACATATCAAACTCTACACAAATCAAATACCCAAACACTGGAAATAAAAAGTTACAACTGGATACAAAAATTTATGAGTTGGTTGTTTCTTATAAAGTCAAGCACAACGTCCACAGTGAAATCAAAAAAATCGGAAGTTTGAACAAGTCCGCTTTTCGAGAAGCCGAAGTCGAGACATCTAACCTGTGTTGCAAAGTTTCTCAACTCGAACGGGAAGTGCAAATCATTAATCTTCGTCTTGAGGAACGCCGAGTACCAGTGGTATCATTCCCAGAAAACAACTCAGCGCTATAGTTAACAAAGCGCTAAGTCCACAAATTAAATGGTACCGTCCTGCAAAGAGGCTAAGGGAAAAAGACAGACTTAATAACGCTACGGAACAGCGTACTAAAACTCCATCTCCGAATAAAAACCGAGGCACATCGCCAGAAGAAAAAACGCGCTCAAAAACGCATTCGAAAAAGTGACCGCATGGATCCACAATCAACTCCCTCTAAGCCGGAGCCCCTTAGAGAGAGAAACGTTGCCAAAGTTAAAACGAACGAGTGGACGAAGCTCGAAAGAGGTGCTCGGAAAAATCGTGCACCAAAGGCAAAACGTCTCGACACAATTATTATAAAAAGAACGGGCGAAATTACGTACGCTGACCTGTTGCGAAAATTAAAATTGGACACGAGCTTAAAAGAAGTCGGAGAAAACGTAAGTCGAATCCGGAGAAAAATGTCCCGAGATAGCTACTTCGAGAAAGAAAAGAAAAAATCGGAGATTCGTTAGGTGAAGATGCTAGCGTTCGCTCAATCCACGAGATATTCCTCGAATACAAGGACATAGACGAAGTAACGTCGAAAGAAGAAGTTTGGGGGGACATCACCGAGTTCTTTCAAGATTATGAAGTTAAGCCGCCGGCATTAAAAACAATGAGGAAAACTTTTGGTGGGACTCAGGCGGCCACCATATGGTTGCCTGTAGACATCGGTAACAGATTACTTACCGCCGGAAAAGTACGCGTTGGTTGGATCTATTACAGTATCCGAGAAAAAATTTCGCCAAAGAAATGCTTTATATGCCTCGGGTTTGGACATATGGCAATAACGTGCACGCAACCTACCGATAGAACGAATGCATGCCTCGGATGCGGAGAAAACTGGCATAAATTGAAGAACTGCAAGGCAAAACCAAAATGCTTGCACTGTAGTGCAAACGGAGTAGACTTTGGGCATATAGCCGGTAGTGTTAGGTGCCCAGAGCATAAAAAAGCAATTGAGAGCCTATACGCGAAAACATGAAAATTTTACAACTTAATTTAAATCACTGTAAGGCAGCTCAAGATCTACTGCTCAAACGGTCCATGAGCATAAGGTTAACATTGCAATACTCTCGGAGCAATATTGCAACATTAAACTGGGCGCATGATGCGACGAAAAAAGCCACCATATGGGCATGTGGTAATACCACGTTGCAGATACCACCTTTCGGCGAGAAAAACTACTTCGTACGAGCAAAGTTAAACGATACACTATATACATATACAGCTGTTATGTCCCTTCAAGCCTTACCATTGAGCAATACGGACGAGTCGTCGAAAGCATAGTTCTTGATGCTTAGGATCATACGCCAACTATTATAGCCGGTGATTTTAACGCATGGGCAGTAGAAATGGGAAGCGGGCTAACGAATAAAAGGGAAACCATTCTACTCGAAGCGCTCTCTAGTTTAGACGTCGTTGTAGCTAATATGGGAAATGCGAACACGTTTAGTAGAGCGGGTGCAGGCTCGATTGTTGATATTGCGTTCGTTAGTACTAGCTTATCTAGGCATACAAAATGGCGCGTCAGCAATCACTGCACCCCCTGTGACCATAATGCAATTAGAATCGATCTCCATAGTCTTACACGACCTCGAAACACCCAGTCCCAAACTAGGCGAAATGGAACGTAAACACCTTAGATGAGGAGCTCTTAGAGTACGCAATCGCTGAAGCTTTAGTTGAAGGGAGAACAGCTAACTAGATTGTACGTCAAGTAACGCGACAACTGTACGCTACAATATATCAATGGCTTGAACTGGGACACAAAACTGCCGGCGTCCAACGTATTGATGGAACGACGACATTAAGGAACTTCGATCAGCCTGTTTTAACGCACGAAGTAAATACCAACGGTTTAGACGCGATTCGGATAGACATTTGATATTGAGAACAGCGTATAAAGAAGCACGCGACGCACTCAAATCCGCCATTAAGTCTAGCAAAAGAAAGTGCTTTAAAGACCTTTGTACACAATTTAACGAAAATGTATGAGACAAAGCGTACAAAATCATAACCGCGAAGCTCAAAACGCCTCAGAGACCGGCAACAACTTACCCGCTATTTCTCAGCAGAATAATAGAAACTCTGTTTCCCTCTCAACATGACGGAATTCTACTAAGCGAGATCGGAGAACTATGTGAACACATTCCTGCCTTAACAACCGATGAACTCACCGCTGCAATCGAGAGGGTAGACGATCGGAAAGTCTCTGGTCCAGACGGCGTACAAAATAGGGCTTTAAAAATAGCTATGAAGGCCCGCCTAGACGTTTTCGTTAGCATGTATAATGCATGCTTAAGCGAGGGAACAATGGAATAATGGAAATACCAACGGCTGGTATTATTACCAAAAGGAAATAAACCGCCGGAGGAGCCCTCATCTCATCGGCCGCTCTGTATACTCGACACTATGGGCAAAATATTAGAGCGAATTTTATGCAACAGACTACAGCCTATCATTGAAGCCAATGATGGACTCGCGGAATATCAATACAGCTTTAGAAAGGGCAGATCGACAATCGACGCGATTAAAATCGTAATAGACAAAGCCCAATCGGCCATAGAAGGTAGACGATGGAAAGGAGGCAGTAAAAAGTACTGCGCCGTGGTTACACTTGACGTGAAAAATGCTTTTAACTCGGCGAACTGGTCGCGTATTTTACAATGCCTTGAAAGATTAAATGTACCGAAGTGCCTATTAAGATTGAGCGGGAGCTACTTTACCGATAGGTTGCTCCTCTACGACTCCAACGACGGGACGAAATTATATAAAATTACAGGGGGCGTGACCCAAGGATCAGTGTTAGGTCCTTTACTGTGGAACGCGATGTATGACGACATTCTACGACTCCCAGTCCCCGGGGAAGCCGCCATTATGGGTTTCGCGGACGATATAGCTGTTGTAGTCGACTTGAAGAAATCGAGTTGTATTGCAACGAAGCAATATCACAGATAAAAAACTGGCTACGCGATATGAGTTTAGACCTCGCGGAACATAAAACGGAATCTGTTCTCATTACGAGTAGAAAGATGCTAGAGACTATAACTATAAAAGTCGGAGAGCACACAATTATTTCCAGCCCATTTATAAAATACCTGGGAGTGATGATTTATGCTCGGCCTAATTTCAAGCATCACCTCGCATACGCTTGCAAGAAATCGTCGAAAGCGATAGGCGTTCTTTCGAGACTCATGTCAAATATCGGCGGCCCGAAACAAGGCAAACGATTAATGCTTGCGAGAGTTGTTGCTTCCATACAGCTGTACGAGGCATAAATGTGGTCTGAGGTCAAGAATAAAAAGACACACATAAAGGGATACAAATCTGTGTACAGATTATGTGCACTGCAAATTAGCAGTGCATTTCGAACGGTATCCCACGACGCGATATTGGTTTAATCCTCTATGGTACCAATCGATATCCTAGCTTTAGAAGTTAGACGACTTTATAAAAATCACATGCACATCGGGCCATCCATAAATCAAGCGAAGAAATTCGAAAGAGGCTGCAGTATAAAAGCGTCGCAACAACAATGGAACGAGTCCCAAAAAGGGAGATGGTCATACTGACTAATCCCAAGGATTGAAAGTTGGATAAAACGAAAACTCGGCGAACTGAATTATTATCTTACACAGTTCTTGACCGGTCAAGGGAGAATGTTCAGAATTGCCCATCAACACACTTACCCTGATGACAACAATGCCCACAAAAGAAATCTTTTTTTTTAATGTTTTTATTTTTTTTAGCGATTTTACAATTAATTTTTCATAGATCATGTCTTCCGTATTTGGAATGCTTATAACATAAAGTAAGCTACAATACAATAGATGGGTTTATAGCAACTTTTACTTTGGCAAATTGAAATGTCTGTTCAATATTTTCGAATAGTACATTAGCTTCATCTTTATTAATTTTATTCATAATGAAATCTATTTCTAATTTTGATAATACTCGTTTGTTAGAGCTTACAATATTTCCTTTACCGAGTTCTATTGCGTATATTGAGTTCATAATTTCTTCCTTTATTAATTTGGTCTTATACTGTAAACCTAATACAAATTCATTCTCAAATGTTGTGTCCTTTTTTATTTGGTTAAGAATGTCATTTGTTATATTGGTTAGTTTATTTATTCTATCGATATATGCCTTGTTTATCAAAACCGTATTATTATTGTTTTCTAGTACGTTGTTAATTTTATCTACCATCGTGGTCGGAATTTCCCACGACCCATTTCCAGACTGTACCAATAAAATTTATGGTTCTTTTTGATCTATGAATTTTTATATTTTTAATAAGATTGGTGGTATGTAGAAGTTCGTGTTCAAGGATGGGGAAAAATGTGGTTTTCTTGAGGATATGCTGGTACATGAGGGATGAGGTTTCTCATACAAAATCTTCGTACGGGAGTATTTCAATAATATGGATAAATTTCAGATTTCCTGTTTGGATTTTCGCTGTTTCCTTCTTAAGCACGATTATCTCTGAACTAGAGTAATCATGGGTACTCAGATCTGTACGCACCAGTGAAATGATATACCTGTGGGGATAAGAAGAATAATTTCAATTTTCAATATTTCCTTTATGAATTACTTTGCCGGATTCGGTTATTATGGTTTTCGATTTGTTTTCTTTTACTATTTCTCTTTGAAAACGAAGTGATAATTTAGAGCCTAATCGCTTGTAAATAATGTCACCATGTGAATATTATTTTATGTTGTGTTTTTTTCTTTTGTGATACTTCAGATGATTTTTTTGCTTTTCATGTAGCTTTTGTATGTTTTCCAGTCTTGCCCTTTCATATTGCTCAGGGTCTGTGCTAACAATTCTTCCAAAGAATATTTCGATGGGCTTCCTCCCTGTTGTTGAGTCAATTGAGCAGTTATACTCATACACGGATCGACGAATTTCTGAAAGCGTTGGATGAAGGGGTTTTAAAAATCTCTATTCCTAATTGATCTTGCAATAAGAAAAGAGGCTTCATAGAAGGATTTTTCATTATCGAAGACAGCAACTTTTGGGACGCCAAAGGCGAATAGGATTTGTCTCAGTTGTTCTCTTATGTCTTCTACAGCTCTTGACTTTAAGATTTTTACTTGAAAATATTTAGAAAATTTGTCTAAAGCAGTAAAAACAAGATATCCTTCAGTTGAGTAGACATCCAAGTGTAAAATATGATATGGATATTGAGGAATGGGTGTGGCTTTGAGTTCAGGTTTGTTAAGACGACAGTCATATTTGTGCTCTTGGCATATGCGACATTGTTTGACTATTTCATTAATTTTTTAAATCATTTGGCGAAAGTAATAATTCTGAAGTAATTGTATTTTATTCTCGCGGGTATTGCGGTTCAGTTTGGCCAGTAATATCGATAACATTTATTTGAGTGAAACGAATTTTGTAATTTTTAAAATAAAGGGGATATAAGTTAAAAAATTATTTGTATTTTTTATTTGAAAAAAAAAACAACTTTATTCCATGCCATCAATCTTAAGACTAACTTATGACAATTCTTTCACTTAAAACCTAACCCACGATTCCAACTTGCATCCGATGTAATTTCCCAGGTATTCGACTGCAGGTGCACTATTACTCTTCTGTTTGCAATTTTCCAGATATTCGACTGCAAGTGAAATATTATTCTTCTGTTTTGTTGTTTACCCCAGACGCTGAGTTGGCAGAATGGAAGCGTGTGCAAAGTTTCGTGAGAACGATACTTTAAGGAATTCTTCAACAGATAAGTGTTGAAGAGAATGAATGCCCTCATTCTCAAAAATATGGAATTTTATTAATTCTATTGTGTTTGTTTCTATTGTAATTATTTTTAAAGCCGATTCTTCTGGCTGTTTTATGGTTGTAATTGGAGTTTCAGCTGTTTTTAATGTTGTTGAAATTTTTACTGGTTCTCTTCTTACAAGTTCAAATAGTTTTGAAATTATAAATAATGCTATCGGGATGATTACTGTTGATCCTAGGCCAATATTTGTGAAATAGCTTTGTCGGGATTCATCTTCAATTAACTTTATATGTTTAGTATTGTTGACATGCAATTCTCTCATTGATTGTAATGTTAAGAATTCTTTGTAGGTTTTCAAGGTTGAGTCTGGTTGTACTACTGGAGGGATCGGTTTTGTTCCGGAAACTTCATTAGAGTAGCAGACTAGGTCATCGACTTTTATTGTTTTACATTTTGATATTATTCCATATATTGTTTTTTCAGATTTTAAGATATTTTCATAAGGTAACTTAATTGCTAAATTTGCTCTCTTTATTGTTTTTAGTAAAATTGTCTTACAAATCTCATTTACAGTGTTTGGGATACTTATTATATATAAAATTTCAGAATTGCTTGATGCTATTTTAATTTCCGCAAATTCGAATGCTTCGTCTATATTAAGATAGGGTACGTTATTTTTATCAAAAAGTTCTTTAACTACGTTGATTTCATTATTAAATAGGATAAAGGAATTAATTATTCCAGCTTTTGCCCAATGCATGGCATGTTCAATATTTATGATCTCTTCTTTTATTATGTCAAGCTTATATTTAATATTAATAACTAATCCATTTTTTATTTCTTCATTTGTTTTATATATTTTTAAAATATTGTTTGTGGTATTAATTGATATATTTGATCTATTATTTTTATTATTATTTTATTGATCTATTTATAATTATCTGCTTATTGTTGCATTCCAGGATGCCATTAATTTTTGATTTTAAGAGAATAAAGTCGTCATGGTCTGGACTACCGGATATCCATTTCCATGCGCTGCCAATGAAATTAAGGGCTCTTTTCGCTCTCTTGGGTTCTAATCCCTTAACAAGGGATTCTATTGTGGTGATTTCGTGGGAGATACATGAGTTGAATGGTGTCAACATTTTGGTGGATCATTTGTTTGATTTCATAAAGGGTTTCTTCATAGGCTTTAAGGTTGATTGTGTGAACTAGTTTAAGTGTTCCGACTTGGATGTTCCTGTAGTAAGTGATATAACTTTTGAATTTGAGTAATCCAAAATCTGCACCTCGGCGTAGCAAGAGGTCAGAAAAAACCTGAAAGTGAGATGCTAAATCTTAATGTTGCTCTTATGCACGGTTTTGCCTGTTTGAGTAAATATGGTTTTTGAATGGTTCTCTTTTACAATTTCTTTTTTATATCTGGGAGAAAGTTTGGACCCTTTTCTTTTGTTATGTTTAACGTATACAATATCGCCAAGGGTGGGTTGTCTTTTCTTGTTGAAATTGGCTAAATCCTTTTCTTGCTTTTCTTTAAGTCTAGTTATGTTGTCTTGCCTAGCTTGTTCGTATTCTTCAGGGTTAATACTTACGTTTCTGCCAAAAAATACTTCAAGTGGCCTTTTGCCAGTTGTAGAGTGAACTGAAAAGTTATATTCGTAAACTGCTCTATCTAGTAATTCGGGAAATGTTCTTTGTATATTATCGGTTTTCAGACAACGCATTATTTCCGATAGCGTTGAGTAGAATCTTTCCACTTGACCGTTTACTGAGCTGACGTAAGGGGGTGTCTTGGAAATTTGAATCTTAAGTTGGTCTTCGGCCATGAAGTGAATAGATGAGGAATTTAAAGATTTTTCATTGTCTATAACAATGATTTTGGGGATGCCAAATGAAAAAAGTATTTAATAATCTTCTGTTGCTTTCGAACTGAAGATTTTTGTTCGCGCGTATTTTGACAACTTATCTACAGCCGTTAAGACATGTCTCTTTTCAGTTGAGTAGATATCTATATGGACGATTTCGCCTGGGAATTGTGAAATTGGGGTTTCCTTTAGATCTGGTTTATTGGGGTGCCTGTCATATTTTTGTTCTCTACAAATTACGCATTGTTTGACTATATTTGTTATTTTTGCGTTCGGGAAGTAAAACTTTTCGAGAATTTGAATTTTATTTTCGCGCGCATCTCGATGCGCTCTTTTGTGTTCTTCAATGATCGTTTCTTCCTGTTTTTGGGGGCATGTAAGGTCTTCAACTTTGGTTTGTGTATAACGAGTTTTATAGTTTTTAAAATGGAGGGGGTAGAAATTTTGTATTCTTCCCATTAAGCTTTCAGACGTATATATTCCATTTATAACGCTAGGATTTAGAAATTTCTTTAAGATTTCAGTTAAACTTGCATCGGTATAATCTGTTGTATAAAGGTATGTCTGTGGAAGGTTGGAAAATATATTTTAAATTCATAATTTGTTTGGTCACGGACAACAAATTCATAATTTGTCTTGTCATTGTCATGGAATTCAATTGGGATTCTTTGGGAAGTCGGGATAAGGCATCAGCTACCACGTTCGTTTTACCTGGTTTATACTTTAGAGTATAGTTATACTCTTCTAGTATAGCTTTCCACCTTTTCATTTTATTATTATTATTTTTATTGGAAAGAGCGTAAGTCAAAGCCTGGTGATCAGTAAATATCTGCACTTTCGCTGAGCCATATAGGTGATTTCGGGGGGATTTAAGCGACCAAATAATGGCGAGCATTTCTTTCTTGTTGGTTGCGAAATGTTCTTCAGATTTATTGAGCGTTCTTGAAATGAACAGAATCGGTTTATCGTCTTGTGATAAGACTGCAGCTATGGCATGATCTGAGGCGTCTGTGGTCAACTGGAAGTCCTTGGTGAAATTTGGGTACTTGAGAAGGATATCGTCTGAAATTAGGGCGTTTTTGAGTTTGCGAAAGGATTCTGTTGCTTCATCACTTAGCTCGATTAATTTTTTACTTGACAGGTTCTTAGGTATACGTCCTCCTTCTCCTCTTAGTACTCGTAAAAAGGTAAGAGGTTTAGCTAATTGGGCGTAATTTTTTATGAATCTGCGGTAATAGCCAGAAAGTCCCAAAAAAGAACGAAGGTCTTTAAGAGTTTTTGGTAATGGACAGTTTATTATAGCTTGGACTTTGGAGGGGTTAGTTTTGATGCCGTCGGCAGAAATAATGAAACCGAGAAACTCAACTTGTTTTTGTAAGAAATCACATTTGTCTAATTGTATTTTCAAATTCAAACACGGTTTTAATGTCTTTTAGATGAGTGTCGATGTCTTTGCTGAAAATTATTATATCATATTTTCCCAATATGTTCGTGTAACATGTCATCTAAAGCCCATTGAAATATAGCTGGTGCGTTCTTTAATCCGAATGGGAGGCGCAAGAATTCATATTTGCCGTTATTGACGGAGAACGCTGTCTTTTCCACATCGGATTCCTTAAGTGGGATTTGGTGGAACCCACTTTTAAGGTCTATGACCGAGAAGAATTTACTTTGTCCCAATTGGGATAACACTTCATTAATTTCAGGTATTGGATAACTGTCCGCGATTGTCACTGAATTAAGCTTGCGGTAATCAGTTACCATTCAAAATTTCTTTTCACCGGATGCGTCCAGTTTTTTCGGGACTATCCATATAAGCGAATTATACGGCGACCGTGAAGGTCTTATTATCCCGTCGTTGAGAAGTTGCGCTATCTGTTTGTCAACTTCATCCTTGAGTGACATAGGATAGGGATAGCTTTTGGTGTACACAGGATTTTCTGTGTTAGTCAGAATTTCACCTTTTACTCGTGTTGTAAAAGTCAATTTTTCATCGGGTTCTGAAAATAAGTCAGTGAATGTCCGTGTAAGTTCATTGAGTTTTTGTCCATAGTCCGGTTGAATATGATCCAGTCTGAAGTGAATCTTATTAACTGCCTGGGAAACATGTTGTTTAATTCTGATTTTAATTTTATCGTTTATGACCATGAATTGTCTCTGGTGTGAATAACGGCTGAAAGATTTTTTAGGGTGTCGTTACCTAAAATAGCGTCAAATGTCCTCAGAGAGGGTAGGAGGAAAAATGTAAACTGGGAATTTGGTATATCGAAAAGATTTAACAGCTTATGATGTGTTATTTTTATTTTACCACTAACTGGGTTTCGTAGGTCCCGTTGCCAATGGCTTGCTTATTTGCCAAATGTTGGAGGTATTGCTGATATTCATTGTACTGAGCGTGATAGATGTCGTTTTGGTCCGTGACGTACGTCCGTATTGATATGGTAGTTCCTCTGATATTTTTGATGATGGGTTGTTCCTAGCTGTTCTTGTGGGGGTCTTTTTCCAGCAAATTGATTTTGTTTAGGTGGTCCATTTTTGTAGTCGATGGCTCGCGTTTGGATACAAATATCCATTGGCTCAGGCTTGGGTTGCGGTTTAGGCTGATACGGACGGGGTGGAGGATTATTATAATGTTGGAAATTATTATAGTGTTGATTTGGATTGAAATGTTGATTTGGATTGAAATGTTGATTTGTTTGAAATGTTGATATTGATGGGTTGAATAATATGGAGGATTCGGGTAACGGGGATTATTTTGAAATTGTTGAGGAATGTGAGCTAGTTGTGGGAAGAATGGAATCTGATTTTGAGGAAGATTACGATTATTTCTTAGAGGAGCAGATGGGCGGTTATTAGCTTTGAGTGGATGATGCTGGTAGAAGTTAGCATATTGCGTCCTGAAGTTCTGGTTTTCCAGTTTTAGACATAACTTGAGTAATTGCGGCAAGTCCGAACGCTCACGAAAGCCTAGCAGCCTTGGCAAGTCTCCTTTTAATCCTCTCACGAACGTATCGAGAGCTTTATCTCGATATGTTTGCGTAAGGATGATGAGAGTATCATTTGATACTTCCATACAACCTATCTTATTGAGGATGAGCGATAGGTGCGAATAAACCGCGTGATAAAATTCTTGAATTGTTTGATTTCCCTGCATGAGAGAAGTCATTTGATATTCAAGCGTGGAGGGGTCACGTTTATCGGCATATTGCATTGCTAAGCAGCGCGAAATGCACTTCCAATCCAATGGAATATTGTAAGATTCCAATACTACATCGGCTTGGCCTACCACTTTATTTCGTATTACACTTAATATACCGAAATACTTTGGGGTGCCTTTTAAGTGATTGAAATCTCCTGGTTGCCCAGTAAAATCTTTCGAAGAACGGATAACGTCTTTGATTTTATCTAGCTCATTTATATTTTTCCTAAGCTCTGGGTTAATTACTTGGTCAGTACCAAGAAATAAATTTGAATTTGGATTGACAATAGATTGAATAACCTGTCGGCCTTCATTTTGAATAACCCGATTTACTATTCCTGTAATAAGTCGTTCAAGGGGCTCGTCTGCGGTTACACCATTAATAGTCACGACAGAAGGTTGGGGAGGATTTACAGCAGGAGGAGGGTTTTGACTGGGTACGTTTAGTACGGCGGGTCTGATTAAATTTTGATTAGGCATATCGAGCGAAAATTACACAAAATTCCACAAAATTTAAATTTATGAATTTCCGATATGTGTGTGTAACACAAAAAAAAAATATTAATTAGTTATTGTGTAAGGATGAAATTTGATAAATTGATAAATATTAATACGTCACTTATTGAGTATAAATTTTATAAACAAATCTTAATTATTCACTTCACAAAGAGGGAAAAAATATGTATAGCCAATTACAGCGTGTTTCCTTAGAACTAAATTTAATTTAAGTAAAAACAGGTAATTGTTTCACTTCTTAAAATTAACTTAGCACTAAACTTACAAAGCTATTAGAGTCCTGATGAGCATTACGCTTGAAGTGGCTGCTAAACTAATTAGCTCCTTTTTATCCTGTCGGGTTACTGGGGGGCCTTATTTCCTTCACAGCGTTGGATTGGGTTAGAACCAAGCGGAGCACGGTGCTTCTTGAGGACCTTAGTGTCTTATACGGAAAGGTAGTACTCCTTTAGTACTTGAATAATTTCACTTTTTACACTTACGTTTGTATTTTTTATTTAAAAAAAAACAACTTTATCCTATGCCATCAATCTTAAGACTAACTTATGACAACTCTTTCACTTAAAACCTAACCCACGATTCCAACTTGCATCCGATGTAATTTCCCAGGTATTCGACTGCAGGTGCACTATTACTCTTCTGTTTGCAATTTTCCAGATATTCGACTGCAAGTGAAATATTATTCTTCTGTTTTGTTGTTTACCCCAGCCGCTGAGTTGGCAGAATGGAAGCGTGTGTAAAGTTTCGTGGGAACGATACTTATCTGTTTTTAACTTATATCTTCTGGATAATTCCCATAGTTTCCTCTGTAGTCATTAATCTGTTTATTATTGTAGGTATCAGACATCTTTTAAAAATTGAAATAAAATTTTCTTTAGTGTATAGAGGCTGCACAAAGTTAAGACTACAAAAGCGTGAAAAATGATATTGAAATTGGTAGCTATCTTTTTCTCCATTTAACAAAATAAGATGGTTTCTAAAAATTTTAATAGGGATTTCTACTACAGCGATAAGGTCGTGCGATGAACTCTCATCGTTATGTTGAGAGGCAGTAAGCGAATTGATTTGGGAATGGGAACATTAGCCTTACCTGGCTCATATTTCAACTCTCAGTTGTATTCTTCCAATGCTGCTTTCCAGCGTTTCGTTTTTGAGTTATGATTTTTGCGACTATGAGCATATATAAGAGGTTGATGACCCGTTAATATTTTAACTCTTGCTGATCCGTACAGATAGTCTCTAAAGGTTTTCAAAGCCCATATTATAGCCAGCATTTCGTTTTCATTTGCGGCATAGGCATCTTCAGTTTTTTTTTTATAATTTGCGCACGCATTCTGGAAATAAACATTGTTGGCTTTCTTCCTGTGATAGAACTGCTTCCAATGCATAATTCGAAGAGTCGGTAGTAAGTTCGAATTCTTTTTTGTAATTGGGGTAGGTAAGAATAATGTCCCCTGATGCTAGATAGTTTTTCATTTTTCTAAAGGCTTCCATTACGTCCTCATTCAGATGGATCAATTTTTTACTTGAGAAATTTTTGGACTGGCGTCCAATTTTCCCTCTTAGAAGAGACGTTAAAGGTTTTCCCAGTTTAGCATAATCCTCAATAAAATGGCGGTAATACCCAGACAAGCCTAGAACAGATCTTAAATCCTTCAGCATCTTAGGGCAGTGAAAATTTAGTACCGCGTTAATCTTTTCTGGGTTAGTCTTGATGCCTTCAGAAGAAACTATAAACCCGAGAAATTCGACTTCTTTTTTGAAGAAATCGCATTTGTCGAGCTGCACCTTCATATTTGCAGCTTCTAGGGTTTTATAGATTCGATATCTTTTAAATGTGTCTCTCTATTTTTGCTCGCTCAGTATATCATCAAGCGCTCTCTGGAAAATGATGGGGCATCTTTCAGCCCAAATGGCAAGCGAGTGAATTTATATTTCCCGTTATTTACCGAACAGGCTACTTTTTCAATGTCCTTTTTTTTATAATTTACGCGTGCCTAAGGGGTTATGAATACCCGGAAAGATAGAAGGAGGAGAAAGGAAAGTTTGTGATGTAGTGGTTTGAAACTCAGGTGAGTTTGGTTTCTCGATATTGACTCTCCTGGAATCTGGGGGTATCCACTCGTGAAGTCAATAACAATGAATACGTTGTTTTTCCCTAGCTGTGAAAGCACTTCGTTAATTTCCGCAATGAGGTACCTACCGGTCAGTAATAGTAATGGTGTCTAATTTACGATAATCGATCATTAATAGAAATTTCTTTTGGTCAGAGGCGTCTAATTTCTTAGGTGCAATCCACACCGGTGAATTGTACGGTGATCTCGAAGGTCTTATTATACCATCATGAATAAGTTTTTGAACCACTGGGTATGGGGAGGATTTTATATAAACGGGTGAATCTGATAAAGTTCGAATGTCAGCTTTTAGGACTGTCGGATATGTCGTCATGTGTTCTGTTCTTAATGATACGGTATTTACTGCCTGTGCAGCGAGTTATTTAGCTCGTATTTTAATATTGTCTCTGATAGTCACGTAGCTATGTCGTGCATCTATTACGGCTGATAGTTATTGCAAACTATCGTTACCGAGGATAGCTTGAAACGATTTTAGGTGTGGCATGAGGAAGAATTTAATTTTGAGATCATTTACCCCTAATAGATTGACAAAAGTGTGGTGGGTAATTTTTTATATTTCCTCTAATGGAGATCGCGTAGAATTGTACAATACATCATTAAGAATAGGATTTTTTAGTATGGATGGCTGGATATACATAGTTCTTGTTTGAAATTGTTTAATAAATTCAAACTACAATCGAAATGAAGTTTTAAGAAACCTAAAAAATTTAAAAACTAAAGCAGATTATATAAAAAAAAACTATAAAAAATAATACTATATTTGAGGCGAGGGATTACAATTGTAACCAAGTATACGCCTGCTCAACACCCATCATACCCGCGTATGCACAAAGCAAAGCGCAATAAAAATGTGGGTAAAAATTTTTTTTATTGTGAGGCGAAAATGAAAATAGGGGATCATTATTCATTTAAACAATTATTTTATTGAATAATACATAGTTAACACTTTCATGCCCGATGTTGCCTATAGGCAACATTATATGTTTGAGCTTCTAATTACCGTAATTTAAATTTTTTTCTCTAAGGGTTTTTTACTCAGAATAGCACGATATGTTGTGCAAGCTTGTTGGCGAATATTTTATTATAAGTATTGCTAGTGATCACATTGTAGCTGATCTGCGTTGATTGTACACGTAAAATTTTTTTTATGCAAAAAGTGAGTATACAAATAATTTAAAAAAAAATATATAAAGAAATTTAAGTATAGCTACAAAACAAAGCGTACAAAATAATTAAACACAGGCAAGAAAATTAGGAAAAAAAATAAAAAAAATCGAAAAAACCTTTAGTTGTGTGTTTAGTTTGTTAAACACAATATAAAACTCTTTTATGCGTTCAAAAAATTTGCGAATTCGATTGGAATGATTCTGTTGATGAGGACAATGGCGAAGAAGAGGAAAAAATTACAACGAATCTGGAAAATATTATTGAAGAAACACTACAAAGTGTATTTGAAAGAGGTGAAAGAATTGAGGTTGGTTTGACTGAAAGGATTGTTGGCGAAGACAATGAAGTTGGAAATGAAATTCAAGGTGAAAAAACGGTACAAGAGGTTTTTAAAAATATCAATTTAGAAAGTTTGAGATGGAGGAATGAAGAGATAGGGAAATGCGATACGACCTCGAAAAGCGAAGTAAATTTCGGTTAAGTTAAACAACCAATAGAACATTTTACTCAGTTCTTTGATGATGAGATAGTACAAAAGATTTGCGATGAAATAAATTAATACGCATTACAAACCAATGGCACAGAATGAAAATGTGAAACCACCGGAATAACAAGATTTATTAGTGTATTACTATACCTTGGCGTAATTAATATTCCAAATATGCGAATGGCATATGCTCACGCAGTAGCGGATACATTATCACGAAAAGGAACATTTTCATATAAATTATAACTATAAACAACCCCAAAAAGGAGAATCTACGTACGACAAGTTATATAAAATACGTCCGCTATTGAAAAAAATCAAGCAAAAATTTAACGGAATAGCACAGGAGGAATACCAAAGCGTGGAAGAGCAAATGATTTCCTATAGGTAAACGTCTTGTAATAATGTCTAGTAAATATTTATATTTTATTAGGTCGGCACAGTTTGAAGCAATATCTGTCAAAAAAGCCTCACAGAGCCGGTGTATCTGGTATTGTATACGACTTTTGCCTCTACGTTGGAGATGGAACGTGCCAATCCAAGCCTGATGATTTGTTTGAAACAAAAGGGTATATTCCTACAGCTAGGAACCATTCGAAACAATCCAATAAAAAATTGTGCTCTAAGCGACAAAAAGGATCTTCTTAGAAAAGGACTATGATCAAACGATTTTAAATTTGAAGCAACAAATAATTTAATTGCTTGTCGATGGTATGACAACAAAAGTATGCAACTGGTTTCGAATTATATAGGTAAAACCCAATGAGTGAGTGCAAACGATGGTGTCGAAAAGAGAAGAAGTTTGTAAACATTCCTCGTCCAGGTAGTGTTGAATGCTATAAAAAGCATATGGGAAGGCTTGGTCTTGCCGACATGCTGTTGGAGTTATACAAAACCAACCACCGTTAAAAGAAGTGGTATATGCGTATGGTTTACTGGTGCATAAACTCATCATTAGTCAACAGGTGGCTGTTGTACCGCAGAGACCCGAAAAACTCAAGCGGAGACAACAAGTATATGTCACTACTAAACTTTCAGTTGATTGCTAACGAGTTACTCAACGCAAAAAAAAATCACAGCTCCAACATGCAAAAGAGGTCACCCATCCTCACTCCTCTCAACAATGCAGTTAGATCCACTATCACCAGCTTCATCACCAGCACCTTCATCACAATCTTCGTCAACTTCTTATAAAAGATCATATGTTGCAGGACCTGCAAAAACCATACGATTTGACCAAACCGATCACTGGATTGAATGGGGAAGAAAGGCAGATGCAGGCTATGTCACACTGGGTATCCCCGCTCAAAGTGTTCTAAACACAAGGTTTATTTGTGTTCAAACCCACAAAAAAATAATTTTGTATTGAAAATTAATAAAAATATCAATAAAAAACAGAAATTAAAATACCACCTTGATCAAATAGCCACCGTGTGGCGCTCCCATTGTTCCGATTTGAGTTCTGTTTTTTTGTTAAGTTGTTAAATCTGTTGTTGACATTCTCTCTAAATCTTAGCGTCATAGCTTGACATTTGCAAAAGTTAAGTAGCCAAGAGTACATCCATCTCTGTGTGTGTTGGCGATTTTTTACAATTTTAGAAATGGATTTAAATTTGCAACAACGAACTTGTACTAAATTTTGCCTAAAAAACTGATTTAATGGAGCGCAAACGTTGGAAATGTTGGAAAAGTGTTTCGGCAACCATTCTCTAAAGAAACCGGTCATTTACCAGTAGCACAAGCGGTTCAAAAGTGGTCGTGAGTCAATCAAAGACGATGAACGCAGTGACAGACCATCGACATCGAAAACCTACGAAAACATTGATGAAGTAAAAGAAATGTTGGTCAATAACCGCAAATTAACCATCAGAGAGATAGCGGAGGACTTGAACATTGCCTATGGATCCGTCAAAGACAATTTGGTTAATGATTTGGATTTCCGTCGTGTAGCAGCAAAGTTGATGCCAAAAGATCTAAATTTCATGCAAAGGAGGTGATTTGCGAGACTGAATCCGATCCCACATTCATCAATTCACAGGATCAATACTGGAGACGAGACGTGGGTTTATGAGTACGATACGCAATCCAGATATCAGGCAAATGAATGGCGTTCACCCAATGAGCCGAGACCAAAAAACCACCTCGTTTTCAGTCAAAAAAGAAGCCAATGCTCACGGTTTTCATGGATTACTCGTACAACGGTGTAGAAGGTCACAGAAGGCTACACAGTAAATAAAGAGTATTATTTGGGCGTTATCAGACGTTTGCAATTCGCTGAAAGAGACCAGAATTGTGGGCAGAAAACTCGTGGATTTTGCACCATGATAACGCCCCGTCGCACAGTGCCATCATTATTCGTAATTTTTTGACGAAAAATGCAACAAATACCATGCAACAGCCACCGAATTCATCTGATTTGGCTCCCTGTGACTTCTTTCTGTTCAATCGAGTTAAAAAACCACTACGGGGAACACGTTTCAACAGCCGAGAGGAAGTAATGGAAAAATGGCAGGAAGTGCTGATGGACATACTGAAAACCGAATATAAAAAATGTTTCGCGGATTGGATCAAGCGCTGGCATAAGTGTGTTGCAATCGATGGGGTTACCTTGAAGGGGACAATATATATTTAGATGAATAAACTTGTATTTTTAATTTTCTGAATATATTTCTGATCAAGGTGGTATGAGTGCGTTTTAAAATTTTTCCACTATTGCCCAATGGTGCCTATAGGCAGCCTATAGGTTAAATAAACTGCTTAAAAATAGTATGGTTGGTGAAATGTTCATTACAAACGGGCTTTAACCATTTCTAGCACAATTTTCTAGTCGAACGTCGTCTGTCACATATGACACAATTGCCTTTGTGTTTGATTCTTCCTTATGCACCACGTTTGGAACCAGAAGACTCTCCTTCAGATACAGAACTTGAAAATACGAATTGACCTAGCATGGCTTCCAAACCATTTTTGGCGAAAAAATTTCGTGAAACCTGGGGATTTGCAGTGCAGTGATACCAAGTTACGCTAATTGGTTGCTGAGTTTCTGAAGACATTGTCGACATCCACTGGTAGTTTTCCTTAGATATGGATTGTTTTTATAATATATAATGTAAGTGGCCAAGTCTGCAACATCCAACATATCATAATACATTTCCAACGGCCGTCGCTTCGTACGTCGTTTGCAGCTATATTCACCCAGCATTTTATCCATATTATCGGCCCCACCTTTGGTAGCTTTATAGTCAATCATCATTTGCGGTTTTTGCGGTTTTTGCGCTTCTCCAACCACATCTTTAGTATAATAGAAACACAACCGCCTTTTGTTTTTTTGGTACGTAGGAACATAGTGTGACATTTTGAAGAAATCCAAATTCTGAGGAATGAACTGCCCGTTTGTTCCTTTTTTCACTATAAGAAATTCTGGTGGTATGAATTTCCGTTTCTTATTTACCGTCCCCAGAATAGATAATTTTTAGTCATTTATCAATGACTTTCCTAAGTCAAAAGTTGTGAAAAAGTTATCAAAGGTGATGTTTCGTCCACTCCCTTTGTATTCTAAACAAAGTTGTATTACCACTCGTACACCATGCTTATGTTCTCTCACACCATCTGGCCCTAGCCCGGTATAAATAATCCCTTTCAGTGGATAAGATGTTTCAGCATCAAATTTTATTGCCATATCTGGAGGGCTAAGTAAATCGAGTACGCCCACGGAACGGAAATAATTGCTCGTCGATTGTTATGTTTTCGCAGGTACATAACATTTGTGAAGGTTTGCGTTGAGCATTAACCAAAGGTCTTTGATGAGTCCTGCTTTATCTTCTCTGAGCCTTTCAGTACGCGTATTTCCGTTGTCAAAGCAAACCCTCCAATGCCCCGAAAACTGCGATGTCCCATGGTAACGCGATATAGTGGATGGGCAATGTTTCCGCAAAGGTCTTTTGTATGTTCATAGTTGGAACGAATAAAGTAGAACTCCCATGTGGGTATCTAATTCTTCTTCTGTAACTTCTTTCCATATTCCCGTCGGATGGAGAGCATATAAGATGATATCGCAGAATTCCGGTGTAATTAGCAATTTGAAAATATGCTTCATGCTTAATGATTTGGTGGCGTTAGTTGGACCGACTTTCGTGGAAGGAATTCTAAAAATATTATTCTGCTGATAACCACGCAGGTTTGGAAGATCTTCACGCCATACCTTTCCGTCACGTGCATGATGACACTCAGGTTCAGAAGCACTTTCAGCAGTTACTTCTTCAAACTCTTCTTCTGTTTTGGTGTAGTCTTCTTCTTCAGCTTCAATCTCACCTGAGTATTCCTCAATGTCGGAGTCAGGGTCGATTCCTTCAATTCAAAGTGCTCTTGTTTCATCGACCATTTCATCAGAGTCAGGTTCATGCCAGGGACCGGTCTGAAATGTTCTCAAAACAGCACAAATATTAAGTTCTGCATAACACTTTTTATTTTTATTTGTATTCGTATGTAGGTAAACTTACGTCCTCTTCCTAGTCGGACCCAGTAATCAAGTGGAATACTCATCATTAAATTTGTATTATAACAAAAACACGTATCAAAAACTCAACGAATAAACTGCAAAGTCAATCTTATATTCACTTATATTAACAAAATGTACACACATACATGGACTCCCTGTTACTTTATTATCGTCATCCTAAATCTGACCTGTATCAAAAGGTAACGCTAAAAAACCTAAGCATTGGTTTTCAAAACATTAATTGTCCAGTTTTATTGCTACTAATTACATAATTTCGAAATATTTTATAACAGGAAGAGACAAACTATATTTCCGGTTTTTCGGCATACACTTAATTACCCTGAGCAGGTAGAAACAAAAGAAAAAAGGATGTTGTTTTGTTGTAACTAATGCTAGGAAATTCCTCTGTTACTTTAAATAACCTATTTTCCAAAGATTGTTATAATATTTGTTCCCATAGCCATAAACTTTTATGAAAAACCTTCATCAAACATTTTCATTGCTGGTTATGCATTCGTTGTTCATATAAAATGTATGAAAATCCACATGCACACCCGGGTATGTTGGGTGTTGATCATAGGGTGCCAGATTCGGTTTTTGACACAAAGGCTAGCCTAAAAAATATATGTAAGTTCGGAAATTACTTCAGTGGCATTTTCTTCTGTTTGTTCTTGGATTTAAGGTTCTACGTAATCATTAAAATTTTGATCGTACTGTTGGCTGTCTATTGTACATATATTAAGGGCAGGATAGTATTGTTCCAGTTCTTGAGTGCCTTTAACTGTATGGCTATCTTGAGTTGGAGGGTCATTTTGGGATGAAGTATTTAAGTGAAAGTTTCTTTGTAATTTACTTGGATAGTTAGGTTGTTGTGGCATAGTAAGGACTGAAACGAATAAAATTTGGAAACTTCAAAATAAAAAATAAAAAAAAATAAATTTTTCATAATTCATGTAAATTTTTTTTATTTGCTTTAAAACTCTGTTTTTATTAAATTCATTCACATTACAAAAAATAAAAAAAATTATTTGGGTTCCCATTCTTTCCTCAACTTCTTTCGAATGTCCTTCATAAGGTTGGTGACAGTTACATCCGTGATATTTTTGGACGCTCTTTTCCATTTAGCACTAAAATCTTTTACGTCCTTTGCACACTGCTCACTTTTCCTCAATTTAGCTTTGACCAAAGCCCAATACCTTTCAATGGGACGGCACTGTGGAACATTTTTAGCAAAAAGAAAGCTCAACGTCGCATGAGCATAGTGAGCTGAAGCTAAATCTGGCCAAGATAATGTTGAACCCTCGTGTTTGTTTAAGAAAGGAATCAACCGTTTTTTAGGCACTCGTTAATGTACACTTCTCCGTTAATTGTTCCCGTTGTAATAAACGATGAGCTTCTGTGTTCACATTGGCAAATGGCCTGCCAAACGAGATATTTTGACCCGAATTTTTCCATCCCAATCGATGTTGTTGATTGCAGAAGAATCTCAGCTTCAAACGAGTTGTAAAACTGTGCACCTGGAAGAGTAGTAAAGTCGGCTTTGACATAAGTTTAGTCATCCAAAACCAAGCACGCTTTCTGGTTGCCGATCAACTCGTATAGCTTTCGGGCTCGTGTTTTTATGACTTTTTTTTGCTTTTCACTGCCTTTGGTATTTTTTGTTTCTTTCGTGTTTTTAGACCGTTACGGTTTTTAGATCTTTGTATCATTGTTTGGTTGGTATTACATTTCCGAGCAACATCCCTGGATGACATAGTCCGGTTGTTTACGATGGTACCCACTATTTTCTCGCCCAAATTTGTATCATATGCTCCAATTTTAGCTCCACTTTTTTTGTCTTCGCCTAACTGTCAACGTCTCCAAATATCGTTTAATAACAGAATCCACTGTACTGCGTGATATGTTCAAATTTTTTGCTATGAAATGCTTTGGACGCGAAGTATTTTCGAGCCATTTTTCGATGATCTTTTTACGGCGTTCCTCTTGACTCATATTTTATAAATATTTTAAGCCGCACCGAACTAGAAGCAATAACAAACTAAAACTAGAGAATATACAGGCTAATTTGAATACAAAATGGGATTGCAATTTTTACGCATGGGAAGTATAGCCCGTATGAAAATTTACAGATTTTATTTGTTTCAGTCCTTATTAGATCTCTTCAGCGCGGGTGAAGAAGTGTGGTCTGTTGGCATAGTTTACGTTCGCAGTTCCAATGGTTCATGTTTCCATTTGCTCTATTCCACATTGCGGTCTTGGTGGTAGTTGTCTGTTGTTATTTCCTTGTAGTTGATTGTGAATCCGGTGATTATAATTAAAAGGTTGGTGTCTAGGATGGGACTGTGGTCTTTGGTTATTGCTTATACCTAGTTGAGGAAAATGTGCAAGCTGTGGGAAAAACGTCATTTGATCGTTTGCTGAATTATTTCGATTCGGTCCTCGTGTAAAAAGTGCTGAAGGATTTGCATGACACAATTTTCTGAGTCTACCTTGGTGACTTATAGCATAGTAAGATCTAAAATGTCGGTTCTCTAATTTTAGGTACAGGTAGAGACCCCTAACGAAGGTGTCTTTATCCCTATAGGTTTTCGTGAGTAGAGAAAGTGTTTCCGAACCAATATCCATGCAAATGAAAATATACGGTAAATGAAAATATACGGTTTGGGAAAAACCTTGTACTGTATCGTTGCTTTGCACCAGGGAAGTCATCTGGCATTCAAGTGTTCCCATGTCGCGCTTATCTGCATAGTGCATGGTCAGACAATGCGAGATACACGATGCGATGTCCGCATTTCCTATAATTTTATTCCTAATGACATTTAAAATGTCGAAATATTTGGGTGTACCTTTTACAGGTTCATAAAGGCGAATGATTTGGTCCACGCTTTTTTGCAAGAGTTGAACTCTCCTGTCTGGAAAGGGAAATCTATTAAGCACCTTACTACGTCTGGGATCTTGTCGAGGTCTCCTAGATTAGCTCGATGTTGAGGATCGATTGTTTGATCAACTCCGTGAATTCTGTCTGAATTTGAATTTATAATGCCTTGAATAACATCCCTTCTTTCGTTATTTAGAACTTGATTAACTATAGATACTATGAAGTTTTGTAGGATTGGATGAGCTTGGGGTGGATTTCAATTTGATGGGTTAGGAGGTGGATCTGATTGGGACTGGGGGCCTGATTAAATTGTTTTGGTTAGTCATAGTTTGTAATCTGGCATTTCAGCAGATATAGAAATAGTAGATAAAATTAATTTATTATGCACTAAATATGTATTTGTTCAAAGTTAAAAATTTTGCTTTTATATTTATCAATTGTAAATTCTAGTCTCTTATTCTCTTTTAATTCTCTTCGTTCTTTATTTTCCTTATTATCTGGATAACTTTTCTTTTCAAATATTAATTCTTTAAAAATTTTAATTTTATATTTATCAATTATAGTCTAGTAAATTCTACTTTCTTATTCTTTTTCTATTTTAATTCTTCACTTTCATTCTTTTTCTTATTATTTGAATAACTTTTCATTTCAAATCTTAATTCTAAACTTACAGTTATAAAATATGCAGGAATTCCATCTGTTCTGACTTTTTGCAATACGTGGTACGGCTAGCGGTTTACGCTTCCTTTTCGCCCGTTGGTCGAGTTATCAGCTGCCTTCGATCACTGGGGAGCCCTTAATTTTTTTAGTACACACGCGGGGGAGCCATAGGATTTTACGGAATTTATTGTCGGCGAGATTCACACTCGTTAAGAGTTCGTACATATGTACTACTTAAAGCCTTTTTGACAGAAAAATTTTTACGAGACTAAGCACTACTTAAGGACTTTTACACCGAACCGATTATCCTGTGGTTTCTGCTCTTGCGTCAGTTAAAATATTGAGTACAAGTTTTTGTTAAAAAAAAAAATTTACTTTATTACTTGAGGTTCCACTTACCACTAACTAACAATATTTCAGATAATAAAAATTATATCTAGGTAGAAATTTTGATGTGGGAACGAATGCAGATTTTTGTGCAGTGGATTGTAATTTTGGGTTTCGCTGGAAGCTAAGGATTGAGTTGCGCAGGTGTTCCAATTATAAATTGAAATGTGATGCTGTTGTTTGTTTGCATGTTTTTCCAAACAATGGTTGTCGTTAACTTATATCAATCGCTCATAAACATACCTCTGAAAATTCTGCTTCCGTCTTCCCGCAGACCTATTGCATGGAGGGTTTCGCAGATTTATTAAAGAAATTTCAACAACAATTTCCTTAATTGAAAAATGTTGGCTTACTGTGTCACCCCACTCATTTGTAAACTTGTAAGTGGCTTTTAATACTATTTCTGTTACAGAAATATCAAATGTCAGCCAATTTTCTCTGGTTGTAATTTTTGAATGTAACCTAGGATAAGTTGAATTATTGTATTTTGTTACTAGTGGAAATAAAATAAATAAGATAAAAAATAGTATAGACCAGTGACACTTTATTAGCTAGTTTTAAGACTTTAAACCCGGGAACTGAGGACCGCCATCCATATTTGAGAAAAAGCTTTAGCTGCACTATAGATTATTATTGCAAAGCTAAGTGTATTTTTTTCATCCCACAAGTGGACAAAGCTTTATTCTAATAGGATCTTCAACGACCAACTGCTGATTTTCTCCTTAAAATAGCGGACGGTGGAATAAGTATAGGTATTACAATATTTTTGCTGCTTTTTTTGTAATATTAGATCATAAGATAAATACAGCGTGTGTGAATATACGAAATAAGGTACGCTCGTTTATTACTCATTAAAAACAAAATTTCTGTAAACATCACAAATAAACAAATTTAGAAATATGGTTTTTTAAAAAAAATAATACTTTGAGAAAAAGTTTGAGTTGACAACTCTAGCTACCATCATTTCACTCCACTCAAGATGGCATCTCTACGTCATTGCGGATTTTTTTTTCTTATTTCCTTTTTTTAAAAACTAATAATCGAGGAAAAGAAAAAAAACCTGATTTTCTTATACAAACGAAAGAAAAATCTTTTATTGCTATAGCTTAAAAATTATTTATGGTTTGATATTTGTTTTGCTTCAACGGATCAAAAAGAACTTTAAAAAATATCAATATTGCTATATAGTTTTTTATTCACATAATAAAAACTAAAATCAATAAATAATATAATAATTAAAATAATATTAATATGAGGGCTATTCCAAAATCAACCTCCGAAGTGAAAAATATTTTTTTAAAAAAACCAAAAACATTAAATTTTTGCACAAAATAGTTTTATTAACATCTAAATTATTTTTCTACATAGTTAATTTTTGGTAACGTGGGATGAGCTTTTGTATACCCTCCTTAAAAATTGGTACCGCCCGCGCCAGTGCGTTGAGGCATTGATTCACACCATTCATAAGCTCCTCATTACTTCCAAAATATTGAGATGCAATGGATGATTTCAAATTTGGGAAAAAGTGATATCACTTGGTGCCAAATCAGAACTGTAGGGAGGGTGATCAAAAATATCCCAATTGAATTCCCCCATTAAAGTTTTTGTGCGTGCAACAGTGTGTGGTCGTGCGTTGTCATGCAGAAGCACCACAACTTTGGTAAGCATTCCTCGTCTTTTGTTCTGGATTGCTCTTCTCAACTTACGTACAGTTTCACAGTAAACCGCTGAATGTATTGTGTTTCCAGGTTCCATAAACTCGGTCAACAATATGCCTTTACTGTCCCAAAAAACTGTGGCCATCATTTTTCTATAGGAAAAAGTTTGTTTGAATTTTTTTGGCTTGTTTGGGGTATAAGTGTGCATCCATTGCTTTGACTGTTCAATGCTTTCTAAGTTTACATACTGGACCCAAGTCTCATCTCCAGTCACAATTCTTCACCTTCCATTTCTGAAGGTTCGAGAAATGCTTTTACTGAATTGACCCGTTGGGTCTTGTCGACATCTGTGAGCTGTTTTGGGACACAACGGGCGCAGAACTTGTAATAACTCAAGTTTTCAGACACGATTCTGTATAGAGTAGTTCAAGAAATTTCGGAAAATTTTGTCGCAAAATCTGAAATCGTAAAACGCCTGTTTTCTCGAACAAATTGGTCAACTTGGTGAACCACGTCTTGATTCATGATCGATTTGCGCCCTTGGCCTCCTTCCTTATGCACATCTGTGCGTCCGTTTTTAAATTATCTACACCAATCACGTACCGAACCATCACGCATCACTGTATTGCTGTAAACAGCACATAACCGACGATGAATTTGAGCTGATCCATTTCCTTCGGCTTGCAAAAAACGAATTACACTTCGTACATCACAGTCGGCGGGAGATAAAATTGTATTCTCCATGTTAAAACAGCAACTATTGAAAAAGTCGAAACTTGGCATATTATTAGAGCATAATGTACTGGTTGCGACATGCAGAAACACGTCACCAAAGTGCACGTATGTAATGAATTATAACACATCGGAGGTTGATTTTGGAATAACCTCGTAATCATGTACATTATTATTATTAAATATATGTATGTATTAAAAAAACTTACAGGGAAATTTGTTAAAATATGATCCCGCAACAGAGTGCAGTATACGAGTATTAGACTTTTTCCGACCGAATTGTGTAATATCACACGAGGGTTGTCTGAAAAGCAACGTAAAGATGAAGGCACTCGTCAATAAAAGCTAGTGAATGCTAGTTGCGCATCTTTTGATAGTTACTTACCGAAGTTTCAGTCATTTTGGACGCGCAGTTTTTAGTTAACAGTCGTTTGAGTGAGTCGATGTGAGTGTTTTTTGTGAAAATGGAAAAAATTGAATATCGAGCTGTTATTAAATTCTTGTTTTTGAAAGGCAATGCGCCTACGCAAATCAAAAATGTGTTGGACTCTATGTATGGGGACTCTGCACCACCATATACCACAGTGAAATTTTGGGCAGCTGAATTTAAATGTGGCCGTAAGAGCTTGGGCGATGAAGAACGCTCGGGACGTCCAAAAGCTGCAACCACTGACGATAACATTGCTAAAGTTCACCAAATGGTGTTAGACGACCGCCGAATTAAAGTGAGAGAGATAGTAGAGGTTGTGAAAATGTCCAATGAACATGTTTGTTACATACTATATTAAATGAAGATTTAGGCAGGAGAAAGCTGTCCGCGCGTTGGGTGTCGCGTTTGCTTATGTTAGACCAAAAACCTGTTCGAATGAACATTTCGAACGCTCTGTTAGCGCAGTTTAGGCGCAATAAATCCTAGTTTTGGCGCCGATTAATTACTGCAGATGGAACTTGGATACATCATTATACGCCCGAAACAAAAATTCAGTCAAAACAGTGGACTGCAAAGGGCGAGCAGGCTCCAAAAAAAGCTAAAACTGTTTTTTCGGCAGGGAAAGTGATGGCGACTGGTTTTTGGGATAGTAAAGGAGTTATCTTAATCGATTATCTTCAAAACAGAAAAACCATTACAGGAGCATACTACGCATAATTACTTGCCAAGCTGAAGGCAGAAATTGTGGAAAAACGGCCACATTTGCAGAAAAAGAAAATCCTGTTTCACCAAGACAACGCGCCGTCTCACACCTCGGCGGTTACCATGGCGAAAATCCATGAATTACGGTTAGAGCTGCTTGACCATCCGCCTTATTCACCAGATCTAGCCCCAAGCGACTTATTTTTGTTCCCTCCTCTAAAAACTGCGCTCGGAGGACAGATTTTCGTCAAATGAGGAGGCAATCACCTTCGTGAACAATTATTTTGCACGTGCACCGCATCGTTTTGCTGTAGTTCGAGAAGTAACATAATATGTGATATAATTTACAAAATTAATTCGTCGTTTTATAAGCAAAAAAAAAAATCCAACAAACATCCAAATGTAAATGAACGAAACAAATTTAATACTAATGTAACTAAATAATCACAAATACCGGACTAAGGAGTTGTATGTACTGTATTGTAGCTCATTTCATTCATTTCAGACAATTTAGAAGTAGTGAAATATTACAAAATTGCTGTATATGCAGTAATTGCATGTGCTATCGCTAAATCAATGACTGGTGTTCTATTCTCACTGCAAGTATTTATGTATATTTCAAGGTAAGTTATAATTTAACAATATATGTACCTATATATAACACCCAGTCTCCACGAGACATATTTAATTCAGACTTAATGTCAGAAATTTTTATTTCCTTCTTGGCTGGGCAAATTTTGGGAAGAGATTTCACTTTCAATCATGTCGCGTGAGAGTAAACAACAACTATTAATTCTATCCTTGAAGGATCTAAACGAAGTAGAAGAAATAGAAACATCAAAAAAGAAAAGGCGACATCGCTTTTGGGTGAATAAATTTTTAGAAAAAAGGCAGTTGCATGATATGGAGAGTAATTTTTTGCTCGATGTGTTATGGGAAGAGGGATCCGATTTCAAAAACTTTTGTTCAATGACAGTGGATAAGTTCGAAGCAATTCTGGCGTTGGTGAGTATAATATCATGTATTCTTTGTATATAAACTATATATATGGTTTATTTACGGTGGATCCCGTACATGAGGTACACAATTACTTAAAGGATACGTCTCGCTATTACGCTCAGATTTGTCGCTACCGGAGATTCATACCGTTCCTTAGAATTTCTTTCTCGAGTTTCAAGGAAAACTATTAGCAAATTGGTTCCAGAAGTGCTATCAACAATTTTTGATGCACTCAATGGAACACATATGACGGTAAGAAAATATAATAATATAATGTGATTAACTTTTAGATGTATTGTACATTAACTTTTAGATGCAATCTACTGACAAAGAATGGCTGAGAATATCCAACGATTTCGATGAATATTGCGATTTACCAGTTAGGGGCCATATGTGGAAAACATATTTGGATTAAAGCCCCCCCGAACTCTGGATCCGTTTCTATAATTAAAAAGGATTCTTGAGTCTCGTCTTGTTAGCAGTGGTTGATGCACACAGCAGATTTATTTACGTAGATGTTGGAGGGAACGGAAGAGCATCAGATGTAATCGTATACAAAGATAGCTCCTTATATAAGGCCTTAATATCTGGAACATTGAACATTCCTACCCCGAAGCCATTAAGTGGGCAGGAAGTGTGTATACTATTTTATTTTCGACGACATCTTCGGGCTACATAAAAATTTAATGAAAGCCTATGATAAAAACAGAAGCTTAACCACGGCGAAAGAAGTTTTCAACTACAGATTGAGTCGCGCGAGGATGAGCGTTGAAATGGCATTTGGAAGACTTGCAGCCCGTTTCAGGATTTTTCATCGACCAATCGAAGTAGCTTTGTTATGTGTCCACTTGCTTTCACTTTTACACAACTATCTTTCGCCTGGGATATCCAAAGGCCCAAAGGCGTTACAGCAGAAATCGATAGAGAGAATCTAGATTCGATTCCAAACACGTTCACGCAACTCGGCCCACAAGACTGTAATGGCTACAAGTATTCTTGTAGAATTCGTGATAATATACGAAGCCACTGTGTAACAGAAGGAGTTGTTCCATATCAGTGGTTGAAGATAAAAAAGTCCTCATGGAAAGACGGCATTTCAGCAACGATAATATATTTCATAATCTAGTTAAAAAAAATAACAGTTATACTATAGTTATTTAGCTTAAAATAATAAAAACTACTTAACGTAAAAACTTGTATCTCATTGATTTAAAATAAAAAACACAAAGGAAATATAATACATCAGATACATACATATATACATGCATACATGCAAAAACAATTTCAGATGTCATCGCAGTTAAATATATCGGCATTTAAACCTGCTGTACGTAAAATGACACTTTCCACCGATGTTGATGTTTCACATTCTGATGACCCTGTTTTAAGTGATTTTATTACATGCTGTGGCATTTTTTGTTGCAAGTCAGCCATGGCAACTGTGGCTTCCAGCGGTGTTAGCTCCTTCAACTGACTCGCGATGCTTCTGCCAAGGTACATATTTTGTTCTTCAGGTGGTTCATTCGCAAGATTCATTATCGCACTAATCGCATTATCGTACTTCGTTACTGAATCGCTTCGTTTTAGCAGTTTTTTTTATCGATTCTGTCGAAGTCGATAGCTGCGAGAATTCTTCGTAGGATGAAACGCCTGCTGGATCTTCATTTTCCTTTGCTTCGACAGCACACTCCAACCTATCATCCTAGAAAAAAAGACACATATAAGTTACGGTTCATCACAAACAACAAGCCAATTGAAGATTGATTAAGTTAGTTGCTTGGTTAATAACTGTATTAATAGCCAAATGTGTAAACAAACAACACGCCACATTTACACCTTGGCCACACAGTTGCTAGACCAGTGACTGTACTATCAACGGTACCTACAAATGTGTTTATCACAACTTAATTATGGTACGCGTTTTACTTCGGAGAAAGTGCAGATTTGGACTTCTTCCCATTCGGTCGATTGCTGACTCGAAACTTCCCCATGAAGGGAAATATTATTTCTGTTATCAGTGGAATTTAAATTAAATAAGTCCATCAATACGATAAAGCAAAAACTAAGAAAGTGGAACAGGTTGTTTTTAATTTATACACACATATCCTTACCAACTTTATGGTGTTACTTACTAGTCCGAAATTGTTAGTAGTTTTTCTCAAAACTGTTAATGAATCGAGAAACGAGATCTGTTCCACTATGCGATTTCTTGGAAGCATCCACTTTTTCTTTTTAAGTCAGTTCTTTTATACAAATGGATTTTGTAATTCAACAAACACTCATATTGCGTAAAAAAATTAATCAGCTGAAGAGCTTCTTTTGTGAAATTCGCCAGTCAGCCATGTTTTCTTTCCTTTAATGCTCAAATTGTCAATCACTGTCAAATTTATTGCTGGGTTTATGTCCACAGAGATTGCAAAATCAGAAATTGATTTCATGAAATAAATCATTTCAAGAAATTTGCGGTCTCCATTGGAAATTTCAATTGCATGCCACATTTCTTGCAATGAATTATTGCCAGTGGAGACTGAGGGTTAGGAAAACTTGACCAGATATGGGCATAGTGTTCCAATTTTGGGCATTTTATATTGAATCAGATCGAAGGGGGTGAAGCATTTCTTACATAGCTTGAGGAAACCTAGACACGTCACAGCATTTTTGACGACATCAAATATGTGGTCATTTCAAATTGTCACTGACACACATACCGAGAATACAAAGTTTTTTAGGTTCAACGATGCAAGTGCCGTTCATTGATAACGGAATTTCGCTTTAAGGGCAGCAAACAGCGTTGTGTTATGATAGCATTAAATTTCACTCTATTGGATGTTCCCCATTTAGTGATGCTGTTATCGGAATTAAAGGAGCTTAGCATACGCTGCCGTTCCCGTTCTACTTTTTTTTTTTTTTTTTTTTTTATAATTTACGCGCGCCAAAGAGGTTATGAATACCCTTACACTGTTGCCTGGGCGCGGGCGGAAAGGTAGAAGGAGGAGAAAGGAAAGTTTGTGATGTAGTGGTTTGAAACTCAGGTGTGTTTGGTTTCGATATTGACTCTCCAGGGGTGGGAGTCCGAATAGGACGGAGAGATTTTCTTCACTCGGAATGGTGAGGTTGTGAATTTTAACGGTTGTTTTGTGCTTGAAAACCCTACAACAGCCAAATCTCCATGTCAGTGTTATGCCTTCACACGCAGATTTTTCTGACTGAGTTCCAATTGCACAAATGAAAACTTGCCGTGGCTAGGATTCGAACCTTGACCTTCCGAGTGAGAAGCGATTGCTAGTACCACTACACCACGGCCACCCCTGCCGAAGAACAGGGACGTGAGTCCGGGAATGAATATGGAAAGCAGAGAATACCGATGTCATCAAAGGAATATGTTGGACTAAAAGTATCAGACAAGTGATCATTAATGAAGATTAAAACTAGTGTCGGAGGCAGAACGAAGACCCGGGGTACACCAGCATTTGTATTATGGATATCAGGCCTAAAACCATGTAAGACAACTTGAATTTAACGTTCCGAAATGTAATTTCTAATCCACAGAAGAGGAAACTCTTCGATCCCGAATGCACGCATTTTCGACTGATGCTAAACCCTGTCGAATGCCTTAGAAATATCAAGTGCAACTATCTTACTTTTACCAGATTGATGTACGCGTGGTTCCAATTTTCAGTGACACATGCCGTGGCTATGTTGCTACAAAAATCGCATTGCCGCTCATTGGGAACTTTTCCTGTTTCGATATACTTCATGAGCTGACGGTTTATTAGCGCTTCCATGACCTTGGAAAGAAGGTCAGTAAGGGGAGAGAAAAGTAGATTCTCCTTTGTAGGGACGGGCTGAACAAATGCAGTTTTCCATCAGTTCGGAAAGAGTCATAGAGAGTAGGCTTGATGAACGAGGAAGGACACCTTTTCAGAAGAAGGTGAGATATACCAACGGATCCAGCGGATTTGTGTATGTTAAGATCATTAAATACTCTTGCTACATTGAAGATTCGACGCACTCAAGTGTAGGCGGAGACAATACACAATCTGGAAGTGTTGAACTTGTCGCAAAGTGTGCATCAAGCAGACTAGCCTTGCCTAAAGAACAGACAGCTGGAATGTCATTCTAAATGAGCGTTGGATTGGAGGTAGAGGCAGAATTTCTGATGTTTTTGATGAACGACAAAAAGCTATCACTACCTTCAGGACAATGTAATATTTCTTCCCGCAGGTTTTGGTCATATCGAAGTTCCTGGCTCGTTTTTCGGTTTTCCGTGATGATCTTGTAGGAGCCAAAAAAACATTTCTCTAACCCTGATAGCCTCTTTACAGCTCGAGTCGTACCATGCTTTTTATTTTGTTTAGATACTTTCATCCGATAAGGGATAAAGTTTCTCATTCCAAAGAGAATAGTGTCTGTGATCATATCAGCAGCGGCATCCACGTCGTTATCGAAGAACCGTAGCGACCAGTTAAAATTCTAAATGAAGGTGTTAAGTTCACTCAAAATGGTTTTTTCGTATTGCCATACGGTTGTTTTATGAATATTTTGTCGAATTGTGTGGTCGGTGTACTAGAAATTAGCTGATATGACACAATTGTCCGGTGGAGCATATCAACGGTGTACTTATCAGGATAAGAAGGGTGGCGGTATAACCATCAACGTCTGGTAATCGCGTGGATACATATACAAGCTGTGTTAACTTGTTTTCCGGGCAAGGACCTCAACACACCGTCCTTCGGATTTTGACTGCCCAAAATGTACATAGAAGCCACCCAGAATTGTGTATAAAAAATAAAAACGATTTCCGTATGAGGAAACAGGGATACAATCCCTTAAATAGAGTCAGGCAGTGGACCAAACTCGTTAGAGGTCGAATTGCTGTCCAGTTTGAGGCATCTTTAAATAAAGGAGTAATGAATAATTTACTTACGGAGACGAAATTTTAACCACATGAAGTTGAATACCGGATTGGAATATGGATCACATTGTGGTGGAGTTTGGTAAGCTACATCACTACGCACGTAAATGGCCAGACCGCGGTGAGAAAATACTAAAACCACTGGTTCTTAGCTGGTCTATATTTACAGACGTGGACATACGCAGAGAAGTGATCACATGACCCTATGACAAATATAGCAACGGCAGTGACCGAGTGCAAGCAACGGTACTAATGACCAAGAGCGGGAGAGGTGGGGTACCCGCCCTGTGTAACGCTTTTTTCACTGCATTACTTTTATTTTGTTTTTTTTTTGCTATTTCGCACGCGCGACATGTGCAATTCCACATCTCGCCGTCAATCCACTCAAAACTCCGAAAATGTCGTCAAAAACATTTATTCCAACATCAGCAGACAACAAGCAAATTAATACAGCTGACTTAACAATAAAAGTGATCTTCCAATAATGGGCAAGCGTTCAATACTTCCTTTATAGCCATTGTTGATTGCAGCGACGTTGAGGACGGCGGGTCAGCAAAGGCTAAGATACGTGATAATTGTATAAACAAGATAATATAACAAATGAATGGTTCCTGTTGACCTTAAACAATTTAAGACTTTTTTTTGTTCTTTCACGGCCCAACTTTCTGCTTATTCCCTCATTCGCTTCAAGTCACGTATACCGGAGTATAGACTAGACGACATGCCACGTAACTGGCTATCAATCGGCAGCCATCACATTGAATTTTGGTGAAAGACTGTAAAATGATCCTTTATAAAGTCTAGACAATGCATCAGCTGTTAGCTGCTGACAGCCAACCGCGTGTAACCTACGTTCAAGCCATCCTGAATCTCGACCACGAAGGAGGCAACTTTCTGTGGATATATGACATGTTAATAAGCAAAATTATCGCTTCTGGGGCACAGAAAATCCGCGTATAACCCACGAAGGGCCATTACCCCCGCTCAAAGTTACTACATGATGTGCTGTTTACGCTGTAGGCGTCTTCGGGCCTTATTTATTCGAAAACGCCGCGGGCCAAACGGCTACTGTGGACGACGAGCGCTACTGAGCCATGCTCAACGAATTTATCTTTCCTCCATTGGATGTTTTGGGACTGGAGAACATGTGGTTCCAACAGGATGGAGCAACGTCGCATACTGCACGAGCTACATCCGAAATTTTGAGGACTACATTTCCGGGTCGTCTAATCTCTCATTTGGCAATTTGCACTGGCCGGCAAGATCGCCTGATTTAACCATTCGAGACCACTTTGTGTTTGGTTTTTTGAAGTAACAAACTAACAAGCCAACCACTTTGGACGAGTTGGAGGCCAATCATCAAAAATTGGACCGACCGCTTGAAGCACTCCAAGCAACGCCGAGGCAGCCATTTGAATGATGTACTATTCCACATATAATGGCATGAACGTAGCTTCAAAATAAAGTCAGAATTAATTTTATATCTTACACCGTTTTTGTTTCGTTGAAATTTTTTTTCCTATCCTTCTTATCTGGTCACCCTTTACTAAAACCATACTCGAGATACTAAAATTATAAATTGAAAGGTTGAATAGTCTACAACAACGTTATTGTCAATGACCAGTTGGTGGTATCTGAGTCTATAGAACGTGAAATGATCAGTGAAGCACACAATATTGGGCACTACGCCGTACAAAAAACTATACATGCCTTGCAGCAGTAACTCTGAATACCACACAAGGAAAAGAAAGTTGCGCAAGTACTCAACGCTAGTATAAGATCATCAGCAATAAAAAGCTAAGTAAAAAAGGAAGACATGTATACCGTATAGGGAAAGAAGATAAGCCACTGCATACGCTGCACGTCAACCATCTGGGGCCTATGGATTCTACAATAATGTAGTACAAATTTATTCTTTCTAAATTTGTGTAGCTATTTACAACAAAAGCAACAGGTTACGAGGAAGTCCTTAAAAAGCTGGAGGCCAGGTCATATGTCTTCGGCCTCGGTATATTAAACCAAACCGCATTGAACATATGTGTCCTACGTCTGGCGTCGCAATGGGCAATGGGCAAGTAGTACGCATCAACAGATCCATCTTATCTACCATCTGCAAGCTGTCTGCCGAAGATTCGTTTAAGTGGTACAGATTTGTGTCGCAGGTTCCAAAAACCATAAATTCTCACATTAGTTGCTCAACAGGGAACAGCTTACGAGTTAATGTTTGATATCAAAATGCAGAATAAAGTCGGCGATAACACTATAGCGTTACTTAAACAAGAAATGATGGTTACTTCACTCGATAATAACAATTAATATTACGAAGTGCATTTAGAAACACTTTTGGAGAGGTCACTTGCAATCAAACTAGCCAAAAAAGGTGTCATCCATGGATCTTACCAATAACTTCCTGATAAAATGTTGGTCGTATTCTCCAGTGGTTTTTAATATTTCATATTCTATTAGAATTTGGGACAAGTCCGAAAATAGTCAAAAAACCGGTTTGGTAAAGTTAAGAACAAAAAGAGCACGAAAGAGTTGGATACAACTTTGAAGTGAATTGAGAAAACTGAAAGCTTCAAGAATTGACCTAAGTCGAATATATTTCTTTTAATAAGTACGTAATGGGTGTACGAAATTCGGTTTGTTTTGGAACATTAGCCTTTGGTTTGTGTCCAGTAACTTTTTTTCAGTATGCTTTTGGTTAATGTGTGGGAGATTGTGGATTCCAAATTAGGCTTCCTGAAGATAGTTTTAGACTTTAAAAAATAAGAACCGTCAGACTGATGTTTCAGTGATGGATCATTTTTTATGGAGCTTTCAGTTCCTGTTCTATTTAAAGACATATTAATTAAATTTTGTTTGAAAGTTAAGGTCTGGCTTGATTTTAACGGAATTGCATGTTGTACCGCGCTCGCTGTTCTAAATTGTTACTATTCCTTGAATAACTCCGATGATTCTCGCCTCCAGTCTCTGGATTGCTATTCCAAAATCCGTTGGCCAGTTAACTAATGTAAGAGACAAAGCAATCCCACAGCTGAGATTTCAGTATTCCAGTATTTATTAATTAAGTAACATCATTTATGATAGACTTTACATTGTCTTTAAACTATAAAAGCCCAGTACGCAGATCGACACAAATTTTGTCTCCCATACAAAAATCTCTCCAAAATTTATCAGAGCTAAAATTTATCAGAGCAATTTAGGCGAGTTGTACGTAGATTGAGACAAAAAAATCAGCTTTCATTTCAAACTGCACACAATGTATCTGTTAATATTTGTCTCACCAAATAATGGATTGGTACATTTTTCGAAGCTAAAATTCTGACAACTCGTTATTTTTAGAAACTGTCTACTCGGGTTAAGAGGAAAATAAGTCTTTTCTTGTGAAAGATAATGGATGATGAATTTTTCAATGAAGGACATTTGGACCCAAAAACAGCATTGAAAGTTGATGAGAAGATGAAGTTTTATTTGTTATTTTATTTATTTATTTCTGTCAAAGAATTATTTTTTTGGCATTTTTCCACGTCGTGCTTTTGTATTAAAATTTAGCTCGACCGTGGAGAGTGTTTGCTTAAATGAGAAATAAGGCGTGTTTTATTCAAAAGTGGTTAGTCACTTTTCCAAAAAACCCTCCAACTCACTTTTATACTCACTTTTACATATACAACATTTCAAAGTTGCCAGACTCGATTTCAGTTTGACATTATATGTCAAAATTGTTGTCAAAATAATCGCAAACAGCCACCGTAAACAACAAATTGACAAAATAAAATGGACAACGAAACAAAAGAGGTAAAAATAACTATTTATTTCTTAGCTTTTTGTAGCACTAATGCTTTTAATTATTACAGATCTTATTAGAGTTAATCTACTCATCAAGTGATGATGATGAAACAGACGTTTGAAACATTTTTTGCAAGCGGTATAAGTTTTGACGATTCTCTCGACAATGAAGAAAAATGCGCTAAAATCAAAAATTTCATGGAGATTATCGACGAATGCAGTGAGAGTGATTTTAAGTCTTATTTTAGATTAAACCACTCAACTGTAGAGCAATTAATAAGTAGACAAATTCATAAAGACCAATAAACTCACAAGCTATTGAAATGTTTATTTTTAGCAAACTACTCTCAAATGGATATCACCCCCACGTTACACCGTGGAGGAAAACCAAAAATCGGAGCCAGAAGAGAAATGTACCCATATGTGTGGTATATCAGCAACACCGTGACATTTAGGCAATTGGGAAATTTGTTCGGGATTGCAAAGTCTTCAGCTTGGGCCGCAGTTGGTCGTATGAGTAGCTGACCAGTCTCAAAAGGAAAAGAACACATGAAGAGGCCTAAAGGAAGTGACATTTTAGAAAACGGCAGACAGTTCGAAGCAAAAAAGAAAGTACCGGGTGTAATTGGTGCCATAGACTGCACATATATCACTATAGCCGCTCCTAAACTAAACAACGAGTGCTACTACAACCGCAAGCAGGATTTCTCATTCTCTCATTTTACAAGCTGTTGTCGATGCCGACAAAAAATTCATCGACATATGTTGTGGTGAACCAGGGTCCTTGCACGATAGTAGAGTGTTAAGGAGAATTGCGTTGTACAGGGTAGTGCAAACCAATTACACCCTATTGTTTCGTCAAATACTTTTCTCTCGGGTGATTCCGCACATGCTTCTACAAAGTTGCTTATTTCAACTTTTTGCACTCATCTACAAGAATGGTAGTCGAAAACGCTTTCGGGTTGCTGAAAGGAGGTTTAGGAGGTTACATATATTTACTGAACAACGAAACCTTAGTTCAGTAAGGGAACTTATTGTAAGTGCATGCATTTTGCATAACTTGTGCATTGTCAATAATTACCAACATCATATAAGATATGAAATGCTAAACCCTGTAGTTTTCTCTGAAGATAACATCAATCCGGAAAACAATTCACCCGATGATCGCCGTCAGATTCTGTTTTATTAACTGTGTGAACAACATATAATTTAATCTAAAAAGTATTGTAGGTATGCACATAACCAAATAAAAAACAAAATTTCAAACAAAAAGAACAAAACTTAGTCTTATTAATTTTTTTAATAGCTTTTCGTAAATTTCCAGCTTTTTTTTCTGTACTATTGTTTTTATTGTTAGTATACCTCCCAGCGTTCGGCCATAAACTCCTGTTCCAGTTTTTTTTGTTCCAACCTTTCGTGGTAATACTCTCCTCGGGTAATTTTTTTTGTCTTTGCTGGCGTAGCTGTTGATGGTGTTATTGAAATATATGCCTCCGAATTCTGCGTTGCCACAGCCACTTCCTTACTTGAGGGGACTAATTGTGTCTCCACCTCAAGCGAGCTGATTGTGAACCCCGATGTTGAAGGAACATCATCAGGGGAGTTCGCCAACGCAACGGGTGCTCCATCTAATTCCTATTTAAACAGTCAAGTTAAACTTGAACTAACCTAAATAAAAGGTAAACTCTGACCACATTATCTCCGGCAACCAAATTGAGCGCTGCACTCTTTGAATGCACTGCCTTGCGGGCAAAGATTTCCTCCATTTTGTCCATAAAGGGAGGTGGACAACGTGAAGCACCCATTCCTTTGGCGTTGTCTTCAGCCGCTTTGTAGGCTCTTAATAAAGTTTGAATTTTGACTTCCAAGTGGCTCAAGCTTGTGTTGGAATCCTAAATTATTTTTGTAATTAATTTTTATTTATTTTCGAAAACAAATGATTAATATTTTATACTTACAAAGCCAGCAGAAATCATGTCCTATAAGACATTTGAATATGATAGTCGCCCCTTACGGAGTTTCTGAAATTCCCTTTTGCGAGCATTGTAAAAATGCAAGAACGCTTGTGTTCACGCAAATACTGTTCACTGTTAGGAAAGTATAAGGACTGAAACGAATAAAATTTGGAAACTTCAAAGTAAAAAAAAAAAAATATTTTCATAATTCATATAAATTTCTTTTATTTGCTTTAAAACTCTGTTTTTATTAAATTAATTCACAATTACAAAAAATAAAAAAATTATTTGGGTTCCCATTCTTTCCTCAACTTCTTTCGAATGTCCTTCATAAGGTTGGTGACAGTTACATCCGTCATCTTTTTGGACGCTCTTTTCCATTTAACACTAAAATCTTTTACGTCCTTTGCACACTGCTCACTTTTCCTCAATTTAGCTTTGACCAAAGCCCAATACCTTTCAATGGGACGGCTAAAAATTAGCAACATGAAAGCTCAACGTCGCATGAGCATAGTGAGCTGAAGCTAAATCTGGCCAAAATAATGTTGAACCCTCGTGTTTGTTTAAGAAAGGAATCAACCGTTTTTTAGGCACTCGTTAATGTACACATCTCCGTTAATTGTTCCCGTTGTAATAAACGATGAGCTTCTGTATTCACATTGGCAAATGGCCTGCCAAACGAGATATTTTGACCGGAATATTTCCATCCCAATCGATGTTGTGGATTGCGGAGGAATCTCAGCTTTAAACGAGTTGTAAAACTGCGCACCTGGAAGAGTAGTAAAGTCGGCTTTGACATAAGTTTCGTCATCCAAAATCAAGCACGCTTTCTTGTTGCCGATCAATTCGTATAGCATTCGGGCTCGTGTTTTTATGACTTTTTTTTCCTTTTCTGTAACTTTTTGTATTTTTTGTTTTTTTTTTTCGTGTTTTTAGACCGTTACGTTTTTTAGATCTTTGTATCATTGTTTGGTTGGTATTACATTTCCGAGCAACATCTCTGGATGACATAGTCCGGTTTTTTACGATGGTACCCACTATTTTCCTGTCTAAATTTGTATCATGTGCTCCACTTTTAGCCCCACTTTTCTGTTTTCGCTTAACTGTCAACGTCTCCAAATATCGTTTAATAACAGAATCCACTATGCTGCGTGCTATGTTTAAATTTTTTGGGATGAAATGGTTTGGACGCGAAGAATTTTCGAGCCATTTGTCGATGATCTTTTTACGGCGTTTCTCTTGACTCATATTTTATAAATATTTTAAACCGCACCGAACTAAAATCAATAACAAACTGAAACTGGAGAATACACAGGCTAATTTGGGTACAAAATAGGAAGTATAGCCCGTATTAAAATTTACAGATTTTATTCGTTTCAGTCCTTGCATAAGATAAGTGATTATGTCATTTAGAAACAAAAAATCTCGTACAAACCAAACAGCCCCACGATCACATTCCCTTCCGTCACATGCCAACAACGAAAGTTCCAACTGTAAATTAAGTGAAAAACCATATAGCGCCGATAATATGGTTCAATGCGATCTCTGTGACCATTCGTACCACTGGAGCTGCGTAGGAGTAACAGCGGACATCGAGTTTAGGGATTACACATGCGAAAAATGTAAGAGTATCAACTCATCTAACCTCGCGTACACTCAACCCAAAAGCCAAAGTCCAGAACTATGTCAACAACCCTGCAAAGCGCCCGTCAACCAAAAACCTCAATGCCATTTCTTCAAAGCATCTGGAAAGCACCAATTTCAACGAACAAAACGGTCTCTCCAAACACCATCACATGGAAAGATGAGGCTAAAATTATAACTCCAGAGCTTCAAGAAAAACTACAATGTGAACCATACCAAAACTAAGCTTCGTCCGGTAAGTCCTCAGTATCCGTCTCAACTTCGAAAAAGATTTCGCTTAAATTAAATCAATTGAAGGAAGAACATGCTCTGCGTGAGAGACGAGAGAAGGACTATCTCGATAGAAAATATCGGATATACGAAGAAATGGCAGACGGTGCTAATGAAAATTCAGATGACAAATCTGTTATGTCCGTTGAAAAAATTAACAGATGGTTGCAGTCCGTTGATCTTGGTCAGCAGGAATGTCTTAACACACCGAATGGAAATAAAAGTTTCAATAATAAAAATTCGGCGATCAAATGGTTCAAGACGCCCCCCAGCGGTCCCTGCTTTGTCAAACCAGCAAATATCTGGTGGGAATCTTTCACTGGAAAAATTAGATGCAGCTTTATAGCTTTGAAATAGCTGCTCAATTAAATAAGAAACCGAAAGAAATCCAAATCGCAATATTCATGCCATACATCTGAGCAGATGCAGCAAATATATATAACTCGTTTAAATTCACAGCAGCTGAAACCAATAAGGTGGGAGTAATAATAAGCAATGTCAGTGAGTATTTTACCCCTAAGTTGAGTCTAACATTCGAAAGGTACACCTTTAACAGACTCACCCAAGGTGAAGGTGAGAGATTTGAAGAATTTTATACCAAAATAAAAAATCAATCAAAAAAATGTACATTCGAATCTCCAAAAGACTCTTTATTGCGGCATAAAATCGTGACGGGAATAAAAAGTGATAGTGTGCTGGAAATATTACTGGCCGAAGATAATGTCCAACTTGAGCAAGCAGTTAAAACGCGCAGAGCAAGCGAAATAGCATCACATCAGCCCCGTGATTTACATAAGCCAGGCGCTCAAATAATCAATGCACTAAGAAATATACCCCACACTATAGAGTCACCTAAACCGAAAGCTTTACAGTCGCACAAATGCAAACTTTGCGGAACAGAACACGAAAAAAATAAATGTTCCGCTTATAAACATAAATGCAAAAACTATAAAAAAAGGGTACTTCACAGAAATGCATTTCCAAAAAAAAAGAAATTGAGGACAAAGAGTGTACACACTGCAAGAAAACGCAGAAACTGTTGACGAGAGTAATAACGCGAGTGATGACTCAAGTGGTCTATTAATCTTGTCTCTCACCAAATCAAACACAAATAAAGACGGAACAAAAAACTGGTGCGAAGAAATAGCTATTCACGGTAAAACAATCAAAATAAAACTAGACACCGCCGCGCAGTGTAACATTCTTCCTATTAACTTCTTAAATAAATCCTTTCGTGAAAAAATTTAACCGAAAAAGCAACAGTTAATAGCCTTCGGTGGAACAAACATCGATGGGCGTGGTGAAGTTAATCTTAATATTCGTAGCCGCTACCATCCTCTTACTAATATAGAACAAATTACGGCAAATATCAAAGGTTCAAATTTCTTTACATTATTAGATTGTAGTGAGGCTTCTGGCACATCGAGGTGTCAAAGTGAACACAGCAGTATCTAACGATGTCAACTCCTTGGGGATTATTTTCTTTCACCAGAATACCGTTTAGATTTGCATGCGCACCCGAAGTCTATCAAAGCTTCATGCAAAAAACCCTCGAAGATTACCAAAACGCTGAAATAGCAATCGATGACATCCTAATACATGCCAAAACTAAAGCAGAACTGCAGCAACTCACAGGTAATAACCTCATTAAAATATAAAGTTCCAAAAAATAAAACCGAGCTACAAAGAATTCTAGGTATGGCCACATATCTCTCGAAATGTATCACGAATTTATCAGAAATAACTCACCCACTTCGCGAGCTTCTAAAAAACGATGTCTCATGGTTCTAAACTAAACGTCAACAAGATTCCTTCGAAGCTCTACAAAAATCATTTTCTTCGACTCCGGCCCTTCGATGTTGTGATTCTAACCTCTACGTAAAACCTCAAGTGGACGCCAGCCAACATAATCTCGGAGCAGCACTCCTCCAGAATGACCAGATAATAAACCATTAGCAACAATCTGCAATCTTCAATCTGAGTTCAGCTTCACCTCGCCTACAAAAGACCCTTGTTATGTGCTGCCCTATGCCCTATGCACCACACGAAATAAAATTGGCCGATACACTAGTAGAAATTGCACTAACGAAATAAATAACACACCAGAGGATGACGTTCAAATACATGCCCTTACCGAAATGATTGCAATCACAAAAACTAAATTGAAACGCGAAACATCAAATGACCCAGATCTAATACTAATTGAATCCTTTATTCTATAGGCTTGACACCCAAAATAAGAAATTATTGGAGTTTCCGTGACGACTTAACTTACCAAGACGAAATCTTTCACAAATCCGTTGTCATTGTCATTTCTAAGCCGCTACAACCCGAAATACTCACACTCATACCTTCATGGAATTCAAAGGGGTCTGCAACGAGGACGAGCAACAGTTTTCTGGTTAGGAATCCACAAAGACATAAAAAGATCGTAGAACGGTGAAGCATTTGTTAATCTTATCAACCCTCTAAACCTAAGGAACCTATAATCATTAAAACAGTTCCCACTCGTCCTTGGGAAATAGTAGCAATCGATATTTTTCATTTTAATAATGATGACTTTTTATTAATTGTAGACAACTACTCTGTTTTTGTTTTTGTTTTTGTTTTTGATTTTTCAAACTCCCACAAACAACCTCAACCAACGTCATCAAAGCCCTAGAAGTTTGGTTCGCAATGCAAGGCATACAATCTGTGCTGGAATCAGAAAACGGCCCACAATTTATATCCATTTCGCTACATTTACAAAGGATTGGGATATTCAGCACCAAACATCGAGCACCTACTACTCACGATCCAACGGACTAGCTGAACGATACGCCCAAACGGCTAAGTCAATTCACCACGAAATGAAAGTCTTCAGTCGCCAAATCAACGTCTCTTGAGCAGACTAACGAGGACAACTTTACCAATTTCAACTTAATTACTTAAGTCCAAGATCGTATCCGACGTTCACGAAAATATAACCAAAATGCGACAAAATTATAAAACCAGCTACGATGCCTTGAAACCATTTCATGCAGGAGATAGAGTACGTATCCAACGGAGCCAACGGAGCCATTGGGATAACTGGAATAGTCGAAGATTTACCAAAACATGCACCAAGATCACTCGCCATAAGAAAAGTTGATGGAAAACGTCTTAGACGAAACACAATCCATGTTTCAAACTCCAAAACCAGTAACAGCTAATATACCACCTGCGAATCCATTATCATCATCGATCTCATCTGTCAACTACTCAAGAAACCCGGACATAACAAAAACACCATTGCCATTCAAACAAACAAACAGCCAGATCCAACTAAATCCACTGCCAAAACAACAAGATACGAACGTGTCATAAAACAACCACAGCGTTACACATCAACCATTCATTAAACTTTAAATTCCTAAATTTTGAATTCCATTTTTTATATAAATCTCCCATTAAACATCCAATTTCATTTTAATAATCATACTTACTTTTTATAAGTCATTCATTACTTAAATGAATACTTCCTAGAATTATTATTGTAAACAATTTTGAGTTATTCTTTGTTTTGATTTTTAAAAATTATTCAAAAAAAGGGAGATGTCACATACAAATGTTGATTACACCTGTCTTAGCTTTCATTGTAACCCCAATATGTAAAAAATGTACCTATCACACACATCATGATGATACGTTCATTATTATATTTAATAAGATCGTACTTCAGTCGTTACTTAATCGTTGACTCTTGACACTGCACATCCTTTGAGCTGCATTACACAGTTCAAAAGGCATGCGAGCGAATTGATAGAGGTTGACCTGTGAATACTGTTTTTTTCCCTAGACCTTTCTGCTAACGAAATTTGCTAGAAAGCATCCTCCAGATCGAGGCTGCTAATAAATTGGGTTTCACTGAGCCGGCTCAACAACCCCTCAATGTGCGGCAGGGGAAACGAATCCTTCCCTGTGAGCGGATTCAACTTTTTAGACTCTGTTCTTTCTGTTTCTGCGGACCAGAACTATAGGTGAACTCCAGGAACTCTCGCTTTCCTCAATAACCCCGAAAGAGGTCATGAGTGACGCTGTTTTGCTGTTTTTCCGTCTACGCATCACCTGTGTGGATTACGTGTTGAGCTACAGACGTCTTACCTAAATTAAGTTCAGAATAGGCAGGAAATTCAGAAATAATCGATTGGGGATTCATTTGCTGCTCATCGGAAAGTTTGCGCACTGATGGCTTTTGGTCAGAACATTCTTCATCACCCACGAAGTTCTTCTCTTCTAGGACCAGGTTTATCTCATTAACGATATGAGATGCAACTCGAAATGTTACCCAGAAATCTATTCCCAGTTATAACGGTTGAAGTAGAGTTGGAGCAAAATACAAATCTATCTTTTCCTCAATGTCGTTAAATTCTACCATGACTTTTACCCGACCGACTATGTTGTGATCTCCACTACCAGCTATTTGCACAGATGATTTGAAATTGAGGATTGGGATACCTAATTGCTCAACAATCTCGACGCAATTTTTCCCGAGAATGCGATTGAAGCACCGCTATCCAATAATTCTTTTATCTCGCTACCGTGTAAATCGATAGTTTAGATTCATCAAGATATGTTTCGCTAATTAACTTCTTGTAAGCTTTCCCCAGTCTTTTCCTTTTCCTAGTGCTTAGGGTATTTTTGCATACACGGGTTGGATTTAATGTCGAAGTATTAAAAATTCGTTTTCTAACTTGTTCATAGTTCTGCAACGTTTGTTCGGATGTCTTATTGTAAATGGGTGTTTTAATTGATTTAATGCCTACTTCAAAAAAAAACCGTGTTTGAATCGAATAAAAAGATTCTCAGAAGGTGTTGATTGAGTTTCGAAAGTCTGTGTTGTTGGACAATCGTCATCAAAATAAGTGCTGGTTGACGCATCTATTTTACTTAGTCTGTTCTGCTTTGTGTCGAACGAGAGTTCCCGGAAGTGGTCTCGTTCGCCTTCACATTTCCCATTTCGCAGCTGGGACGATTCAAAACGTACCGGAGCCTTGCCATCTATGAAAACGTGTCCAGTCTGTTTCCAATTGAAGCAGACTGAAACACTGGTGTTGTATTTAGCGGGCTGTTGAAATGTTGAGATGTTATTAATCGAATCCGAATTCATTTCGTTTAATTTATTATCTAAACTGAAATCCAATTCGTGAACATTCCTGGAATTGAACCTTTGCATATCACGATTGCAGCATCTTTTTTGTTCGACGGCAAGCTTCCGATGTATCTATCCTCATTGGATAAATAAAATTCATCATCCGGGCATTGATGTTTCCACGCAATGTCTTAATAAGATCTAAGTTATTGATAGGACTTCTCAACTGACGTTTTAGATGATCAATCGTATTGAAGAACTGATCGAAGCTTTCATTGGACAATTGTCTTCGGTCCATAATCTGTTTCAGTATTTCAAAACCGTTCTCATAGAATGGAATTATTTTAGGATGGCTGATCTTAAAGTATTCCAATCCGCCCTTGGGTTAGGTCTAAGAAATTCCCAATACCAATCCTGAGCAGATCCAGGGAGCAACTGATGAACATTTTTTAATTTTTCGGATTACGGGCAGATGTAAATCCGTTTTAGAATTTCAACCCGAAAATTTTTTATTTTTTAATTTTTTTTTTTTTTCGTGGGAAGGTGAGAAATCTTCATAGACACTATAGGCCCGGAGCCTATAGTAGCGTGAGATTCTTACTCAATAAAAAACACCTCCCTTCTGCAAACCACGACTGAGTTCACACTCAACAAGCAGTTCTTCTATCGCATTTTATTTTGTTTTTTTTTTTTAAGATATCCTACAGGCGATTTTCCATTGAAAATTCCTGTGTACTTTAGAAAAATTACGCGCTGCTAATCACCGCGCTAGATCGAAAGGCTTAGTCCTTTTCAGACGGCGCAGTAAATTTGTCTGATCGAGGATCTGTTGAACAGAAATATTTGCATGTCCTTGTAGTCGATTTTTGTGTTTTCGCGCAAACATTTTTATTTCGTTCTGAACGTTTTCGACTCCTAAGTCTCTGTGGATATCATCGTTTCTAATGTACCACGGCGCATTAACAATTCCTCGAAGAACTTTGTTTTGGAATGTCTGTATTATATTAATGTTACTATTTTTAGTACAACCCCAAAGTTGTACACCATATGTCCAGATCGGTTTTAGCACTTGCTTGTATAACAGCAGTTTGTTCTCTAAGCTAAGCTTGGAATACTTTCCAATAAGATAGTAAATATCTCTATATTTGATTTCAAGCGCTTCACGTTTTTTCTTGACGTGTGCTCTCCATTTTAGTTTAGCGTCGAGTGTCATACCGAGATATTTCGCCTCGTTCGCATAAGGAATTCGTACTGCGTTGATAAACACCGGTGGATTCTCAATTTTCTTGAGAGTGAAGTTCACGTGGACAGACTTGTTTTCATTAACCGCGATTCGCCAAGTCTTTGTCCAATTGTTAATCCATGTAAGGGCACGTTGCAACTTGGCAGTTGCTTCTTCGACTGTTTTAGCCCCTGCCAAAATGGCAGTGTCATCAGCAAATGTGGTTAGGACAGTGTCGTCCGTTTGCGGTATATCGCGGGTAAAAAGCAAATGTAGCAGAGGGCCAAGTACACTTCCTTGCGGCACCCCCGCCTTTATTGTCTTAAAAGTGGAATATTCGTTTCCGTGTGTCATACGGAAGAGTCGGTCTTCCAGGTATGAACCTAAAATACAAGACAATTGCTGGGGTAAGGCTTGTCGAAGTTTATATTTTAGGCCTTCGTGCCATACCTTACCAAAGGCTTGCGAAACGTCAAGGAATGCGCTTGAACAGACTAACTAACACTCGATTGCTCGTTCAATTACATCGGTTATTCGATGCACTTAGCCAACTGTAGAGTGTTGGCTTCTAAAGCCAAATTGATGATCCGACAAGAGGGAATTTGTGTCGGTAATTGGTTTAAGACGATTAAGAAGGATTCGCTCGAAGACCTTCGATGTAATCGGAAGAAACGATATTGGTCTATATGACTTGACTTCAGTCAGCGGTTTACCGGGCTTCGGAACCATAATAACTTCGGCTACTTTCCACTGGTGCGGTACATGCTCTAATCTAATGCTGGCATTTATAAGATAGAGCAGCTTTAGCAAACCTTTTTTCGGCAACGCTTTAAGTATCTCTCCCGTTATTAAGTCATATCCCGAGGCTTTATTGGACTTAAGCGTGTCTATAACTTATCTAAGTTCCCTAAGTGTAGCCTTTTCTACGGGAAAGTTTGTCGTCACGTCTAGCGTATTGACATTCTCTGGAAGCACTTCCCCGTCGAATGGTTTAAACGTTTCTGCAAGATGGTCGGCGAAAACAGTAGCTTTTTCCTTATCTTCTTTCGCCCAGTCATCCTGGTTTCTTCTTATTGGCGCCACGTGTATTTAAGGCTTTCGAATACTTTTAACGGCTCTCCATATGGAGTAGTTGGTATCCTTTGTCGCTGTGAGTCTTTTAAGGTAGTTATTAATACCTTGATTATTGAAGTCCTTGATCGTTCTATCTTGTGGTTTCATGCCACTTTTTCCGCGCTCTTCGTTTCTTCCTCATCATTTCTCTGATTTCTGGTGGGTATCTTATGCCGACTTTGGGAACTTTGTTCGATTCGCGGGGAGTGTTCTTCCAGGCCGCTTGCTGTATGACTTCAACAAAACGTTCAACTTCTTTTTCAAGTTGATACGGCGTTCTAAGTGCTACTTTTTACTCAGTATTGTCTACAACGTCTATTCGGAAATCTTCCCAGTGAGTTTTGCTGTTAGTTAATCTGGGTGGTCTTTGTTTCTTAACCAAGGATTGGCACAGTGAGAGGATAACTGGAGAATGATCGGAGGAAAGATCGAAGCCCTCTTCAACTTTGACGTAACTAGCGTTTACTCCTTTTCGGATAAAGAAGTCTATTAGATCGGGTGTTTTGGCGACATCCGAGGGGAAGTATGTCGGCTTGCCTGTTGAGTAAAAATAGCAACCACATTCCATACCAGCCCTGTAAAGGGTTTTGCCTTTTTTGAGAGATACATCGTGAGCCCCAAATGGTGTGTTTCGCGTTAAAGTCGCCACCAATAATGAAGATTGGTCGAAGAGAGTTGAATAGGTCAATAAATTCGTGTTTTTCTATTTTGCAACGCGATTGGCAATAGATTGAGAATATATTAAAAGAGTAATTTATATTTTTAGCACGCACCACGGTCATTTGAAATTTGTCAAGTTCAATTATTGCTTCCAGAGTATGTTCAATGCAGTCTTTTATGAATAGGGATGACCAGCCTCTTGCGTTTCCCGATGGATGATCAGCATGGTAGTCGCGGTAACCTTTTAGTTCCACGTCGATTCTGTCGCCAGGTGAGTTGCAGAAATTAAACATATGTCAATTACTTTTTCCTGCATGAAAATATTTAGTTCAGCAAGACTTTTCTGTAGCCCATTGGCATTCCACGCAAGTATATTGAGCTTCTTTGCCATAATTAGTTGCAGAAATTAGCTTCGAACCTAAGAAGCCGTTCGACTATTATCTTATTTATTTTAGTCTGTTCCTCTAGTCTCTCGAGAATTACTGAGAACACATTTGAGGCAGGATCGGGTGATGTACAGTTAGTCGTATTTACTCGCGCCGCTATTTGCGCGTAAGTTTTTTCTCTTTCCACTTGCGCATTGTTATTTATAACGTTGTTGTTATTGGTGATTTTAGCGTTTGTCACCATTACCTTCTTTAAAGGCTTTGGAGTAGGACCGCTGTTGTTATTTCTCATTCTATCTGTCCCTGCGTTTTTCAAAGGCTTCGTTTTTGATTGATCTCATAGTTTTTGCAACTCCTTCGCGACTTCGCAGCCTCGATAATTAGCTGGATGTTTTCCCTTGCAGTTAATGCATATCGCTGAGGGCTCTTTCGCGGCATTGCACTCTCGAGTCAGATGTTTGCCAGCGCATTTTACACAGCGAGGTTCCTTCTGGCAGTAGACCTGAGTATGGCTGAATCCTGGCAACGTGTACATTGGGGAATCAGCCTAGAGTTTTTCCGCGGAGGTTCAATTTTGACAACAAGTCCCAAAATTGAATTTATAGCATAAATTCTTTCTAGGCTTTCGGTTTTGTCGAAAGTTAGCCTTAAGAGGGGAAGACCGCGTCTTGGAGTCGTCCTCTCGCTTTCAACATTGCGCTGTTTTTGCGCAAGTATATTAACTGCGTCGATTATCTTAAAGGCTTTATTTTTAAGGTCATTTACGATGTTTTCTTTAAGGCAAGAGGGATGCAATCCTCTAGCTAAAATGCGCATGGGTCTTTCCGTTTTATTTTCGTACGTATGCCATTGAATCTTCTCGGCATTTAATTTTTGCGAAAGCGAACGGTAGTTGTCTGGATTAAGGACATTAATAGTCCATGTATCATTATTACGAGATCTTACTTTATAATCGGTTGAGCACAGTGATTTCAGGATTATGTGCAACTTGTTGTAGTCCGAGATTCCAAAACCGTTTATTGGCGGCGGTGGTCTTTGTTTGGGTTGCTTTGTTGCCTTATCGACCTCAGCAGTGTTAAAGCTGGCTTGCTTCTTTGTTTGTTCGATATCAGGCGGGGAAGTAGCTTTGCGCTTCTTACCTGGCTTTTATTTAAGTATCCAGTCCGTTTCGCGGACTAGCTCTTCTCCGTCCGTGTGAAAACTCGAGTTTTCGGGGCGGTCAAGTAGCGAAACAGACTCAGACTCAGATTTAGATTGCGGCTTAATGGCATCTAGTTGCTTTTTTAGTTCGGCACAGAGCAATTCCATATTTTGGAGTCTGGCGCGGAGACCAGAATTTTCGCGTTCGAGATTTTGTAGCTTATTCGGTGTAATGCTATTGCCCTGAGCTACCAACTGTGCTTGGTCTTTGCTTTCGCATGATTTTCCTAGCGATCCGCGTGCTGGAGATCTCGTGACCCTTGAGCATTTTTTAAAGGGGTCCTGGTTTATAATTGTATTATTTTTAAGATTATTTGTACTCATTTTAATTCCCACGAGTAGCGGAGAAAGGATAGCCCGTCTGTCCAGAGATCCGCATTAGACAGAAAAGGCTGGCTGATCCGGAGGTCGCCAAGTATCCGGATGCTCCGTTAGAGATTGAGCTATTTTTGTACTGCGCCCCCAACCTGGTCGACTCTGGCACGGGTCGCTTAACACCTTAATCCGGCCCAGTGGATTTTAGTCGCCTCTTACGACAGGCATGCCTTACCTCGGGTATATTCTAACCCCTAACCCGAAGGGGATTAGTTCAAGTTAGGTGATTAATGATTTTCAGATACATGGATGGACAAAAAAGCAATAAGTAAAGATCACGGTCACAGTACTTGAAAGATCGTCACAGGGTGTCAGATTTCTCGATTTTTTTTGAGTGCCAATAATTTTAAAAGTACATGACTTAGATTTTTTTTTATAATTTTGTGATAACCGAAACCACTTGGCACGTTTTACTGTAGGTTAGGTTAAGTTAGGTTAGGCAAATTCAAGTATCACAGATTTAAGCAAAATTGAAATTTTACGTTAGTTTTTTTTTCTGTTTTACGATACGTGTATGCAATTTACACTTTTTTTTTCGTTTTGTAAAACAATTTTATATTGTGCTGATGTTCTGTTGAAAATTCGCTAGAGTTGAGTGTTCACGTGGAGCAAGCAATAAAGTTGGCGGCAGCAATTGGTCTAGACCTTCTCTGCGACGGCCGTGGCTGACCTAGTCGAGTCGTCGTCATCTCTATTCCAACGGCACGTGGTTTGGACAAGCGGTGCGAGACTCTTCTTACGAATTTCCCCAAAAATACGGTTGCAAGATTGGGTTTTATGCATACAAACGGATGGATATCCCCGGAGAGAAATCTTGCACGTGCACGGCTTTATAATGCACAATATCCGAAATCATTTTTTTTTTGTTTTTTTTTAATGCACCGATTTTTCTTTGATATAATCTCTTTAATTTTTTTAATTTTTAACTACAATTCCACTTTCGCTCTTCCTCTGGAAACCGTGGCGCTTGAGGGCTATGAGGTAGCTTGTATTTGCTTACGTTACTTATTGAAGAAAAAAAACGCTTCCAATTGATATACTTGCAGAAGAGCTGCAGCGAAAGTTCTTAAAGAGCAAACAGAAGGGGCGCCTGTTGCATAGTTACACCAACGCAACGGAAAATAACTCGAGTTTAAGACGGTGTTAATAACATTGGAGACTCTCGTTGAACGGCCGACGAACTTTTCGCCTTATTCCGACAATCAAAATTTGGATAAACCGCAAACATGGAGAAGTTAATTTCCACATATCAGAACTGCTAACGGAACATGCCTGTTTCTGGTCATATCTACACTGTTTTAAAAACGAGTCCCCTCTGTCCATTTTGTGGTGATATTCGTGAAAACTTGAAGTATGTATTCTTCCACTACCCAATATTCCAGTTACAAAGTGAAACACTCAAGGGAATATTGGAAGAAGCACCAACTCCCAGGAAAATAGTACATCACATGTTAGAATCGGAAAATAAGTGGAATATGTGAGTCTCTTTGCGCGAAATACATGTGATGGGCTAAGGCCCCTAGAGCGCGCAAATCGAGAAAGTGAGGAAAATGCTGGAAACAACGCCGCGGATGCAAAAGGACAGCATCCGGCCACCCCCCAAGGCACAGAAACGCAAACAAAACAGGCAGACATATGCGAATGTATACGCATACAACAGCACGCAAGTGCCTAGATGGTGGCAAGAGCCAAGAAAACAAGACACCGCTCCGGCGAGGAACATCCAACCGTAGCACCATTTAGGGACGTAGCACCAATTAGGGACGTAGCACCAAGCGACACAAACGTTAAAACTTACATTCAAAACTCCACCAACCCGAACATCCACAGACAAACCCACATATGCTACACACACGTACATAGGTACATTAAAACCCTCAGACACATTCATATACAAATTCGTATGTATTCTAAAGTTTTTCTTTTCTTATAAGGATAAAGTAAAATTTTGGTGGGTGTCTGGTCATATAGGTATTGACGGAAATTAAATAGCCGACGAACTGGCTAAAAACGGTTCGGGTGATTTGTTCATATTCCTTGAGCTGTTCTGTGATATCCCAAATTCAATTAACTCAGCAATGAAGAGCTGAAAGAACGAAATCTTTATATCCAATTGGGAGAATATCCCAGGGCTTTGCCAGGATAAAAGAGCCATCAAACCCTTCCACAAAAAAGTCAATGATTATTGATAATTATTTAACATTTGAAACTTAACATTCGGAAAATAAATTTCGGGAGTCGATAAAAGTGTGCGTTTCCATTGACAACCGAAAAAGAAAAAGAAAGAGGGAGCGAAAAGGTTTCACTCTAGGAAATGACATATAAATATTGTTTTGTCGCACTTTTGATGTGATGCCAAATTCACAATAAATGTATGTATATAACACTTCCCCTAAAGAAAAAAAAATACAAATCGCATCATGTGCCTATTAAATGCACGTATAAATATCTGTCTAGATAAAAATTGAAAATAATGTTACATATCATGTTTTTTTTTCTTACGTAGAAGACATATACAATTTTTTTATTATCCTATTTACCATATCCAAGCCTTTCTGGAGCTTTTCTAACTCTATTTAACCTATGTAACTGGGAAAGACTAGACTCTGAGATGTTTAAAGGTTCTATGTAATTTAGAATTTTTTAAATTTTCATGATTAACATTTCCATCTTCAGATTTAGAGGTTGTTTCTGTGGAACTGTCATTACTAGGGGAAACCATTTTATTTTCGTCGGAAACTCTTTCTTTATTAAGTTCTCTCTCACTCCGAGTGAACGGGCTAATCCCAAAAATTTGGTCAAAATACCTCTACCATTCTCTTCCGTCATCCAGCTGTATAAGATAATGAAGATCTTCCAGTATTTGACTGATCTTACCGAATTTCCATTTTCCAATTAAATAATCTCTAACTGAAACTCTAATACCGATAGCATAACGTTTACATTTCATATTATTGTGTAAATTTCTTGTTGATTCCTTGCACGTCGGTTTCAATAAATTCAACTCAGTTCGAATATTTCGGCCGAGCATAAGCATAGCAGGACTTTCATTCGTACTTGTATGGGGCATCTTTCGGTACTGTAGAAGAAATTTGCATAAATCTTCTTCTTTTGAATTGCCCTCGCACCGCGTCGCCTTTAAAGACCTTTTCAAAGTTTGAACACAACGTTCCGCCAGACTGTTTGTAGCCGGGTGATATGGTGCAGTAAACTTGTGTTCAACTCTATGTTGCAAAAGAATTTTTTTAAATTTTTATGATGTAAATTGTCTCCCATTGTCTGAAACGAATATATGGTATATGGAAATCCAAAAGTGCAAAAAACTTGCCTACACAGTGCTATTGTATTTTCTGTTGTTATGTTTTTAAGAATTTAAATTTCAGGCCAACGACTGTAAGCATCTACCAAAATAAAATAGTAAACTCCTCTAAAAGGACCAGAAATAGCAGCATGAACTCTCTCAAATGATTTACTTGCTTCCTCCCATGGATGAAGTGGGGCTTTTGGTATATTGTTCTGCAATTTATTACATTCGAAACAAGACCTCGCATACACCTTGATATCTTCACCGATTTTTAGGCACTAGCAATAGCTGCGAGCGAAGTTCTTCATCCTAACAATGCCAAAATGTGTCGAATGCAATTCAGAGAGGATTTTGCTACGAAGGGCTCGTGGTATAACAGTTCTATCACCACGCAATATACAACCACTTTGTAGACTAAATTTGTGTTGATCAACGTTAAAACTGAATTTCTTTGAAATTGTTTTTCCAAATTCTAAAGCTTGCAATAGCTTTAAAAGAGCGTCATCGTTTGATGTCTCTTCTACAATTTTTTTGATAGAAACTGGCATCATTTGTATTTGTAATAATTCGACATAATCGGGTTCATCAAATAAGAATTGATCACTTAATTTTAGGGGTAAGCGGGATAATGCATCGGCGTTGGCATGCTTAGAGGACTTTTTATATGTTATACTGTGATTAAAGCTTTGAAGAAAAAGAGCATAATTTTGCATGCGAGTGGCAGATAATACTGGTAAACTCTTAATAGGGGAAAATATCAGAATTAAAGGTGCATGATCTGTATACATCGAAAAGGTATTTCCGTAAAGGTATTGATAAAATTTCTTGACCTCAAAAACTATGGCGAAAGCTTCTTTGTCTATTTGGGAATAGCATTTTTGAGCATTGTTTAAACTTTTTGATGCAAATTAAATTGGCCTCTCTGTCCCATCAGGGCACAAATGGCTAAGAACTAAAGGTAGTTTTGCTTTATAGTGTACTAGTACCGTTTGAGATAGCATTTCTCTTTTGGCTGTATTGAAAGCCACCTCGCAATCGATGGTCCACAAAAATCTCGAATTTTTCTATAAAAGTTGATTTACTAGATATTGAACTTAAATTTCTTAGAAAACGCCCGTAATAGTAAACTAGATCGATAAAAGCACGGATTTGTGTTTTGTCCTTCGGCCGTGGTGCATCTTGAATTGCATCTGTTTTAGATTTAATTTTATGGATATCCTCTTTATCGATCAAATAGCCACAGTATTCAATATGATCATTCATAAAAGTACTTTTTTTCTAAATTAATTTTGAGATTAAATTTTTGTAAACGCCGTAAAACTTCTTCTAACATAAATTGAAAAGATGGTTTTCGTCACTAGATCCCGTAATCTTAATATCATTTAGAAATATTGCTACTCCAGGAATATCTTGGAGAACCTGCTCCATGCATCGTTGCCAAATAGGTGGTGCACTAGCCAGCCCGAACATTAATCTATTGCATCTAAAAAGACCTTTATGCGTACTAAGGGTTAAAATGTGTCGCATTTCGGGTTTAACGTCGAGATGTAGATAAGCTTTACTAAGATCGATTTTAGTAAACTTAGTATCCCTGCCATTTTAAAAAAACAGTTCATCAATTGTGGGCAATGGGTGTTCATCAATCTCAATATTTGGGTTTACAGCGCACTTAAAATCACCGCAAATACGGATGCTACCATTACCTTTGACTACTGGAACAATAGGTGTAGCCCATTCTGAACTGTTAACCTTTTCTAAAATGCCTTGCTCAACCCTTTTGGAGTGCAAATGAAACATGACGCGCCTTAAGGAAAATTGGTCTTATATTTGGTTTTAAATACATTTAAGCTTGTACTCCCGAGGTTTTTCCCATAGCCGGAGTAAAGATATCCTTATATCTCTGAATCAGTTTTGCAATCGCGTCTCTTTTAGAAACTGGTAAAATTTCACGAAAGTCATTAAATTTAATGTCAAATTCGCGAATCCACTCGCGATCCAACAATAAGGAGTTCCCACTAGTAAGTCTAACCTGAATGTCTGATTCTTAAATTATACATTAACCGAAACAAAACCACAAACTTTCAATTGAGTTTGGCAGTATGAAACTAACTGTATTTGAGTATTTTTCAATTTAAGCAGAGCAAATGTATTCTTGAAATATACAAGTGGCATTTTAGTTACAGCAGAGCCCGTATCGATTTCAAATTTATTGGGTTTTCCCTCGACTGTTACTTGAAAATAAAATTTATCCAGACTTAATGAAGGGATATTCAATTTTATTTTTTTTATGTGTATTTTGCTTATTATTATTATTAGTCTTTAAACATACTCTGTGTAAATGTCACCGAATTTTACGAAAACTGCAAATTTCATTTTTCTTTTTACAAACGTTGGCCCAATGGTCCGAATCACCACATCGATAACATTTTGCATTCGTATCTTTGTTTGTATTACTGGTATTAGCACTCGCTTCTTTTTGTTTTATAAAATTAGTTTTTTGCAAGTATTATTAAAACTACCTGCACTAATCGGGGTGATCTGTTCTTCCTCTGATCCTGGAACCGTATTATTGCTACCGCATGCCTTGAGTGTAATTGAGTTGCATCCTTCTCTGACAATTCCAGACTAAAGGCCATATCCACTGCTTTCTCCAGAAATTGGTTGCCATAACAAATTGGTTACGTATTGCTGTTTTGAGCAAACTGCCAAAGTTGCAGTTTATAGCAGATTTCTGGAGCGCATAAAGAAAATCGTGAACGGGTTCCCCACCCTGTTGTTTTCGGTACTGGAATCGAAAAACTTCAGCTATTTCCAACGGCGTAGAATCGTAGAACTCTTGCATCATCTTTACCATTTCACTGTAGAATTTATTCTCGGGAAATTCCGGAGCAACTTTGTTGCATATAAACGTCGTATCTACGCATAAGGACATCCACAAAACGATCGCATCCACAAGCAGGCATACCGATAGTCTTCGGTCGAACAAGTCAACAATATGACAACAAAAAGAGCTCTTGGACAAGCAAGCCCTTGATTTCTAGCTAAAGTTATGCCATACGGCGGTACCGTGGGGTGAAGCAAGGACGATGATTCTTTGCGGAGGTTAGGTTTAGTGGGTGAGAGTCTCACACTGGCACCTGCAAGCTGTACAGTCATCATGCTTCCCTCTCCAAACTATATACTAGCCGAAATGCTAAGAACTTCCTGATAAAGAGAACTTGTATTTTTGGTATTTCAAATCCTATTCTATTTAGAAAACCTATTACCCATAAAAGTTCAATCGGTCTCCGATGTAGGACTCCGCGTATTAACGAAATCGTAATTAGAACCTCATTGACGGCTCTAAAATTTCTGCTAATCCTTGAATAACTCAGATAATACTGGTCCGATTTTTTTCGAATTTTCGTGAAATACCGTATGTACTATATTAATATGTACATTTCGAATAGTACTGAAAATATTTCGAAAGGGTTCTCTATTTTCAAGAAAATATTAATTTTATTTTGTGTATGTTTTTTTTTAATAACTTAGAAGGTCATCGACGGATGCCGCGATAGGGCATGAAAACGCATGGTCTGACTGAATTTAAATCGATAGCGCTATTCCTTCGCGAGTTATCATAGGCCAAAAAATTTACACATAAGGTCATACATATAGCTATTATACATACATGCACATACACATACGCACACACACAAAATCGCGGTCTACCATAGATGCCATAAAAGCGCTAGTGGACAGTGCGACTAAAACGATAGAAGAGGAAAAATGGCGATGGGGCAAAAATGCACTGTGGTAACACTTGACATTAAGAATGCCTTTAACTCCATAAGCTGGTTATCCATAACAAGAGCAGTTTCTAGAATGGATACAGCTTACTATTTACTTCAGATAGTAAGAAGCTATCTCAACAATAGGCAGCTACAATATCAAACAGGTATCTAATATTACAGTGTCTCTGCAGGAGTACCACAGGGATCAGAACTATGACTATTATTGTGGAATATTATGTTCAACGGAGTACTGCGACTGGCGCTCCCACGAAGAGTTCACACAATAGGTTTCGCTGATGACATTGCTATTGTTACGGTCGTCAAATACATTCACGAATTAGAATCTGCTACAAATGCAGCAATTGCGCAAATAAAAGTTCATTGTTCAGCTGGACTTGAAGTTGCTGATTACGAAACCGAGGCGATTGAATGGCTCCTTTAACGAAATAATTCAGTCTATGGGACCACTGAAATACCTAGGAGTAATGTTAGATAATAGACTGCAGTTTGCCGCACATGCCTTCTATGCCAGCGAGAAGGCATCTTTACTACAAACGGCATTATCACAAATTCTACCAGATATCGGTGAACCTGGTTACACAGAAGGGTGTTACTTTCAAGAGTGATCAGCTCGGTTCTGCTTTACGCCGCCCGGTTTGGGCCATGGCACTAGTTAGACAGAATGATAAGACAAAACTATCGCCGGCATACAGACTATACGTATTAAGGACAATATGTGGCTTTCGAATGATATGGGATGAAGCAGCATATGTTATAGTTGGAATGGTACCCATCGACATGCTCGCGGATGAGATGTTTAGGGTGTACAACAAAATTGCGTCAAACCGGAACGTAGAAACGTATGAAATAAAAAGGATTAAAGGATTACTACTCGTAGGTGGCAAAATAAATGGCACAACACCACAAAACACCGATTTAACCATGAGTTAATTCTGCCTATAGAAGTGTGGTAAGCCGGACACATGGGAACTGCAAATACCACCTCACGCAGTTCCTGTTCGGTCGCGGAGGGTACCGTAAATATCTGTACCGCTTTGGACACGGTAGCCCTTCCCTGTGCCCAAATTATCCAAATGACGACGAAGATGCGGAGCATGCGATATTTTATTGCAGTCATTTCGCAGAAAGAAGAGGAAACGTACCGAGTCCACAGTCTCTGGTCGAACATATGTTGCGATCAGAGGAAAACTGGGAGGGAATTTATGAGTTTATAACCAGTGTGCGGAAAGAACTCTGCCAAATCGAACAGCTACGACGTGCTGAAACAGCAAGGACTCAGGAGATACCGCTGACCAGCTCCCCGAAGTAATCCCTCACGGGAGTACCGCGGGGAGAGTGGTTGAAGTGTACAGAGCGTGGTTTAGTACATATGCATACTCCTGACATTTGAACATTGAGGGGTATAATCGTGGATGGTAGTGGCTCTTGGAATAAAAAAACCGAAACACACATGCACGGTCACTTTGTTAAAAACTTCCTAGAAGCACTACAAACACCTTAAAACGTAAAGATATCACAAAATTTCCTATTTCGATTTTCAAGATGAATACAAAAACACCGACGTTTTCTTAAAACCTGTCTAAAAACACTATAGACACTTCAAAACTTCATTTTTGATTTTCTAGGTGAATGCAAGCAATTTCCTATCAAATGTAGGAAAGGAAAATCCATAGGTGTGCACGTCCTCTTCTATTTTTTTCACCCTTTGAGCGATGTTTTTGCTGTAAATTTCCCCTTTTTTTTAAATTTGAATTTTTGTGGGAGCAAATTTAGGAGACCTGCGTATTAGACTGACCAATTGTTTTGAATAGAACTATACTTCGGCAGTACTCCTCTATTTCTTCCAAAAGTCTGTTTTGAACATGCTTCTGCAATTGCAAATTATGCTTGCAAGAGCATCTTCAATGGCTTAGATCAAGTTTGGACTTTCTTCTTTAAATCTGGAGTAAAAATTGGTCATCCTAAACATTCAATGTGGATAGAAATCATAGAAGAGCCCACACCGGTATGAATACGAAGAAAAACTAGTTGTGGCGAATTGGCTTTTAAATCGGAAGAATCGGTGTTCGAATTATAACCGCCCCCGAAAGATAACTTTTCAGTCAACTATAATAATATAAAATGAGTAATTGACTAAAAAAGAACAAAAAGCCAACTTCCACTTTTTTTATCCAGCTAAAACTATAAAATTATAAAACTGTAAAACTTCTAAATTATACCTACTATTATCAGGTTGAAGTCTACCAAGTTTTAATGTTTTTATAACAGTTATAATAAAAACGGAGAATAAAAAATTAAAAATTTTCAAAATAAGGACCACCCTAATGTATACATGTAAGTGCAAATCCTATTGTATAACTTGGCACCCAAATTTCTCCTACGGGACAAGAGATGGTAATAGATTCCACATATAATCCCCCATTAGGCACTTATTTTCTTTTAAATGTATGTATTATTATCAGATTAAGCACTTAACAGAAGACCGAACTTATTGAATTTTAGTTTAAAAATAATTGCTTGATTATTTTAATCGAAATTTACTCATGTAGGAAATTTACTTTCTGTCAATAGCCCGAACTTAATAAGTAGAATATTTAACGAATTCTTGCAAGTGTTGTAGAGAGTCTGGAAGCATCGACAGAAGAGCCGCAGATGTTCCCATTCAAACTCCAAATTGATTAAGCATAATTATAGCAAATAAATTATTGTATTCATCGTTTGATAATGAGTGACGAAATTCATTTTCACTAAAATAGCTTTATTAAGAACGAAATTTCCGTATTGTACTCACAAAAATGCACTGTCTGGTGTGATGCTACCTTAGAAAAATTAGGGAGCCATTCTTTCTTGAACACAATACCACAAATACTATAACCGTAAATAGTGAATATCGGTTTATAATTGAATTTTATTAGGCTAGCGAATGTTAACGGTTCTGTGATGTGGTTTCATTAGGATAAACCTAATGCGCGCAATACTCTTAATGCAAATAATTTATTGGCATTGGAGATGTGATCCGTCACAAACACTAGATAACGCATTTAGTCTTACCTCCATTTACTAATGCAACTTCCACCGTTGTTTCACCTCCGGGTCGCTGATATGACAATGTTATTTTTTTCCAATTCAAAATTGTACAGTTTGGGAAATTCGAGTATTTGATTTAAACTGATAATGTAAGTATTTATCAAATGATGTTTACCCTTTTCATTTGATTGATTTTAATAATGTGTATGATGGCTTCTGTGGGCTCTTGGAATGTATACTTTTCATATTTGATCATATACGAGGGTTGGCTGAAAAGTTCGGGGCCGAACAATGATACAAGACATTTTTTCTCAAAATTTTTTTTTATTTTTCTTCATAGTCTCCTTGTAACTTTACACATTTCTCCCAGCGATGCTCCCATCTCTCTAACCTGTCCAAATAGTACTTGGCATTTTTCTCTGCAAAATAATTGTTCACGAAGGTGATTGCCTCCTAATTTGACGAAAATCTCTGTCCATCGAGCGCAGTTTTTAGATGAGGGAAGAAAAAGAAGTCGTTTGGGTCTAGATCTGGTAAATAAGGCGGATGGTCAAGCAGTTAAAACCGTAATTCATGGATCTTCGCCATGGCAACCGCTGAGGTGTGAGACGACGCGTTGTCTTGGTCTTGGTGAAACAGGATTTTCTTTTTCTGCAAATGTGGCCGTTTTCCCGCAATATCTGCCTTCAGTTTCGCAAGTAATGATGCATAGCATGCTCCTGTAATGGTTTTTCCTGTTTGAAGATAATCGATTAAGATAACTCCTTTACTATCCCAAAAAACAGTTTTTGCTTTTATTGGAGCCGGCTCGCCCTTTACAGTCTATTGTTTTGACTGAATTTTTGTAATTAATTGATTAATTTTTGTAATTAATCCGCGCCAAAACTCGGATTTATTGCGCCTAAACTGCGCCAACAGAGCGTTGGAAATGTTCATTCGAACACGTTTTTGGTCTAACGTAAGCAAACGCGCGGACAGCTTTCTCCTGCCTAAATCTTGATTTAATATAGTCATTTTCAAACACTCACATCGACTCACTCAAACGACTGTTAACTAAAAACTGTGGGTCCAAAATGACTGAAACTTCGGAAACTGTCAAAAGATGCACAACTGGCATTCACTAGCTTTTGTTGACAAGTGCCGCTATCTTTACGTTGCGGTCGGATTGTAAATTTTTTTACTGAAAGAAAGGGTCTTTTCTTCCCTTACACTCATTTCTTCTTTTGTCATCGCCAATTTTTAGTAAAACCTTTTCAATATACTTTTTTTGTAATGTCCTGTCACGGTTAGCAAGTTTGTCCGACAAAAAAACAAAATTAAACCAAAAAAAAGAAATACGATTTTTATTAAAACAATTGCCTTATAGTACGTCATTATTTGACTGACAGTTTGAAGAAGAAGGAGTTTGAAGAAAGCGATCCTAACTTCCGACATCTGTTAAGGAGTCATCGTGCAAAAGTGCTAACAATTTTAATACTTAGGCTCTATCGTTAACCACCAAGGAAATTGCAATGACGGTTTCGCAATTAGAATCAGTGTAGGGTAGTTTTTTTTTTAAAAAAAAAGAACTTAACACTCAAGTGTATGGCTACACTCAAAGTGCCTGAACTCGTGTTGAGTTTTTATTAAGATGGGAAAGAGCGAGAAAAACTGGTTTTTGCCTCTGTGGTTATTTTGCTCCGTGGGTGGTGTCCAACGTTTAATGGGAAGACTAAATTGTTTGTGTGATTGGACTTGTTGTTGTGTTCTAGCCAACCACTCATCTTACGTGATTTTAGATCCCTGAAAAAAAGAACCCTGAACCGTCCGATTTGGAAGCCAATACACTACTACTTCTGCAGGAGCAGAAAATTCAAATACGAATACAGTTGTAGGCATCAATTGAAGAATCATATATCGTTTAAATATCTAACAAAGTTTGACATCTAATGCTACAAATTTCTCCCACATATCTGCGTTGCGCCGCTTTTTCGAACCTCAATTCCATTATATATCCCGGTCCATTTAAGATAACCTCAGTTTTTCTGAAGACTTTTGCAGTCTGAAGTCGGTTTCTTAATTTGGAGACTTCTATGGATGCGGTACTTCTTATTACTCGTAGATCATTTTGCCACCCGCGCTGACGTTCGTAAAATGTTCATATCTCCCTGATTCTTTCATTATATTTGTCATACAGCGTCCAACATGTCTATGTGTATGTTTAAATCCGGAAAATCGTGTATAACAAATTTTAAAGTTTAAACGTATATAATCAACCTTGTAGAGTTTTCATACCAGTTAACCCACTCCACAACAACTCTTTGTGCAAAATTGTCATCGCAATTTCCTTGACGGCTTACAATAAAGACCAAGAGTTTAAATTATGTATGCTCTTAGTACGATTTGTAACCCGTTATCTTCTAACATCATGTTGTCTAAAAATCTGTCACTTCAATGCTTATGATAGCGTTACCATCGGCACAACAGGAAAAAGTTACGCACTTTTAACACTTGTTGCACTCTGCTTTTTACTATAAATTCCTTCCACCGTCATCGTATTTTCGTATTCGTACGTCCATCCATCGAATGTATTTTCCACATCGATAAACACGGCATGCAACTCTTCAACCCTAAACTTTGAATCATATCTCGAGGTATTTCACACTGACCGCCATGGAGTTGGATGGAATTTAGTCAGCCGCAGAGGCGTATATGGTGTATGAGTTGACGGCTGTTGCACGTCCGCGTTTGTTCGGCTCTAACTAATCGGAAGAGGTTGGTCCCTGCGACTACCCCATACATCTCAAATCGACTTTACTGGCGGACTTAAAAGAAATGAAGAGGGTAAGATAATAGAAAACAGAGGAAATGAAAAAGAAGGATGAAATTAGACTAGTTATACCTACTCTAACCTAATTCCTTAAACCGAAAACATAAATAGCGAATTTAATCACATCTAAGTGGGACCAATCGTTCTAGGGGCAACCATTCACAGATTCGGCCAGAATGGTAGCGATTTATCGCATTTACGAGTAGATGCGATTTGGGTGGGTTGGCCATGCTCAGCCATTCGCCGTACGATTTGTAGGCTTAAAGCTTTATTTTTTTTTAATTCGTTACTTAAATTCGGGTATTTAGGGATTAGGTTAGCGTAGGCTGAATTAGTTTTAATCGCGTTCGTCCCGGTCTTGTACAGTTGTGATGGCAGACAGATTTGATTTTCCTTTTTCATTTCCCATTTTTTCTCTTTCTTTCTTTTGAGTATTTATCGTCTTGTGTCAATATAAATTAACGTAGCTTTCATTATATCTATCCTTGGTTTTTTTCTTTCTTGGCACGTTTGGCATGGGATAAAAGGGTAAGCTGAGTTGAGATGTACAGGGTAGTAGCAATAAACCAAGCTATTCTGACGAACTAGTGCCGAGCAACCGCGAAAGTTATTTTATTTTACAAAAACAGAAAGAGTTTGTGCATTTAGAGGCAACATCTAAGTTTATAATGGCACTAACGATTTGTAAAAATATGATCTGGTGTGCCCCCGCAGACGATCTTCTGAAGGTCCCCCGAAAAAAGGTGTTCGGTGGTGATCACGATATCTCCGGTTTAGTTTATTTGAAATCAAAAAACCCGAAAGATTATTTTAGTGAATAGATAAAACTAGGTATTAATTGAGGGAATAATTGAAATTTTGATTTTTGGCAAAATGGCGGCTTCGTACAAAAAAGATTCGAATTTTCGACCAAAATTGCCACGTAAAATTGTTAAAAAAATAGAAATAATTATCCGAAATCTTATTCCTTCGATCAATACCTGAGGAATATATCTGAGAAGGTTATGTTGAGCCATTTTTTACAAATCTTGATCACCGACTTCGAAAACATAATTTTGAGAAAAAATCGTTCTCGCGTGCTCCCATCCGCTCTCAAGTTAGATATCATGACGCGCTATGCATCCTCTTTTTCGATATAGGCATGAGCATTGGGTCCAATCGATATTTCCATTGCATTCATGTAATATGAAATTGAAGTTATACCTTCACTGAAGATCCCGGCAGCGACGTAAGCTTGGTGGCTACTTTCACAAAAGAATAAATATTTTCAATAATCAACTCATAAGTATTTTGTGTCAAGCAAGCTTACATATCCATCAATCCACATAATTTAGCTGCACCTATAATCCTATTCCAAGAATTCTCACCACAAATATAAATCGTCTGTTTATCTCATATGAATGTTTAACAAAAGGACTGGAGTTTATGGCACGAGCCTCATACTTATCGCACAGCAAAACGATTTCAAATTGTTTCAAAGTTTCAAATTTTATTTCTCCATCACAAGTTTTACACTTTAGAAAATTACTTATTGCTGTAAACACTCCTATAAAGTTCAAAATTTTATATTCAATAGAAGAATAATGGGGAACTAAAATCTCCTTCCCTAGTTCTTTCATCTGCCTCAGCTGTTTTTGGATTAAATATACCCTAATCGGCATAAGTATTTTGAGGAAACCTTTTTGTAACTATTGAACCCTGCTTTGCATAGTGTCCTTAAATAATGTTGCGAAAATGCGCAAAACAAAGAATCTATTTTTAGTTCTGTGCATGCCAAATTTTATATTGTTTACCGTTTGTATTCTCTTTCTGCCGAAAAAAAATCCCGAAAACAAAAATATATATATAACAGTGGGATATGTATTGGGTGGCGTGCTACCCCCTGCTTGGAATCACTGTATGATTTGGAGTAGGTGCGAGGTTTTGGGTTTTCGGGATTTTGGGTAATCCGGATTTCGGGTTTTCGGGATTTCAGTTTTTCGGAATTTCAAGCTTTCGGGGTTTTGTTTTTGAGGATTCTGTCCGACTCCCGATAAGAATGCATATACTCGTATACAACGAATTTTTGCGTGGTATAAGTATTTTGACGGAATCTTTGTGTAAATGTTTTTACACTTTTGAGTACGTGAAAACCAAGCAGCTTCTGTATTTAACTTTAATGGGTTTTAAACGTTGATAAAAAAATAAAAATTTATTGAAAGTTATTAAAAACCATGGGTAAAACGGCTGAGTTGAGTTTGGTTATTAGATCAATGGTAGCAAAGTTTAACGCTGGAACGGCAGTAAAAGACATTGCAAATTAGTTTAATGTGTCGCGTCAAACTGTGCACTATCAAATTAATAAGTTTAAAAAGCATAATGACATAAGAAACTTAACGAGGTCAGGTGATAAGCACAAAACAACGCCCACTGAAGACCGGGTTTTTCTACGGGAATTTAAAAAAAAAATATTTTTGTGAAGAGCTTCAATATGCTGCAGATGAATGGAATTTGACAGCCACGAGTGTCAGTGAGCGCACTGTCCGACGACCTTTAAAGGAAGGAGATTTTAAGACAATAAAAGTTAAGGAGGTGCTGTAAATATCAAAAGCAAACAAGCTTAAAAGACTAGCCTTCGCAAAAGAACATCTGCACATGCCAAAAGAGTTCTGGAGAAGCGTTCTATGGACAGATGAAAGCTTTTTTGAGTATAACTCATCAAAAAGACAAAAAAACGGTCCGTTTGTCAAAAAGTTAGCCATGGTGGAGGCTCTGTCATGATCTAGAGATGTGCTGCGCATAATGGGCTCGATGAACCAATACCAATATGATAATGCCTTTCCTTCCGGAGATAGGCTTATTGGGGAATCATTTATTCTGCAACAGGATAATGCCCCATGCCACAAAGCCCGGATGGTAACTAACTTTTTGAAGGATCTTTTTGTTACCACTTTGAAAGTCCAGATTTAAATATTACAGAAAACGACTGGTCTCTTTTGAAACGCAAAAGAGCAGTTTCGTTAAATAAAACCAGAGAGGAGACGATTTCTGAGGTCACTTTCTTTTGGAAAGAGATATCTCCAGAGATTCTTCAAAATTTAGTGGATTCAGTACTGAGACGCCTTCAAAAAGTTATTGAAGCCGAAGGAGGTTATACATTTTACTAAATTCTTTTTTCATTTCTTTACATTTGTTAAGTTTAAACTTTGCTTTCTTAGTATTACATACTTGTCAAAATACTTATGACAACACGTGAAATTACTAATTAATTTATATCTTTTTAAGTTTCTATGAAAAAATATTTGTTTGCTGAGTTAAGTTTGTATGAGTTATATATAAAAAGGAAAAAATAAACAAAAATTCTTTATAAGGCCATTTAAAAGTTAAACTCAAAAATGTATATATTTATTTGTGTATTTTTCCTTCTTTTATATCATGATAAGCATACTTTTTCAGTTACTCTTTCTTTTCTACTGCACTTGCTTGCCATTTTAATTCAGATAGTCAATTTATATGAATTAAAAACGCAAAACTGAGAACAGAAAGCTAATACTGAACACACGACTGTACAACGTGGCAGAGCTGTTTGAAATGGTCTTCCTTGTTTCATACACGAAATGGATAGATAGATAGATAGATATTTGATTTTATTCAATTCTTAAAACTACTAACAATATTCATGAAAGAATTAAATAGAATAATAGTAATCACTCTTTAACTACCAAGTTAGTGGTGAATGACACATCAAGGTTTAAAAAATTCAAAAGATATCTGATGTGGGGTGACAATCAGTGTATTAGTTAAATATAAATATTTATATACATCTTAAAGAAAAAACATAAAAAAAAATTCTTCTTTTTACAAAAACGTTTAAATACAATCATAGTTTAAAGTGAACAACCAGTCTTTTACTTTTCTGATATAAGAGGAAAACCAAGGTATTTCTCTAATAGAAAAGGGCAATTTATTAAAAATCTTTGCAGCTGTATAAGTATAGAAACGAGAAAAAAGTGTTCTGTGTGGAAATGGTGCCGTGACTAAACTCATATTATTTATACGTAAGTTATACATTTGGGAATTTCTGCTCGGTATATTACCACTTCGTTTAAAAAACTATCTTAAGACTTTAAAAATATATAAATGTCTGACTGGTAGAATTTGCAACGCTTTAAATAAAGTCCAACTTGCAGCAAATCGATTTTATTAAATATAATTCTCATTAGATGTTTCTGGGCTATTAATAAAGGCTTAAGTGTAATAGCATACGAACCTCCCGAGCTGGAGATGCCGTATTGTAACTTTGAGTGCGCAAGACCAAGGTAAATAGTGGTTAACACTTTCTTGGAGTAAAAAGGCTTTAATAGATACATTTTACGTGTAACCAACATCATGTACGATTTTAACGTTTGGATATGAGTTTTCCTATTTAGATTTTAGATTGCCTAAGTACCTAAAATTTTGTACTGATTCAATTTTGAAACAATTTTTAGAGCATTGTACATTATTGACAAAGTTACTTCTACCACACTTATGAAAAAGTAAAGAAAACAGTTTACAATCACATGCGTGAAACCAGAGATTATAATCATAAAGACTTTGTTCAGTTGTCTTGAAAGACATTAACTTTGTTTTCTCACTAATGATCAATTTGTGGGCAGTAAACACAACCTTAAACTTTCAAGATCTTCCTCGATACTTGTGATACATTCAAAAACAGTCTTACACTCTGTGTAATGCAACTGCAAATGCAGTTGAAATACCATTTCCCTTGAGTGTGAAAAAGGAGTTTATGTAAATTAGGAAAAACAAAGAGACAAGTACGGAACCCTGAGGAACACCGTTTTTCCAGAAATCGTGACTCACTCAAGACACCACTGACATTAACTTTCTGTTTCCTGTATTTTAAAGATTGCAGCCATTTGAAAATGTTACCTCGAAAACCAGCATTATAAAGTTTGTTTAATAATAAATCATGGTCCACCATATCGAATGCTTTCTTCATATCTATAAATAGACCCATGGTAGATTTATTGCAGTTTAAACTACCATACAGTTGACTACATACTCTCAAAATAGCATCCTCTCTTGACATTTCTGATCTAAACCCGAACTGGTTGCTACAAAAGAATATAAACTTGTCTAGGAACAACAAAATGCGATCTTTAAGCAGTTTTTCAAAGATTGCAGAAAAAGTGAAAAGAAGAGAAATAAGCCTATAATCCGAAACACTTCTTCTGTTTCCTTTTTTAAAGAGAGGTGCAACTTCAGCACATTTAAATTGTTCAGGAAAACAACCATTTTCAACACTACGATTAAATAAGACACTCAGTACATCTACAACATACAAGGCAATATGTTTTAGAAACACACTTGAAATACCATCACTCGTGCAAGAGTTTTTCATTTTTTTAAGGATAGGATAACGATCGAAGCTATTTTATTGTATATCATCGACAGTTAAACTTGAAGAAATGGAGCAATCACAGTCTACATACTTTTTCAATAATTGGTTTTAATTTTACAGAAACTTCAGTGAAATAATCGTTAAATTTATTTGAGTCAGATTAAATAATTCCTTCAACTTCAGTACTATCAATTACAACATGACTTCTATTCTTTCCCAAAATGTTGTCAAGCACTCTCCATTCTTCGCGAATATTACCGTGGGCTCTTGCAAACAGATCAGTGTAGTAGTTGTTACGAGTTTCTTCTATATTTGTATAAATTTTTATGCGAATACGAGGGTCGTTCAATATATTCTCTGTATCGGGGTGAAGCTGTGGTTGTATATATAAATTGACTTATTTATCAAGTAATACTATTATTTTAGTGCATTCATGTAAAATTTCATATAAATGTGATTATTAATTCGCGTTTTATCTCTAGTTAAACAGAATCATAATGGCAACTGAGACGATGATGGTGAAAATTGAGCATCGCGCTGTAATTAAATTTCTCACTAAGCAAGGAAAAAGTCAAAAAACTATTCATGAAGAGATGGTGGCTGTTTACCAGGGTTCCGCACCTTCATTATCAACTGTGCAAAAGTGGTCAAGTGAGTTCAAGAGAGGCAGAGAGAGCATTGAAGACGACCCCCGCTCCGGTGCCCCGGCTACTGCTTGTACGGGAGAAACCATCAAAGAAGTCGAAAAACTTGTTCTTGAGGATGCCCGAATAAAGGTGAAAATGATGGCAGAGATCACCAAGCTTTCAATTGGTACCATTCACACCATTCTTCATGACCATCTTAACCTTTCAAAGGTCAGTGCAAGGTGGGTGCCACGAATGCTCACAGCGTCTCAGAAAAAAGTGAGAATCGCATGCTGTAGAGAGCTTTTGGAGATGTGTAGTGAGAACGCGGACGGTGTTATGGATCGAATTGTTACTGGGGACGAAACATGGGTTCACCACTGTAACGCTGAAAGCAAACAAGAGTCCATGCAGCGGCATAAAAAAGGAACAGACCCCCCGAAGAAGTTCAAAGTCACTCCGTCTGCCGGGAAGCTCATGGCCACAGTTTTTTGGGACTCGAAGGGAATCTTGCTCATTAAGTACAAAAAAAAGGTGAAACCATCAACGCCACATCCTACGCTTCCACTTTGCATAATTTGCGGGAGGAAATTAAAAAGAAAAGACGGGGTAAACTCGCAGCGGGTGTGTTGCTTCTTCATGACAACGCTCCTGTTCACACGGCGCGAGTTTCCAAAGCTGCTGCGCGAGATTGTGGTTTCGAAGAAATCCAACACCCACCCTATAGTCCAGACCTTGCCCCTATTGATTATTTTCTGTTTCCGGATTTGAAAAAATGTCTTCGTGGAAAAAGATGAAGAACTCAAGTCGGCAATAAATGGGTATTTTGCAGAGAAAGAGGAAATTTATTTTTTTGAGGGTTTAAAAAAGCTTATCTCAAGATGTAACAAATGCATTGATGTCAGGGGAGATTATGTTGAAAAATAAAAACAATTTAAATTGAATTCGCATTTTCCTTCATATCGATACCGAGAATATATTGAACACCCCTCGTACATTGAGTCATACTATTTTTTAAATTTTATATTATTGGGATGTTTTTTTTACATTTTAGACTTGTCGTTTTTTTCTTTCTTATCTGACTAAGAAGATTATTACTCAACCAGGATTTTAAACGTTTCTTGATATTCGATTTTTTTCACCAAGAAAGTACAAAATTTAATGTGGCTTTGTAAAATGTTAGAAAATACCTATATCAAAAGCAATGGAAGGATTACTTTCCGAATAAACCGACTCCCAGAATTCATATGTTAAACATTTTTTCAATAGTTTGAAATCCACGCACTTTTTCAATGTTGTGGATAAGGGTTTGAGGCTTTCAGTACGATTGCAATCAGTAAAGTAATTTAATGCAATCATACTATGATCTGTAAGATGTTTTTGTTATTCTGATGAGATCTAAGAAAAATGTGATCAATGCAACTCTTGGTAGAATCGGTTACACGAGTTGGTTCGTTAATAAGACTCTTAAGACCATTAGAAGCCATAGTAAATCAGTAGTTCTCCGTATCTTTATCTTATTCATTAAGTAAGTCAATATTAATATCTCCTAAGATGATTAAATTTGTTGCCTTAATTGCATTTCAAATATTACTAAATTCATCAATGAAAATACTTTTACTGCATTCGTGTAGTCTATATATGTATGCACAGAATAGTGTGCTAGTTATTCTCATATTTAAACGACAATTTTGATAAACCAGCGCTGGTCAATTTTAAACTACAACACTTTAAATCTAACACATAACCAATTTTAACCACCAGCAGAGTATAAATTATTTCAATTTCCAAAAGGAGTATAACCCGGTATTTTATAGAGACTAAGTTCATTTTCATAAATCAATATCTAGCTTAAAACTATAACTGCAGGTAAATTAACCGTCGACTCAATATGAGCTACGAAAACAGAAAAAAATTTTTTCATGCTGCTTATGTTTTAATGTAAACAAAAACAATATTCAACAAGACAAGTTGGATCGACTGGGTATTAACATGCATTTGTAACTAAGAATGTGACAGAAACAGAACTAACAGAATTCATATTTTAACGAAATCTGCAACAAAATTTATTTTTACAACATTGTCACTCTCTTTCTTCCGCAAATAAACAGTCCCCTACGTATTTATACCCCTTTGTTGCCTTCACGAGTTAGTCATCAGGAATAAAATGGACTATTCATAAGGGAACACCTGGAATACCTGGGAACACAAAGAAAGAAACAAGATTTTACTCCGATTTGTGCTCCGTCTACTTTTCTAACAGCCCGAGGCGTCCTATAAATATGCGTATATTTCGTACTTACCGGATCGATCTGAAATTTTCAAGGAACTCGTAGTGAGATCTATGTACAACACGAATAAAAAAAAAATCGATTTTTTGGAAATTCTAACTGCGTATAACCCCTTAAAACTTAAATACACTAAAAGATTGGACAAAGTCAAGGTATGTCGGAAAATATTGATTCAGCGAGGCAAATTTATTACGATCGTCAACGCACCTCTCATCGATGGCGTGTACATGAATCGGATTCTTCAATTACTTGAACTTCTGAAGGGCTCGTCAGGATAATATGCACCCTAAAGTACTATGTAGATTGCCTCTCTCATTCAGGATAACACCTCAATACAACAATTTTATCAATCAGTTTATACTCACCTATCACTTTTAAAAAAAATTTCGAGCATTGAAATTAGCTCTTAACCATTGTTTTTACGGACAAAAACATACATTGATAAAGCCCTTGACACATAATCTGAGGTCTCAGAGCGGACCTACCAAGGCTCCTCGGCATTCGGGAACTGACCGATTTAGAACACACCCTCCATTTGTGCCATGTCAATAATAATCAGAATTTCAGGAAAAAACTAAACAACGCCATGCCTCCTCAGCAACCACCTCGCAGTACTAATTATCAACCACAACAAGCAGGGAACCCTTCCATCCACAAATAGCGTATTTACCACCAGTACTACATGGTCGGCGTGCACGACCCATGCAAAACAACCCATACAACCACCAACCTCCATACTGCGGCACTCACTATCAACCAGTATACACTCAACCAAATCAGGGACTACCGCGGATTTCCGCGCCAAAGCCGCAGCCGAAGTTGAAGCCCAAGAAGACTTCAATAATTAGGACGTCAGCAATTAACTATCAAAATAGATCTCCACAATTCAAGTACACAGGATAGAGACCCCCGGAGAAATTTTATACGTTTCAATTACTACTGACTCCAGTAAGAATTGGCTACAACCCCAATTCGTAGGGAAACCACTCCCAAATAACCAACCATTTTTTGCTAAACCAGTAGCTGGGGATGTTAAGATTACCCAATATGTTTACTATGTTAACTTTATTCGGTCAGGACTTGAAACTGAAATTCGTCCGCCTTCAAACACTAAAATTGTTCCATGGTATAGTTGGGAACGACAGCCCGAAAGAATTGTTAGCTGTTATACATACCAAGGACAATTATATGAGTATTCTGACTTGCGTGAAAAAGAGCTAAGATCTCCCTTAGTAAACTCACTGGGCGTAAAATTCGAACACATGACAACTACACAAAAAATTGCAATAGATTCGATTACTCAAAAATTACTTGCTCTGTTTGCCAATCCCGATCCCGACGAAAATTGTCTGTGAAGTACGCACCAACATAGACTCCCTGGTTTACGCCAGATATTATGCCCATCCTGCGTCTCTTAAGGACGAAGGACGAGGCCGATTATGGCAAGCCTGTAGAAGAAATATTTCGGATGCTTAATGAAGTGAACATGAAGGTGCAATTAGACAAGTGGGAGTTTTTTAAACAACCATTGTAGTTCAGTTTCTTGGACTTGGGAATAACAACCAACCCAGCGAAAGTCAACTCTGATGATTTCTGGGTCTCTCTGGGTAATATTTTCGCCTTGTAAGAGATTATGCAAAGTTCGGTAACCCCCTTATTGAGAGAGGAGAAAGGACGGTTGTCCAAGACTGAATCAAAGAATTAACTAATTTCGCTGTCGTCTATGATTGAACATTTTGCCGTTCTTAATAACGCCCTAATTTCTAAAGATCTAATTCCGTTTATACAAATTTCAAGAGGGATTTTGAACTTAGAACTGATGCGTCTAACTTTTCTCTTGGCGATGTATTATCACAGGACGGAAAACCCATAACATCATATCAAGAACCTTAAATAACTACATAGCAAATGAAAAAGGAATGCTTGCGATTACACGTGCAATAAGTTTTCTCAGGAGGTATGCATTTACACAAAAGCAATACATCAATGTAGATATAATAGCTATGCTTCAGCCCGATTGTAATAAATCAGCTTTACACCCCAGAAGCGATTATGGGATGAATTCTGCAGATATTTCTCCAATATTTTAGAATGTACCAAGTAACAGATCTAGTTAATGAAAATTAGCAGGAAGAAGAGATTCTATTCCTCACCGCAATAGCAAAGTGAATGGGATACAATTGCTCCAACCATTTTGCTTTCCACGAATACAAAAATTAGACAAACAGTGCTGAGTTTGTAGGGAATAAAGGTATGACCGTCATCCCAACAGCATTACAAGAAACTCTCATACAAATACTACACTTGAATGCGTGCCGAGCTGGCCATTAACGAGTGCACTTCTGAGTGAAAGATGTATAGAAAGAAAAAAGAGAAAAATAATCAAAAACAAAACACTGTGGCAAAAAGAAAATAACGCCGCGCGCGAGTGAACAAAAAAAAAACACAAAAATTCACTTGTGCGGGGAAAAAAAAATCGCGTGGGTGCAGTATACACAACATCCACAGTGCGGGCATCCCAACCTTCCTACCCCTGGCCATACTGTTGCTTGCACTCAGTCACTGGCGTTGCTGTATTACATTGTCATACAGCGCGGGCAGTGACTGAGTAAGTGTAACAACCAATGGATAGCGGCTTGTTGGAATGAATTATTTTAGTGTGCTGTTTTGCATTGCTGTTAAGGCATTACATCTACAATTTGATTCGGTAAGCCACCTCTAAATTTTTACTTCACAGCTATGCTTAGTATCGCCGGTGTTTGTGTTTTTTGTGTTTGCCTTCTTTTATAATGACTCAGGAATTTAGAGTGGATTTTTCTGACTGAGTTCCAATTACACAAATGAAAACTTGCTGTGGCTAGGATTCGAACCTTGACCTTCCGAGTGAGAGGCGATACCTAGTACCACTACACCACGGTCACCCCCACGGATATTGCCAATACTCGCGGGCTGAATAGTAATCACATTTCTACGTACGTCCGCATCTGTAAATACAGACCACTTAGTAAAACACAGGTAGATCCCCGCCCACACCTCTCATATCAGTCTTATTTGAAGATACCTGGGTGCAATCTAATGCCATTATTCTTCTCTCACTGTGATATATCTTACCAAATTTCACCACAATATAATCCCATTTCCAATGCAGAATTCAATTTTATGTGGTTAAAATTCCATCTCCGTAAGCAAATTATGCACTATTGCTTTATTTACAGAAGCCCCAAACTGGGGCTGTCTTTAACGAGTTTGATACGCTGTCTGACTCCAAACAAAGAATTGTATCCCTGTATCATCATACTGAAATCCTCATTACAATATACACAATTCTGGGTGGCTTCGACATTCTGGACAGACAACCCACGAAGTGGTGTGTTGAGATCTCCGATGCGAAAACAACATAACCCAGCTCCTAAATGAGCCCTCACGAATACCAGACGTTGATAGTCATACCGCAATATATGTATATATACTTATAAAAAATTGCATTAATATACAGGGTGTCCCCTAGTTCGTCAAATATAATTTTGGAAATGATTCCTGGGCATATTCTAAGATAAAAAATCGTTCTACAGTAAGGGTCTATCTCCAATGTTGACATCATTTATCGAGGAATTAAAAACAGGCTTCCTTTCGTGTACCCTGACCCATGTTAGCGGAAATTGCTCTGTTAGTACTAATGGTAGAAACTCCGTGTAGAAATTTGTTTTTATAAGAAATACTAGCCTTCGTAACGGCGTTTAAATAAAGTTGATATTTTATTTGACTCTTTAGAGATCCAATTTCTAAGCCTGTTCCCTTTTCATTGCCATGCCAATTTTTGACTTTGAGGTCACTTTTCTCCAGAAAATGCCTAACAAACATAACGTTTTACTATTTTTGCCCTATGAAAGTAACATTGATAAAAAAAATCTTCATCAAGTTTGCACAAAAACCCATAGATTTGATGATACTTGGGAAAACAGGCAGCAGGTAAAAAAGGAATTTGTGATTTTTCAACAACGTTTCTAACAACAGTTGGCATTACGAGTATTGTGGTTTTCCAAGAATTACTAATTTTCTAATATTTTTTTAAAATTGCATAGCTATTAGAGTTCTAGAGTGTTCGTTTATTTGACTACCTCTCAAAACCCTCATTTTCCTTACCTTTATCTTTATAAGTTCTCGAGCAAGCATACAGTGAATCAGTGCACCTTCTTAAAAATAAAAACAACACAAAACATTTTTGTGTACTGGCGCTTTGCAACACACGTACCTTTTCACCCTTTTTAATTTTTGTTGCCTTGTCTGAACTTCGGTGAAAGTGTCAAACGGGTTCCCGCGGCGTTTATTAAACAGCATTCTGTGTTCTTGGACATTCCATTATCTTTGGGAAAACCACTTCTGGATTTTTTTTTTAATACTGCTGCGTGGGACAGTTGTCTGCTAACAGCAACACAACCGTTTGGATCACCGCCGTTGAAACAGTATCACGAAAAGCTACACCTAGTACTATTGTCGCTGCATGGAACAGTTGTCTGCTAACAGCGACGCAACCGTTTGGGTCACCGCTGTTGGAACAGTACCACATAGCGCTCCTTCCAGTACTATTTCTGCTGTTTGGAACCGTTGGTTGCGAACGGAATATTGTTTGCCAACTGCAAATTTCTCAACTATTTAAAAACGTAAATACAATTTGTGTTTGAGCTTTAAGGAAACTTTAATTTCTCACCCGGATTATTTTGAGCACTATGGAGAAACTTCAGAGGAACATTTTGGCACAAATGCAGAAGGACACAGAAAACTTTAAAAAGAGATCCGAGGCACAAAGATCGAAGAATTACATCAATGCACGGATTTCTATGCTGGATACCAATTTTAAAGCGAGTTCGGACCACAATACGAAGGCGGTATCATCAAAGGAGGTTGTGAGTAAGGAAGTTTTAGCTTCACTATTCGACAAGGTAAAGTAGGTTTATTTGGACTATCTTTAATGGACAGTTTAGACAAACTAGAAGCATCATCAAAAGCAGTGGCAAAGGCAGCAGCAGCAGCATCAGAAAACACAACAGGAGCCCCTGTAAGTTCTTTTTAATTAAATATGAAGTTAGGGAAAAGGGAATTGAAATTACCAGTCATGAAGTTACCTACATTTGGGGGTAGATATTAAAAGTGGAGATCATTTCATGTCATATTTGTTTCAGCGATTCATAACAATTCATCTCTGTCAGATATCGAAAAACTCCATTTTTTGAAATCGAGTGTTACTGATGAGGCTGATAGATTGATACAGCATTTAGGCATAACAATGTGAAATTATACCAAGGCATAGTCTGTACTTACGAGTACTTCTTGGTGTGACCATAAATGTATGCTAGTGCGTGTACAATTGAAACTTTTCTTTAGTCAGTCAAGTATGCACCAAAAAAACTCCTCAGTTCTGAAAAAGATGCACAGAATGCTTTCGCTCCGATTGAACATTGGGACTCAATTCTTATTTACTCCATGCTGCAAAAACAATAACATCACAACTGTGGGAGGAAAAACTAAGTATAGAAAAGGATTTGCCCACTTTTAAGGAGTTTTCGGAGTTCCTGGAAGCCTGATTTAGAACTGTGGAGGTAGTCATTGAACAACAAGGGCAGAAGAATAGTAGTCAGCGGACTTCGTCGGCAAGGGCAAGCTCATTGCACATCAGACCAAAACAAAGGGAGCAGTTTGGGTGCTAAGTTTGCAATAAAGGTCAACATTCGCTTCGTACTTGTCAGCGATTTTCGGAAATGAATGTGGATTCGCGAAAAGCCTCTGTCAGAAAAATAGTAGTATGAGAGAATTGTCTCGCTTATAGCCACAGCACCCATCAATGCTCAAGTCGAGTGCGCTGGTATTTTGCCAGCACCCACACCACTCTCTCCTTCATACTATCTCAGTCAATCCACCCAATACTAATTTTCACAATTCTCACTCACTCACCAACATATTTCAACAACACATAGTATACACAACCCTACACAGTCACTTCCACTCTACACTCAGCCACATCTAACCCAGCACATTCATATCAAACCAACAATATTAACGCACATGCTCCTGCTTTTCACCCATCTGAAAACATTCGACAAGTGACACCTAACAGTTCGTTAGTGTATACGTTTCACGCAACCCACCTTAGTAACGCTCAAGTGCTCCTAGTTACAGCTGTGGTGGAAGTCATGTCCTCAACAGGAGCGAGGCAACCTTTATTACGGAGTGCGCAGCTTAGCTACTAAGGCTAAAAAATCGACGAACGTTTGTCGAGGTGTCAGGACTAGGAAAGGTTAATAGCGGAGCTTGCAACCACTCTGTCGAAATCACGTTCGGCTCATTGCACACGACCTTTGAGATAAACGCCCGCGCATATGTTTTTAAATCGCTAACTGGTCCTCTACCTACCAATGAACTGTTCCTCAAACCATGGTGTCACATACAAAATTTAAAACTAGCAGACCCAGCCTTTCATAAACCCGCAAAGGTGGACATCCTTTTAGGCAGTGATGTATTCCCAGAATTTATGCTGCCAGAGATCGAGGAAGAGGAGCAAACGTCACCAATCGCTCAAAAAACGCAACTTGGTTGGATACGGCTTGGCAAAAATTTGATTGTTCCACCTAGAACAATAAGAACGTTTCGCCAATACTTCGATCTCGAAACGCAGATGCAAAAACTCTGGGAGATTGAGGAAACACCTTTTGATAAAAGCACAGATAAAGGCACTTGATTTCACGGTTGTAAAATAGACAATGAATATTTATTTCATTCCAACTTAAAATGTAACATATAGTACAAAAAAAAGTGATGCAATCTGATAATTTTGGTGTGGGAAAGTCAATTTGAACAAAAGTGTGTACGGCAATCTGAGATGCGAGACGCGCACTCAGCAAATTAAGTGTGAGAAATATAATGTAATTTAAGTTGTTTGTCTTGTAGACATTCTGCCGGCACCATGTTTAGAAAGTTCAATTTGTGTAGAAGAGGTTGGTGCATCATCATCTTTGGCCCCGTCTTATTTTACTTCTAATTTTCTTCGCCTAAGTGCTTTTGCAATTTTCCAAACAATACCCAATATTAGTAGTGTTGTAATTTACAGACCAACCGCAGTTGAACGGTGTGCTGCATTCTTCCAATGTAACAGCTCGTCACTGCTGATTTCTTGGTTAAGGTTATCCCATGAATCTGCTGATGATAAAACGAACCCTTCGATTTCCTTCCTTGAATTAAAAATCTCAGATTTCATGTACTCGAATTAATGAATAATTTAAACTAAAGTTTATTGGTTTTTTAAGAATGGATTGGATATCTATCGTTAGATTTCTTTCGGTAAAGAGAGTATTTTCCCTAGTCTGGATAAAACACGGTTGTCCTAGTTGTATTATGCCAATACCGTCTAAAGCGATGTCCTCCCGCTGGCCGCTACAAATAATTGCAGCTTCAGTTGCCCTCTTTGTCACGAAGAGCCACGTGTTTTGAAGGTGTAAATGTTTCCAATTGGTATTGGGTATTCAAAGTTTTTTCATGCTGCAAGTGTTTTTTGGTATCCGCCGATGTAAGTGGTCGATGAGACAAGTTTTACTGGCAGCAATCTGACTTGTAACTCCGTGCTTACACAAGAATGTGAATTGTTTCAATGTGCTACATCTGCTATGTTCGTTGTCCGTTAATTCAAAGAAGTTCTGGTGAATGTAGTCTATTGCCATAAAGTCCGCTGAAACTTCCAATATCGTATAAGTATCATTGTTTATTCTATTGTGTGGGAATTATTTTGACAAAGTCGTATGATGAGAGTTCTGTAATCTGAATGAATCCGCTAACGATTGCGTGAGTTCCATTAAGTTCTATTTGAATTCGATCAGAAGGCCGTTCTGCAATTATTAAATTCGGCGATAATTTAGTCATCACATTTTTAACTACTTTGTGGAGGTATCGTTATAAATTCCAAAAAATTGCATAGCTAAGCTGTTGTGAATTTGACGTAGCGCGATTCCATTTCTCTAAGAAGGTCAATTGGTATTTGGTCTACAATTTCTTCCAGAAGTGCTGCGTCATTTTCTGAATAAGGTTCCATCTTGTTAATCTATGTGTTTCTATTTGAAGTTTGTTTTGTTCTGGTGGAGTGACCAAAGCTTGGCCAACCAGAAAATATGCAGATCTGAATATTCCTATATCTGGGTCATCTGTTACTGGACAAAGTGAGGGTGAATTTAAGTATGCTTCTATTTGCGTCAGCAGAGTGCTAATTTCTTCAAATGTAAGTGTAGTTTCTCCTATTATTCGTCTTAAGTTATATTTAATCGACTTAACACCAGCTTTCCAAAGTCCTCCAAAGTGAGGAGCTGCCGCTGGAATGAAATGCCAACAAACTTCCTCAATGGGAGAACAAATTTCGTTTACAGCTTTTCGTAAGTCAGTGTCTAAAATTCTACTAATGTGGTTCCGTTGTCACTGTACAAGTCGGATGGAAGCCCTCTCCTTGAAGAAAATTTTCTAAATGCTGCTAAAAAAGTCTCCTTTGTCAAATCAGATACCAATTCTATGTATATGAATTGCTTTTGTACAAAGACAGACAAAGATTGCAATATATCCCTTGTACTGCCTTTTGTTGTTCTTATCTGTATTGTACCCGCATAATCAATTCCTGCGTGTGTAAACAGCTTTTTAGATCGTACTCGTAAAGCGGGTAGATCGGCCATAATTTGATTAAAAGTTTTGGGTTTGAATCGGCAACATTAAACGCAGTTTCTGATTACATTTCTGACCTCATTCCTGCAATATCCAAAACTTACGTCGCGTATAGGACGCAAGGTTGAAATTTGTGATTCCCTTATAATTAGCTTAGATACAAAATCGTTATTCGACAGTATGATGGGATGCTTCTGATTGTATGGAACGCTTGATCGTTCAATTCTCCAGCCTACTCGTAATACGCTATTCACATCCAAAAATGGGTTCAGTGATAAGAGCTTACTAGATTTGGATAAATTTGTTCCCATCTATATTAAAAAAATTTCTGAATGAAAATGTTGTTCTCGTATCAGACAAATGATAGTATTTAAGGAATGCTCCAACTCTGGTCTCCTTAGTGGTAGTGTTAAGGGCGTAGCAAATCCGATACAATAACCAACTACTTTGTTAAGTGTCTTATCGACGAATTGCAGAAAGAGGGTGGAGATGGGCGCAAAAAGAAACACTTGTTTTGACAGGCGGCGTTATCTTTATTTGGTAACGAAGAGAAGAAAGAAAAAACTACATTCTGCTTCTATTTATAGCAAAGTGAACTTCGGGTCAATAACCTGATCAGATGGTCCGAATATTATTAGTTTTATTAATAGATGTCGTTGACTGAATGTTCGAAAACTTTTTTTTGCACAGGGTACTTTCTTAAATTTCTTATGATTTGTATATGTTCTTTTTATTTTTGCCTACAATTCGCCCATCCTGATCAAGTAATCACCCCGATTACATACGCATTTTCTCAATATATGTATGTATACTAATACTACATAGGTATGAATATATGATAATAGATATAATAGATAAGAATACGAGTATTAGTATAAAATAATAAAATTCAGTTCTTAAAAAAATTAGAGAAGCTGTTCAATAATTCAATCCAATCAACAAAAGAAAAAAATACAATGCAATACTAAAAATTATACAGTGGTACCTCAATGAAAATAGGTTTGGATAACGCGATATAATAATGTAATTTGTAAATGTGAATATCAATTTTCGGACCGAGAATCGAGATTTTCAAGTTGTTCCCAACTGCCTCTTCACCGTCTTCTGAATATCTCTGCTGAACTTCATAAGGCCTCACGTTATCTGGAGAAAATCTACTTTTGTACGCCAACCGCGATACTTGCAGCCCATCGATATCAATAATCAAGTACCGATCATTGGGTAAAACTTTCTTGACCTCGATACTTGGCTAGAAGTTTTTGATTTACACCTGGGGCAGTGGCTGTGCTCCGAAACATCACATACGAGGGTTGCCTGAAAAGTTTCCGACCGCAACGTAAAGATAGCGGCACTCGTCGATAAAACTAGTGAATGCTAGTTGTGCATCTTTTGACAGTTACTTACCGAAGTTTGAGTGAGTGAGTCGATGTCATTGTTTTTTGTGAAAATGGAAAAAATTGAGTATCGAGCTGTTATTAAATTCTTGTTTTTGAAAGGCCATACTCCTACGCAAATCAAAAATGAGTTGGACTCTGTGTATGGGGACTCTGCACCATCATTTACCACAGTGAAATTTTGGGCGGCTGAATTTAAACGTGGCCGTAAGAGTTTGGGAGATGATGAACGTTCGGGACGTCCAAAAACTGCAACCACTGACGATCACATTGCTAAAGTTCACCAAATGGTGTTAGACGGCCGCCGAATTGAAGTGAGAGAGATAGTTGAGGTTATGAAAATGTCCAAAGCACGTGTTTGTAACAAGATCAAAATTTAGGCAGGAGAAAGCTGTCCGCGCGTTGGGTGCCGCGTTTGCTTACATTAGACCAAAAACGTGTTCAAATGAACAACGCTCTGTTGGCGCAGTTTAGGCGCAATAAATCCTAGTTTTGGCGCCGATTAATTACTGTAGATAAAACTTGAATACACCATTATACGTCCGAAACAAAAATTCAGTCAAAACAGTGGACTGCAAAGGGCGAGCAGGCTTCAAAAAAAGCAAAAACTGTTTTTTCGGCTGGGAAAGTGATGGCGACTCTTTTTTGGGATAGTAAAGGAGTTATCTTAATCGATTATCTTCAAAAATGAAAAACCATTACAGGAGCATACTACACATCATTACTTGCCAAGCTGAAGGCAGAAATTGCGGGAAAAACGGCCACATTTGCAGAAAAAGAAAATCCTGTTTCACCAAAACAACGCGTCGTCTCACACCTCAGCGGTTGCCATGGCGAAGATCCATGAATTACGGTTTGAACTGCTTGACCATCCGCCTTATTCACCAGATCTAGCCCCAAGCGACTTCTTTTTCTTCCCTCATCTAAAAACTGCGCTCGATGGACAGAGATTTCCGTCAAATGAGGAGGCAATCACCTTCGTGAACAATTATTTTGCAGAGAAAAACGCCAAGTACTATTTGGACAGGTTAGAGAGATGGGAGCATCGCTGGGAGAAGTGTAGAGCTACAAGGAGACTATGTAGAAAAATAAAAAAAATTTGAGAAATTTTCAGACAACCCTCGTACTGACATTAAAAAAATCAAAAGTGACCTTCGTTTGACCTTGAAAATGGGGCTCAAGGTCAAACTCGTGGTCACCATCTTATGTCTCCTTCAGAACCTTGTGATTTTTGTCTGAAACATTTTTCGCGATATAGCGTATTTTTCGAGTAATCTGGATGTCTCAAGTTAAAAAACTCACCCTGTTTACTTTAGGAATTTTATGTTTGTTGTCAAAATAGAGTTTGTTAAGTGCTTGGGTTTTTTCAGTTTTTTCATGCGCTTGGGCCCTAATATCTTTAAGGTTAACTTGTTTTGACTTTACTCTACTATCAAGGAACTCCTTAACACGGTCACAAAGCTCTGCTTTCTGATGTACCCCAAATAATAAAACACTTGGCGGAAAACCTGTACTCCTATTGATAGTATTGCTTAGCGCGAATTCTGCCTTAACCAAGTGCTTATCCCAATCACTGGTAGTGTTAGAATCGCATTCTTTGGACAATATCGGCACAAGTATATGATTTATACGCTCTACCTGTCCGTTTGATTAAGGAGAACGCGTGGCAGTTTTCACGTTCTGAATATTATTTTCTCGTAGAAAGTCGGTGAATCCGTTGACGCGAAACAAATTCCACGATCTGATACAATGCGATCGGGCCGCGAATAATTATCAAAGAACGATGCCAAACACTTTATTGCTTCGCTACTTTGGGAGGACTTAACAGGATAAAGTTTTATAAATTTAATGAAAGCATTAATTACGAGGAGAACGTGTTTTTTACGCGACTGTGGCAAGGGACCAAGTTGGTCGATATGAAATGTACGAAATGGAACATCTCCTTTGGGTATGGAATGCAAATTCCCTTCAACTTTACCTGAGTGGGGAGAGAATATATGCATATATTTTTCATATTAGGAAACCAATAGCACCCTGATAGATGATGAAAGCACTTTTCTACCCCAACGTGACACATCGCTTCATGATGCGTACGCATTACTTCGGTTTCCATATTTGATGGAACGTAAAAGTTGACCTTGCCTTTGCACTTCCGGTATATAAGACAGTCTATCATCTCATAAATGGGGCTTTCGCTCTTTTTTAACTCGGATGCAATCGACTTCGTCTTAGGGTCGTGATTCTGAGCAGCCGCCAAGACAAACTCAAACGAGTCATCCTCTACATATAAAACATTAAATGAGCGACTTAAAGCGTCAACGTGTGACATCCTATCCCCTTTCCTATGCTCAACGATGTAGTCGAAGCTTTGCAACTCCAAGGCCCATCGTGATATGCGAGGATTTAAAGATTTTTTCTCTAGTGTCAATGCTAAAGCCTGACAGTCGGTTACAATTTTAAAAGTTACGCCTATGAGATAAGTTCTAAACCTCCTAAAAGCGTATATAATCGAAAGCGTCTCTAGCAAAAAATACAGGGTGGAATTTTCCATCGACCTGTTTCTGCATGAAAATTCCACCGTAGCCAACCGAACTTGCATCACAATGCAGTGCTGTGGCTTTATGAGGGCTGAATAAAGCTAAGATTTGAGATGCTATACGAGTAAGCTCTGATTTTAACACCTCAGAAGTTTTCATTTCCTTCACACCGAATATGAATGGCGTGTGCTTTTCAAAAGGTCATAAAGTGGTTTAACCACATTCGCAAAACCTTTACGGAATTTTCGGAAATAGGAACAGAGTTCCAGAAAGCTATACACATTCTTAGTAGAGGAACGTATAGGAAAACGTTTAATCGGGTTTAAGTTACTGTCATTTGGTCGGATGCCATCTCAAGCGACTTTATATCTGAGATAGACGATTTCGGTTTGCAGAAAACTACATTTGTCAAACCTGAGCTGTAATGAATGATCAGTTATGATATTTATTACTTCGCGTAAAATATTAAGTTGTCCTTCAATGGACTGTGTCGCAATGAGAATGTCATCCCAATGGGTAAGAATGTTACCCTTTAAAATAAGATTTCCGAAGACATGCTTCATGAATCTTTCGAAAACGGAGGGGGCGTTCTTAAGTCCAAATGGCTTGTGCGTATATTCGAATTGCCCTAGCGGCGTTATAAAAGAAGTAAACTTCATCGATTTATCTGTCAATTGGACATGAGGAAAGCCATTCTTAAGATTTATCTGTCAATTGGACATGAGGAAAGCCATTCTTAAGATCCAATGTGGTAAAAAACAATTTATTCCGAAGTCGATCAAGGTAATCTTCTATGAGGGGTAAAGGGTAGTTATCACTTAAAGTCATTTTGTTCAGCTCTCTGAAATCTACACACAGTCGGAGCTCTTTATTTTACTTTTGCACAAGTACAATTGGCGAAGCGAATGGTGAATTGGATTCACGAATTGTATCTTTTTGCAACAAATCATCTAAAATTTTCTCGAGCTCGACTTTGTGTGCATACGGAAGTCTCTTAGGTATACACCGAAATGGGATACAAGGTTACCTCCATTTTAAAATCTGTTTGCGACAAGCGGTCTTTCGGTTACAAATAAGCGGGCTATCTCTTTTATTTTACCCTTAACATTTTTACACAAACTTTTATTACTGTATATTTGAGACTCACCAGAATCTGCCGCTACATCGATGTTCATAATCTGTTGCAGGTCATTATCTTCAATTGTATCAGCACCAGGGTTGGAGGAGCTGGGACCCACTGGTGAACCTCGATTTTCGTCCTCGTTAATACGTCGAAAAATCAAACCTGTTTTCCCAATGAAATCACGACCTTGAATAACAGGATATATCGCAGAAAATTTTTTACTACTAAGAGAATAATTTGTACCATATAATGGAATTTATAATAGCTGTTGTTCACTCCGCAATAAGTCTGGCTCATCCTCTGAAGTGTTGGCAGTAAGACTGTTGGTAAATATCTCTCCCGCAAAAAACTTATTCAACTCCCCGAGTCAGCAGTGTCAGCAATCTTAGCGAGATCTCCACATGTTGGTTTATCCATTCGTAATGAATACAGCACTCAAAATCGTCCATCAGGCCATCCTCAGCTTCTGATAACAAAGTGTCTTTCAAAAGTGTTCACTTTTTGATGTTTTTGTAGTATCATGACTCGATTTATGTTTTCGCAGTTAGAGGATATGTGGCCAGATTTTCCACACTTGAAGCAGGTGACTTCGTTCTTGGTACTACTGGGGTCAGAGTGCTTAGCAGCAGTATTACGACGATTTTGAAAAACAGTGGAATTAACTCTAGTCACTTTGCCGGTGGTATACTCCCGGTGATTGTTCTTTAGTTTCTCATATTTCCGTAGCGCTTCTTTTAACTCCACAAGGCATTTAGCATTGTACAGGATACTTTTATTCGTCTCAGAATCAGGAATTCGTCTAATAATGTACTGGATTAAGTCCTCCTCTTCGACAGTTCCATGTGTTGCAATTTCTTACATATGAAGCACGTTCTGTTGCATTGTTTCGTTGCCCAACTTTTTCCGTCTTCACAGCTCGTTGTAAACGTCTGATGTGGTTACTTTTTTTTGGAATTCGTTCTTCAATGGGTTTTTCAATTGAGTCCAACAGCGGAGGCTAACGGTCCTGGCGAAAAGTCTTGCTGTTCCCTTGAGAAACCGCTTACCGAAGACGAATTTGTTCCTGTCGTCCAGTTCCAGAACTTCTGAGTACTCCTCAAACTGCTCAATCCAGCGGTTAACGGAGAAGTTGTCATCTCCACTAAAACCGGGTATCGAGTCCTCTACGTCTTTGAAGTTGTAAGTTGGAGTCGGCTTGGGAATAGATTGAACTTCATCAATTTGTAATTGTCACAGTTTATGTTTTAATTGTCGAATTTCTTTTTTCTTCTTGCACATTCGTTGAAGTTTTGCTATATCCTCATTCAGTTGTTCCTCGTCCTCACTGCTTTCATCAGGCACGTCGTTATCCAGTGGCGCTGAGTCGTCAGCACACTGTTCTATGCTGTCTGAGGAAAACCCGTTGATAAACCTGGTAAAGTCGTCATCCGAAAAATCCTGCACTGCTTCTTCAACTCGAAGCTTAATTTCTGCCTTGGTGCCGGTAGTAGGAAATTTTAGTGATTTGAGAATAATTTGAGTCTGGATGTCGTCGAAGAATCCACTTCTCAGGCATTACTAAATTTTCACTTTTCACTCGCGAAATTGACTTCGAATTGAACCGCAGTATTAAATTGGGATGTACACTCGACTGTACAGTAGATCTATTGACCGAATCCCATTTCTGAAATTGTAAAAAGGGGGTGGAGGTGGGCGCAAAAAGAAGCACTTGTTTTAACAGGCGGCGTTATCTTTATTTGGTAACGAAGTGAAGAAAGAAAAAAATTCATTCTGCTTCTATTTATAGCAGAGTAAACTTCGGGTCAATAACCTGATCAGATGGTCCGAATATTATTAGTTTTGTTAATAGATGTCGTTCACTGAATGCTTGAAAACTTTTGTTTTGCACAGGGGGCTTTCTTATATGTCTTATGATTTGTACACGTATGTGTATATTACAATGTTCGATTAAGTAATTTAGTTTAAATCATAAAAATTCATAATTTATTTTGAATTATGTATGTTATATATATATATATATTTGGATATATGCGTGCGTCCACTTAAGAATATCTTTTGAATATTATTAATTTACATCAATTGCATTGAAATATATAAGTTTGTTGCATTAAATTTTAAGAAATTTGGAGCTGCTTGCAACTACAATATATTATATTAGAAATATAAAGACTTACTTGGTAAAATCTTGAGTGTAGAGTGTTAAGATGAGAGTGTGTAGAATTACTCGGAGCGAAATTCCCGATTTGCACAATCTTTGTTGTCCAAATTCCACAATTTGTTGATGCCTTTTGCACTTAGTACATATGTAAAAAAATTAATTTGCACAATTCCACAATATGTATACACTTTAAATATTCAATTGAACTTTAAATTAAAATTCACCGTACGAATCCGGCTCGAAGGACCAATGTTTGTCATTGATTGGCTTTTGTCCGTTGGAAAAGTATCTTTTTGACTGACGCTTATAATACGGTTTAATAAAACGACTATGTGAGACGTTATAAATTAAAGTGTTTTTTTTTTTTAGTATCTTTCTATGTTATTGTATATAAATTTAAAACCTTCAATTATTGAATGAATTTTTGGATATCGTTTTTATACGTTTACATACTTAAATTTTACATTTGATCGAATTGGTCTATTATCTACTTACAACAATTTTAATTTCTTGTCTTAATTAGAAACAATTACAATCTGACGACCTATTGGCTGAAGTTTGGAGAAATAAGGTCGGACCTCGAGGAGGAAATACACGCGAAGGAGACAGCCTAACAAATTTATTGCAGACCAACGGTAGATATATAACGCCAACGTATTGCTGTCATTGAACGATCTTCGCAACAGTTCTCATGTTCAAAGAATAGTTCCAAAATTCGATATCGCTGGGACGTTAACACATAGTTTGTTAGGAGTATTCGGTCAAGATGACGCCAGTCGCATAGAAAGCTTAACATTCAAGTGAATATGAATACATTTAAAATGCCTGAGCACGTGTTAATTTTAGGAAATTGAGACAGAGAGCGAATGAAGGAGGTTTGGGTTCAGTGGTTATTTCGCTCAACGGGTGGCATCCAACGTGGAAACTAAATGGGAGACCAATTTGGAGACTAAATTATTAGCGTCCAATTTGGAAGCCAAAACACTACCACCTGAGTTACGATCACCCCTGCTAGTCTTAATGTATTGTTAGCATAAAAAAAAAACTGTATTGTGTTGTGAGCATCAAAATAAAAATGAGGAACTTATTTTTGGCGTCCCTGCCAAGCTTGTCCGACAGTGCAAAAATGGTGGAAAATGCTCTCTGCTCCATCAAAGTTAGTAACGAAGAAACCAATATCTTGATTTGATTGGGCTAATTTTTCAAAAGTGTATTTAACTAATAACCTATGATATCGATATAATTGGCTGAACTCAGTGGGCTGTCCATTTAATACTTAGGGCAAAACCAAGTTTATGCTGTCAACAGAACATCGTAGTCGATAGCTATAATCTCGAGATAGTAAGGGACTTTGTGTACCTTGACTCCGCTATGAGTTCGGCCAACAAGACCTCAAAACATCTCAAATTCTGATAATCGCTGCTTTTTTGGGTTAAGAAACCAACTGAGGTAGTAAGGCCCTATACCGAAGAACTTATGAGGCTATTTATAAGACGTCGATAATACCAGTTCTACTTTATGGCGCTGAAGCATGGGCTCGAAAGCGGGGGAAGACATCCTCGGTCGATTCAAGAGTAAAATTCTTCTTAAAATATTCGATTCCGTTTGCGTTGACGGGCTGTGGAGGAGAAAATTATACGAGAACCTATAAGAGCTGTACGGCAACAGAAAACTGGGAATCATTTGCCTGAGATAGCTAGGACATGTTGACACCAATGGTTCGGCCCCCAGAGGCATTGAATCTACCCCGGTAGGACAATGCAGTAGAGTAAGACCTCAACTTAGTCGCGCATAACTAAGAGAGAGTCTCAATCGACTTGGAATGCCCAACTGGAGATAAATTTATTGTCTGGGTTTCATAAGCGATGTTTAAAATATTCCACCCCCTTTTAGCTGGTGCATTTGCCACACAAAAGTTTCGTAGTAATCATACTAAATGAAGAATTAACACAATCTTCTTAAGGAACTAATGAATAGAACTTCATGATGAGTTAGCGTTTGGATGGATAACATTTTTTTTTATTTTCCCTTGTAGGATTGAACCCAGAAATTCTGTTCCTTAACTTAGACGGCTTTTTTACGATTGGATTCGTTTCACACATTTGCAGTCGATTTGATACCTTTCAATTGGTGGGGAAAAAGAAATTCATTCCTGTAGGGTTAATACTTGTTTATTTATTATACAATACATACACGCACATTCATGTTCTATCATTTATTATACATATAATAGTATAATGCATATAACAGTTTGATGGACAACTTTGCATATCCACCTCCAACGCGCAGTTGGGAGATGATTCTGCGTTTGATCAAAGTAAATTTATAAAACAGTCTCTCTTTTTGTTATTTCTTTTTTAATTATTGTATGACCATATGCACCACTAAACAATTCCGATGAAATAGTGTTTGTAACCAAATCATTTAAAATCAATCAATTAAAATCATTCCCAAAGAATCGTTCTGTTCACTCCATTTGCTTCGTTTTTCATATTTGCTTCCCATATTGCAGTGCTGCTTTTTAGGATCTGTTTCTCTAATCGTTTAGTAGGGATAAACAGATAAGGACGAATGTAGTGGGGATATAATACTATATCTCCAGCAATTATAACAGTGATGTACACAAACGTCGCAAATCTCATTTATTTAAAAAGAAAAATTTTAAAACGTATGATTTATGAAGTTGGTGATACATGCAAAGGAGTGAAATTTATAAATAAAATGATTTATTTATTTATACGGAATTTTATGAAGGAGACACGTTTTAGGATTCATTCGGTAGTCGTTATCTGGAACGAAGGCGAAATAAATTTAATAATCGTATGACCTATAATTAGAGCAATATACCTATACCATACACACCGTTTCTCATGAAATAAATAATAATAATCAAACCATAATAGTTTTTCCACCATTAGCTTGTTTGAAAAAATACTGAAAATAAGTTTTTGATTTAAAGGTCAAATATGCTCTGGGACCGGCACTAGAAATGAGATATACAGGGTGTTCCGGATAATGTGTCGAAAAATTTATGAGAAAAAAATCCTATAGTTGGGGGATTGGAAATGCATCCCCTCAGAGATACACAGGTTTTAAGTAAAGCTTAAACACTTCCCTGTTTTGACGCTTATTGACAGCAGCATCTTTCAAATTTATGCGTGTATGGTAACAAGTGGGGTATCGCTGAACTCGCAATTATGAGCATATTAATTCTTACGAAGTAAATTATTGAGTCAGGAGTTATTGAAGATCAAAAATTATCTCCTTTCCTTAAAAAATACTTGAAATTTTGATTTTGTCGTCATTTTTTTTGAAAAAATACTCTAGATAAATACTGCATATACGAGCATACCAGTTGCAACTGGTAGCCTCCTCCATATCCTTTAGTTTTGCCCATTTCGGACACGATGAAAGACGTGAAAGATACTCGTTTTTTTATTTGCGCCAGAAATATGCTGCTGCAATTTGAACATGCTGCCACCTGTCTATATAGTTCATTGTTGTCGAAAATAAGTCTCTTTCAGGAACCATATTGGTTGGCTCTCCAATTTAAAAATGACCTGGAGTTAATACGTCCAAGTCTTCTGATAGTGGATGTAATGGTCGCGAATTGAGAATGCCTTCAATTAGAGTTAATACCGTTTAGAATTCTACAAAGGCAAGTTTTTCGTTTTTAACAGCTCGTTTTAAGTGATGTTTTACTGATTTTACCCCTGCTTCTCAGAGTCCTCCGAAATGTGGGGAAACAGAGGGAATATACTTCCATTCTGCGCCCAAATTCACTAACGTTTCGCTGATATTTTTCCAATCGTGGGCGACATGTTTCATCATTCGCTGAAGTTCGGCGTTACAAAATTGGTCTCGCAATCGCTGAAAATTAGAAGCAAATACCACGACGTGCAGTAAACCGTCGGAAAGCTGCTGCAAAAGCTTGCGTCGTCATGTCAGAGATGAGTTCCAGGTAGTCAGGAAAATGAAGATGGCGAAGTAGCTCTTGAGTGTTTTGGCTCCACGTCCCTTCCACGTCTTCACTTCAACTGGTCCTGCATAGTTGACACCGGTGTTGCTGAATGGTCTAGCGATCCGAACCCGCGATGCTGGTAAGCTTCCCATGATTTGCTGCATATCGGTTTGACTTTAAACCGCGATCACACAGCAATGAATATGTTTTTTCACGCTCCTCATGTTGAGTCTCCAGTATTTAGCACGGGTGTTGGCCCAGTGTTTGTTGGAGACTTCCATGGCAGGTTTGATCGCGTGCATAAAACGCATTTAGTGATTTGAGATCTAGTGTGATAGTCTGTCGACTTCCTGAAAACATGTCCTTCTGTACAGTTGCATGATTCTTTCTTCGTTTTGGTATTTTTCAGGAATCGGAGACAGTACGCCACCACTTTTATAGACTTCGATAAGTCGGATTAGTTTATTAAAAGTTCCCCTATAATGATGTTAGTTGTCTTGAGAACGTAACGACTTTTGATGATCCTTTTCTCTTCTTCCGATTCCAATAATAGTGGTTGGCTTGGAACCTTAAAATCCCGTTAGTTCCTTAATATGGACGGTCCATGCCACCACAAATTCTGCGCTCCCACAGTAGACCGTGATATACCTCAAGACGCGAGATCCGCTGTATAGTGTTCTGTGGAAATTTGCCTACACATAGCACAATCAGTCAACCTTTGAATCTCCGAAGCTCGGTTGCTCACAAAGATCGACCATGTGGTTAGAGTCGAACGTATCCAGGCTAGGGTGATCGTGGAGTCAGACCAGTAGCACGTTCAATACGGTCAAAAAGATTGCTCCACATAACTCGAGTCGAGAAATACTTACTGTCTTGTATGGGGAAACCTCTGTTTTCGACAGTAGAAGGTTCATTTCTATTTGGCCTTGGTTGTTTAAGACCCGAATATATATGGCGGCTCCGTTGGCTTTGGTCGAGACATCACTGAAGCCATGTAATTCTACAGCTTAACTGGCACAATCTGTGTTGATACATCGGTTGATTTTTAAATTTTGATTTAAGGGAAATTCCGTTTGATACTCTTTCCATTCCTCCTGTAAACCAATTTATATCGTTTCATTCCAGTCCGTCCCATTTTTCCACAGCTCCTGCATTATTGTCTTCGCCCTAATCACGCAAGGTCGAAGAGGTTTGCAGTAGCGGAAAGCACTGCCCGTTTTGTTGCCTGTGTCTCTGGCTTTTGGAAATTTGGGAACGAAAAGCAGTCCGACCAACGAATGCCCAAGGTTTTGACTTGAATTGCTGGTGAAAAGTTAGCTCAAAGTTAATTTCCTTATCGTTTTCAGGAATGTCTTCTAAGAGCTTTTTATGATTACTCGTCCATTTGCGAAGATTAAATCCTGCAGAAACAAGCAATCGTCGAATTTTATTCCGCTTTTGTAAGGTATCAGTCAGGGTATCTGCTTCAGTCAACATACATGTCTTGCTGAACGCCCTTGGCTCCCACTAGATATTTCTCTGCCGCGTCGTCTGCAACCTTGTTAAGCACTCGTATGGCTAAGTACGGTGCACATGCTGTGCCAAAGGTCACTGTTTTAAGCCTGTATGCTCCCAGTAGCTGCTGTTCACTATCCCGCCAAAAGATGACTTGGTAATTGCGGTCTGCCGATGGTATTGACATATTTCGGTACATCTTCTCGATGTCGGCAGTGAAGGTATATCGATGCTGTCTCTATCTTAATATGACATCGTTCCGTCCGAAGTCTTAGACGCTGCGTTAAACACAACTGACAGTTTTTTTGTGGAGTTTGAGTGTTTAATGACTGCATGGTGTCGCAAAAAAAAATGAAAAGGTATTGCAAAGTAAGTGTTGTTGAATAAATCTACCTCCTCCATGTGATCCATAGTAATATATTCTAACATCCACCTTTTATATCCAACCTTTAGCTTCGCATCCTTCTCAAACCGACGTTCTAATTGGATACAGCGTCGTAAAGCAACTTCCCTGCTTGAACCAAACGCTGGTTGTACTCCATCTTTGATACCGTCTAATTGTTGGTCTGCTTGTGTTTGTCTTCTTTGGAAGCAATCATCTTAAACGAAGCTTCTTCAACATCCCAGAATCTCCACATCTCAGTGCATAAATCAAACCGAAGTTTTGAAGGAGCTGAGTGGTCCTATCTGGAATTTACCAGCACACAATTCATCCAAATTGGGTTTTTTGAGCGACAACGGCGGTGTTTTGATCACTTCCAATGGTGTCCAGTAGAACAATGTCGGAGTATACTTCGTTTCCCAGAAGTACATATATCGATTTATTGGAAACTGTAATGAAACCGGAGCTCTGGACGGACATTCATCGCCTTGGTAATCGTCGTAAGTCTGCTGCTGATTCAGTTATGAAAATTGCCTCATCAATAACTGTACGGAGATCATGGCACCTGTCATCAACTGAGACTACCTTGATTATGCCTCTTGCTAGCAGGACTGGGGCTCACCCGATGCTGTGCTGCAAAAAATGTGTTCTAGGAATCCGATGTGCGCGGCTGGTCGATGGGTCTACAAACGAACTCTGAGGCGCCTGAATTCAGCATGAAAGCATTATTGAGATGTGTCAAGCATAGACCTTAATCCATTGGTGGACTCCTTCGATAATGACGGTTAGTTGAAGAAAAGATTTAACTTGGCATTGACTAGCACCCACTTATGGTCATATCTCGCCTTTAACAAGTCCCGTACCTTGATATAATTTTCTGCTTTGAGGCCTAAATGCTGTCTGACATATTCTGCGCCACCATTAATCGAGGACTTTAAATGGTGTGGTTTCTGGATGTCGTTCAGGTGAGTATTTGTATGAATTAATGATATACGAGTAAATATATCATAGAATGAACACCATTTCGTATAGCACACAGATAACGTTGGAATATTTATTTTTTGAAGGTAAAGATCCCCACCAGTACCAGCTGCAGCGGACGTTGTGTTGAACGTCTCTAAAGGCGCCTTTGTAGTCGATGCACACTTGTCGATGGCGTCTAAGTACTCGTAGCGATAGTCCAGGTGAGTTTCTAATAGTTGTTCACAGATCTTCATTAATTCTTCCTTTGTTAAATCCTTTTCTAGCTTGCCTGCATCCGTAATTTCGCCATGGTAGCGCCTTGCTGTTGCCAAATTATCATCAGGAATGTATAGACAGGTGGATAAATAATTTGATGTACGGTCTGATTCACCTGTCTTCTTAAAATTTGAAAAATCGCGGACAATAGTGCTTTCTGCACCTCTCCAAACGACATGGTGAGTGAATATGGATTGAGGTAGCTAAATAAATGTGTATTATATGTAAATCTTATTGGATGTATATTAGAATATATAGAATCTATATTAGATATGTGTATGTATATATGTGTACATAACAATGTAGGATTAAGTAATTTAGTTTAAATCATAAAAATTCATAATTTAAGTTACATTTGATGCACGCTTTTGATCTATATATGTTATATACATATATATATGTATATCTAGATGTATGCGTGTGTCTACTGGTGAATATCTTTTGAATTTTATTAATTTACGTCAATTGCATTGAAGTATATAAGTTTTTTGCATTAAATTTTAAGCCATATAAAATTGCTTGTAGCTTCAATATATTACATTAGAAATATAAAGACTTACTTGGTAGAATGTTGAGTGTAGAGTGTTAAGATGATAGTGTGTTGAATTACGCGGCGCGAAATTCCCGATTTACACAATCTTTGTTGAATATGTCTAAGCTTTTACGCGATTTTTAATAGCAGCTTGTCCAAATTCCAGAATTTGTTAGATGTCTTTTGCACTTAGTACATATGTAAAAAAAACTAATTTGCACAACTACACATACCTATGTGTACATGTTTGTCATTGATTAGCTTTTGTCCTTGGAAAAGTAACTTTTTGACTGAAAACTGTAACGCATATAATACGGTTGTAATAAAACGACTATGTGAGACGTTATAAATTAGAGTGTTTTTTTTATTTTAGTATCTTTCTATGTTATTGTATATAAATTTTGACACATTCAATTATTGCATGAATTTTTGGATATCGTTTTTATACGTTTACATACTTAAATTTTACATTTGATTGAATTGATCTATTATCTACTTACAAGAATTTTAATTTCTTGTTTTGATTAGAAACAATTACAATCTGACGACCTATTGACTGCAGTTTGGAGAAATAAGGTCGGAACTTGAGGGTATAGAGGAAATACACACGAAGGAGATAGCCCAACAAATGTATTGCAGACCAACGGTAGATATAAAACGCCACAGTATTGCTGTCATTGAACGAACTTCGCAACAGTTCTTATGTTCCAAGAATAGTTCCTAGTTTCGAAATCGCTGGGACGTTAACATATAATTTGTTTGGATATTTGGAGAAGATGACGCCAGTCGCATAGAAAGATTAACATTCAAGTGAATATGAATACATTTAAAATGCCTGAGCTAACACGTTTTTTTAGGAAATTGAGACAGAGAGCGAATGAAGGGTGTTTGGGTTCAGTGTTTATTTCGCTCAACGGGTGGCATCCAACGTGGAAACTAAATGGGAGACCAATTTGGAGACTAAATTATTAGTGTAATTAGGATTGAACACCGAACCGTCCGATTTGGAAGCGAAAACACTACCACCTGAGCCACGACCACCCCAGCTAGTCTTAATGTATTGTTAGCATAAAAAAAAAACTGTATTGTGTTGTGAGCATCAAAATAAAAATGAGTAACATTTTTTTGGCGTCCTTGCTTGTCTGACAGTGCAAAAACGGTGGAAAATGCTCTCTGCTCCATCAAAGTCAGTAACGAAGAAACCAAGATCTTGTTTTGATTGGGCTAGTTTTTCAAAAGTGTATTTAACTAATAACCTATGATATCGATATAATTGACTGAACTCAGCGGGCTGTCAATTTAATACTTAGGGCAAAACCAAGTTTATGCTGTCAACAGATCTCAAGGTAGGAAGGAACTTTGTCTACCTTGACTCCGCTATGAGTTCGGCCAACAAGACTTCAAAATATTTCAAATTCTGCTAATCGCTGCTTTTTTGGGCTAAGAAACCAACTGAGGTAGTAAGGCCCTATACCGAAGAACTTATGAGGCTATTTATAGGACCTTGATGATACCAGTTCTACTTTATGGCGCTGAAGCATGGGCTCGAAAGCGGGTGAAGACATCCTCGGTCGATTCGAGAGTAAAATTCTTCTTAAAATATTCGATTCCGTTTGCGTTGACGGGCTGTGGAGGAGAAAATTATACGAGAACCTATAAGAGCTGTACGGTAACAGAAAACTGGGCATCATTTGCCTGAGATAGCTAGGACATGTTGACACCAATGGTTCGGCCCCCAGAGGCATTGAATCTACCCCGGTAGGACAATGCAGTAGAATAAGACCTCAACTTAGTCGCGCATAACTAAAAGAGAGCCTCAATCGACTTAGAATGCCCAACTGGAGATAAATTTATTGTCTGGATTTCATAAGCGATGTTTAAAATATTCCACCCGCTTTTAGCTGGTGCATTTGCCACACGAAAGTTTCGTGGTAAGCATATTAAATGAAGAATTAACACAATCTTCTTAAGGAACTAATGAATAGAACTTCATTATGAGCTAGTGTTTGGATGGATAAAATTTTTTTTATTTTCTCTAGTAGGATTCTGTTCCTTAACTTAGACGGCTTTTTTTACGATGGGATTCTGGAATAAATTAATACGCAATATAATACTTTATTGTTGTATTTCTTTATTTACTTCAAATTCAATTCAATAATGCGTGTGAGCACATGACAGCCAGAATGAATGTTAGCTTCAGAGACAATCTCATAAGGTGTTACCAACACTAAAGTGTTGCCAACACTCTATTTTATGATATTCCTCCCCTCTTACTATGGTCTTAGGGGGTAAATCGCGATGCCGGTTTTACTACTCTACAATACTTCGTAGCTACGGTCCCGCTACATGCTGCTGGTGAAGGTTGTTGGAAAGTCGGCAATGTTGTTATGACTAAAATAGTGGCTCCTCTGCTGCTGATGGGGTCCTAGATGGGTTGGTTTCGGTCGGAGTTTGTACGCCATGATTTAGGTGTTTTGGTTTAGGTCAGGAACTGTATCAAATGCTGTTGATTTCCGACCTTCTGTAGCTAACTCGATTGGCTTGTTCTCAGTATACATATTCGGTATCTGTTTTTCCGCATTGTCAAAACTAAGTGTTTCTTGATCATGCTGCCCTCGAATTTGGTCCACATGTCTTCTTGGTATCTGGTTCGCGGTTGTCTCTATGGCATATGAGGCGTGTCCTGTTATTTCGATTATGTTTCCTTTTATTCATCGTTGTCCATGAGAGTAATTACAGATGAATACTGCATCTCCGATATTGAAGCTTCTAACGTTTTGGTTTACCGTTTTGTTGTAAATGTTTTTGGATTCAGTTATACTATCTGGGTGTAATATGTCTAAAACTGTCCACAGTTTTAATGGGTAGATTTAAAAGTTCTGCCGGCGTTCTCCATGTGGTAGTTTTTGGCGTTGTGTGTTGTTTGAATAGAAACCTCTGTAGTCTTAGATGCATATGTTATCTCCGTCTACTAGAGTAGTTAGCGAAGAATTGACATAACCTACCATCCTTTTTGCCTGTCCGTTACTCGGCGGACGGTAAGGAGCAATAGCGTGGTATTTAATTCCGTGGTTTTTATAAAAAATCGTAAGTTGCTCTGACACAAATGCCGTTCCATTGTCTGAAATGATCCTTCTAGGTATCCCATGTATGGTAAAAATCGGTCGTATTTTTTTAATTACCTCTGTCGCTGACTCACAAAATTAGAAAAACATATCCCTTGCGAGGTTAGCGAAATTTATATGAAGGTTAGACCAAGAGTTTAGCTCCCTGTACATAAATTGTCGTGCCGCAGCTGGAGGATTTGGCCTGTTAGATACAGCCCTTATGCGTAGACAGCTCTGTTCTTCTTTGGAAAAAAGATCGAAAATCCTTCTCCACAGTCGAAGGCCACCCATGAAGTATCCAACGCATTACTCTCGTGAATTGCATATCTCCTGCTGTTTCCCGTGCGATTACCTCTGCCCGGACAATTGGAAAAAAATTACTATCAATGCTTTCCAGAAGAAAAACTTCTGCCGGTCCGTTTGTCTCCTCCACCTTGCACCTTAACGATAATCGACTTAGGCACTCAGCGTTCGAATTTAACCTGCCCGCACGGTACTCTAGTTCATAGTTATATGCCGCCAATAACAAACACCACCACAGCATCCTATGAGAAATCATTCCTGGTACCGGCTTTTGCGTATTAAGGATGCCCAATAAAGGTTTATGGTCCGTTGCAATTAGCATTGATCGAGCAGTAATATATTGATGAGAGTGCTTGATTCCGAACACGTTTGCTGAATCCTCCTCATCGATCTGCGCATAATTATGCTCACTATTTCCCAGGGTTCGGGAAGCAAACGCAATCGGCCGTTCCCTTCTTTCTAAACCTCGTTGCGCTAGGACTGCACCTACTCCATACGGCGAAGCGTCGCAAGAGAGTACTAGTGGTTCGCTTTCGTCATAGTGAGCTAGTATCCTTTCTGACCTAAGTAAACTCTTTAATTCATTAAAAACTCTAGTGTGCTCCTTTGCCCAATGCCGTTTGGCATTTTTATGTAACAGTCGATATAATTTTTCTGCTTTTGCTGCTTTATTTGGTAAAAAATTATTAATAATTCAGTATCCCTAGGAAATATCGAGAACCAAAAAAGTCGATTTCACGTTTTCCAAAAATGCATTTATGTACCTTCACGGACAGTGAGATTTGCTCGTGCTAACCTTTCCAGCACACTTTCAAAGTTTGTGGGATGTGAAACTTGATCTGGGCCAGAAACAATAATATCGTCGAGAAACGCCTTAACCCTCGTTATTTTTTATTTAGCAAATTTTCTATGAATCTCTGAAATATTCCTGGCACTGCAGAGATTCCAAACGGCAGTCGCTTGACCTTATAATGGCCTTTATGGATGTTTAATGTTAATAACTCGACAGAGGCGCCAACTACCTTCAATTGTTGGTAAGCCTGTTGAAGGTCTAACTTGGTGAAAATTTTTCCCGAAGCTATTGTTGCCATCACCTCTGAATACACGAGTAATATGAGTTAGTCTTAGTCGTAGTACTAACGGTACTTCGATAGTCCCCACAAATGCGCATATTTCCATCTTTCTTAAGCACCGGCACTATTGGCATTGCCCAGCGCAGAAACTGAACCGGCTCGAGAATCAGTTGGTGTACCAAATTTTCTATTTCGTCTTCTACCAGGCTACGCAAAGCGAGAGGTGCCTGACAATGTTTTAAAAAAATCGGTGTAACCCCGGGTAACACTTCGATATTAATGGCAGGCCCTACATGAGCGCCTAGATCTTCTTTGAAAACTTTTGCTTATTTGAACTTCATACCTTGCCAATCCGCCTTTAATTCCATAGCGCACACTCCTTCAACCGATATACCCAAAGGACTAGGCCAATTCCGACCCAACAAACTTCGATCTCCACCTAAAACGACCACAACTAGCGCGTTACATTCAATTTCATTATACATTATTGTATAACATTCATCCAAACAGATTCTAAATCTTTGAGTTTTCCTTTTGACCAGATCTGCAAATTGAGCGTTGATGTCTCCAGCTCCTAATCGGCGTCTTTCATTCGGTTCCATGCAGTCTCGGAAATCACAGTGCATGATGCCCCGGAGTCGATTTCAAATTCTTCCATAACTCCATTTATGTTTAACTTTCTCAAGATTCTCGAATACGCAGTCTCTGTTGATGTGTTGTTAAATTCATAGAAATACGAGGGGCGTTCAAACTATTCTCGGTATCGTGGTGAAGCTGTAGTTGTATATATAAATTGACTTATTTATCAAGTAATACTATTATTTTAGTGCATTCGTGTAAAATTTCATATAAATGTGATTATTAATTCGCGTTTTATCTCTAGTTAAACAGAATCATAATGGCAACTGAGACGATGATGGTGAAAATTGAGCATCGCGCTGTAATTAAATTTCTCACTAAGCAAGGAAAAAGTCAAAAAACTATTCATGAAGAGATGGTGGCTGTTTACCAGGGTTCCGCACCTTCATTATCAACTGTGCAAAAGTGGTCAAGTTAGTTCAAGAGAGGCAGAGAGAGCATTGAAGACGACCCCCGCTCCGACGCCCCGGCTACTGCTTGTACGGGAGAAAGCATCAAAGAAGTCGAAAAACTTGTTCTTGAGGATGCCCGAATAAAGGTGAAAATGATGGCAGAGGTCACCAAGCTTTCAATTGGTACCATTCACACCATTCTTCATGACCATCTTAACCTTTCAAAGGTCAGTGCAAGGTGGGTGCCACGAATGCTCACAGCGCCTCAGAAAAAAGTGCGAATCGCATGCTGTAGAGAGCTTTTGGAGATGTGTAGTGAGAACGCGGACGGTGTTATGGATCGAATTGTTACTGGGGACGAAACATGGGTCCACCACTATGACCCTGAAAGCAAACAAGAGTCCATGCAGTGGCATAAAAAAGGAACAGACCCCCCGAAGAAGTTCAAAGTCACTCCGTCTGCCGGGAAGCTCATGGCCACAGTTTTTTGGGACTCAAAGGGAATCTTGCTCATTGAGTACAAAAAAAAAGGTGAAACCATCAACGCCACATCCTACGCTTCCATTTTGCATAATTTGCGGGAGGAAATTAAAAAGAAAAGACGGGGTAAACTCGCAGCGGGTGTGTTGCTTCTTCATGACAACGCTCCTGTTCACACGGCGCGAGTTTCCAAGGCTGCTGCGCGAGATTGTGGTTTCGAAGAAATCCAACACCCACCCTATAGTCCAGACCTTGCCCCTAGTGATTATTTCCTGTTTCCGGATTTGAAAAAATGTCTTCGTGGAAAAAGATTTTCGGATGATGAAGAACTCAAGTCGGCAATAAATGGGTATTTTGCAGAGAAAGAGGAAATTTATTTTTTTGAGGGTTTAAAAAAGCTTATCTCAAGATGTAACAAATGCATTGATGTTAGGGGAGATTATATTGAAAAATAAAAACAATTTAAATTGAATTCGCATTTTCCTTCATATCGATACCAAGAATATATTGAACGCCCCTCGTAATTATCCATTATTGTTTCATTGTGCAAGCCGGATGCTCCTTGCACCACGTGAACTTCGTGTCTTTCTCCCTTCTGTCTGCCTTTTTTGTTTGTAGCAAGCTTTACTGTAGTGTCCTATCATTCGACAGAAATCACACATTTTGTTTTTAAAAATACATTTTTCTTGGGGATGGTTTCCTTCGCAACGAAAGCAATTGGTTAAAGCTTTTACTCTGCAATCTGCCTTTCGGTTTTGACTAGAGAAAGCCAAAATTTCATTATTACCTCGAACATCGAGTACATTCTTATGTGCAGCCTCATGCACCAGTGTCAGTTCATATGCTCGTTGAAAATCCAACTTTGGCTCACCAAATAATCTTCTTTGTACTGCTTCATCAGCGACACCACATACGATTCGATCGCGTAGCATGTTATTTAGTTCACTAAAATTTTCTCAATAGAAATAGTTTTCTCAAGTCTTTCACGAAGCCGGCTACGGACTCCTTAACTTTTTGAGTCCTATAGTGAAGCGTGTACTTTTTTAAAACAGTTTTAAAATAGGTTTTTGATTTATGGTTAAGAAAAAATCCAAAGCAGCTCATTACTAGTTAATTTTATAAGGCTGTCGTAAAAGAATACCCCATTTGAAGTTTTGTAGTTTGGGTTGTATCTTGGAAACTACTGACTTGAACGGAAGTTATCTTTATTTTTTTTTTATAAATACTAGGTATACGTTCCAAAGTTGCAAAAGGTGCGAGTTATTACAAAATCAAAATATTATGTTTTAAAAAACAAACAAAATCACTTTGGATTTTCAATAACTTTCAACATATTATTGTACATTAGGGCAACATTTGGTTTGAAACAAGTAAAGTACTCATAATTACAAGTTCAACGATTCCTAATTTGTTACCATACATACACGCATAAATTTGAAAGATTAGGTTTTGCTTACACACGCGCAATTTTTTTCTCAAATTATGTATGGGAGGGAATATCCCCTTAAAAGCTTCGATACGATATCCGGAATACCCTGTATATCTGCGTATACCCTGTATATCTTTATACACTTATATATTTGCATGGCTGTACAAAAAGGGTTGCAAAACAATTACAATATTAATTTACTACCTCACGTAATTAAGGAATGCACTTGGACTTGTAGCATAAAGAACATCAGAGCTGAATTTAGTGCTTACTGCAAAATGCTTTTAAAAGGGTTTAAGTTGAGCATATGTAAAAAATTGATTCCCTCAATTTTGGCTGTGGGAAATGAATTTGTGGATACAACCAGTTTACATGGATTTCATTGGCTTGCTAAAAATAATAGGAAATACAAAGGAAAAGTCTTTAATATATTAGTGTTTAGCATGTGGCTCATTACAGTGATAATAGGATTATTTTTTGCTTTGTATTTAATGGTTTTAGTTTGGATAAGATATGACATTTCACCGATCATTACAACGATTGAGACTAATAATTATCCAATTTCAAATATTCCATTCCCTGGAGTAACTATTTGCAATATTAATAGCGTCTACAAACCTAATACATTTGGAGTGATAAAAATATTGTAGAAACAATGTCCCCATAATAAAGAAAAATATAAATTCGACCATGATTTCAGGAAAAAATATGGAATATCGCAGGAGATGGCAGAAATGTTTCTTTCAAATTTATCAGCGCTTATTAATTTTAAGGAAGTAAATAAAAAATATGTTAATATTTTTGATATCCTTATTGGTTTGGGTTACAACACATCACAATTAATGTTAGAACTCTCACATCCATGTAAACAAATGCTAAAGTTGTGCTTTTGGCTTGGAAAATCAGTTCCATGTAAAAATATTTTTCGAACAACTAAATCTGGTTTTGGATATTGCTGTTCTTTTAATTATCAAGCACTAAAGAACAATTTCGAAATGTATGTTTCTACCCAAGTACTATATAAACATATGTGATTTATTGGCCTAATATCTTTTTGAATTTTAGCGAAACTAACATGGATGAAATTTATCAAGTAAATTCACCTTTAATTCGTACTTCCGGGGCAGGTGAAGAAGTTAGCCTGAAAGTCGTTTTAGACGTTGAGGCTGATAATTATATAGCTGCTAAACGCTTATTTTATGGAACGGAAATAATCATACACGATCCTGAAGAATTCCCTGAAAAATCGTTTTTAACAGCATTTGGTCAACAAGGTACGGATGTATCAATATCAGTCAGAGCATCTGTTGTTGATGCAATTGAAGACGTATCGACTGTACCTGTAAACCGAAGATTATGTAGGTTCGAAAACGAGGTAAAAAACTATCTTTTGAAGTTAATAGAATCTTATTTTAAAAAAAAATATTATACAGAAACCACTACAAATAACAAAAAAATATAGCTTTCAGTCATGTATAACAGAATGTAGAATAACAACAATTTCCAACATTTGCAAATGTTTGCCATTTTTTTATCCTTCACTTAGTACGTACCTTTGTTTTACATATTTTATACTTAATACTGATTAAAATCTTTCCCCAAGAAATCAGAAATGAGACAATTCAGCAATGCGGTATGAGAGATGTTGAATGCTTATACGACAATAAACGTAAGTAAGCAAATTATTTTTTACTATACTTAGATATTGTGGCTACGTGACTAAATATGTTAATTTATATACATATTTACCACATTTTCTAAAATATATTGTAAGATTTTATATCGTCATCCCTAAGGCGCACCATAATTGCATGCATTTTTTTTTTTTCCAAAATATGGCCTGTCGAACATCCGAATAACGTTGATTGTGTTTGTGTCCTTCAGAAAAACCTTCTTAGATTTGGTTTATTAAGCGTTGGCATTAATTATCTGAATGATTAACAGGTGGAGAAATAATTAACATTATTTTTGGTATACCAAAAAAGAATCAGCCAATCCGAGTGCTTGAAATTTTATTTAAATCCCCTGTAAAGAAGTAGTTCTCAAACGAAACATATAGTAAGGTTAGGGACTTTCAACATTTATTTGTATCTAAAAACATCAACATCAAAAGTATTTATTTTAAGGAACTAAGTGGGTATAAATATACTTAAAATGACTAAGCATGTGTTTTTTTTATGGATATTGGGTTAAAACGAGAAAGAAATATATTTGAGCTCAGTGGCTACATTACTCCATGAGTGGCATACAATATTTAACGGGGAGTCTTAATTATTAGTCTAATTTGACTTGTTGTTGTATTCTCAGCAACTTCTTATCTTACATGACAAAATGAGTATTTTTCGAGCCCGATTCGGGTTTGATTGTCGAAGGTTCTGACTTGAAAGCCAGTACACTGCCATCTGCGCCACGGGTTCACACAGATGAATTATAAGTATTAGTATTTTATGGGTTCACACTTGTTATATTTCTAATCTCTAACAAAATGAGTTATCATATAAAGCCAATGAAAGAACTTTTTAAAAGTGAACTAACCCTCGCAGTGACTTCGTTGCCTGTGGTTCATTCTCCTAAAAGTTACACTATACATAACGGTGACTGAAAAGTCGCTAGGATCTAAAATGCTCCTAAAAGTAGAAATCTGTGGAAATGAAAACGAAGATCCATACATCTACAACTCAATTAAGTAGAAGAATTAGATCAGAAATCAATGGACCCTTCCTGATGACAGACTCCATGCCTTGCAGACAGCGGCACAGAGGCGTTCGGTGTAACATGTTTAGTCCATAGAAGCTTTTTAACTAGGATGACACCCAAATACATACCTTCGTTGGTGAATTGAAAGGTGTTAAAAATATTACCCAGATCAATCAGAAAAGTTAGTAAAGTATGCGTGATAAAAGCAGAAATAAAAACCGCGAATGTACAATTCAAAGTCTAACACTTTAATATCTGCGATGATTACTCAAAAAACCCTGAAGGCTCTTATTAGCCCTCAAATCGAAAATATAATTGAGTTCAAATGAAGCCCTTTTAAACGTTTTTGCATTGTCGAAATAGAAAATATATGGTGTACCACGCTTGGCTATGAATCGACGTATTGCTAAGTCCGACACCAGCTCCAAATGCACCGCTCGGACCGCCGCACAAGTAAGAAGCATGATATAAGCAGTTTCGTTGATTGATGCTGTCTGATATATGCAAAGGTCCTGCAAAATCGTCTCCTGTAACCTCAAGTGGCAATGACGAGAATATTTGGTCTCGAGGAAAAGCAGCGAAGGGTTGAGATGTCGCTCTCACTCGCAGCACCTTACACAGGATATAATTTTTAATAATGTTTCTTTAGCCGCCCCTAAATTGCCCAATATTCAGACCGAAGCCTTGAGAGAACAGCTGTGACCGCACTGTGGAATAGCTTCTCATGAGTATGTATGACGGTCAGCTTAGTGATGTATGAAGCCTTGGGCAGTATCGCTGGGTGCGCTTCATCTATCTCAGAGGTGGTAAACTGTAAGCGACCGCTAACTCTTAATAATCCAATGATATCATCTAGAAAAGAATTAAGAGTTAGTAATTTAGAGTTGAAGTCAATACCTTCTCCTTTTCCTTCGAGAAATGCAACCGTTGGACGATCTGAAAACTATTGGCTCAGTAGTTTAGCTCATCAGCTGTTAGGAAGCCTTTAAATCGCCGTTTGGTTTGAAACAGCGAACCACGCACAAAATGTAGGCAGTAATTTGCAGGAGACACCTCCAGGAGCTGACAGCTTCGCAATGTAGTACCGGCTCAAAGACAGCCGGTTAGTCGTATTACATAAGATAGCAATACTAAATATAAATACACTCTTCTGTATCATCCCGCAGCCACATTGGTCCCTTCATCCACAGCTCTGAAGTTAATAAATCCGCTGGATTATCTGAGCCCGGTCAGTGTCCTCAACTTGAAATGTCCCATAACGATATTATTTCCCTGGCACGGTTTTCTATTTAGTGTTTCCAACATTTATCTGGTCTTAAGATCCAGAACCATGTTATCTTTGAATTAGTTCATGAATATGCTTCATTAAACTGGACCCTTAGATTAGTCTCTCATAATTAAGTAGATGGGCTGCGATTAAGGCTGCTGTCAATTCTAATTTAGGAATGGCTAGTTCGTTCACTCAAGTGGATATGACTACACTTATGATCATAAAGCACGTGTTAAGTTTTTCGGAAAATGGGACAGAAAGAAAGATGTTTGGGCTCAGTCGCTATTTCGCTCCATGGGTAGCATCCAACATTTAATGATGTTGTATTTAGGCAACGAGATTTTAGTTATGTGAAAAAAAGTCTTTCGGTCACGTCTGGTAGTGAACCCTGAACTCCCCGATTGGGAAGCCAATACCCTAGATGCCACTTAAGCCACGGCCACCCACATTGGATTTGATGGCATATCTCATCAAAAAGTGGAACCAATGCATACTTCAATCTGGCGAAAGCAATTTAGTTACACTTGATATTTCAAAAGTATTTGACAGAGTTTGGCATCAGGTTCTTTTGTTAAAAATGCGTGTATTTGGGATCGATCTCTTCTTCATTGAATTAGAAATTATCGTTAACATGGGTCGGGGTACAACAAAGTAAGCCTTTTTTGAAATCCTCGATAAATGCTGTCAACATTGGAGATAGACCCTTACTGTAGAACGATTTTTTTCTTAGAATATGCCCAGAAATCATTTCCCAAATTATCGCTGACGAATTAGGGGACACCCTGTATATGTACGAGTATGTGCAAGTCAATATAATGCTGGCAGCACCAATTTTATCGGGACGGAAGCAGAACTCCATTGCTTCATGAAACGAGCATGGCATGATTGAAATTGGGTAGCTAAGGCAGTAACATTTTAGTGAACACAGTGGAATTGATTCCCCTCACTGCCCATAATTTTGGTGGTCTGTTGGTAACGATTGTTAAAAGTATGAAATACAATCTGAAGAGATTTGCATACTTACTTATGAAAAGCCAAAACATTCGAAGATCAAGAGGACCTCCGTGCAACTCCAGGATATTACCTCATTAGTCAGGCTGCTCACCGTATCTAAACCAAAGTATTTTATGGAAAGGTCCACTTTAAGTGATCGGTGCAAATCCGTACAAGTACATATATACTGCTGAAACCTTATATACTGAAGTGCGCTGTTCACCGACAGGGAACAAACTGCGACTAAACTACCATTGAAAATTGTATCCAATGGATGATAAGTGAAAGCTCGAAAAGTTTCCGAAGAATGGAAAGATGCTGGCACAGATTTTTCTCAAAAGATGTCAGTAAGATTTATTATACGGCATCGAAGGGAGGTAAAATCAGTTTTAAATCAGTTAAATTTGAAAAGTGAAAACATAATAACGGTAAAGCAGTGAAAATAAAATATAGATAAATGTGGCTGTTAAATGTGGTTCAATACTAGTATTAAATTAAAAATAAATTGTTCCTGTAGTGTAACTTGCAATAAAGTGATTATGTGAAACAATTAAGTTCAACCTTTATAACACACATAACCTTTTTATGAAGTATTCTGGAAGCAGTGGCAGCTGGTTGGAACAACATTTGAAGCAGCTAAATCAAACCACACTAAATATTACGTAATCTGCGTACAGAAAAACTGTAGCCGCTGTATGTATGATGGAATTTCGCGAAAAAATCGCAGTCTACTCTAAACATCTGAAATGAATGTATTTTTTCGGGTACATAATTCATTGCACATACATCTTGAAAACTTAAATGAATGAATCACTTAATATTTGACTACTCAGTGGTTTGTGCACCCATTTTAAAAGAAACTCTGAGTGAAGTGTACCCATAATGATTGGGTATTAATAATGGGTATTCATAAAAATGGTGTACTCTCGCCACACTGAAAGCATCGGTTCCCACTAGATCACCGAAATCAAGCAGTGTTGGGCGCGGTAAGTACGTAGATGGCTGACCACATAGGAACTCGTACACCGCGCGCTGTACCCTGGCGTTAAGTCCCGGACCTTACAAATGAATTTTTATCGTTCCTTTGATAATAGTAATAATAATATTCTGGGTACAATGAGTACACTAAATACTCATGTACCTACTGTGACATGAATATATTTTTCTGTGGGTAAGAGAGCCAAAGGTGAATAATTTATTTTATTGATTAAAACTAAACACGTTGGTGGAAAAAAAAGTAATTACATAGACAAATGTTGCTTCACCATGTTTAAAAATACCCCCCCTCGTCTGACCTTTAAAGTGTTAAAATGCTTAAAGCATACTGCTTTCTTAAGGTCTTTTACTTCCTACTTGCTTAATATAGCGATGTGAAATTTTGCGTAGTAATAGGGAATTAGATTAGATACCTATTTGCAGCTTCAATACCGTTTTACGGGTTCCCTAACAGAGAATATAAACGATTTTTTTTTTTTTTGGTCTGGCTTTGCTTTCTTTAACTTTCCAATATTTTCATAAAGCTTAATAGAGTTTTCAGACAACACTCCCCCATGCATTTTAAGCTATCACGCAGATTCAAAAAGAACTATCAAAAACGATTGTTCTTGAACGCTCACATTTGAAACACGCACAATTATTGTGCTGTGATGTGACACACAAAGTGAAAGTAGAAGCTCGAGGTCGAACACAGGTAAGGGAAATTACATAATAACCCTTTCGGCAGGCAACGGAATACCTCCGAAATTAAAACCGCCGATTATGAAAAAGCTTCTCAGGATTGCCGTTCGGAATCGGCAATAAATCGTAGACGCCTCTCAGGAGTACAAAAATGTTAACGTGAGAAACATAAATGAGTGCGAAAAGCTAAGCCTTGGCTCTCACCGGGCTATCGCGCCAAGTATTTGTTTATTTTTTTTTTTTTGTATCCCTGGCCGCTACGGTGGCGTACAAAAGTGGAAGAAGACCTCAACCAACTTGCCGTCCGAAACTGAAGGCAGTTAGCTAAAGACCAGGGCAACTGGAGAGGACTATTGGTTGATGGTCAGGTCCACCTCTGTAGGTAATACCTCCTACGTAAGTAAGTATCCATGATGATATGATAGTAAAATCAGGCAACAGAAAACAAAGTTAGTGATGCCACATTTGGCTGCTAGTAATAAAATAAATAAATTCATTTAATTCTGTTTATACAATTATTTTATTAATTTTTTTTTTTTAAAAAAAATGCTCTTCTAAATTCTTAGAAATTTCAATTCTGTTTAAGTCTGAGTGCAAAAACAAAATTTGGTTAAACAAAACTGGGTCGGATCCAACTAGAGAATGTTTCTCGGAAATTAAGTTATATTAAGTTCTAGCTGAAAGGAATACGCGTTCCGAAGCAGCACTACTTGCTGGAGTAACTAATATTTTGCAACTAACTCTAAACAAAAGTGACAATTCAACTTGGTGCAAGTGCCACCACTGCAAAACATCAAAATCTTTATGATAAAGTTATTTTATTTGCCTGTTTTGCACTGTAAGATGATTGCACCTACATGTCCAAAGCTAGAAACCAACTAGACTTTGTAATCATTTTATTCAATTCACTCAGTGTACTCAGTGTATTTTTTCCATTAAACATTGCACCCGACTCGCTCAACCCAGTTCAAGTACCCAATCGTGGGAGATTATGAAAACAGTGCACTCATTTTGATATCAGGTTACCGAGCACTGTACAGTAACTGCCTCTTATGGTGCAGGTACTCTAATTCACTGTACACTTAGTTGAATGATGACAGTGAATAGAGTACACTACAGTACTGCACTCGTTTGGTGAGAGCAAATGAAGCAAACACAGACCTTTAGTCTACACCCTACAATACAATATGTTAGTGGTTCCAAAAGTCGAACAATGAACTTACCAACGAGGTCGTGCGATTTAACGTCATTCGATTACTTCTTATGGGAATACGGAAAGTCTGTAGTGAATGCTGATATTGAGCGTGTTATTGACGAGATAAGGCCACAAATCCTCGAAATAATGGTCCACAATTGGGCCGGCAGTATGCGTTTTATCAGAAATAACCGAAAAAATTACGTGTCTGAGATAGTATTCGAAATGAATGTCATGAACCTCATATTGAACAAGGATTCTTCATTCAAAGTCAACAATTATGGGAGAATGTGTAGGGTATGGAACAATTACGCCGTTTTGGAACATTAAGGAGGTGGAGTATAGAAGTTTATTTTCACTAGTACTATTTTGTAGTATTGTAACTATATACTACAAAATATACTTCGCATAATTAAACAAAAAATAATATTAACTTGAGAAAATTGAGAGACATTTTATATTTCTTAATTAGAAATAGTATTAAATGCCCCATCAAAAGGATAAATAGCAATAGTTTAAATAAATGGGTGGGGTGACCCTTTCAGCTAAAAAAAGAATTTACAATTTCAAAATTAAAGCAAACAATGCATTGAACCTTAAGTAAAACGTAATACACTATGTCATTGAAGAAAAGAACACAATGCCAAAATTCAAGTTAGAAAACAAAATTAGTTTTATAGAACAAAATTACACTTTATGAAAAGAATAAAGAAAGAAAAAAAACGTGTAGTACATAAAAACAAACACGTCTTACTGCTTTGCTTGTCGCCAACAGACTGACTCTTTATTCTTTATTCTTTATTTTCTTTGCTCCCAACAACAACGTCTGGGAGTGTCTGTTGTTGTCGTCCCCTTTTACATTGATGGAATTACAGCAAAGGGAGAGTAATAACATTATGTTACTCGGCACAGCTACAAACGAAACACCTAATCATCAGAAACATCAACATCAGACTACGAATGAGAACTAAAGGTGGACTCTAAACGTTTAATATCATGGGCTAGAAGCCAATATATTACATTGATAAGACTAAGAGTCCTATCAAAATTTCTACTAGATTCAAGTGATTACGACGTATATTGTAATTTTCAAGAACTCTAATATTTACATTACCAGATCTATAGAAAAAGCAAATCGTAAAATAAAGGAAAGCTATGATGTAAGCGATTTTTCTTCCAACAAGTAATGCCATATTGTAGTTTAGATTGGAAAATTCCAAAATAAATTATCTTAAGGAGGTTTAAAGAACAGATATTCTTCAGAAAAATGGAACTTCTAAACGCCATGCGAAAATATTGCCTTAAGTTATCAATGTGATTATTAAAGCACATTCTAGAGTCAATAATTAGCCCCAGGTATTTAAATTCTTTGTCGCTTTCAATTTGAAAGCACTTTTCCCCGCTGCGTTGAAATTGCTAGAAAAAGTATTAGCGGAAGGGCTGGGGCTACAGAAGCAGCTCAACAATTTAAACCTTTGACACTCAGGTGGATGAAAAAAAACGTCAGCGTTAAACGACTTTTGGGATGCCAGACTGTAATACATTATTTATATTTTGGAATTGATCATCAATCTGTGTGCAGCAAACCATGTCCTAAACATTTCTAAATCTGGACTGATAGCAGCAATTAAATTTAGAGGGCTTACAGAACCATATATTAAACCAACATCATCTGCAAAGGCAGTGATAAGGCCTTTGAAATTTTGCTCAAAGAATGAGTTGATGTTAATAAGGAATAGAATTGGTCCCAATACAGAGCCCTGAGGTACCCCTAGATTCATAGACCTAGTATTACTTCTAGTCACTTCAAACTTATTCTTTGAGGTCTATTTACACGATATGATTTGAACCACTCAAGAACAAAACCTCGAAAACCGGCATTTTAAGCAAAATGTAATGGTTAACCATATCAAATGCTTTGGAAATGTCGACGAACAGATTTGCTGTAAACTTTTTATTGTCTAAACTATCGAAAATTTGTGAGCAAAGATATAGCAGTGCATCCTCCATACTTTTACCTATTTGGAACCCATATTGAAGTGAACTGAAAAAGTTTGTTTTATTTAGAATGTTAACAATCCTATTTTTCCTAACTTTTTCAAAACTTTGCTTACTGAAGGAAGAAGCGAAATAGGTCGATAGTTGCTTACATCATTTGTGGCACCCTTTTTATACAGTGGAAATACATCCGCAGATTTAAGAGCTACGGGAAAAACTCCAGATAATACGCCTTTATTAAAAATATGTGCTAGGACGTCCACAACAAAACGAGCAACATGTTGAAGAACCGATTTGAAATACCATCTATGCCACAGGAATATGAGTTTTTTAGAGAGCCTATAGTTTTCAACAACTCTAAGGCTGTAATAGGCTCAAAGAAAAAGGTACACCTCTGAGCTCTTTCGTAAGGAGTACATAAAAAACTAGAATTCCTGTAATCGAATGTAGTTCAAATCGGGTGGATAATGTTGGCAAAATAATTATTGAAAATGTCAGCAAATTCAAGCCTATCAGTGACAGTGCGATCATTACACAGAATCGTCGTAGAACTTTTAAAGGAAGCGGGCTTATTGACAATGCTATTAACGAGTTTCCGTTGTCCTCTTATATTTCCTCTATTTAAGCTAAAATGATTTTTGTAAAATGTAAAACGTATCACGGCAAATTAGAACTTTATTTTTTACTACGCTTGGTAGTAAAGCCTTTTGTAGCTCCTATTTCAGATTTGATTTGCTAGGGTGTTTATAACATTTCTGTCGCAGTTTATTATTTTTTATTAATTAATTGTAGAAGCTCAGTAGTTATCTAAGGTTTGAGCCTTTTAGACGAGCTTTTTTATATTTTTCGTAAGACTACAATATGATATATGATTTGTAAGGCATTGTATAAAAATATCGTACGATTTAGATGGATCTGGCTCCATAAAAGCATATTACCATGACTCAAAGCTGAGGATAGGCTTTAATTTAGAAAAATCAATTCTGGTAGCCTCATTGTGAGGACTCGGCTTATGGTTATTACTTTTAGTAATCGGGCTTACTAGTAAACCTGTTATTAAGTGATCAGTAAATGCAAAATCTAAGGCACATTTTTCACATGCGTCAAGTGAAATATTGGAAAAACGTCCGTAAATATGGTCTAAACAACTACCCGATGACAATCTTGTCGGTTCATTTATAACAGACTCCAACCCATGCGAAGCCAGCAGAGCCAAATATTGTCAGTTTTTTTCAAGAATATTAAAATTAAAATCATCCAATATTATAAAATTTCTTGACTTTTCATTGTCTAATAAATTGGAGAATTCTTCCACATATACCGAAAAATCATATTTGTGAAGCCGATAGATTCACAAAGCAACAAAAATTGTTTTGTTTACTGTGAAACACAATTTTAGGATATCAGCGCATCAAATTCTTCGTTAAAGAAACAGCCTACTCCGCCTGCTCCACAGTTCTGATTCGCTTTTGTAAAAAATTCACAACCCGGCAAACTACAATACATATAATCTATTTTCTCAGATTCATATATCCAAATCTCCGAGCCAAATGCAAAATCCGGCAAAGATACAAAAGAGCCTATATGGGATACCAGTCTAATGAAATTTTCTCTTAGACTTCTGATGTTTTGATGTATGAAAAAAAGTTTGTTTGCACAATATAAATTGGATAGAAAAGCAAATTAGTATCAATAAGGTTGGGGGAAGTAATATCATCGAGACAATTTAAATCGGAATTCATTATTGGTTATTAATTCATTTTCTTTATCAACAGATAAATTTGAAATCATCAAAAGATTTTAATGCGATGATATTAAGTACTACCTTCAACTTTTTTCATGAGATCCTTGTTCTTACCAAACCAAACATATTTATAGTTCTTCTCTTTTTTCACCTCTTTCGCTCGCATTAGTAACGCCTGGTTGTATTTAGTTAGAGCATCATTGATATACAGGAAAGTGAGCCTCCCTTTGCTGCTGCTGTTGTTGTTGTTGCTGGCGCCGTTGTTGCTGTTACCATATTGGCATGAGATAAGGTTTCGCTTTTTCTTTTTCTTTTCCATCATAATCCGCTGTTTGAGAGAGAAGTCCGATAGTTCCATGCATATGATCGGCTTGCTTGATGCACCGCTGTTTCCATTATTGTCGTTCTTTTTTTGCACATTATTATTATCATTAACTTTATTATCAAGTAAAATGAATTACGTTAATAATACATTGATTGATTTGAGTGAGTCTGATTTACATTTTAAATATGTAGAGTTATTGATATTTAAGTTTTGTAATAGCATAAAAACATTTTTTATGTTGCTTTCTGGTGGGGATTTTAGGAGTTCAATTAAGGAGCTGTTGCAGTTGATGATTTTTAATGTGTCCCTGACTTTTTGACAATTCATAAGATGTTGTATGGCTAAGGCGCATAGGTGGCAATTTGGCGGTTGACGCTTTGCTAATAAGTAGCTATGGGTTAGAAATGTGTGGCCAGCTGAAGATGAAGGAAACATGTTGGCATGTTTTTTGTGCAGTACATATGATTGTTCTTTCGGCTGTGCCTAGTTTAGCAGCTTGTAGTATGGCTGTTGCTTCCGCTGAGAAAACTGATGAGAATTCTGGTAGAAGTCCTTTAATAAGGGTTTGGTCATTTTCGTCCACCGTTGCGAAAGATGTGCAGTGTGCTGTCTTCGATCCATCGGTGAAAATCAACTTCCATTTTCTTGTTTTGAAGTAGTCATGTAGTTCATTAAACATACCTTTAAAGATGTCTTTGTTGGATTCCGTTTTGGCGACTGTGCAAATGTCAGTAATGATGGAGGATTTAGAGAGAAGCCACGGTCCCTATAATGCTGTCCGCCGAGTTTGCGGGTCAAAAGGTATATCTAGGCGACGGGCGAAGTAGATGGCATTGCAGATAGTCGACGGATCTTTGGGGTGTCTCTTTCGGGCTAGTGTTTTTTTGGCATCTATTGTTATTGGCGATTTGGATGATGATACTATCTTTGTACAATCGTCGGAAGACCTGCTTCAGTTAGCATGTTTTTTACTGGTGTAGTTCTAAAGCTCTTAGTCCGGCTCTGACAGCTGCGTGGTATTGAGGTTGGATTATTTGAAGTGATGATCTGCTGCATTTGCCGTAAATTACTAGGCCGTAGTCGACCTCTGACAAAACGATGAACTTGATGACTCTTATAATTGTGTTGGTGTGTGAACTTCCGTTTTTGTATGTTAGATATCTTATTATATTTACCTTAGTAGCTAGACTCTTCTTAATGCTAATACAATGTTCCTTAAAGCTAAATTTGCATTCAAAAGTGATTTCTAGAATGTTTAGTAAATCAACGTTACGTACATTATGATTATAAAAATTAAGATTTAATAACTTTGTGCAACTAGATTTCTTACAAATGTGAAGTACTTTGGTTTTGTCGATTGAAATCTTAGCTCCAGAAGATCTGCCCCAATCGTTTATGTCGGAGAGTATGTTTAAGAATGTTGAGTTAGCTTGTCCCAGGTAATTCGTCTAAAAAGCAACCGTGCTTAAAAGCAACCTGGTCTATGTCGATGACGTTTTCTTTTTCTAGGTACTAAAGTAACCTTTTGAAAAGATTTTTTCCATTGTTTTACCTATGCAAGGTAAAAGGGAAATTGGATAATATCCTCTGACCTCAAACAGTGATTTATTTTGTTTTGGCTTAGGGATTGGTACTACGCTTGCAATTTTCCATACTTGTGGGATAATACCTGTGACAAAAATGCGGTTAAACAATGTGACTATGCGCTTTTTAAAAGCTAGTGGTGAGTTTTTTAACATTGGATAAGGCGTTTTTCCCTGAGACAGTTTTGCTGAGACAGTTTTTCAGTTCTGTTAAACTAATTGGCATTTATGTCGAGTTGACTGAAGAAGATGTGTTGTATTCTGGGATACCACTATTAAGCAGCAAGTATTTTCCGTAAAGGAACTCTGGAGAAAAGTTTAAGTCCTAAGAATAATTTGACCAGGTTTTGGCGAAGTGATCATCGATTTTTGAAGCGCAAAAGAGGATTTCCGTTTCAGTTTTGAGTGTCTTTATGGAGTGTTGGATGTAATTTCCGTCCCAAAGTTTCTTTGATGGGGTTGTAGGGTTGATATTGGCTGTGAACTGGTCAGAACTTTCTTTCTTAGTTCGGCATACCGAACTGGTTTAGTGACTAGAAACCAATAGTTTCTCTATTGGTGTTAATAGATGGGAATTTGCATGTCAGAAATGTCTCTATTTTGCTTTAAAATAAGACCCAATTGGCTCTGTCAGTTTGGAATTTAGGTGTTGGTTTCATAACATATTTCTTGGTTGCCTACCGAACCTACCGGTTGTGATCAATGGGAAGTGGTCGCTGCCATGCAGATCTGGGAGAATTTCCCAAGAGGTGTTAGAGTATAGCTGCGTAGAAATAAGGGTTAAGTCCGAATGTGTAAGTGTATTGTGTGTGGAAAAATGGGTTGGGCTCCCGTCAAGATGACAAGGCTGGAACTTGCCAAGAAGAGTTCAACTTGTTTGCCCCTGGAATTGCAAGTTAGGGAACCCCAAATCGGTCTCCAAGAGTTGAGGTCTCCCGTTAATAAAATAGAATTTTGAAATGTGTTGATAAGGTTTTCAATTTCTGAAACAGTGAAGGGTTCATGTACATATAGACACAATTGTTAATTTAATTTTAAGTTCAATCTCTACTGCTACAGCAGATATGTTTGAGGTGATGTATATGGGTGTGTGTGGAATAGATTTGTGAATTCCAGTGTTTTGCTGTGTTATTACTTGGAAAATTATGAAAATATGGTGCATACTGCTTAGGGGTGTGAGGAGTATGACCGGCTGGTTTCTTGGAACGCTATAACAGAGGGCTTATTGTTATTAAATAATAATTGTAATGGTAATTATTATAATAACCGTTAATATTCCATTGCAGAACCTTAAGCGATGGTATTAATGTTGGGGTAGACTTTAATGAAATATAAGCGGAGTTATATTGCGAAAAGTCAGAGATGGAAGGATTGTTGTTGTGAGAATGCGACTTTGGTTGCTTATATTCATGCCACATTTGTTAATGAGTTGCCATCGTCGTCATCACCTTCGAATTGTTTTAAAAAGGGACTCTGTTTGTTATAGAGAGATTTTGTGACTTTAGACAGAGATGAGTGCATTATTTTTTGTTTTGACTGAGTATTGCTTCTGCTAGATGAGTGTGGTGGTGAATTTAATTTATTGGAACTTTGGGAGAGTGAGGTTGATGGAGCTGCCCATAAATTTGGGCTTGACAGATTATCTGAGCGATGGCTTGAAGTATTGGTGAGTAATGTTTGGAGTCGAGTGTTCGTGTTGTGTTCTCTAAGGGTCTTGTGTTGAATTAGTGGAAGTGGGGGAGAGCTTATGGTAGTAAAATTCGCAGCGTTCGTTGATGTATTTTGGGTGGAGTTTTTTTTTTGTTTGAAGAGAAGTGTTAGCTTGTGTTGAGCTGATGGGTGCAGTTGGTGTGGAAGTTTTCGTGTGTATAGCATTTTTGGCGTTTGTAAAGTAGGAGGAGGTGTTTGTTGTTGTTGGATTTTGTTGAATTTTGTTCCAAAAATATTCGTTTTGCTTCGGTCATACTGCATTTGTTAATTGTTTCTATCTTTAGTGTTTCTTTCGCTTGTAAAAAACGTGTACAAGTTTTTGAAGAAGATGGGTGTTCCTCACTGCAATTTGCACATGAGACGCGTGTGCATTTCTCTGGGCTGTGTGGGGGAAGATTGCAGGTTTCGCAGGAGGAGTTGCCTTTGCACCTTTTTGAGGTATGTTCCAGGCGTTAACAGTTACGACAACGCATGGGATTTGGGAAGTATTCATCGACCTTTAAATTATACCACTCAATGTTGATGGTGCTCGGAGGCCGGAAAAGGTCGAATGCGAAGAGCACAAGACCTGTAGCGCGTTGATTTCCATCGACAATTTTTTTTAAATTTAAGAACCTCTTCACTTCTTGGGATTTCATTTCTTGGGTTATTTCGGCTTCTGGGACGTTAATGAGGCATGGAGCGTAGACAGTTCCTTTTGATGAATTAAGGAGCTCGTGCAAGGTCACAGAGATCGGGCAGAAGTTGGATAGTGTTGTTATATTTAAGAACAGATCGGCTATTTTTTTTGATTTGACAAGAATCAGTAAATTACGGTCGCGTAATTATGATATATGTTCGTAGGCCGTACTTGTGGCATCCATCGCTTTTTTGAGCAAAAAGACACTAAAGTTTGATAGAGGTTGGTCAGGGTTTTTTGGGGAGATCACAATAAATTTGAGATTATTTGCTTCGGTGTGTATTGGGAATATTTTAGTTAGCTCCATTGGACAATAAGTAGGTTTTTTACGTTTTTTGTTTGGATGTTCAGAGAGAGGCACTACATCGAGAGCACTGTACCGACTACCCGACCCGGTATTGTGTTTTTTTTCTGCTTTCACAAGATAACTGCTCTCATGCGGGAGAAGGGAAATGAAGATGAATAGCTGGGCTAATAACGAGCAAAGTTTACCCATAACTAAGAAGAACAGAAGGCGGTGTTATCGGCTCGGAGGACAGTCGGTGACTGTTTTGCATATTCTTTACATAGCATTTATTAAATTGGTTGTCAGCTACTTCATCTCTGCATCTCTGAAGATACTCTGTGCAATATTCTTTGCATTGTTGTTGCTTACGTTAGATAAGCCAGAGATTTCCATGCAGTTACGGAGATAATTTTGCTGTTGCCAAATTAGTTTTGCTTCAAGTCTATTTGTTTTTGATTTCAATGTATTGTTCACTTCGCGAAGTTCAATAAGCGTTTTCTGGAATTCTTTGTTAACGTCTTCCAAATTAAATAACTTCATATATACCATTTGAAGTGTAAAGTCACCAGATGGTTCAATTAAGATTGGTTCTTCGTTGATCTTTTTCTTGGTCTTATTTGCCGTGATTGTAATTTTATTCGGTTCGGGCTGCTTATGGGATAAGTGCAAAGATCTTCGTCTGAGTACAGCACATCTATCACAACGAAAAGGTTTTCCACTAATCGTAATGTATTCGATATCCTGTGCGAAGATATTCACGCACGCCCCGTAAAATAACACTTTGCAGTCATAACAAGACACTTTTAAGAGACAGTTTCTTTCTACTTTCTTGGACCAAACCGGACAATTCATGTTTGAGTTGCTAACGTAAAGAAGCTTTCAAATGAGATGTGCACCCCACGACTCTCAGACACTTAGTAAGCAACTTGTTATTGTTAATCACACATTTGCCGTTATCATCTATGTTATTTCCATACACACTCGTATATTATATTAATGCTTTCTAATAATTTGCATGTTTTCAATGCAAGCAAGTTTAATATCTACTTTTTATATTATAACCATGTGTGCAAGAACAAAATTTCTATTTGTTTAGCTTTTAAATAAATGATAAATAGAATCGTAAAAAAATAAAGCGTTTATATCATATTTTATCTTATGCTAACCCTTAGCTTTTTCAAATATTTTTTTCTTATACCATAGTAAAAGTGTAAATACAACAAAAAAACCTTTTCTTTTTAAAATGGCGCATAAATCTTTATCTAAAAACTAAATATAAATTTTTCCTGAATTTAATAAACAGGTACTCGTATTTTTCGAAATAAAGTGATAGTATTAATTTTTACAGATTTGTTTGCAAGTCTTTATACTGAAAAAAGGTTTGAAAACATTGATATACAAAATACGGATATGACATGTGATTGTCTACCAAGTTGTTCTGAAAAAAATTATGGTGCGGATACGTTTATATCAAACCGAGTAATTGGAGTTGGAATGCTGAACACTGAGTATAAATATGAAAAATTGGTTTGGTCTTATACCTACTTACTTTTCTATTCACAGGGATTCCATATCGAACTTAAGTTCAATTGTTGTTTACTTCAAAGACATATCTTGCATTAAATACCGCAGAGAGCTTTTTAAAACGTGGGACGACTTTTTAGGTAATTTCTTAAAATTATCTACATATGGCACATTGTACGAATATTCAGTTTTGTTTTTCTATTTTTAGCTTCATTTGGAGGAATTTTTGGCCTCTGTTTGGGCGGATCCGTTATAAGTCTCATTGAGATAGTATACTTTATAACATTTAAACTATATGAGGTTTATTTTACGAACGAAAGAGCAGATAAAGTATTTAGAAGAAATGGAAATAAAAGAAAACAGTTTTCGCTTAATGCCCATAGATATAAAAATCATGTGACTTTCAAAAGCAAAATAAAACTGAGGTGCATTAAAATATGAAAAGCAAAATACAATAATTGTTTTATGAATTTACAGATTAGCTACATTATTTACGAATATGTACACACATGTATGTTTATGAGTACTTATTATGTACATATGCTGTTGAGTGTGATAGACACTGAGAAGCATCTACCAATGGCACAGTTATGATTTTAAATCAATTGTACTTATTTTACTTCTTCTGATAGACGACGGGGATTGTACTCGTCACACCAAATTTCCCTTATATATTATATGTTAGGCAAGAAGAAGATGGCGACACTATTGCATATATTTTATCCAAAATGGCCAACCCCAGAACGAGGACCTTTGCCAAAGAATCAACATAGCAGATACTTTGTATGAACTTCGTAAACGTATTGGAACCCGTGGTCAAAAAGGGTTTTGCAGAATTGAACCTTATTAGATTTCGTAATATCTCCAAAGCCCCTTTCAATGTTTATATGACTAAAGAGCCAACCATAATGGACTTTGTTGGGCTGAGCTAAGCCAGCTTGATGAAATGTATCGCATAACTATTATAGGATTTTACTCGGGTTCGTCAAGATTCGTTACATTTAGTGGGCTAAGGCGGCTTTTAAACGGTCAATAAACTGACATCGTGCACCGTTTACGTGTGGATTTACGCTACGCCTTACAAAGTTCAATCGATTGAAATCAAATTTTTAGTTCTGGTGAGTTTTCGTGACGTATGGAAGTGCGATGCGCCACACATGTTTTCTCTACCGCAACACAAAGCATAATGAAGTATTAAATAGGTCAATCCCTTACACACATAAATCAGCATGACGCTCATCATGTCATTCGTCAATCAGACTTCATGTGTAACGAACAGGGATGCATTTTCCTAAATGCACGTAATTGATTGACGTCACGCACGTAAAGCACGCAATTGATCGCGTAAAGGTCGCTTCAAGCAAAGTTACAATAGTATGGGACATTCAGTGCGGAAATTTGACAGCTGAGGCAAAGAAATTTTTTTCTATTTTATTTATTTTTGAGAATACTTATCCTTTATTTTCTTGCAAAGATGCAATAGGTTTGCAATTTTTTAATTCTCTTAATTTATTTTCTGTTTTAGATTTTCCCGTTATGAAACCAATCCGAATGTAAACCATTTGACAGATTATTAAGTTTGCTCAAGTGCAATAGTTTAGCCGTTAGTCTTATCGCGAATAAAACAAACACAATCCTTTAAAAAAATATAATTTATGCTCTTTATTTGGTTACTTATAGGCGTCTGTATTCTACAGTGTTTGACTTACGACCAATCTCCTACCTACCGGTAGACTCTTTTCCTAGTGTGGCCACACTAGTTAGTGTTGCCACTTTATATTTCTTACATTCTTATCAGACAATAGGTCTGTTCGTTCGTTTACTGTCAAAAACTATGAAAATCGACGCATAGCTGTCCAAAATCCGTTGGGGTACTCATATTTTTCGTACTTTTCGCAGAAGAAAGCGAAATAAGGGAGCAATTAATTTCACCTCTTTCGTCGATTTTGTTCCAAGAAATTTGTTCATGCAAATCTGTAAAAACTGTCAAATTAATTTTTTTTATTTGATACTCTCATTTCTTACTTTACTTAGATTTGCCAAAAATAAGTGGAATTTCAATAGAAGATTAATGATAATTACAGATTGCAATGGAAAAATATTTTTAGAAAGTGTTTACAGATAAAACTTATTGAAAAGCAGGCAAATTAAATGAAAGTGCTCACCAAACACCTTCAGCCATCCGCAAATGGCATATAGGTAGACAATGCAAAGAGAAATTATCGGAAGAACTCATCTTAACTCACTCAGGTGTGTCTAGGGTTTAATAATCTTCGTCCTGAAGTTTAAGATTTTAAATAAAAAACTATTAAATTCATTAAAACTTATTTTTTTAATATTTCTTGGAGGGAAAATTAGCAAAAAAAAATCAAAGTAAGGACAATTGATATTTGTCTGTACAAAACTGTCGTCTAAAATTCGTTCGCATATTTTCTGACAAATTTTCTCTCACTCCTCCGAATGTAACAGTTGTTACACATTTATTCCAAAAATATGTGACTGCTGTCGAAATAGGGTAGGCATTGAGAGGTGTCAACTTGGCGATAACCAGTGTTGTACTGTTTCTACAAATCAATTGTGCTTATTTTACCTCCAAATGGTAACCATCCATGTCCATCTGGACTCGACTTGCCAAACTTATAAGCGCGAGTGCTGACGAGCAGACAAAAATGGCAGCACTATAAATGGAACAGCGGATGGAATCAACGGTGAAGTAAAATTACGGAATAAAGCAAACAAGATCTTATCCGAGCTACTCCAATATATTGGGAGATCAGACCGATAAGGATTTCCGTGACTAAGTCAGGTTCTTGGAACAAATATGGTGGCAGATGAGCCCTTAATGGACCAACGGCAGTGCTCACATCCCAGAATGGGTTACTGACTTCGGTCTAACCGAACCCTCGCCCTAGGGATATCAATAATGAAACGATGGCGATGACAAACAAAATACCGCTGTCATGCAGATTGAACCTGTTAACCTGGATCGTGTAGACCAACAATTCCAACAACCTGACATAGAAGAAGTGAAGGTAACCATATCTAAGCTTCCAAGAACGGCCTGACTGCCGACTTCTTCAAAGCGACAGGCGATGACTTGGTAAGGAGCATACACCAACTCATCTGTAAAATATGGCCGGATGAAAGTATGTCCAATGAATTGAACTTCAGAATTGATTGTCCGCCTGAAACCGTTCGTCAACAAACTGATTGATCCATATCAGTGTGGCTTCAGGCCAGGAAAATCCACCATCGACCAAAAATTTACACCACGTCAGATCTTGGAAACAACCTCTGACCTCCAAATTGATACACACCACCTATTCATCGATTTTAAGGCCCCATATGACAGCATCTATATAGACGAACTATACAGAGCAATGACGATGGAGAATGTACTCTGCTCCATCAAGGTGGGTAGAACTCTCCGAGACCTTCGATGTCAAAAAGGAATTTAGACAAGGCGATGCGCTGTCATGTGATTTCATTAACATCATTTTTGAAAGAGAAGTGCAAAACCCACTCTCCAACACGAGAGACACAATCTTTCAAAAGTTCATGGAAATATTCGCATACGCCGCTGATATTGACATAATCGGAAGAAAGCAGCGTGGTGTCAGTGGCGTGTTCGCGAGTCTTGAGACGGAAGTGACAAAGATGGGTCTAACGGTCAAAGATGGCAAGAACAAGTACACCCTTTCAACAAGAAACGACACCCAACACCGGTGTCTCGGACAGAACGACACCCTCGACAAATATAAATTTGAGGTAGTTAAGGGCTTTGTCTACCTAGGCTCCGCTATCAACTCAGACCAGCGCTGAGATCAAAAATAGAACATCTCTTACCAATTGCTGCTTCTTTGAACTAAGAAGGCAATTGACTAGCAAATCCCTCTCTCGAACAACAAAAGTGATATAATAATTCCAGTCCTGCTCTACGGCGCGAAGGCATTAAATTTATCAAAAATGGAAGAGGGTGTTCTTCGCAGATTTGAGAGAAAAATTCTTTGGGTGATTTTTGGTCCCGTCTGCATAGATGTTGAGTAGAGGAGCAGATACAATGACGAACTGTGCGGGCTGTATAGCGGGATCGACTTAGATATAAGAGTGACTGAGATAGCTGGGTCATATAGCGTTTTTAAACTTTTTTTAATTTTTTTCTTATGATAGCACTACATCTTAAGATTGATGATTTTAACAAATAGGAGCAAAAATAACTAAGATATAGAACTTTAAGCGTTTAAATTTTTCATGTTCAGTGTAATATTGGATTTTCTGGTATACAAACCTTTAAAGCGATTTTCTGGCTTAGATCAAAATCTATTCGACCGATTCCTTTAAGATTTAGTATACTACTCCCTTACATAAATGACCAGGTATCCCTGAAAGCTTTGTTTTTAATTTTTACAATTATTAATCTTACAATAACGAATTGGCCCATTTTTAGGCGAAAATCGGTGTTTTCACTTCTAAGTGTCACCAAAAATTAAAATATCGAAAAAAAATATTTTGTCCTAGGCATATCTGGGGAAAACGATTATCTATGATAGCATTTTGATTTTTTGATGTCAGATGATCCGGTCATGAGTTATACGGTTCCCCAGCGGACAACCTTCCTTCGAGGCGCGTCTTATTTGCTGCCATCGGCTTAATTATTAATATTTTGCTTTCAAAAATTAAGGAAATATTGTTCACATGTTGTACTATGATGTCACAATCCACTAAATAAATTTGTATTACCTGTAGCGCCTGAAAAAATTCTTAAAAATGGGCCTTTTCTTCGCCGAATTAACATTTTACGGACGCCCATGTGACCCGGTAATGGGTTATAGTGGTATGCCGGTAAAATCCCTAATATACCCTACTTTCCTACTACTAGTTTTCACTCGTTGTTGTTGTCGTCAAACACTACTACCTGCCTATCTTTTACAAACTAGAGAGCTCGCCCCCTTCTACTCTCCACAAGATATAGGCTAACGGATTAGCTTCCACTGCCGCAATCATGGTGTGTCCCTTCTTGTTGGCAGCATATACTTGGTTTTGCCCTCATTTACCTCCAAACACATTTTGGCAGCTTCCGTTTCAATACTAGTAAACGCACCAGTGATAGCCAGCTGAGTTCTTCAATTATGTCGATATCATCGGGGTACGCTAGTAGTTCAACAGACTTCTGAAAAATTGTGCCTCCAGTGTTCACTTGTGAGTTACGCACAATTCTTTCAAGTATGATCTTATAGAAGTCACATGACAAAGCGTCACCTTGTCTAAAACCTTTTTTGACATTAAAGATCTCGGTTAAGTTGTTATCGACCTTGGCGGTAGTGTTCCCAATCCTCGTTCTGCACAGGCGGACGAGCTCGGCGCTCGCTGATGCGAAAACTACATATATGTAGCTCTATAGAGCTGGTTTCTATAAATGCTCTAATATGCGTCCATAAATGCGGTTTGTATGGATTTAGGCTTCCTGGGTTTTTTCCAGGATCTGCCGGACTACAAAGATTTGGTTGGTTGTGGACTTTCCTGGTCTGGAACTCCACTGGTTGGTACCTATCAGGTTGTTGGTAAAGGGTTTCAACCGTCCACAGAATATGGCAGATGTGATCTTGTATCCAATCTTGAGAAGGCTTATACCTCTATAGTTGGCGGAGTTAAGCGGGTCTCCTTTTTTGTGGATCGGACATACGGTGCTGGGATTCCATTCATCAGGCATACACTCTTCTGATCAGATCTGAGAAATGAGTTGGTGCATACTCTGCACAAAGTCATTTCCAACAGCTTTGAATACCTCGGCCAGGAAGCGGTCAGGTCCAGCTCATTTGTTGGATCTTAGCTTAGCCACTGCTTTCCTTACTTCGTTCTTGTCAGGAGGACGGAAGTTTTGGGCGTCATCGTGTAAGTTGAATTGTCAATTCTACCTGACGGCGGCACGTTGGGCTTCTTCGCAAAAAAAAGTGTGTCCATATTCTCACTACCGACTGTGAGTCCACTACAAGTGTTATTGTTTGATTCCCGGCCCCGGTAGAGCGATATCCCGAACCAAACAATAACCTCGCTGGGGTCCCGCTATCTCAGTTATCTCAGCTGTGAGTTCCTCCATGTAGCGGTTTGAGGGCAGCCAGACCTGGGTAAAACAAAAATGGGTGCCACGTGATTTTTCACCGAAATCACGAAACCTTTACGTGCCAAAAAAGAGAAGGAAAATTTTCACCCACCAAGAAAAAAACGTACGGCAAGTAAAGAAAGAAAAAAGACTAAAAAACCGAATTTACACCACGCTATAAATCTCCGTTGAAGCTCGACGATTTATTTTTTTTTGTAATTAGCGGAACACTCGTCGGCAGAGTGACCCGTTATTTAAAAGCCCCGAACACAAAAACGCTGGCTAACGGACCGAGTGTCCCGTCTACTCGGCTTACCGGAGTGTCAAATTAAAGCAAATACATATATGTACTTAGCTTTTATTTTGGCGGTGTTGTGAACCTCTCTGGAACAATCTATAGTCCTGTTGTCCCTCTACCCCTGCTTCTGTTTCTTCTGTTGGTGTCCTTTTTCCTTTTTTTTTGTTCTCGCTCCGCACCCTTCCTTCTACACATATATATTTTTTTTTGTTTTACAGTGAAACTCGAATCTCTACTCTGGCTTTTTTTTTCTCAGCCAAAATCTATGTTAAATTTTTTTTTTTTGATATCAAAAAAAACTTCGAGAAAAGAAAAAAAATGCTTCTCGCAATAAAACAAATTCGTAATCTAAAAAACTCAGCTGACTCTCACTAATTGCTGGTCGTAACCAAAGTCGCTTTAAGATCTTTTGCGTTCCCCTAACATTGGGTTCTACACCAAATGAAATTGCATCGAATTACGTTAATAAAATCTTTCGCAAAATAAAAACGACCGCGAAGGAGAAAAGAAACTCGATGAAAGGTAGTTGGAGTGTGGGGACGAAAGAAAAAAGTGTAGATACAATACAAAAGGGATTGTATCTCGATTCAGCCATCCTCTGGATCGCCACCCCTGACAAAAGCTAAGTACAGTGCCTGTGCAAATTTTTATATTTTTTACCGCAGATCCCTAACTACTCCGGTGGATTGGCGTTCAGATTTGAAGGGGAAGATAACTGACCAATAGCGTGTCACTCCTTACAATTATTTATTTATTTCTTTTGTTGTTATTGGGCCCTTCTGCTCTCTGGTCACTCTGCCCTCTGGCCTATCTGCCCTCGGGCCACGGCTGGTTTCGTGCTTTGTAATTTGTTAATTGTAGTTGTGCCTTGTTGAAGTTTGTTGGTTGTTGTTGGTTGGTGTTCTTTGTTATTGTGTGTTGGTTTTTGGATGTTTGATGTTGTTTTTATGTTTATATGTTCCCTCGGTGGAGGCTGTCTTATTACTTAGCCGTCCGCCTATATGCACATGCTGCTCCTTCGGTGCTCCATCCGTGGGGTGCTGGCTTAAAATGGGGTCGTCATCCCTTCACCCATCAAACCTGACTTTTAAAGCTAGTGTGTCGTTAAGGTGTGTATGATTATACTCGCCGTCCGCCTGCACACCGTTGTTGCCCCTCTATTGCTCTCTAGTTGGGATGTTCCTATGAAAGAGATCGTCGTCTTTTCATTCATCGATCGATTTTCTCGGAGCTAGCCCATTGCAGAGATGTTATGCTGGTGCTGTCTCCACATCGGTGACGGAATGTGGTGTACATTAAGTCTCATGTTACTTGGCTTTTGTTGGTGAGCAGGGTCCAGGGATCGTCTTCGCCACCCATCATCATCGTGTTGGAGTGTCTGGCTTGAAACGACCGCCCCCCCCCCCCCCACTCATCAGACGTGCTGTCTGATGCAGCCCGTTGAGAGTCTTAAGTCTATCATACGAGCTCCAACAACGGTATTCCTGGTGAACCTCCTCTCGCACCTTGGGCTCCTGGTCCGTCGTGAGTCTCACTGCTGTCCTTAGAGCTTCACAGATTGAACCCCCTCGTACTTCTCTGCGGAGAAACCCGCCCGTAAAACCTATGCGGGTTGTTTTCCAAGGTCTGGGGTTGGTGGGCCACTGCCTTATGGGACCTTATGGCTGCCCTCCGCCAGAGCTCGCTGTCCCAACTTTTTTTAATAACTTACGCGCACTCAAGGGATTTAAGTATCCTTAAAATGTTTGCACACAGCGCGGGTGAAGGAAAATCAGGGAGGATGGAAAGAGAGGTACCGGTGAACGTTGGTTTTAAATGTTTGAGGGTTATGATAACCAGGAAGGGCATTCCACAAGCGAGTTGCATGGCTTAGGAACGAATCACGATATTTTCGAGTACGCCCGAAAGTGGGCATTCCTAGCGAGACGAGTGTTACGATTAAAAGCTTGAGGGGGCGGAATAGTACTGGCGATTTCTATGGAGCACTAGTGATGGAAGTAGCGATAAAACAGAGTGAGACGTCGGTTTTCGGGGGTGTCCACAGTTTGAGTGATATTAGTACCACCTATGAGCTTTATCGCACGGTTTTGAATCCTATTTAGCAAGTCCAGAGATGTTTTGAACGCACCCGACCAGCAGTGGGTAAAGTATTTCTACCGACGTTTGAGGAAACCTAGGCAATTCGCAGCATTTTTGACGACACCAAATATGGGGTCATTCCAACATAATTCGTAATTGACATACATACATAGAATGGAAAGTTTTTCGGTTTCGACGATGTACGAGTAAGTGCCATTCATGGATAGTGGCTGGGTGTTTAAATTTCGCTTTAATGACAGCAGACAGCATTGTGTTTTGGAAGCATTAAATTCTACTCTGTTAGTTGTTCCCCAATTAGTTTAACAACATAATATCAGAATTTAATGAGCTTAACATACGCTGCGGTTCCCGTTCTACAACCGAAGCGCAGGGATGTGTCTCCGGGAACGAATACGAAAAGCAGAGAGTACTGTCATAAGCAAAGGAATATATTGGATTAACAGTAGCAGACAAGAGATCGTTGATGAAAATTAAAAAGAGTGTCGGAGACAGAACGGAGGCCTGGGGCACACCAGCATTTATTTTGTGAATATTAGACATGAAGCCATCCAAGCTAACTTGAATTGAATGCCCCGAAAGGTAATTTTTAATCCATTGAAGAAGAAAGTCGTCAATCCCATTTTCGACAAAAGATGCAATGGTTCTATAGGAGGAGAGCGAAGAAGATTCACCTTTTCTAGTGAAAAAGCTTACGTAGTGGTTTTGCCATCGACGAAGAACACCTCTTCGGAAGCAGGGGAGATATACCATCTGGACCAGTGGGTTTGTGAATATTAAGATATTTAAGAACTCAGTAACACGAGTTCGGAAGTCGATTTGTCCCATTGAAGATTCGACACACTCAAGTGTAGGCAGAGACAAAGTGCAATCTGGGAGTGTTGAGCTGGTCTTGTCTAAAGAGCTGACAGCTGGAATGTCATTGTAAATGAGCGCTGGGATGGAGGATGAGGCAGAATTTCTAATATTTTTGACGAGCGACAAACAATTTTTACTACCTTTGGGACATTGTAGTATTTTTTGCCAAAGTTTCTGGTCGTATTGTAATTTTACACGTTTAAGAAAGACGTTGCAGTCATTCCTGGCTCTCGTAAACTTTTTTCTATTTTCCTCTGTTCGGTTGGTCTTAAAGGACCGAAAAGACATTTCTCTAACCCTGACAGCCTCTTTACAGCTCGAGTCGTACCATGCCTTTCCTTTTGGTTTGATTCTCTTCATCCGATGAAGGATAAAGTTTCTCATTCCAAAGAGTATGGAGTCTGTGATCATACCAGCAGCGGCATCCACGTCGTTATCGAGGATATATAACGACCAGTTAAAATTCCTAAAGAAGCTGTTAACACCGCTCCAGTTGTCTTTCTCGTATTGTCATATGGTTCTTTTAGGAATCTTTTGTCTAACTGTGTGATCGGTGTACGAGAAATGAGCTGATATGTCACACTGGTCTGACGAGCCTAGATGAGATAGCACATTGACCTTGTGTTTGTCGGGGTGGGCTCATTTAAAAGCTGGGTTAAGTTATTTTCCGCAGCGAAGATCTCAACACACCGTCCTTCGGGTGTTGTCTATCCAGAATGTCGAACCCACCCAGAATTGTGTATATTGTAATCGCCCTTAATGAGGATTTCAGTATGATGATACAGGGATGCAATCCTTTGTTTGGAGTCAGACAGCGCATCAAGCTCGTTAAAGGGCAAATTGCTATCCAGTTTGAGGCTTCTGTGAATATAGCAATAGTGGTTAATTTTCTTACGGACATGGAATATTAACCACGTGAAATTGAATTCCGGATTGGACTTTGTTGTAGTGAAGTTTGTTAAGATACATCACAGTGAGAGAAGAATAATGGCAATAGGTCGCAGCCAGGTATCTTCAGATCAGAGCGATATGAGAGGTGTGGGCGGGGATCTACTGTTCACAAAGTGCAATAATAGCTGGTCTGTACTTACAGACGTGGACGTACGCAGAAAAGTGATTACTTTTTAGTAATCAGCGTATATTCGGTTTTCTGTACAATTTTGTGGCGTAATGTAACGTGATGTAATGGTACATAATTATTAAAGTTTCAAATAAATGTATAAATGCAATTTAATAATTTTTTGTTCTGAATCGTCAACATTTTCCCCGGCCGTGAACGGAGTTCGCAATACGCTGGCCAGAATCAGAGGCATCTTCAGTTGGTAGTGGTTCACCCTGTTGTTTTGCATCGTCTTCGCTAATCTACTACCTTTCTGCTTTGCCAGTATATGAAACGAGAATGCGTGATTAATGAATGATCACACAAATGGGACAACACAATGCAACACGTAAGAAAATGGGGAGAGTACGATAACTGTTCTTTAATCCTGAATTTAAATTAAATTATGTATGTCAATAGTTTTTGAAAAATTCATGCAAACTAAAAATTTTGATAAAAAAAATTAAAAAAAAAGGTTAGACACGCTTTACCACATGTGTATGAAAAAAACAACGGTACAAAAGTGAAACGTTTGTTCGGTTATATTTTTGCATCATTATCAAGTGCATTACCTACCACCTTGATCAAAAATTTTTCGGAATTTATTCAAAAAATTTAAAATACAAGTTTATTCATCTAAATCTATATAGTGCCCTTCAAAGTAATCCCCATCGACAGCAACACACTTATGCACTTATGCCAGCGCTTGATCCAATCCTCGAAACATTTTTTTATATTCGGTTTTCGTCCATCAGTGCTTCCCAGCGATTTTTCCATTACTTCCTCTCGGCTGCTGAAACGCGTTCCCCGTAGTGTTTTTTTTAACTCGATTGAACAGAAAGAAGTCACAGGGAGCCAAATCAGATGAATTCGGTGGCTGTTGCATGGTATTTGTTGCATTTTTCGTCAAAAAATTACGAACAATGATGGCACTGTGCGACGGTGCGTTATCATGGTGCAAAATCCACGAGTTTTCTGCCCACAATTCTGGTCTCTTTTGGCGAATTGCTTCACGCAAACGTCTCATAACGCCCAAATAAAACTCTTTATTTACTGTCTGGCCTTCTGGCAAAAATTCATGATGCACTACACCGTTGTAATCCATGAAAACCGTGAGCATTGCCTTCTTTTTCGACTGAAGACGACGTGGTTGTTTTGGTCTCGGCTCATTTGGTGAACGCGATTCATTTGGCTGATGTTTGGATTGCGTATCGTACTCATAAACCCACGTCTCGTCTCCAGTAATGATCCTTTTGACGAATGTGGGATCGGATTCAGCCTCGCAAATCATCTCTTTTGCGACGTCAACACGGTCTCTTTTTTGCATGAAATTGAGGTCTTTTGGCACCAGCTTTGCTGCTATACAACGGAAACCCAAATCATTAACCAAAATGTCTTGGACGGATCCATAGGCAATATTCAAGTCCTCCGCTATCTCTCTGATGGTTAATTTGCAGTTATTGACCAACATTCCTTTTACTTCATCAACGTTTTCGTCGATTTTCGATGTCGATGGTCTGCCACTGCGTTCATCATCTTCGATTGACTAACGACCACTTTCGAACCGCTCGTGCCACTGGTTAACGACCGTTTTCTTTAGAGAATCGTTGCCGAAACACTTTTCCAACATTTCCAACATTCGCGCACCATTAAGTCAGTTTTTTAGGCAAATTTTAATACAAGTTCGTTGTTGCAAGATGTTGTTTAGATCCATTTCTAAAAGTGTAAAAAATCGCCAACGCACAGAGAGATAGATGTACTCTTGGCTACGTAACTTTTGCAAATATTAAGCTATGACGCGAAGACTTAGAGGGAATGTCAACAACAGATTTACCAACTTAACAAAAAATCAGAACAATAGAAGCGCCACACGGTGGCGGGAACTTTTTGATTAATATGGTATTGAAAATTTCACCAGTTGGTGCTAAGAGACTTCCAAAATCACCATTTTGGGAAAAATTCTTAGCACAAATGAAAAATTCTGACGGATGTGTTATTTGTTCATCACGCCAAATAGCTATCCTGTAAAATAACGAATTGCAGTCGTTTCCAATTGTAATTTTGATTTTATTTATCACTTTTTCAAATACAGTTTCTTCGCCTGCTTCAGGTAATAAAAAAGGTCTTGATGTTTGCGGTTGAGTTTAAATTTAAAAATTCTACATCGTTATCATCTATTACTATTACTATGATGAGAGAAAGCAATTAGTTTTGAAGACAGAATTTTTGACATTAAAACACAGACGGATTTCTGTTATTACCGCCTTTACTCTGAATAGTAGAAAATAAATTTTCCAAAATATCTTGATGAGTTCTCTTTGTAAGTAAATACTCAACTTTCCCGAATAAACCATCACTTATAACACTGGGCTGGAAAGTCGTTTTATAGTAGAACACAAAATTTTTGCAAGATTCAACTTTATTTATCAATATAGTTGCCTTCGAGGGCGATACACTGATTGAAACGATTTTTCAATCTTTCGATACCAGTTTTGTAGTACGATTTCGGTTTAGCCTCGAAATAGGCCTTTGTTTCGGCGATTCGGTCTTAAATCTCTTTCCGGCGAGCATTCTTTTAAGGTCTGCGAACAGAAAATAGTCGCTGGGGGCCAAATCTGGAGAATACGGTGGGTGGGCAAGCAATTCGTAGCCGAATTCATTCAATTTTGCCATCGTTTTCATCAACTTGTGACACGGTGCATTGTCTTGATGAAACAGCACTTTCTTTTTCTTCAAACGCTCCAACAACGCAATGTAATATTCGCTGTTGATAGTCTGCCCCTTTTGGAGATAGTCGATGAAAATGATTCCATGTGCATCCCAAAATACGGATGCCATAACCTTGCCAGCCGAGGACGAGGTTCGTCGCGAGCTCGACACTCGGACTCTGGTGTGAAGTGATGGAGCCAAGTTTCACCCATTGTCACATGCCGACGCAAAAATTCGGCTTTATTGCGGTTGAACAGCTTTAAACACTCCTCTGAATCATCAACACGTTGTTGTTTTTGGTCGACTGTGAACAAACGCGGCACCCACTTTGAACAGAGCTTTCGCATGTCCAAATATTCGTTTATGATATATCCAACACGCTCTTTTGATATCTTAAGAGCCTCAGCTATCTCGATCAACTTCACTTTACGGTCATTCGTAATCATTTTGTGGACTTTTTTAATGTTTTCATCTGAAACAGCCTCTTTTGGACGCCCACTGCGTGCATCATCTTCGGTGCTTGTATGACCACTTTTAAATTTTTTAATCCACTTTCGAATGGTTCGTTCGCCTGGTGCAGAGTCCGGGTAACACTTATCAAGCCATTTCCTTGCATCGGCTGCATTTTGTCCCATCAAAAAGCAATGATATATCAACACATGAAATTGCTTTGAATCCATTTTTTTCACAATAACAAAAGTTGCTTTACTCACTACGCTATATCTCGAGAACTAATCGTCAGACATGTCAAATTTATACACGTATCTTTTGAAGGTTGGTACTAACTGAAAATGGTGTGGATTTAATGCAAGTGGTGCCCTCTCTTAGAAACGGCACGGACTTTTCAGCCCATGTGTTACCTTCACTAAGTAATTGTCTGTACCATTCCTTTTACATAAAAGTTCCTTTGGAAGATTAGTAGACTCTTGCATTAATCTTAAGTGAGACAAGAATTGTTTAAGCTGATTATAAGCTGGATTTCCGACCTGAACTCCACGCTGGAAAATATTACCCACTATCCATACAGTCGAAAGCATTATTCATTTTTAATGTAAACGCTTGTGTTGCTAGAGCTTGATTTGAACTATTTTTTAGGCAATTAAGTTGATGAGCAGTTTATATTGATACTGCCATTGTCCTACTAAAGGTTTCCGTTGCCAAGCGAACACTCATTTTTTTAAATGCATGTGGGGCTATGTGTGAACTTGTAAATTTCAAGCATGTTTTAGCCAAATTATCTCTATATAAATTTAATATTTCTCTGAAAACATCAAAGGCAACATTACCATATGGAGTAACATATCAGATTTGAGTAAAACATTACGCATGGATTTTAATAAATGAGGAAAATCATAAAAGCAAGATCTCAGTGAGCTGAGACTTAAACGTCAATCAATTCAATTCTTTGTATAAAAAAAAGAAATAATTAATTAAAAAAAAAAAAAATAATAATAATAATAAAAAAAAATAATAAAAACTGTGGAAAGTAGTGCTTTAATCAGACGTTTTTCTATGCGGTACATTCCAAGAGCCAAACATTCACAAACGTAATCGTTCACCAACTTTAGTTGAAGACATTAATTTGTCTTCAACATTAAAAATCGGAAAATAAGTGCGGATGAACAAAACTTTAGGTTTGGGCGGTTTACCACCTTACAATGCCTTCCGGACTCAGACACCAATATCGAATGTGAAAAAGTGCTAATTACTCCACCAATTAAAAAAGTTAAGATTCCTTCCATCTGCGTTTTGCAAAAATCGTCGGAAAGTGTTTAGTCTTTGCTAAACGAAATCAAAGTCAAAGATTACTGCATTAAAAAAATTTCAATTGGCATAAAAATTAACTGTGATAAAAGTGAAGATCATGAAAGTGTATGTTCTACATTGAAATCTAAAAACTGGCAATTTTTTACACATGACCTTCCAACATTAAGGTCATTCAAAGTTGTTCTTTTTAGGCTTGACGTAATGCCAATTGGAAACTTAAAAAATGAACTAAATACACTTAGCTTAAAATGTGAAAATGTTAAACTTATAAAAAAACAGCATGAACATTTCAGGGATGTTATCTATATAGTCTTCCTTCAACGCGGTACAGTTAGGCTTGCAGATTTAAAAAAAAAATATACCATCCATATTCAGAACAAAAGTGAAGTGGAATTTTGCACGGCGTCGAAAGCAAAATTATACACAGTGTTTCAATTGCCAGTTGTTCGGCCACGAAGAAAAAAATTGTCACATCAAGACCCACTGTGCGATCTGTTCTGAAAACCATGAAACAAGTAAGTGCAAATCATCCATCATCAAATGTGCAAACTGCAATGCAACACCCAAATTCACTGACCTCTCATGTTTGAGCCGTAAAAGCTTTTTCGATATGAAAAAAAAACTTTCTACTAAGAATAAGCGTCAAACTCATGTTGTCAAAAAAATGCACCAGCCATTCGAACCAAACCCCTCTGACTTCCCACCGCTCCCAACACATCAGCGGGCGCACATGTCTGTTAAACCCGTTTCCGTCCCTGTTCCTGTCCCCACGGACTGTGGTGCATGGTCGACAAACAATGTTGCTGTTAATGATAACACCAGCGGTCTTTTTTCAATGGAAGAAATCAACAAGCTTACTGCGGAGATGTTAACTTTGTTGGGGAAATGCAAAGCCAAAGCAGACCAGTTCAATACAATTACACAATTAGCGATTAAGTATATTTATAATAATAAGCCATGAATAGAACAGCCATGAACATAATATGTTGGAATGCTCGAAGCATTCGATGCAAATCTATTGAATTTTTTAATTTTGTTAAAAAGCATAATATAGATGTAGGTTTAGTGTCTGAAACATGGTTAAGTTTAGATGACAAATTGACTAATCAAGTGTACATTTGCTATCGTCTTGATAGAGATGATAGAAGGGGTGGGGGCGGTGTTGCCATTTTAGTGAAAATAACAATACGACATGAGTTAATTCAAATCGTAAATACTAGAATTATTCAAAATTTAGGAATTAAAATACCTTTTGCAAATGGTACCGCTTTAAAAATATTTTCGGCTTATTTTTCTAAAGATTCAGCGAATGCGGAGAAACGACTTCATTTAAATAACGACTTGAGGAAGCTTATCAATATAAATGAGACATTTCTTATCGGAGGTGATTTTAATTGCAGGCACAGAAGTTGGGGTTGCTTAAGCGCAAATGCATGGGGTAACATTTTGCAAACCTTAATTCTAGGCATCCATTTGATATTTTGTATCCTCCTCATCCAACTTACTACCCTGCTAATAATAGATCAAACCCATCAACTATGGATTTATTTTTGAGTAACATGTCCAATCTTTTTAACTAACCTATGGTCATAAATGACCTAAGCTAAGATCATTTACCGGTATTAATTAGATCTCTTACCTCACTATTGCTAAGGCAACATGAAATTTTAGACATTAAGAATGCAAATTGGAACACATATAGGACCGAAATGCGATCTAGGTTAACAAATATTCATGTACCTTTAACTGACGTGGCCAATAAACAACAAATAGACCTTAGTATTTCTTGTTTTGCAACTGCTGTACAAGAAAGTATTGAAAAAGCAGTTCCTAAAAAACAAATACGTCATAATAGTGCAAATTTATTACCTCCATACATTCTTGAACTAATAAAAGTTCGTAATAGCAATCGAAAAAAATGGATAAGAACAAGAGACCCTTTGTATAATTCTGAAGTTAAGGCACTTACTGTTCTAATAAAAGATTCAATTTTAACTTATAGAAACCGATCTTGGAATCAGAAACTTCAAAGTTTAGATAAAGGAAGTAAACTTTTTTGGAACGTGGTCAAAATAATTAAAAAGAAAAATATGCTCATACCAGCTCTTAAACAATGTAATACTTTCTAGCACTGAAAAAGCTAATGCCCTGGCAGAAACTTTCTATGATAACCATTTGGTAACTAGCGATATTCCTTGTAATAGCATAGTTGAATCAGTGGTCAGTGACTCAATCCATATTATTAATACTAGTCCTTCAAATGGTACTCAGGATGAGTTTACATTTGAAGAAGTCAAAGATGTTCTGTCAAATCTCAAAAACAGAAAATCTGCAGGCTTTGATCACGTTAAAAATGTATACCTGAAGAACTTGCCTAAATCAGGAATACATTTTTTACATATTCTATTTAACTGCTGTCTGAAATCAAGTGACTTTCCTAATGTTTGGAAAACAGCTAAAATAATGCCAATTTTAAAGCCGGGTAAAAGTGCAAACATTCCAAGCAACTATAGGCCAATAAGTCTTTTAAGCTCTCTAAGCAAATGCTTTGAGAATTTATTACAGAGTAGACTTGTATTTCAAGTAACAAGAAATAACATTCTATCACTTGAACAATTTGGATTTAGGGTTCATCATAGTACAGTCCATCAAGTACATAGAATAACTAAATACATTAGAAACAACTTTAGGAGAGGAAAAAGTACAGGAATGGTACTTCTTGACGTTGAGAAAGCGTTTGATACGGTTTGGCATGATGCTTTATTACATAAACTTTTGGGACTTAATTTTCCAATGTACTTAATGAGAAATATCCAATCCTTTCTGTCTGGAAGGAAATTCACGGTTTCAATTAATAATTGGGGCTCCGATATTTTCAATATTTCAGCAGGTGTGCCACAAGGTTCAGTACTAGGCCCAATCTTGTATTCTATTTTTACATATGACTTCCCATGTTTAACAAACTGCGAAAAAGCAATTTTCGCCGATGACACTTGCATCTTCTCATCAGATTCAGTTGGTTTTAACATTGAAACAAACCTGCAATCTGCACTGTATGTTATACAAGATTACTTTTTCGATTGGAAGATGCGAATAAATGCTTCCAAGACACAGGTTATCTTTTCCACTCGAAAGAGAAAGACCTGTTTCTTGCCATGCAACAATCTGCAAGTAAATGGTTTAAGCACTGAATGGTGTTCAAGTGCTAAATACCTTGGTGTACACCTAGACAAAACTTTAGCTTTTGGATTGCATGTACAGGAAATAATTAATAAGATTAACATTACTACCAAAACTCTTTATCCATTTATTAATCGCAAATCAAAACTTAGTAATGAAAATAAGCTCCTGATTTTTAAAGTTGTTTTTCAAGGAATTATGTTTTATGGGTCACCAGCATGGGGAAAATGTGCGGCTAGTCATATTCGGAGACTTCAAATTGCTCAAAATAAAAAATGATCCTTAAGCTTCCATGGTCTTTTTCAACAGTTGAGCTCCACGCCATTTCAAATATCGAATTGGTATCAACAAGAATTTCTAAGATTAATGAACGTTATTTTACAACTTGCGTGTCGTCTGATAACGCTTTAATCTCAGACCTAGCTTAATAGTTTATTTCATTATTATTTAAAAGAAGACTGATTCAGTGATATTAATTTTACTAATTTATTTATTTATTTGTTTGATATATTTGTTTATTATTTTCTGTTAATTTATTATTATTGATTATTTTTTTATCCATCTATATTCTCATTATTAATTTACTCAATTCATTATTGTAAAACTAAAAGTTTGGTCTGATAAATTTACTCCACCGCCCACCCTTCTTATCGTTACTGTATATTAAATTTTTTGTTTTGTATTTTTTTTTTTCTTTTTAATGAAGGTTTTATGTAACTTTTCCTTCAAGATTTTTGTTTGAATTGTTCTGTTGCTTGTTTTAAATATTATAATTGTATCAGTAGTAAGGTAGACTTATACCATAACTCTGTAAATTGTGCAATTTAGTTAATGAAATAAGTTTTTCATTACTGAAAATAGTAAAAGGCTTTTCTCTTGTAACACCTAATAATTGGTACGCTTTCCTGTTGTTAGGTCCTCGGTCGCAAACTATAACGCACCTTGGCAAACTGTCAAATTAATTTCTAAAATAGTCTTCAGGTTAACCCCTTTGACAGTGTTTGCTGAAACAAAATAATTTAAAATACTTTTCCAATTATCAAAACGACCGTTTACCATGAAAACACAAATTTCGTTGCCGTTCAATCTTTTTCGATCCACTCCTTAATCTTCAAATCCATCACTTAAGTGATTTTTGATTTGTACGTGAGATTTGGACGAATTCTAATTTCATCAAATATCATTACCACATTTTGTTCCTGTTGGCTTACTGATGCAAACTTTGCTTTCAGAAAACAGTGAACATTGTTTCAGACTCCAGGTTGTAAGCCTTTAACAGGAGCCCAACGATAAAATGTGGACACGGGGAGAAGTCTAAATCCCAGTCTATCTCGAAGAAATTTATAAGCGTTCTGAGATCTGTAAAAAATGTTTTGGGTAAGTTCTCTTTCGGCAACATTATATTTTTGGGTTTGAACAGCCCCATCAATATACCACAAAAAATCTGTGAATGTTCTGAAATATCAAGTACTTGAATTTGCGATGATAAACTAGCTGATATTTTGTTAGTTCGTGCAGCGTTATGCGTTTTAGTTCTAGAGCGAAGTTTTCTTCTCAAGCTTTGAATTTTAAGTCTGCAGCTTAATATATTTTTTTTCAATTCAGAATTTGTTTTCTCCTCTTGTGCGTGTACTACGACATAACATCTTGGGAGAACGGTGTAGCTGGTTCATATCCGGCTCGAAGGACCAAAATGTACTGTATTTTACGGTGTTGCGTTGAGTTGCTGTATTCAAAAAAATACGCTGTTTGTTCGTTTACGTTATAAATTGGACTGTGTTTTATTGCCTATTTAATGTTGTATTTATATGTGTTTGTTACAATGTGTGTTTACAATATGTGTTATTACAAAATTCATTCTACTTGTTACTTAGATGGGTGTTGTGGATTGTCTTCTCTGACGTTATGTGGTGTCGCTGTCTTCCATGACGTAACGTACTTCTGTGGTCTTCTCCAACAGTGCGCAATTTATTTCATCTAACGCAAGAAATATTTGAGCTACTTGAGGTGCTTCTCCGTTTTGGTAGCAAAGATGAAAGATTTTCTAAACTTAAGTCTAAATTTAAATAACAATTTAGATTTAAGCGTCCCTTTTAAGCATTTTTCTGCCAATAAATTCCGAAGAAAACAAAATATTTTAATTCGCTCTTACAGTTGCATGCCTGCCTCCACAAATTACTCAAAATTTATTTTTTTTCATTTGAAGGATATGCAAATGTTTTCAGATCGGTGAAATTTCTTTTCGATTTTTTACAAATCGGACAAGAAACGCCAGACTTCCTTTTACGTGTATCACACATTGCTAAATATCTAAAAAGTATACCGCTGAAAAAAATCGCTCAATCATAAACCAAAACACAGCTAAATCCATCGAAAGTTGACGGCGAATGAAAATTAAATTGAAAAATAAAATCAAACAAAAGCGACGTTGGGGTCCTTCTCAAAATATTTACATATGTAACATATATGCATAATGTGCCTCCTCAATAAATATATACACACAAACCGCAGTGTAGCGATCCAGACAAACACCAGTGACACAGTAAATAATTCGTATATGTTCGTTTGCAAGATCGCCTGAGACGTAAAACAAAATAAAGGATTGCAACAAAACGAAATACGAAAAAATGTGTGTATATCGAAGTGGAGGATGGTTGATATCCACGACTTTACAACTTAAACTGGTTTCATACCGAATTGATGCAACAGCCCTTAGGTTTGAGAATTTTATTGTCCTTGAAAAAGTGGTAATTTCCTTTTTGCTCTGCATGTGATATCTATATAACTTTATTACCTGTGATCGTACCGTTTGTTGTTTTAACGAAAAGGGTACATTTTGATTTTATGTCGCGTTAAATAATTTTTGAGGTAGTCAGTTATATACATAAATGTTAGCAGGTTTCGTGTCGTGTTGAATGCTATTAATGTAGATAATAGCAAGATTGTATTGTACACATGTTGTGTTGAATGAAAAATTTCGTCTTGCGAATTTATCCTGGTTGTGCTGTTGAGGTTTATATGCTTTAGTTTAAGGTTTTATTTATTGTGTTGTATTGCAGGAGTGTTGCTGATGCTGATGTTAGCTCGTTAGATTAGTGTATCGTTTCCATTGGCTGTGTTGGACGGTAAATAACAAATCTTTGTTATTGGCCGTTTATTTCGTATTCCGATCTTCGTTTTAAATATGACTACGCCTACTAATTTATCAACTCCGGAATGAACGTCTACAATACGTGCAAGCATCCATTGAGATGATCGTAGACGTTCATCCTTAACGATGAACAGGTCCCCTCTTTTTGGTATTTCTACCTTGTCTAATCATTTTGGACGCTGTTGTAGGCGTGAAAGATATTCTCCGCTCCATTTTCGTCAGAACAAATTGACAGCGGTTTGAATGCGTTTCCAGCGCTCCAAGTAGGTGACCTTGTTGGTTGCTACATTTCCTTGGGGTATAGCGTTGATTGCTTCGCCGATTAGGAAGCGCCCCGGGGTTATTCTCTCGAGATCATCAGGATCTCAGTGGACATAGTGGCCTAGAATTAAGACATGCTTCAATTTCGATAAGCAACTTGCAGAGTTCCTCGAACGTCAGCCTCTCCTGTTTCACAATCCGCCTAAAATGATGGTCTTCGCGCCCGCTTCCCAGATTCCTCCGAAGTGAAGGGACGCGTGCGGAATGAATTTCCATTTTGTACCCTTAGCGGCTATGGTGTTAGCAATTTCTTTCCAATCGGGCGTTTTCCATCATAAGCTTGAGTTCCGCGTCAGCTTCGATGAAATTTGCACCACAATTGTTGTACAACTGCGAACATATTCTCGTCGAGCCCTGAAGCGACGAAAAGCTGCCAAGAAAGCCTGTGTGCTAAGGTCGGAAACCGTCTCTAGGTGGATAGCCTTAGTCGCCAGGCATACAAAGATGGTGAAATAGCTCTTAAGGCTCTTTACACCTCGTCCTTTGCATGTCTTTATCTCAATGGGTCCAGCATTTGCACTTAAGGTGCTGGTCTGCTGCATAAGCACCCTTGTGCTCGAAGCAAATAACGCATTTGTGAATGTACTTCTTAATCCTTGTTTTTATGTGGCGTATCCAGTATTCAGTGCGGATGTATGCTGTCATCTGTTGAGTACCCGTGAGTGCGTGAAAGGTTGGTTGATATGCGTCGCGAATAGCAAGATTTGTATAGTGGTGGTTGGGTTTTAATATTACAGGGTGTTGTTGGTTGTATGGAAGTCGTACACATTGAAGTCGTCCCCCTACGCGTATGATACCCTGGCCGTCCTTGAAGGCATTGAGTGACTTCAAATTTGTCAGTGTTGTGTCGTTGTCTTGTGATTAGATCCAATCGAATCGCCACCTGTGATGCTGCTTGCAATTCATCGGGTTCAAGTACTACAAGTTCGTGCTTTGCAATTATGCCCAAGTTTTGAGTACTTACACAAAACCGTGTAATTGTCATTGTTTGTGTCGTGGCCTAACACATGGCGTGCCGTGGCTCCCCGGGCCTCTTCTTGGTGTCCATCCTGGTTGGCTGTTCTGGTTCCTCGAATTGCCAATGACTCCTCAGGAACGCTGGACCTCTCCACCATATATCTTGGGTTCCTAAGGCTGAGGGAGTAACGCCATGTGATGCTATATCAGCTGGGTTGCACTCCGTTGGTACGTGTTTGCATTCGTCGCGGTTTGTAACACGCTAAAATTCCGAGACCCTATTGCTCACAAACGTGGTCCATTTCGTAGGATGTCCACGAATCCAGACTAGGGTGATGGCAGAATCCGACCATGCGTACACTTGGCATTGGATAGACCGAAGACCGCCTTACCTTGGCGTAGAAGTGTGGCTAGGATAACTGCTTCACATAGCTTCAGTCATGGAGGACTCACCGTGTCTAACGGAGCTACCTTGGTCTTTGAAAGAAGTAGATGCATGTGAGCTCTGTTGTCGTCATCCAATACCCATACATAGACTGCAGCTCCGAATGCTTTGATTGACGCATCACAGAAGCAATGCAGTTCTGTTGAACAGCAGTGGTTTCTAAATCTAATCCATCTGGGGATCCAGATTTTATGAATCAGTGGAAGTTCGGAATTGGATGCTCGCAATCCGTTCCTCGACGGCACAGTTGTTGCATAATTAACTTGGCTTTTATGATGCAAGAAAATATACAGCCAAGTGAATCGAAAAGCTTGGCTATCGCTGACAGAATAGTCCTTTTAGTTGCCTCCTCGACCTCTAATTGGAAACTCTGAAACGAAAATGAATCGGTATTGGGATATCACCTAACGCTTAACGTTTTTACATGATCTGCACAACATAGAGGCTGCTCAAAGTTTATCTCACTATCCTGAACAGGAATGCCGTTGAGCAATTCTTGGTCGTTCGAAGTCCATTTGCGGAGATTGAGTCCAGCAGTTGTAAGAAGAGTACCGTGTCGACCACCGACGAGTGCACATGTCATCCTGCACTCGTATTTCTCCAAAGAAAAAAAAAAAAAAACAACAACAACGCGCAGTGTTAAAAAAAAAACCCCAAACCATCGCGCGCGTATGCAAAAAAAAAACAAAACAATGTACAGGGCAATTAAAAAGAAACAAAAATTATCACACAGTGCGGGTATCCTACCTCTCCCGCTCCTGGTCGTAGTACTGTTGCTTGCACTCGGTCACTGCCATTACTGTATTTATCATACGGTACGGGCAGTGACTGAGTGAATGTAACAACTGATGAATGGCGGGTTGTGTGTGAAAATTTTGTTGGTGCACTGTTTCATATTGTTGTAAGGGCATAACACCTACAGCAATTTGATTCGGTAAACCATCGTCAGAATTTTCACTTCGCAGCCTTGCTTAGTATCGTCGGTGTTTGTGTTTACTGTGTTTGTTTGTCATTATGACTAGGGAATTCAGGGTGGACGTAGCCAATATACGCGTGCTAAAAAGTAATCACTTTTCTGCGTACGTCCACGCCTATAAGTACCGACCAGCTGTTTTGACACTTAGTGAAACACAGGTAGATCCCCGCCCACAACTCTCAGATCATTCCGATATGAAGCTACCTGGATACGAACTAGTGCCACTATTCTTTCCTCATCGCGGTCTCGCCATTTATGTGCGTAGTGATGTAGCTTACCAAATTCCACCAAAATGTAGTCCTTGTTCCAATCCGGAATTCAATTTCATGTGGTTAAAATTCCATATCCGTGAGCAAATTATCCACTACTGCTTTATTTACAGAAGCTCCAAACTGGACAGCAACTCGACCTTTCACGAGTTTGATGCGCTGTCTGACTCCATTCAAAGAATTGTATCCCTGTATCCTCATACTGAAATCGTCATTACGGGCGATTTCAATATACACAATTCTGGGTGGCTTCAACATTCTGGACAGACTACACCCATAGGACGGCAAATAGTTTAAAATAGTTTAACCCAGCTTGTAAATAAGCCCACACGAATACCAGACGTTGATAGTCATACCGCCAATACCCTGGACTTATTTTTAACTACTCACCCTGACAAGTACTGCGTTGATGTGCTCTCCCCTCTAGGCTCGTCGGACCATTGTGTCATATCAGCTAAATTCTCGTACACCCAACACACAGTTAGAGAAAAGAATCCTAAAAGAACCGTATGGCAATACGAGAAAGCCAATTGGAGCGGACTTAACAACTTCTTTAGGAATTTTAACTGTTCGTTATGTTTCCTCGATAACGACGTAGATGCCGCTGCTGACATGATCACAGAAACTATTCTCTTTGGAATGAGATGCTTTATCCCTTATCGGATTAAGAGTATCAACCAAAAAGAAAAGGCATGGTACGACTCGAGCTGTAAAGAGGCTGTCAGGGTTAGAGAATTATTTTTTCGTCCTACAAGATCAACCCGACAAAGGAAAACCGAAAAAAGTTTAAACGAGCCAGAAATGACTGCAACCTCTTTCTCAAGCGTGTGAAATTCCAATACGACCAAGAATTGAGGCAAACAATACTGCAATGTCCCAAAGACAGTAAAAATTGTTGGTAATTCGTCAAAAACATTAGAAATTCTGCCTCATCCTCTATCCCAACGATCATTTACAATGACATTCCAGCTGTCAGCTCTTCGGACAAGGCCAATCTGCTTGCTGCACAGTTGAGCGGCCAGACTCCCAGATTCTGTTTTGTCCCCGCCTACACTTGAGTGCGTCGAATCTACAATGGGACGCATCCACTTTCGCACTCGTGTAGTAGCATGAGTACTTAAAGATCTCAACATACATAAATCCGCTGGTCCAGATGGTACGAGGGGCGTTCAATATATTCTCGGTATCGATATGAAGGAAAATGCGAATTCAATTTAAATTGTTTTTATTTTTCAATATAATCTCCCCTAACATCAATGCATTTGTTATATCTTGAGATAAGCTTTTTTAAACCCTCAAAAAAATAAATTTCCTCTTTCTCTGCAAAATACCGACTTGAGTTCTTCATCATCCGAAAATCTTTTTCCACGAAGACATTTTTTCAAATCCGGAAACAGGAAATAATCACTAGGGGCAAGGTCTGGACTATAGGGTGGGTGTTGGATTTCTTCGAAACCACAATCTCGCGCAGCAGCCTTGGAAACTCGCTCCGTGTGAACAGGAGCGTTGTCATGAAGAAGCAACCGCTGCGAGTTTAAGCCGTCTTTTCTTTTTAATTTCCTCCCGCAAATTATGCAAAGTGGAAGCGTAGGATGTGGCGTTGATGGTTTCACCTTTTTTTTTGTACTCAATGAGCAAGATTCCCTTTGAGTCCCAAAAAACTGTGGCCATGAGCTTCCCGGCAGGCGGAGTGACTTTGAACTTCTTCGGGGGGTCTGTTCCTTTTTTATGTCACTGCGTGGACTCTTGTTTGCTTTCAGGGTCATAGTGGTAGACCCATGTTTCGTCCCCAGTAACAATTCGATCCATAACACCGTCCGCGTTCTCACTACACATCTCCAAAAGCTCTCTACAGCATGCGATTCTCACTTTTTTCTGAGGCGCTGTGAGCATTCGTGGCACCCACCTTGCACTGACCTTTGAAAGGTTAAGATGGTCATGAAGAATGGTGTGAATGGTACCAATTGAAAGTTTGGTGATGTCCGCCATCATTTTCACCTTTATTCGGGCATCCTCAAGAACAAGTTTTTCGACTTCTTTGATGGTTTCTCCCATACAAGCAGTAGCCGGGGCGCCGGAGCGGGGGTCGTCTTCAATGCTCTCTCTGCCTCTCTTGAACTCACTTGACCACTTTTGCACAGTTGATAATGAAGGTGCGGAACCCTGGTAAATAGCCACCATCTCTTCATGAATAGTTTTTTGACTTTTTCCTTGCTTAGTGAGAAATTTAATTACAGCGCGATGCTCAATTTTCACCATCATCGTCTCAGTTGCCATTATGATTCTGTTTAACTAGAGATAAAACGCGAATTAATAATCACATTTATATGAAATTTTACATGAATGCACTACTTGATAAATAAGTCAATTTATATATACAACCACAGCTTCACCCCGATACCGAGAATAGTTTGAACGCCCCTCGTATATCTCCTCTTCTTCTGAAGAGGTGTTCTTCCACGCTGGCACAACCACTGCGTAAGCTTTTTCATCAATCCTACTCTTTAGGACTCTTTCCTAGCAAATGGAGAACAGCATTTGTCCAGCTCGTCCCTAAAAAAGGCGAATCTTCTTCTCTCTCCTACTACAGACCCATTGCACTTACGTCCCTTCTCTCCAAGGTCATGGGAACGCTGATAAACCGTCAGCTCATGGAATATCTTGAAACACGAAAACTTCTCAGTGGAGGTAGCAACAGGTCCACTGGTGATTTGATGGCATGTCTCACCGAAAAGTGGAACCAAAGCGTACGTCAATCTGGCGAAAGCAAGATAGTTGCACTTGATATTTCTAAGGCATTTGACAGAGTTTTGCATCAGGCTCTTTTGTCGAAAATGCGAGCTTTTGGGATCGATGACTCTATTCTTCAATGGATTAGAAATTACATTTCGGAACGTTCAATTCAAGTTGCCTTGGACGGTTAGCTGGTCTGCGCCAGGGCTCCGTTCTGTCTCCGACACTCTTTTTAATTTTCATTAATGATCTCTTGTCTGCTGCTTCTAATCCAATATATTTCTTTCCATGCTGATAGCACTCTCTGCTTCTCATATTCGTTCCCGGACTCACGCCCCTGCTCTTCGGCTGTAGAACGGGAAGGGCAGCGCATGTTAAGCTCATTAAATTCCGATATTAACAGCATAGCCAATTGGGGAACTTTCAGCCGAGTGGAATTTAATGCTTCCAAAACCCAATGCTGTCTGCTGTCGTTAAAGCAAAATTTAAACACCCAGCCATTATCCATGAATGGCACTTGCATCGTCGAAACCGATAAACTTTCCATTTTCGGTATGAGTGTCAATAAAAACTTACGTTGGAATGATCACATATTCGGTGTCGCCAAAAATGCTGTGAAATGTCTAGGTTTCCTCAAGCGATGTAAGAAATATTTTAGCCCCTCTGATCTGGCCACAATATATAAGGCATTCATCCACCCAAAACTGGAGTACAATGCCCACATCTTGTCAGGTGCTCCTAAAACATCTCTGCACCTGCTAGATGGGATTCAAAACCGTGCGATAAAACTCATTGGTGATACTAATATCAGTCAATCAATTGACACCCTCGAACATCGACGTAATGCCTCCTGTCTCACCTTGTTTTATCGCTATTTCCACCACCAGTGCTCATTAAGCTGGTGGTGAACTGGCCAAATGGAACAGTAACCACCCTTCTTTCGCAGAGGAAGCTGAGAAGAAAGGGATCCAATTGACTGAATCCAGCCTAACAAGCGCCTTGAGGATAGCTTCGAATCCCACGTCCGATGAACTCAGTGCAAGGTACAAGCCTAATCAATGGGGTTGCTAAGCCCCATTATAATACAAGCAAAAATCATCCTGCAAAAACTATGGATAGAGAAATTGGACTGGGATACGACAATCCTACAAACCATCGACACCGAGTGGCATCAGTTTATGACAGACCTCTTATTAATCCAGAATATTGCTATTCCTCGTTATGTCTTATTGGAAGGAATAAAAAGCTATCAAATACATGCACTTGCAGACCCCTCTATAAAGGCATATACTTGCTCCATGTATCTAAGCATGATCGATGCTTCCAGAACAGTAGCAGTAATGCTTTTGGTCGCCAAATCCAGGGTAGCACATACACATATTAAAATTTAGTATTTAGTATAGTATTTTTTTTTTCTTTGACAAATGGTTAATCTGAGTAACCACGTTTTACGGAGGTACAGTTAGATATGAAAGACCAGAATTGTCTTCAATTTACACTAATATTTGTGCAAATGTACATATGTACAAAGATAAGCCGAATTTTTACAACTTGGTATGAAGGAAAAGCAAACGCTGATGAACAGAGGGACAAAATGTTTGTTTGGAAACAGGTCCACAAGTCGGGTATTCAAATGGTATTCATCCAGCTGATTCAACGATAGTCAATCTCAATCCGACTCTACCGAATTGCGCTTTGGGGATAACGTAAAGAGAGTCCCATCCAACCGTCACCTTGCACCATTTTTAGCCAGCGAATTAGACCTCCCCGCAAATGTAGTCGCACGCTATGCTCAGCAAAAGATGCTCCCCGCAGGCATGAAACCCAAAGGCATGGGATCGCTGAACCCATTCATAGACTGCGAAAGAATTCTTCGCGTACGCTGAAGGTTGAAGATGGCAAATATTTCCTATGATGAATAGCACCAGCTAATTTTGGAACCCAAACATCACTTCGCGATTTACATGAAAGGTCATACACGGAAGAACAGAACATGTGATAATACATATAAGATGGAAGTGTTGAGTGTTTAAAATTAAAGGAGCAGCAAAGAAACACATCAACAACTGCACCACATGTTTTAGGTTTCGCAGTCAGCCAGCACAACAGCTTATAGAGGAACTGCTTGCAGCCCCAGGTGGCTGTATTAAAACCTTTTTCCCACACAGGGGTTGATTACGCAAGACCTATAAATATAAGGACACGGAATCCGAATATCACGAGGGGTACATAGAAATTTTTTTATGTTTGGCCACCAAAGCCATTCACTTAGAAACGGTAAGTGACCTCACAACCCAAGCATTTTTGGCCGCTTTCAGAAGATTCGCAGCACTACATACTAGGAGTCTGCGGTGAAATTTATAGTAACTTCGGAAGTAACTTGGTGGGGGCCGATGCAGAACTTCGTGGGGACCGATGCAGAGCTTCGAGGCCTTATGAAAGGCGCGATTAATGATAGAAAGGAGATTGCGGATACAAAAGCTCCTGAAGAGACGAAGTGGAGATTCCCCCATTTTCGAGGATTGTGGGAAGCAGGGGTAAAGAGCGTAAGTACCACTTGAAAAGGATAGTCGGTAACGGTACACTCACACTTGAGAAGCTTCCAACGCTTTTGATGCAAATCGAAGCGTGTTTAATTTCGAGGTCTTTGTCCCCTTTAACAGAAAATCCAGATGATTCCGAGCCGCTAATTCCTACCCTTTTGATCAGAGCTATTCACCATGCCAGGATCAGACATATTCATCGACAAACAAGGACGCTACGACACAAGGACACATAGAAGGAAGGCCATTCAAAGGCAACTCCAAACAATCTGAAGCACTAGCAAGGGGAATACTTAGCGCTAGAGGCAACACCCGAAATGGTTGAAACAACATTTATAACGGAAAAGGTGAGCTTTCCCTGCCAAATAGAGTTTCGGACGTATACAAAAAATGCTTCCAGAAGCAGACACCCTAACACGCGTGGTCAAAATCCAACAAGGAATTTTCAAACGACAAATCACCAAACTTTGCCCGCTACCAACAAACGACAATTATTTCAAAGCCACAGAAATTCAATACATTCCAAAATAAAATCCAATTCGTATATACCTGTACACAATTAACAAAATAAAATACCAGCCGCCATAACTTACCCAATTGCTAATTCCAACAGCACAAATATAAAATAATACCAAAGACAAAATAGTAATCAATACAAAATAATACTCTATGGATGAAAATTTTCCATCAACACTTGTTTTTGTGTTGGAGAGAACTTAAAAGAAATACATGTAAAAACAATCTCTGTAAAATGTTCTTCTTGGAAATATTCACAACCGCTTTGTGTTGAACTCTTAAACGTTATAAAAATTCAGTTTTATTCGGCTGTCTGTTGATACTGTTTTTGTATATAGGTTTTTGTTGTACTTGTTGTATGTTGCTAAACAATATTTTCTTTTCTATGTTTTTTGACATACGAGTAATATAATAGATTTATTTGCTTCTGGTATAAGCACGTTACAATATTTTATTTATACATTAAATTATTTATAAAGAATCATAATTGTATTGTATCTCGAACACCACTGCCATCATCTAAAAAAAAATGTAAGCTCATTCAAATCAAAATGCTTATCACTCAGCACTGAATTTCAAAAAAATCCATTCGCGCAAACACCGAATAAACTTACCAAAACAAATCTTCCTTATTGTTAAATACAATAACTTGATATCCTTTCCCCTACTGTCGTCCAATTCGTACGTCCAAGGGGGGTCTCCCCTGATTACCTCAAATGGCCCGGCGTATTTGGGGGCAAACATTCCTGTAAAATACTTAGCAGCATCTGACAAGATGAAATTCCTTCTCAAGAAAAATTTTTTTGGAAATAACTGAGGGTCCTTTAGTTGTAGATTGTAGTGTTTTACAGACCTTTGTGCTGCTACGCGCATTCTATCCCTTAAATCTCCCACTACCTCGGCTAAAGCTTTCGACCATCCATAAACGACCTCAGGCAAAGCCGTCACCGATCCGATGGAAGTCCGATCCATCACCCTTAAGTGACATCCCTCTCCCGAATAATACAAAATAATGGGAAACTTTGAGCACTTCGTGCGTTGAGGTTCAACGGGTAGCAGTTCTTCCCTTTTGAGGTGATTATCGGATATGTAAGCACGAAGCTTTGTTTTGAGGGTTTGATTATAAAGCTCAGCTGGGTTGGCTTGAGGGTGGTAAAATCCTGTGAAATTGAGCGTGACTTTGTATGCATCAGCTAAATCCGCGTCTTCCTTGATTTTGAACTGCATCCCAATGTCGCACACAATCCATCGGGGTACTGTAAACACCAAAAATACCTGTTCTTTAAGAATATTTCGCACAGATCTTGCTGTGACTGTACTTAAAGGGTGAAATAAGGGGAATTTTGGAAAAAAGTCTACTACTGTCAAAATATAACAATAACCCTTAGCCCTTCGGAAGTGGTCCTATAAGGTCAATGCATAACATTTCCCAAGGTCTACTAACGCTGCATCGGGAAGCTATTAAGCCCGCCGGCTTCTGTCCGGGTCACCATCTGACAAACTTTACGCGACCGTATCGGGCTATGCTTGTCTTCAGCTTCGCCCAGTAATAGCTTTTAACCACCCTGTCTAGCGTTTTCTGTATACCACCGTGTCTAATCAATATGTCATCGTGGCATTTCTTGAGCACTTCTGCTATACTCTCCTTTGGAACCACTTGCTACAACTCTTTCCCCTCATTCTTCAACCTTGGGTACCTCAGTTATAAACGTTTAAATAGAATGCCTCCATCTACCCTCCAGTCATTATACTTTCCACCATCTCGCCGAACAACATCTAGCATCTAGCATGATGTGGCTACGGAGACAGATGGCAGCTCCTCGTTTACCCTCGACAACACGTCAGTGACAAAATGGTCCTTACCTTTCCGGTGTAAGATATTAAATTCATGCTGCCGTGTGGTGTCGTTGATGGCAGAAGTGGCAATACTTACTACTGGAACAGTCACGGCTAAAGTGGCTATAGGCGAGACAGTCTTCGCACACTCGAGTTTGGCGAACCACCTGATACCTATGCGTCAAGTCCATACCTACAAATGAAGTCATTTTCTCAACGAGTGTTGCCTTTGATGACACAGCCTGTACTGAAAATGTTTCGCCTGTGTTTTTGCGTGAAACACCTTGGGTGTGATCTCCGACTTTGAGCATGGCTTTGCGTTGGACCGAAACGTTCCTTGCTGCCCGATAGCCTCCAGGGTACGGAATCGCGATTCCAGGAACTCTATAAATCGGCACATGGTTGGTAGCTCCTTGGTCTTGCCAAGCTTTTCCTCCCACAGCTGTTGGGTGATACTGGGTAGTTTATGAAAGATTATATATGTCAAGATTGTATCCCAATGTTTCACCGGCGGTTCTAAATTGTTGAGCGCATGAATGCATTCTTATAATACATCTAATATGGATTTAAGCCCCTCCACAAACTCTTTAGCCAACGGCTGTTAATTAAAAATGTCTTAAGCTGAGCGCACTAAAACCCGCTTATGATCGAATCTCGCCTTCAATAGTTCGCAGGCCTTGTGATAATTTGCTGCATCTAAAGCCAAATGTTGAAGGAGTCTTGCCGCCTCGCCGGTGAGACTCGACTTCAAATAATGCAGTTTTTCAATTCCGCCAAGTGATTCGTTAATGTGAATCAAGGAGACAAAGATGTTGTGAATTGACCGCCATTTTGTATAAGAGCCAACAAATTCTGGGAAATGGATTTTTGGAAGAGGTTTGAGGTTGAACGAATTTCGCATTGAATTCCTCGATATTTATTTGGTCTGAAACAGATTGCTTACTTCAACTTATTCCAGCCTGACGAACATTTTTCCAAAAAGTGGAACTTGAATCACCTGGATTAAATTGGTTTTTAAAGACAGAATATTTGTTTCTCCTTATAAGATTAGTGACTGCATTGCGGACAACCTTGAATTCATTATTAATAACAGAACATTTATATCTTCGCCATCTCGAATATAAATCATCACGCGCCTTAATGTGGTTTCTTACTTCTTGTGGTATCCATGGACAATTATTTTTCTTAATTTTTTTATGTTTTACTTTCACATGATTGTTAAAAAGGTAATAGGTATTATTATTGACGTATTCAATCTGTTTATTAACATCACATGTTGAGTAAATAGGTGACCAGTCAACGCTTCGACTGTCAGTGAACAGATCCACTAAATTTATTCCCGAATAATCGTACTAGATTGCAAATGTATCCACTGTATTGGTAAAAAGCGCGTTAAGTGCCACGAAAATTAAGTAGTGATGTTAGAAAGGAGGTGCCAGAAGTTGGTCATAATGCATAAACAAGTTGGTGCTAGAAACTAGAATAACATCTAACAAGGTGGGTGAACAATTTGGCTTATAATATGTGGGCTGCTTGGTGTTAATTAGTTAACTTAGGCCAAAAGAATCCACCATTTCGATAAAATATTTGTTTTTATTATCTAATAAATTAAGATCTCCGGAAATCAGAATATCTGTGTACAAGGGAACTAACTCTTCTAGAAGATTTCTTACTAAAGTAGAATGCGCTACATCAGGTGCTATATAAATGCAACCAACTAAAAATTTACCACATTCACTCACTATTTCAATAAATATATATTCTATTGATTCGTTGAATGACGACTTTTTTATGACATTAAAATTAAACGAGTTTCTAATAAAAATAGCTGTCCCTCCTGCCAGTTTATTACATCTATCTGCGCGATCGTTCACATCTCCGGCTTTAACCAAGTCTCAGATATGAATATGATATCGACTTTGCTACTATCAAAAAGTATACGCAAGTCGTCTATTTTATTTTCTAAGCTTTGGGCATTTAGGTGACAGACATTAATACCTTTCATTTGTTAGCATTAATATATCAACCAGGATATTGCATTCGACCGCCCTCAATGTTAGAGCCAGCGAGGACACTTAGCAACAACGACAAAACCAACACCAACGCTTTCGGAAAGAAGATATAGATTTAAGTTTTAAGAATAATATATATAATATAATAAGAAGGAAGAAAGAATGAAGAAAGAGATTTAAAATTATAAAGAAAATGTAAGAGAAAGAAGGAATAAATAAGAGATAGAAAAACATTACATAATTTTTTAGATGTTTGGACACGGGATTTCATCGCCATTCATTTTGTCTGCTGCTTGACATCTCAGAGTAATCGCATTCAAAGTTTCCGCTTCGTCTATGATGATATTGAGATCAGCTTTTTATTTCAGAAAAAAATTCTGCAATTTATCTTGACTTGAAAACTAGGCGTTACCTACCCATATTCCCCTTATAGGTTTCATGAAATGAACATTTTTAAAAAAAAATGTATTGGATTTACATTGCGGAGTAATAAACTTATTTTACGGGAAAAACATCCCAAAGCATCTGTTAACTATTGTACAATAGTTAATTTTATATTGCTGTTGTAAAAGAATACCTCATTTTTGAGTTGTATATCAGAGATTAAACAAGTTGGGCCGTATCTTGAAAATTACTGACTTGAGATAAAATGGCCTGACTGTTTTTTCTTTGTAAATATTGGGTACACCTTTTAAAATGCATTAATAAGATGTTTTTCCGAAAAAAATTATAACAAAGTCAAAATTTTAAGTTTTAAAAAGAAGAAAAAAGATTACTTTTGATCTTCAATAACTTTTGACACATTAATTTTAAGGCACCGTTTACCTTAAAACAATTAAAGTATAACTTCACAGGCCATCGCGGAGAGCAGACGTGTTTCGACATTTGTTTTGAGTGCAAACATATGTTATAATGGGTCATCTGATGATGCTGAACAACCGTACGTCGCCGATGGAGGTGAAGGCCATTGTTAAGAAACACATTGGGTGTAACGAACACCTTATCCAGCAACATAAACAAACAACAGTCAGCATAGCTGTGGACAACGATCGCTACCTTTGCTGACTCAATTTAGAATCATGCATGTTCGGTTATTATTTTATTGTTTAAGTAGATTAGTTTAGGTAAGCATTTATTTGTAATTAATTATAAGTATAAAAGAGGCATTCGGCCCAACAATAAATAACATTCTTTCATTGATTGATCAAACGGAAGCTTGATTTTATCACATCAATTCAACTAGTGAACATGTTCAAGTGCTTGACTCACTATTCATCAAGGATAACATGTTTACGAAAAGTAACCTCCTTGACCGCCAGAATGCGCTGCTACTGCAAAAAAGGTTATGGTGCCTTGAAGTCCGTTCATATTTAGGCAGACATGCCAAATTTCAGTGCGATACTGTCTTTAGTTTTGTTTTGACAGCTGATTATTGTTGACGTGTTTGGCATCATGTTGGGTATGGGCAAAAACGATTTTCGTTCTCTCATAAAACATTATTTTTTGAGAGGCAAAACGGCGAAAGAAACAAAAGTAAAGTTGGATAAATATTATGGGGCTAATGCTCCGTCAAATTACACCATCAAATATTGGTTTCGAGAGTTTCGTGGTGGCAGCAACTCCACTACCGATCAAGTCCCCAACGGCAGGCCCACCGATGCGGTTACAGAGGGTAATGTCAAAAAATACATGAAATGGCGTTGGCTGACCGGAAAGTGAAGGTGTGCGACTTAGCAGACACCACAAAGATTAGTACTGAGCGCACACGCCATATTTTGGGCAACATTCTGCATATGAGAAAGTTATCCTGCCGCTGGGTGCCGCGCATGCTCACACCTGACCAAAAACAAGAGCATCGCAACCACGGCTAAAATCAATGACTCACGGCTCTAATTGCTGTCGCATCCACCTTATTCGCCCGATTTGGCTCCCTCGGACTATTATCTCTTCCCAAACCTCAAAAAATGGCTCATCAATAAAAAATTCAGCTCACGCGAAGAAATCATCGGCGCCACGGAGGAGTATTTTGCAGACCTTCCGGAAAATTACTTTTCGGGCGGGATCAAGAAGTTGGAAAATCGCTGGAATAAGTGTATCAAACTAAAAGGGGACTATATTGAATAAAATAAAAAAAACATTTAAAAAAAAAGATTTTTTCATTCCCAAGGAGGTTTCTTTTCACCCCATCTAGTATGTGCTTGGTATCCAATATCACTCAATAGCCATTATATGGAAGTTTGTGGAAAATGATTACGTCTCCCTCGTCACAACAATTTTTAAAGTGCTTTGATGCAAATAAAAATGATCATTTGGCTTTGACTCATTTAGTTGAAAGAAGGAGTTATTTAAACTCACGGTAATTTCAAGCGAAGTGTTCACTCAGGCCAAATGAAATTCGTAGAAAATTTCCCAGAGAATCTAGGTAAAGAAAGTAGCACACTTGACTTTGAGCCCACTTGAACCTATTGGCTGGCGTGAGTTAATGTGTGCTGCTGGCCAAAGACATGGTTTTTTTTTGTAGGCGAAAAAAAAAATAAATAGAACATAAAGATAAAAGTGGTCAAACTGACGAAGTAAAACAAACTAAAAAAAAGAAGGAGAAAATAGAGATACAGAAAAAGTGCAAAAAAGAAAGAAAAAATTTATCGAGGATTGCTATGAGAAAGAGAAGTAAAGCAGGAGTAAGAAGAAGAGTGAAAAGAGCCAAGTAGGCGAGGGAATGCTGCCTTAATAACAAATAAAGTTTTTTTTTATCCCATCTGCTTGCTATCCGACATTATCGATCTGCGTCTCCACGAATCCGAAAAATATCAGTCTTTTCAGTTAGACCATACTTTTATTTCTTTGGCTGTGCAAATTCTTTCATTCATTCCTCATCATGTCGTTAACGAAGAAACAGGTGAAAGAAATTCTTGCTTTACTGCAAGGTGTTTTATGGGATAATGCATTGGACTACAAAAATTGTTGCGGAATGGCAATAAATAAATTCGAATCTGTTCTTGCACTGCTATGATTACAGTGACCATCCGTCTTCTTTTTTAGAGGACAATCCTCTTTTTCGGTATCATGTAATTTTTTCTTGAAGAGGACAGTAATTTCTCCTCTTTTTACTAAATTGTACTTTTTCCTGTTTTTTCTTTGAAACCTTTTTTCTAGTACTCTCTAGTACTTTTTTCAGTACTAAATTACTTAAACACAATATGTAGACAGCACTAGTTTGAATAATTCAGTTCTGTCATCTGGTTTTTGCTATTGTGAATGAATCGCAAACTGTCATCCAAGTCCATTTGATACATTTTTATGACATTCTTTTCGCCTTTTGTTTGTTTCTTGAAAATGATAATTGGTGTGAAATTAATTTAAAACTGTGGGTATTAATTTGGAATCATTAATCTAAATGAAAGATTAAATTATTGTTTTTTATACTTTCAGATGGCTCCTAAAAGAAAATTCGATTTCAATAACGAATTATGATGTGAGGTACACCATGTTTGCATGTTTTGCAATACCTGGAAAGTAATAAACATAAGAAGGCTGTTCTCAATATTTGTGCCAACAAGCAGATAACTACTTTTGTTCGCAATAAACAATTTGACAATAAGGAAAAAGAGCTAGCCGTTATGAGTTTATCATTCCGTTCAATGCAGCTTCTCATTCAAATCGAACGACTGCATTTCAAAGTTAATTAAATCTGGCTTCAATGACAAGTATCCGTGTGCCAGAACGAAGTGTGAGGCGATTGTAAAACATATTTTCGCACCTCTTTCCTTGGATTTGATAAAAGCCGACTTACCTCAGGCCACTTGCGCTACTATGTTCTTAGACTGTTCAAATCATGGATCTCTGAAGCTCTGTCCGATATAAGGAGTTCAGGTGAAAATATTAAGTTTTAAGGAACTTCCAGATGAAAACTCCGAAATATTTTCTAAAAGTCTTCAAGATATTTTAAATCTATATGAAATCACTAGAAAAATGGTGTGCAGACAACACGAACTGCAATATCGGAGGTGCAGCTAGAAGAGGAAGAAACAAAATTTTTCACAAAATTTAAGGTTTTCTTGACAAAAAGTTAATTGGTTTAACTGTGTCACCCATATTTTAAACAACTGCGTCCAAACTGCCTCCGACGTGCTTTCCGTTGACGTTGAAGTTCTAATAATCAAAATTTATTCTTTTTTCTATATTAACACGGTTAGGATCGAAACGTTGAAGTAAATATGTGAAAACGAAGATGTTGAGTACAAAAAATGATTGGGCACAATAAAACTCGCTTGTTGACATTGTTTCTTGCATTGGAGCGAATATTGAAATTATTTAAACCTCTTAAAGAATACTTTCTTTTGCAAGAAAAGTGTCTTCAAGTAATCCCAAAATTCTTTAATGACCCTTGTGCTGAACCATGGTTCCTTTTTATTCAAATCCAAGCATTCTTTTTTCACAAATGCATTCTTCATGTAGAGTCACTAAACATGTCAATGACTGAAGCGTCTCTTGTTTTGAAAGACTTTAAATTAAAATTAAAAGAAAAGCGATCAGAAAATTTGTTACTATTCACGGTAAAAAATGCTCTTTCAAAGCTCGAGGTAGAAGGAAATATTGATGCAATGAATTTTAAAGCCCCAGTTGATTCCTTTTATTAAGCCTGTACTGATTATTTAAGTCTGTGAGATGCAGCGTTTAAGGATATGGAACATTTTGAATGTAAACTTTTGAATAGAGCTCCATCTTGGAATTAGGATTCACACCAGAAGGGCTAACAGCAATCTAGCAAACTACAACACACTTCAAAGTGAACATATGATAGTAAGTTCAGAAATTAATATATGAAAATATGATTCCTACTTTTTAATTTTTAGGAGCCATTCACAGAAAACGATTGGTCAAAAATTACCAATGACTTCAGCAAATATTGGAACTTTCCTCACACATTAGGAGCAATAGACGGAAAACATATACGAATAAAACCTCTCCACATTCTGGTTAGCATTTTTATAATTATAAGGTATTTTTTAGAATCGTTCTATTAGCTGTTGTGGACGCACACATCAAATTTATGTATATAGACGTTGAAAGTAATGGCAGGGCTTTAGCCGTGGCCAAAAGTTTTTTTTTTCAGGCAACTAAAATCTCGTCAGATGAATGTTTGCCTACATACATCAAGTCAATATTCTCTAAAAATTTAGTCTCCCCATTAAATGTTGGATGCCACCCATGAAGCGAAATTACCACTGAGCCCAAACATCTTTCTTTCTCTTTCTGTCCCATTTTCCGAAAAACTTAACACATGTTTTGGCATCATAAGTATAGTCATACCCACTTGAGTGTTAAGTTCTTTAAAAAAAAAAGAAACAACTTCGTCGTTCATCGTTCCGTTGAAATGACACATTCTGTCCAAATGGACCACCTTCAATTTTCCTCGATCCCCACGCTGGATCCGGTGGGCAACGCCATTAATGCAGGTTGTCACCTTGTATGGACCTTCCCAATCCTATTGCAATTTTGGTGATTTGCATTTCTTACGCTAAGGATTATAAAGCCACACCAGATCTCCTTCGTTGAAGCCGGAAGTTTTCGCCTTTATATCGTACCTAGTATTCATGCGGTCACATACTAGCCTCATCTTTTCTAGGGTGTTTTCATGCAATTTACGAATCCTACTGCGCAAGTTATCCACGTAGTCGTTCACCTCCTTGGGCTCCGCAGGTGGGGATCCGAATTTTGTTTCACTTGGCAACCGAACTGTTAGACCAAATAAGATCTCGGATAGTGTGTGTCCTGTTGAACTATGGGCAGCGTTTCGTTGGGCCACTACTTTTGAGCCCTTGGTAGCCGCACACCTTGTGCACTTTTTGAACCAATTCACGACATCTTGTTTAGCACTTAGCCAATGGAAACGCTGCCTTACCTCTCCAACGTTTTGCTTATTCCCAAATGGCCTACTGAGATTCCGTCATGTATTTCATGGAGTAATTGGTTGACTCTAGACCGTGGTATGATTAGCTGCATACGAGATGTTTTTCCATCTGCACTTTCCCATTTTCTCTGCAGCAAACCATCTTGCACACAGAACGATTCCCACTGTGCCAAGTATGCCTTCAGAGTTTGGCTCCGGTCCGTTATCTCTTGCCAGCTTGGTCTTTCCTCGAGTTCGTTCTAGGTTAATATTATTTCGATGTCATTATCTGCCTGCTGGGAATTTCAACATCGGATCGGTCCTAATCATTTGGATAATGGCCTGTTCTTTCGCTACTTTACGGTTGCCGTGTTCACATTTTATTCCACACGGTCGAAGTGACAGAGCATCAGCGTTTGAGTGGAGTTTTCCTTGCGGTGTTGCACTTCAAAGTCGTAGCCCTGCAACTGTTCGATCCATCTCGTAACATGGCATTCAGGGTTCTTAAATTGTAGTAGCTATTTAAGGGCTGCGTGGTCTGTCCGAAGAATAGACTTTTGTCCATAGAGGTACCTATGGAAATGCTTCGTAGCCAGAATTAAACCCAGAAGCTTGCACCGAGTTACGCAGTAATTCCGTTCAGGAAAAGTACCCTGCTGTAATACGCAACCGCTTTCTCTTGAGCATCATAAACTTGGGAGATCATAGCTCCGACCCCAACATTTCTAGCGTCTGCGTCCACGATGAACATTTTTCCGCGTGTGGGTTAACCCAAGAGGGGGGCATTGCACAGCTGTCGCTTCAGGAGGTGATAAATATCACCCTTGCTACAAATACAGAAGGGTTAGAAATAGGAGACATGAGAGTAGTCGACGAAGCGTCAATGTTGGATCACCGATGGACACACTTCAAGGCGAACTTTTAGAACAGGGTATGTAGTTGTCAAAGAATTCCTAGGAGGACTGATTGGGTCAAGTATACAGAAGTGGTAAATATATACCTGGATATCTAATCAATCACCTGCGATAATATTGTTAACTTAGATAGGGCGGTAGAAAATATTAATAAGGCATTAACGATGGCGATCGAGATGCCCGGCTACCAGAACACCTAAAAGGGCGCAACCAAAATGGTGGAATAGGGAGATATGTTTAAAAAGAAAAGAGGTCAGGAAACTCTGTAATAGGGCGAAGCTTTTCGGAAGGGACAGTACATGGAGTGAGTACTACGAATGTAAGAAACAATTCAAGAAAGTTAAAAAGGGCTTCATGGCAGAAGTACTGCGAATCTATCGCGCTAACAGAGTGACGGAACCTGGGCTGAAAGTAGTCAAGAGGTTCTGGCGACACTGATGGAAACCCACTTTCCACAGTATCGGGTGACCCTGACATGCTATAGCACATTGATCTCTCTCTCTCTCCGAGGAGCGAATAGGTGTTCTTATTAACATCGCGGTCCGGATGGTATTCTACCGATGTTACAGAAAGCACCGGAGGTAGCAATCGAAAAAATTATCGAAATTCTGTTTATACCTAAAGCTGGTAAACAGGGGCATATAACAGCAAAAGATTTTAGACCAATAAGTCTGCCAACATTTATGCTTAAAACCCTGGAGCAACTATTGGAGATCCACATTAGGAATAGATAGAGTCAGAGCATGCCTACATGGAAGGAAAATCTGTAGAAACCGGCCTGCACGAGGTGGTGGGGAAAATAGAGAAGAGTCTACACTTCGGAGAGTTTGCGACGGCGGCCTTCCTCGATATTGAAGGAGCCTTCAAGTACGTGGAGTGCACCGTCATTAAAAATACTTTAGTAGATGCCAACATTAAACATGCAGCATGCTTGCAAGCAGAAAAATAAGCTGTTCCATTGGGCAAAGCTCGGTCAGAATGTATGTAACCAGGGGAACCCCTCAGGGTGGAGTCATATCCCCACTCCTGTGGGTGCTGGTTATCAATGACATCCTCAAAAGGCTAGTACAATGGGTATAAGTACCATGGCATACGCAGATGACGTGGTCATAATAGTGCAGGGAAAATACTCAAATATTTTAAGCGAAATTATGGAGGTGTCTCTGAAGACTATCAGCACTTGGGCAAAAAGCTGAGTCTAATGCCAACCCTTCCAAAATGGAACTGATTCTTTTCCCCAGAAAGTACGAGATACATCAATTCAAACTCCCAAAACTCAACGGAGTGGAACCGTCCCTTTCGGACAGCGCGAAGTATCTGGGTATGATTCTGGACAAAAAACTTAACTGGAATCTTAAAGTAGCGGAAAGAATCTAAAAGGCATATAATGCTTTTTTATCTGCAAAAGAACAGTAGGGAAAATTTGGTGCTTAAAACCTGTATACGATTGTGGTAAGACGCATACTTACATAGTACACTAGTATGGAAAACGATTTACGGAAAATTAGCGGTGGTTCAAAGAACGGCATCCATGCCCATTACAGGTGCGCTCCGTGCCGCCCCTACGGCAGCGTTGGACACCTTTTTGCACCTAACACCGCTTGATTTACAGATAAAGAAGTTTGGTGGCAACAGTGTGATACGACTCACTAATCTGGGTTATTTCCATAGCAGAAGTTTCGGATATGGCACGGCCCTAACAGAGCTACTGCCAGGCAATCTAATTCTAACGGATGATATTCCTACCTTGGTCGACTTCGACATCTCGTATGATATAATATATCCGGAGAGGGAGGACTGGCAAAAAAATGCAATAACCAGGTCAAATAAAATTGCAATTTTCACAGATGGCTCAAAAACAGAGGAAGGAACAGGCTCTGGTATTTTCTCAGAAAACCGAGAGCTAAGAGTGTCTTTAAGACTACCGGGCGCAAGCAGTGTCTTCCAATCAGAGGTTCTGGCTATCCTCAGGGCGGCTGAGGTAATGCAGATGGGACCAGTATCCGAAAGAGATATCGCTGTCTACATCGATAGCCAGGCCGCACTCAAGGCAATGAAATCAACCAACGTCAACTCTGATACAGTTAGTGGCTGTCGCACAGTTTTCAAGGCATTATGCAGTCAGAACTGAGTAAGACTGTGGTGTGTACCAGGACATTGCGGTATTAAAGGAAATGAACAAGCGGACGAGCTTGCAAGAAAAGGAGGGCCCTTTGCATAGTAAAGGGCACTATTGAGAAAAAATCACAAAGACTGCCAACCTAACGTGGTCAAGTCTTGAAGGACATAGGGTATCCAAGGCTCTGTAGCTGCTTTTTGACGGCAAAAGATCTAGGAAGTTAGTAAAATTAAACAGGGATAAGCTTAGAACAGTAATAGGAATCCTGAGAGGACACTGTTTTCTGCGACGTCACACAACGAGACTAAAATTGTCAGATACGGATATTTGCAGATTCCGCGGTGATCTACAAATTCTTGATGAGATAACACACATACTGTGTGAATGAGAGGCAATATCGCGTAGTCGAAGAAAATTTTTAGGGATATACTTTTTCGAAAACCGAGAGGAAAAGACGCCACGAACTTTAAAGGCCTTCTTGGCTTTTGTAAGAAAATTGGGTGTTTCACCAGGGCGATTGTTTAGGTTTTTGTCATTTGAAGACAAATTCAATTGATTCCACAGGGATCGCGATGGGCCCGTTTTGGTGCTTACTGTCTGTGTGTTAGCTTATCCATCATGCCCCTGTTTAACCTAATGTAACCTGGTTCCACTTTTCGGTGAGACATGCCATCAAATCACCAGTGGACCTGTTGCTATGAAAGCCGTACTGTCGGTCATTGAAAAGTTTTCATGAACTAACGGCTTATCAGCGTTTCCATAACCTTGGAAAGAAGGGACATAAGTGCAATGGATCTATTGGAGGAGAGAGAAGAAGATTTGCCTTTTTTAGGGACGGGCTGGGCAAATGCTGTTTTCCATCTGTTCGGAATGGGTCCTAAAGAGTAGGATTGATGAAAAAGCTTACGCAGTAGTTTTGGCAGTGAGGAAGAACACCCCTTCCGAAGGAGTGTAGATATACCATCTGGACCAGCGGACTTGTAAATGTTAACATCTTTAGGAACCCTTGCTACTACATGAGTGCGGAAGTGGATTTGTCCCATTGAAGATTTTGCGCGTTCAAGTGTAGGCGGGAGACAAAGTACAATCTGGGAGTGTTGAGCTGGCTGCAAAGTGTTCAGCAAGCAGATTGGCCTTGTCCAAAGAGCTGACAGTTAGAATGTCATTGTAAATGAGCGTTGGGATGGAGGATGAGGCAGTATTTCTAATATTTTAGACGAACGACCAACAATCCCTGTTACCTTTTACACATTGTAGTATTTTGTGCCTTAGTTTTTTTCGTATTGGAATTGTAAACGCTTAAGAAAGACGTTGTAGTCATTCCTGCCTCGTTTGAACTTTTTTCAGGTTTTCTCTGTCGGGTTGGTCTTATAGGACAGAAAAAACATTTCTATAACCCTGACAGTCTCTTTACAGCTCGAGTCGTACCATGCCTTTTCTTTTGGATTGATACTCTTCATCCGATGAGGGATAAAGGATCTCATTCCAAAGTGTCTGTGATCATATCAGCAGCGGCATCCACGCCGTTATCGCGGTATAACTATCAACGTCTGTTATTGGTGTGAGCTTATTTATAAAATGGTTAAGTTATTTTCCACAGCGAAGTTCCCAACACACCGTCCTTCGAATGTTGTCTGTCCAGAATGTCGAATTTTGGTTCTTTACACTGCCTCTGAAGATGCCCTATTTTATTGCAGTTCAAGCACAAAGTCTTGCGCATGAGCATTCAACAGGTGCCACTTGCCTGACCAAATGTGTTCGTTTGGAAGCCTGATTGGCTGCTTCCATCGTCAGAGCGAAGGCAAGTGCTCCAACAAGGGTTCTTTTCCCGGGCATCCTTACTGCTGACTGTGCGATGGGGTATGACAAATGTGCCACAATACTCACGTCTGCTTGGAACTGCTGTAGTGTTTCTCCGCGTTGCTGCATTCGGCTTTGCAATTTTAAATTGTAGACCTCTTGCATGTGGCTATCTCCAATCCATTTCTCGATTTAGCTGTACTGGATAGCCTGTGCTAAAGTCACATAATCTGTATGCTTTTCGATGTCTACTGCTTGCAACAATTCTGCTGCAGGACCGTGCAAGGCCATTGTCAGAGTCACGCACTTCTCCTTATTGTCCCAGTCGTTCGCACAGGCAGTCATTTCAAACTGCTTGTTACCCCATGAGGTCTGGCCATCGAATGAGGGAGGCTTCAACTCTTTTCTCAGTGGACCGCTTAAAGAACATTCTCGGAGTTTCTGTTTTCGCACTGTGCCGACCTCTTTTGCCAGTTTCTCGACTTTGCTGTCCATTTATTCGAGTTTTTCGTCAACATTCTTCTCTATTCTTTCAAATTTGTCATCATTTTCTTCGAACTTTTGCTGTAGAACATTATTTTGTTCTTCCAGTTTTTGTTCTAGACTAATCTTTTGTTCTTAGAAATCTTGTTCAATGCTGTTCTTCTGTTCGTCTAGATTCTTCTTTTGTTCGTCCAACTTTTGTTCGAAGCTATTCTTTTGTTAATCGAATTTCTGTTCAAGGCTGTTCTTTTGATCTTCCAGATTTTTGTTTTGTTCGTCGAGACTGTGTTCTTCAGTTCGTAAATTTTTTGTTCGAGGTTTTTCTTCTGTTCTTCCATTTTTAACAAGAGGAGTTGCATCATCGCAGCCATGTCATTGCCTGTACTTATCTGTTCATCCTCGCCAACTTCAAAGGAGTATGTATCTGGATCATATCCCCCCGTTGTTCAAACTGCCTTGAAGTCAAAGCACCGAGTCACTTTTTCCCCCACTGGTGTTGAGGTTTCTCTTGTTCATCTCGGATTTGAGTTGCACGAGGGTCAACTGCAATAGTTTTCAATCCATTATAGCTTTTCCACACAACCAACGCAGTAAGTCCTATCCATCTTCAGCCATCAATGTAAAGTTTTTGTGTGGGTAAAAATTATAGAACTTATATCTTTCAATTCAACTGCTTTATTCAATCGAAATACAATTCACAATGCGATCGGTTATCTCAACCACTTTCACTTTTCTTTATCCTTTACTTAAACCACTCTCTTAATTCACACTTCAAATTCAACCGATGAACTGACTTGCATACTTTAGGATGCTGATATTAATACTCCAATGACATATTAAATTTCGCCAACAATCAGTGCCACCCAGTGTTCCATACAACTTTCCATTTTGAAAAATTCGATTCCATTCTCCATTCAACAATGGTTGAAATCCTCTGCTATTGAAATGTAGATGGCGCTGTTTACATTTATTATATTTTTTATTAAAAATATCTAGCTTCAAGCCTTAAATTCAATACCGTCCATATAGGTCTGGTGTAACTTAGAGAATAAAGTTGGATAAACAGTTTCACGTAAGTCAAAACAAAAGGAAACGGTACTTTTTACAGACGAAACGAAACTTGCAAAATTTTACTCAAACACGCTTTATTCTTAAATATTTTTAGTACTTCTCAACAGTGGCGTATATTTATATCTTTTGTTTATTTCTAAAGATATAATAAGGAATAAGAGGCATTGATTAATATTTCTGAAACATGTATTCATTTTTGCTCGCCACTGTATTCTCGATATACAATACAATAATTCATTAGCACGAAAGTGTATCGGTTGCCATTATGTTTCGGGAAACGGGCCAGCGATGATCGACATCTATTCGTTCGAATGGTGCTCTGACATTGAATTGGTGCATTCATCCCTGTGGCTTTACTTTTAGGTCCTTAGTGGCCGCACAACTTATGCACTTCTTGCAGCAATTCTCGACATCTCGGCCAATAGAAACGATCCCTTAGCTTCTTCAACATCTTGTTTATTCCCAAATGGCCTACTGAGTTCCATCACGTATTTCATGGAGCACTTGGCTAATGTTGGAGCGTGGCACAATTAGCTGCAAACGAAATGTTGTTCCATCTGCAATTTCCCGCACCTGCTCCGCGTTACTCCGTAGTTGGGGTAACCCAAGATGGGGGCATTGCATATTTGCCGCTTGAGTTCTTGGAATGCTTTTTCACGCTCTCCAAACCACTTGAACTCTCGGCTTTTTTCGGTAAGTTAATGGAGGCTATTTGCCATACCAGCAAAATCCTTTACGAATCTTCTGTAATATATTACATGTTTGTCTTTGGAGGCAGGCCAACTTTTCATCGGTTCGATTTTGTCAGGATCCATCCTTTCTCCTTCCGCGGATATAAAGTGACCCAGATATTTTACTTCCGGAAAGAACCTCGAACGCCCTGCCAATGACTGTAACATCGTTCATATACAATGTTCTTTCCATTAATTGCCCGAAGGTAGCCGCAGAGTTGCACCGTCCAAACGGCATCACCGTAAACGGCTAAAGACCGCTTCCTGTGGTTCAGCCATTTTCTCACGATCTTTTCGATCAATCTCCACCTGCCCTACGCTGCTCCAGAGATAACAGAGGCTGAGAATTTTGTTCTTGGTTTTCATACTCTGGACTCTTAGGACCGATGTTGAACGACTCGTTTCCACTGTGGTCGATATAGCCTCAACTGGTGCACATTCGCTGGCAAAACCATTGCGTAAACTTTTTCACCATTCCCACTCATTAGGACTCTCCGGGCAAATGGAAAACAGCATTTGCCCAGCCCGTCCCTAAAAAGGATCCGAAGTCATGGATACGCTGATAAACCGTCAGCTCATGAAATATCTCGAAACACGAAAACCGACAGTACGGTTTATGAGCAACCTCAGGCGGTTTATGGTCCGGCGGAATCATTGGCCCGTATTTTTTCAAAGATGACCGTTAGAACAACGTTAGCATCAATGGTGCCCGCGACCGTTCAATGATTTTGAGCTTTTTTCCCCCCAAAATGTGCGATTTGACGCCTTTCGACTATTTTTTATGGCGTTATGTCAAATCACTTGTCTATGCCGATAAACCAGCGCCAATTGTAGTCTTGGAAGACAACATTACACGTGTTATTAACGAGATACCAGACAATGTGCCCGAAAAAGTGATTTAAAATTGGACTCCCCGTATGTACCATTTAAAATGTAATCGTGGTCAAGATTTACATGAAATAATTTTTAAAAAGTAAATGGCAAGCATTGATTTATCAACTCAAGCAATTAAAATAGCTTGAATAATAATAAGTAAAAAAAATCAAAATCAAGTTACAATAGATGAAAGACTTAAGGCTGCCAGCAAAAATTACGATGCGCAAAAAAATATTGTTTAAATCAGAAGCAGAATTCTAGAGTTAAACTACATACATATATATATGAAACCTTGATAACTTATGTATATAAGAATAAAAAGAATTACAATTCCTGTACATGCAACGGGTCAGTAAATTAAATACAAATTGTATCTATGTACATTAAAATGTCGTTCAAAAGAAATGTTATTGTGAGTTAGTTAACTTTCTAACTTTCTATGTTCATATGACTTTTGTGTAAACGAAATTTCCCCTGCTGTGAATAAAAAGAAAACGTTGTAACTCAAACTAAGAAATTGGGTTTTCGCTCTCTTTTTACTTTCGCTCACAGCCGAATAAAGAAGTCAAATTGATTTGTTGCAGTTTAATTACATTTAGTTGAAGTCCTAAAGCTCGGCGAATTACGAATAAGCTAATTGTGAACAAATCATTTTAGTACATTTGAAGACAGGTATGTTAAGTGTCAATTTTGCTATCCCAAAAGCACTTAGCTTAATTTATTTGTGGATTAATAAAAAAGAAACTCAATAGTTTTTGCGAAGAAATCAACTGTTCGCTTAATCACCATGAATAAGCGAATGACCTTTGCAAACTGTCGAATTTTACTCCCATTCCATAAATGTGGAACCTAGGAGATTTTTTCAAAAAAAAAAAAAATTATAATATTTTTTTTATTTTTTTTTACCTTTTTTACTATACTTTTTGTATTTTTGTGGTTATTATTGTCTTTTTTATAAAATTTTTTTTTGTTCAGGACTTTAAATCCAAAAAAAACTTGGAAAATAAGAAAACTAAAAAAAAATAATAATAAAATATATATGCGTATATATATATATAGAGTGATGAAATCCTATTTATTCTGAATAATAAACTGATGTTAATTTATTTTTTTAATTTAAAATTGCAACCACGTGTTTACATACTTATATCTTCTACCTATACATTTATAACCCAAAATTTGCTAAACATACATTTATTCTCATGTGATCCAAGCAGGAGTGTTTAGAAAAACACATTTCAATTTTTCTTTTTGTATACCAGAAGCAGTTAATAAGTGTATTTAAATGAATTAGTTACGAATACATTGATAATGTAATTTTTTGTATTGGATAAATAAATGGATTTTGTTGAGGGAGCTCAGATAAGCTTTTTCTTCTTTAAGATGGTCTAAGATAATAAGAAGACATATACAGATGAGATGAGAGAGGTATCGGTGTGCTGAAAGATAAGAAACCAATTAATACGTTATGAAGCTAAACACAGGGATATTTGTAAGGTGGTGTGATCTCGCATGTTTGATGGCTCTACCATCTATGCCATCAGGAAGCTAGTGTGTGGTAAATCAAACATACAATAACCCTTACATATTTCCAATAATTTTTTTTTTATTACTATCATTTCGGAACGAATTTTTTTTTGTTTGGTATCCTCTTACCAAAAAACAAAAACTTGGCAAGATCCCCGACCATTTCGGCGAGCTTAGCCGTGCTCATGGCCGCGTGCCACTCAGCTACGTCATGTGTAACATAACTAGTCCTAAAGTACAACTCTCACATTACACGGTTTCTAGATCAAGTGGTAGTGTATTGACTTCCCCATCGGACGGTTCGGGGTTCAATACCAGCCGTGATCGAGACTTTTTTTCAGCCAACTAAAATCTGGTTGCCTAAATACAACATCAAATCAATCTACACTAAAAATTTAGTCTCCCAGTCGGATGCCACCCATGGATCCGAATAGACACTGAGCCCAAACATCTTTCTTTCTCTTTCTGTCGCATTTTGCGAAGAACTTAACCGGTCATCCGGCACTTTAAGTGTAGTAATACCCACCTGAGTGTTAAGTTCTTTAAAAAAAGAAAAAAAAGATAAATACATGCGGGAGGTTTACAAGGTTGAATTGCAACAACGAAGAGAAACACTGCAACAGCTCCAAGCAACCTTCAGTAGGCTGGCACATTTGTCATATCCCACCGCAGGTCAAGAAATAATCCACCAAATGGCAAAGAACGCCCTCATCATTGCATACTGGACACTGCAGGGAAAGATTCTAAAACCACGGCTCACAGATGCAGTACAAAGATCAGGTGAACTGTCCACTAGACAGTATAGCTCCAGAAAGAGCCATTCTGCGATCGGAGCTATCGGAGCAGTACGAGGGGAGTTCAAACTATTCTCGGTATCGGGGTGAAGCTGTGGTTGTATATATAAATTGACTTATTTATCAAGTAATACTACTATTTTAGTGCATTCGTGTAAAATTTCATATAAATGTGATTATTAATTCGCGTTTTATCTCTAGTTAAACAGAATCATAATGGCAACTGAGACGGTGATGGTGAAAATTGAGCATCGCGCTGTAATTAAATTTCTCACTAAGCAAGGAAAAAGTCAAAAAACTATTCATGAAGAGATGGTGGCTGTTTACCAGGGTTCCGCACCTTCATTATCAACTGTGCAAAAGTGGTCAAGTGAGTTCAAGAGAGGCAGAGAGAGCATTGAAGACGACCCCCGCTCCGGCGCCCCAGCTACTGCTTGTACGGGAGAAAGCATCAAAGAAATCGTAAAACTTGTTCTTGAGGATGCCCGAATAAAGGTGAAAATGATGTCAGACATCACCAAGCTTTCAATTGGTACCATTCACACCATTCTTCATGACCATCTTAACCTTTCAAAGGTCAGTGCAAGGTGGGTGCCACGAATGCTCACAGCGCCTCAGAATAAAGTGAGAATCGCATGCTGTAGAGAGCTTTTGGAGATGTGTAGTGAGAACGCGGACGGTGTTATGGATCGAATTGTTACTGGGGACGAAACATGGGTCCACCACTATGACCCTGAAAGCAAACAAGAGTCCATGCAGTGGCATAAAAAAGGAACAGACCCCCCGAAGAAATTCAAAGTCACTCCGTCTGCCGGGAAGCTCATGGCCACAGTTTTTTGGGACTCAAAGGGAATCTTGCTCATTGAGTACAAAAAAAAGGTGAAACCATCAACGCCACATCCTACGCTTCCACTTTGCATAATTTACGGGAGGAAATTAAAAAGAAAAGACGGGGTAAACTCGCAGCGGGTGTGTTGCTTCTTCATGACAACGCTCCTGTTCACACGGCGCGAGTTTCCAAGGCTGCTGCGCGAGATTGTGGCTTCGAAGAAATCCAACACCCACCCTATAGTCCAGACCTTGCCCCTAGTGATTATTTTCTGTTTCCGGATTTGAAAAAATGTCTTCGTGGAAAAAGATTTTCGGATGATGAAGAACTCAAGTCGGCAATAAATGGGTATTTTGCAGAGAAAGAGGAAATTTATTTTTTTGAGGGTTTAAAAAAGCTTATCTCAAGATGTAACAAATGCATTGATGTTAGGGGAGATTATATTGAAAAATAAAAACAATTTAAATTGAATTCGCATTTTCCTTCATATCGATATATATTGAACGCCCCTCGTAGTAAAGGCTGCCGAAACCGGACACCAGTCGTGACATGGTTCTTGAAGGTTCTTCAGAGACACTTTGTGCTACAGCAGAAATGTTTGCAATGAGCATCCACTCTTTGGTCTACCAGACCTTTTTCGATCCTAGACAGAACCATTTTCTTCAAATTTTTCCACGAACATATTGAATTGTTGACTCATTTGGACTATTATTTACAACAAAAAAATTACGAATTTTACCAATTATATTTTTTTAAATATTGACAATTTTCATCATAAATTTGAACATATTTAATTAGTTGTTCTGGCGTGTAACTCTCCATGGTTAAAATCCTCCATATGTCTACTTCACAAATGTCAAAGATGACAGGAAAAAAGGTCGCGTTCAGAAATGATTCACTACTCCCATCTAAGCGCGATTTTTGAAAGACCCTTCACTAAATACGCTTGAACCTACTTGCAACATTCCAGTTTACCTCTTGCGGATCATGGATGAACTAACATAGATGGTAAGCTTTTCAGATATTGGAACTCCAAAACCCGCTTTTCACTGATCGCTGATCGCCTCGACCCATGTGATTAGTCCGTAATTGTATGAATTGTCATCACTGCAATTTCACTCAAAAACTTCATCCACATTCCACACACAGTGAACGTTACGTGGAAATCGCTCTCATTCTAGCAAGTTTCCTTGTAAATTGCTCTCATTCTGTCAGGTTGTTCGGAAAGAAATTTCGTTTTTTTTTTAATAGAAACAAAGACGATTTTCTTAAAGTGAATACATATTTTATTGAATTATATATTGTCCATTCTGGTCGAATACCTTTTGCCGCCTTTCTGGCAGTAGCATGATTCCACGCTCATAAAATGTTTGTTTTTTGCTGGCAAAAAACTAATCCAGGCGATTTTTGACCTCATTTGAAGTAAAGGTTTTACCGTCTAAAATTTTTTGTAGAAACCGGAAATAATAATCAGAAGGTGTCAGATCTGGAGTAGTGGCAGTAGATCCCATCGAAGCTGTAAAAGCTTTTGCATAATTTTAGTGACGTTTGAGAAGCTAATCACCGACATCGACGCGACGGCACAAATTGCTTTCCGTAAGAACATGAGGAACCCATATGTCGAGCTTTGCAATTAAACCTAGGCATTCGAAATGATCATGAACGGTCGAATTCGATAAATTTAATCTCTCAGCATTCCCACGAGTTGTTATTCGCCGCTTTGCATCAATTAGTGCTTTTATTATGTCTTCATTAGCTTCAACTGGCCTTCCACATCTTCAACATCAAAATTGTCGGATCTAAATTTTGCAACCCAGTCTTGACGCTGAGGTTTTGTCAATACATCTTCTTCATACACATCGGATGATTTCTTACATGCTTGAACAGCATTTTTACCTTTTCGATAGCAAGAAATAATATATCAGTCGAATTTTTTCACAACAAGCCTTTCTATATCAGCTGTCAAAATATTTATTATGCGGCTTAGGTGTGAAGTACGCTGTGAAAAAATACAATTAAGTATTCTGTTGGAAAAAAACGAAATTACTTAGCGAACAACCCAATTAAGACTCGGTACGATAATTCTGACGGATATTTTATGTACCTAAACTCCCATATTAATTTCTGGCAGTTCGCTGGCTGGAACAAATTCGTATTGGAAGATAAAATTTGAAACAGATTATATTTAATAAATTTATTAAAGAAATTTTTGTTTACGTATTCGGTTAAAATATCAAGAAAAATGGAAATAAGTGTTTGTGAAGTGTTTCGATGACTTAGTTTAAATAGAATCGCGCTTGTTCGCTTGGTGGAACTGAAAGAATGCTGTGAGCAAGTTGCAAATACTCTCTTGTGTTTGGTCCTGCTTCAATTAAAACTTAAGAACCAAGCCAATTTCCACCAACTTTTCACTTTCACCAACTACAATATTCCCCTTGAAATAATATTGCTATAATACTAACAAGATTTCATCTATGAAAATTCTAAGTTGCATTTCACTTGACCTTGACCTTTTGAACAATAATTAAATAAAGGCTTTATATTATTCACTTAAATTGAATAAAAAATAACAACAACAAAAAATTCTTCGTGTTTCACAAATGCTTTGTTTACATTTTTAAAGCACGTTTCTATTTAAACTAAGCCATCGGAACACTTCACAAACACCTATTTCAAAACTTACATATTATATAGGAATAGGAACTTAACTTGTAAATTGCTCAAATTCTAGCAGTTTACTGGCTTGCACAATGTGTTGGAGGGTTTGCGAAAGAATTAGTAGAGTTTGACATCTAAGTTATTTCATCTACGCGTATGTTGTGGATGCAGAAGAACTACCTCAACGACCGGGAGTTGATCTACGATCCTCCGAACCTTGGGAGCAGCACAGGGATCGATCCTGGGACTCCACCTCTGGAACATCTCATACGTTGGCATACTTCGCATGGAGACGCCTTCCTGGTAGGGTACGCAGATAATATCGCTGCGGTGATTACAAGAAAAGACGCGGAGAAAGCACACTTGAAGCTGAACCAGATTATGAGACGGGTGAAATCATGGATGGATGAACACGGTCTTAGCCTAGCTACAGAAAAACCGAGATAGTCCTTCCAACTAAGAAGATTCCGACCATCGGTAACTTCCAAATCGGATTCGAAGTTAAAACAAGAAAGAAAGTACTTGGGACTGACTGTCAATATATAAAGTCCGCATCGGAACGGAGGTCGATGAACACAATGTGACTAAGCAAAATATCGGGTCTTACGGCCAGCAAACGAAGGCCACTACGCCATTCTTCTAAATTGTGGCCAGATAAGACCGATAGGAAAAAAAATTTAAATAAACCAACAACGGTATGAGTTATAAAAATGATTCTGACTTTATTTTGAAGCTACGTTCAACTTGATGTAGCCCCAAAGAAAATAATCGAGTGGTGTGAAATCGTATGATCGCGGCGACCAATTAATGAACGCTAGCCGTGAGATGACCCAGTCGCCAAATTTCTCCTTCACAACTTCGAGCGTTGTGTTGCTTGTATGGTATGTAGCGCAATCTTGTTGGAACCAAAGCTCGGATATATTGATGTTGACGAGCTCTGACCACAGAAAGTCTGTTAACATCGCTCTATACCTGAGACCATTAATTAACGTGTCTTACTCATTTCGAAAAAAATAAGGTCCGATAATGCCGCCATGCCATAAACCGCACCGAACAGTCAATCTTTGTGGATGCATTGATGCTTGGCCGAGCACTTGTGGATTGTGGTCGTTTCAATAACGGCAATTTTGCTTGTTGACATAGCTGCCGAGTCAAAAACGGGAAGTTGATTTTTTGGCCAAAATCAGGATGTCTGGGCAACATTTCCAGCACCAAGTTAGCGAACTCACGTCATTGTCTATGGTCGTCGTCGGATGTAGGCTCAAATCCAACGGCAAAATAAGCCGGGTCGACTATCTACGGATGCCCAATCGGGGCCAATCTCTGTCTGGTTGGTTGCTTAAGATCCAAAAGAGTGTACTCACGCTCAAACTTTTCCACGGTGCGGCGAATTGCCTGCACACGACGAAATTCACGTTGCGTATTTAATTACAACTGAGGCGAAATTTCGATAACATTTTTTAATAATTTCCGCACGTTCGACAAGCGTAAAACGATGCATGATGAAATGGAAAATCTTACTGAATATTTTGACAGCTAGACGTCATTGGTAATTTTGACAGCTGTTGAAACATAACATTTGGAAAAACCATCATTGCTATCTGGTCAGGATCTGGCTGTGAGATGTGGGCAGACGCACTCCGGCAACAAAAGTATAGGAAGCTTAGCGGCAGAAAGTGTGCCTACGATAAAATGGTGGAAAATGGAGTGGGAACGGCAATCGAGGAGGCAAAGGACCTCACGAGCGGCAGTTTCAAGAGCGCTGAAACACGGCGAAGTGAACTTCTACGCTATATCGGACACGGGATATCTCAACGCCTTTCTTCACAAGATCGCTAAAGTAAACACTCCAGCCTGCCAGTATAAGGACTCCCCAATAGATGATGCAAGCCACACCTTTTTTCGTTTGTAAGAGGTGGGACGCTCAATGATGGGAGCTGAAAAGTAGCATCGGCGTAATCAGCCCATAAAACATGGTCGAAAAGATGCTGACGAGCGATTAGACCTGAAGCCAAATTTGTTCCTTCGTAGAAGTCACACTCAGGACAAAAAAAAGAGCAAGACGCAAAAATATACCTGGAGTGGAGTGGATAGTGTCAAGTTGAAAGGGGTTAAGGTGGTTTTTAGTTGGTGAGAGTCGCACGGTACTTGAAGCAGAGCGGGACTACTTCTCATTGTTATTAGCTTTTCCACCATAAGAAAAAGAAAAAGAAAAACACCTCGTAACTTGTACTTTTCGTTGAACCTAAATGATAAAATAATTTGCAATTGCTTTTGTCGGTACCTACTCTCTGTTTATTACATTGCTTCGAATTATGATTCGTAAATGAAAGTCTACTATAATTGCAGTCCATTCATTTAATTAATGCTTAATTGAATTCTAATGTTTTGCCATTTCACAGTCAAAATTATCCACACTCTATTTTATGGTATGATATCAATTTCATGGGCGGTCAAGTTAACGGATAGACATTTAATTCGTTGACAATTTTTTATTCCTGTAGCTTGCAATGCACATGATTTTTTTGACTGAAAATCAAATACAGTTTGCATATTTAAAATATCCATTAAATATTTGTATTGCATCCATAAAGTAGATTTTTTAAAGTTCGGATATACATAGATATGTATACTCAGCAGAAATATAGTTGATATTTTTATCCGTATAACCAAATAAGAAATCCATACTTACAACTATTCTTTTTATACGTGCATCCTTCAGATTTTTCGCTTTTTTATTGTTTTTTTTTTTTTAATGAGCTATATTTTTTAAATAAAATAACAAAATTATCCACAAATATCTTGTTGCCTTTATCTAAACACAAAGAACTGTTGTTACTTACTTAAAAATACATGCATTAAATTTATTAACAATATTTTGTAATTTGTTTTACATTTTATGTCCTCTTGTTTTTATACCCATAATGTATGTAAATATAGATATAATAAAAATTGTCAACTTAATTGCTTAATGCAAAGATTGTAATTGACTATATAAATAGGGTAAATAGTTCAATATAAGGTACTATAAGACATTCGAATTCTTCTTTACTTAATGTTGCTTTTCTACATAATTTACAAACCCAGAAAAAAAGTCATTACACTAACAATAAAAATTTATAAAATTTACTAATGTTCTTAAGTCTAAAAAAAAGATCATTTTGAAATAAAAACTTTCTACTTTCTATAAATTTCATTCAGCAATTATTATTCTAACACACACCACTAAATTTTGAATTTTTTGGTGGCAGATTCAGAAAAATAATCTAAGTCAGTCTTACTGTCGCGATGCACTACAATAACTGTTTATCAGAATAGCAATTATTATATTTTTTTTAATTCAGCAAACATTTACAAAAATCACAATTTAAATACTATAACATTTTTTGTTTGTTAATTTAATTGTTTTGTGTTCCATTCCTCATAGTCACTTCTTAAAATGTTGATCTAATTTGGCCAAATTTTCCTAATCAAATCGAAAAACATATTTTATTTAAAATCTGAAAAATGTATGATTTAAATATTTAGTTATCTTAACCAAAGAACACTGATACACTTTTTAGCAGATAAAAATGGGAAACATGACGTGATTGACCAAGGAGCTACATAAATCGGTATTACTCGGCGTTGAATCGTATTCATAGCATCCTACACAGAACTTTGTGCTGCACAAAGGAAATTAACTTTTTCTTTTTGTGTACTCGTACAGTTATTCGTTGCGATAAATGGAGTAGAGCAGTAGCCTAGATCAGTGGTTACGTTCGCCGACCAGTACGTCTAAGCCTGAGTTCCAATTCCGACTAACACATTTTACTGAACACAAAATGACAAGACAAACAACAGTGATTGAGAGAGACTAGAATTAGTCTACTTATTGCGTCAACAATTAATGTATTATTTTTTGATTGAGTATAGATTAATCCCATCAGTTTTTATTTTATGAATAAGAAACTGAAAATATTGATGTCAACAATATCTGGTGGAGAAATACTAAAATCAATCGGGATTTGCTAAGCTCACTGCATATAATTTAGCTCCTTTAAATTTTATGCGTTTGACTATTATTATATATTAAGCCCAAAGAACTATTTTGTTAACACTCGATATAAAGAAATTATTAATTTATCATCTGACTATTTGTTGAACTTAAAAATAAGTATAAAACACTTTACAACTTATAAAATATACCTCAATTACCTAGCATCCTTTAAATCATTAAAAATCGAAGCTATGGAGCATATCACTTCAAATATTACCTTATCTTAAAAGATTTAGTGTTGTTATTTCAAAGCGTTATGTTGTAAACTCAGAAAAATCTAGTTTTACAATTTTAAATTTTGACATCTGACATTGTTCAAAGTTGTTATAAATACGGCTTACTTAAAACTTTTTTAGCTGTGAAGGAGATCAAACAAAATATCATATTATGATGTCAAAAAGAAGAGGTGCACAACGTCGACGGAATTTTGTCTACCTCGGCTCTGAGATTAACTAACGACACATCATCAGAGATCAGGCGAAGAGTACCATTTAAAAAAATAATAAAATAAAACTTGACACTCAACAAGGTATGACTACTTTTAAAATGAGGGACAAAGTCTTGTTTTTTAGACAATTTGATAGTGAAAGAAAGATGCCTGTGCTCAGTGCTTACTTTTGGGTGACATCCAACATTATCTTAATTATTGGTGTAATTTGACTTATTGATATGATCTCAGTAACCACTCATCTTACATGATTTTAGTTAACTGGAAAAGAATTAATATCTTTCAGATGCGGTCGGGAATCGAACGTCGAACCGTCCGGTTAGGAAGCCAATACAAGGTCAATTACAACCGCCAATCTCTGTTTCTTTGGCCTAAGAAGGCAATTGAATAGTAAAGCCTTGTCAAAAATCTAGGACTAATCATTCTAGTCCTGCTGTTTGGCGCATTTGCGTTTACAAGGGCGACACAACAGTGAACTCCATAAGCAGCGACACCCATCTGGTCTGAAAACTGTGCATCAATCAGATGGATAGGACATGTAGGGCACGTTAATTATATTGATATTAAGACCGCGTGTAAGATGAAATATTCGGCGAGGAAGAGAACCCCAAATACCTTGAAGAGCGCAACTAAAGGAAGTTGGCCAACTGAAATAGTAGCGCCAACGTCAGCTTAATGACGCTAGATTCGAACCGTTAATGTTTGGTAAGGTAATTAGGATATGCTGTTTTTCGTTTAAAAAATGTAATGAAGCAACTTTATTAGGCAAATTATTTTATTCAAACGTTTCTTCTCGGGTATACTATATGTGCCGGTAATTATGAAAGTGGTATCTAAAAAAATTTGTTTATGTCACATGACCGTACTCTAAAACAATTTTCATAAAACTAAGCAATTAACGGCTAGAATGAATAAGACGATCCGTCATCAAACATAATTCAGTCCATGTTTATTTTGTTAGTGTACTAAGTCACTTGCGCTCTTGTGACTTTGTGATTGTTATTATTATTTGCTAATCATTCAACTACCATGTCATCAAATAACGATTCAGGTAAATATATTTTAGATAATAATAATTGTAACGAGTTTATATACAACAATAACGTACTACTAGGTAATGGAATTGAATAAGGCTACTATCATCTTCAGATCAGCCAAATCGGACCTTCACTACAAACGCATTATCCGTATATGCAGAAACCCCAGACATAGAACAAAAATTAATGAACACAAAAAAAAAACGACAGGAAACGAAAATAATTACACGCAGATTATAAGAAAAAATAAGAGAATTAGTAGCGAAGAATACATCACAAAAAAAAAACTCTAAACTGTTTTCCAAACTAAGAACCTTTGATCAAAAAATTTTTTGAATAATTTAAAATCCAAAACCTATTTTTACGTGATACCGTTCATAAAAGAATAATATTGTAAAACAAAGAACAGCCAGACCAGCAGTTATGAATATCGTTTACCTACTTATTATAATTGCGTTAAAGTTCCTGTTTGCAAGAGATTTTGTCTTTATACTATTAATTCGCACTGTATCAGCATATTATACACCTGGAACAGATAATTGTGGAAAAATGATCCGATAATCTCAAAAAATTGAGGAAAATAAAATAAGGACTAAAAAAAGAACAGATTTTAAGTCATACTCTAGGTCGAAAATATTTAAGTCCTGATTTAGATATTAGAAAAATTAGGGAAAATAATGTAAATAATGACTATAACATCAAGAAAATCTCAGGAATCGGCTTCATGTATTTTAAAGTACATTAACAATGTAACACTACAAAAACATGTAATAGCATACAGTGATGCTCGCTCATATCAAGAACATAATATCAAAATCGCATTGACATGGATGAAAGCTGTTCCTTCTTATAATAATATTGAAATAGTAGATCACAAATTTTTTGTATCTGGCCATTCACTTTTGCCTAACGACCGTGATTTTGGCACAATAGAAATGAGAATAAAAAGAAAACCAGTGTTTACGTACATCGTTGAGCATTACTATAAACTAAAAGGACTAAGTAGTAAAAAAAACATCCAATTTTAGTACAATGAACGATGCAGAAAAATTGCATTTCAACAAAACACGTGGAAGAAGCAACAACAAGAATTGCAAAAAAAATCCCCGGGATTAAATGATTTTTGGTTGAAATACCATATAATGGATAAAGTTTTAAGAAAAAAAAGTCTTACAAAACTTCTTTAGACCCTGATAACGAGTTAGATCTTTCACCGAAACGAAAAGAAAAGTATAAATATATTATGGATTTACTTATTGTTTATTGTTTGTTATAAGTTAATTTTAAAACGTTTTATTAATTTCGAAAATGGCCTAAGTCATTTCAAGCTTTAAAGACCACATTTCCGTGTAAGCTACACGCAAAATTTCACAATCCTCAACCTTACTTTATAAGAGTAAATATTTTCCGAAATATTGTATTATGTACGATAAAAATATTTTTTAATTTGCTTACTCTTAAACCTTTAAATATCTCGAAATGAAAATTATATGACTTAGACCAGATTCGATTATGAACACCGGAATAAATACAGTTGTGACCACAGAATTAGAGACGACAATTGGAAACGCGTAGAAGTAATCGGTTCTTTTTTATAAGCTGTACTGTGTTTAGCCAGTACCGTTATCAATTCATTGTTAGGCTGTTTGTTTCTGGAATATGTTTACATGAAGTCTAGTAGTTGTCAAACTGCCACAATTTTCTTTTTTTAATGCTAAATTTAAATATTTGTTAAAATGCTTAAAAAAAATATCGTATCCTATGCCTTATTAATATACATAACCACTTTTTAATAAAATAAGTGATATAAAGACATCGTTTTTAATTTTGTGGCAACCACTGTATGTACCTAGTCCTGCCATAAGTTCTGTTACAAATATAAAACGCTATAAAAAAAGCCAGTAAACATATTGTATTTAAAAATGTTTAATTTATTAGACCATGATATTGATCATTAAAAAAAATTGGATTCACTCGAAATGACTGCCTTTTGCTTTAAAACAATCTTCCATACGGTGTGGCCATTGGGCTATAGCGGCACGTACGATTTCCATGGAGATCGTGGACGCTGATCTGGTTAATGCTGTTTTAAGGCTTTCCAAATTTCTGTGGGGAGTCTTGCAGGCCATGTTCTCCAATTCTGACCACAAACCATAACCCAGTGGATACAGATCTGGACTCCCCGAGGGCCAATCTTCTGTAGCTATAAAGCCAGGAATATTGACTCTGACCCACTCCTGCGTGGTTTTGGCTTTGTGCGCTGCAGCAGAGTACTGTTGGAACATCAATCTGTATCTATTGAAAAGGGTATTGGTCACAACACCTTTCAGCACATCTTCTTGGTATACCTTTGCACCAGTTTTTACGCCTTTTTCACAGAAATGGAGGGATGTGACACCATGGTGAAAGACTCCCCACCAAATCATTACGGAAGCGGGATGATGTCCACGTTGAACCCGTAGAACAACTTTTTTCGCTTCCTTAGATGAAGTGCCATAAATTTTGTCATTTTGTTTCTTGAAAACTTCTTGCACCGTAAAGATTTTCTCATTCGCACAAATGGTGCAACAGCAACCGATGGCGGATTGTCAGAAGATATGCTTCCTTAAGACAAATCTAGTGGGAGAACCTGAAAAGCTAATAACGTATTTTCCGGCGTCAGACGCAAATTATGTATCAGCTTGGAAAATGCTCAAGGAACGATATGAAAACCCAATACTACTACAGCGTAAGAAACTTACAGACACTACGCAGGAGTGTTTGATGGCGCTAGAGAATATTGGCGTTGACACATCGAATTGGAATCCGCTATTGCTTTATCATTAAAGAAGTTGGACAAGGATACCCACACATTGTATGAACAATCCCTATCCAGTCCAAGAAACTTGCAGACAATCAAGGACCTTTTAAAGTTCCTCGAAAATCGATTCCAATCGTTGGAATCTTTGGGGAATAAGGGACTAAGCATTGAGGATCCAAGGCGAACAAATACAGCAAAATGTTCAGCTATCGCCAGTTTAGCTACAGAGTGCCCAGTGTGTAAAGCACATCATGCTACCTAATCAGCGTTTAAACATCTTAGAGAATAATGATCGGTACATCAACTGTCTTAAACCAGGCCATCAAGCGGCAAAATGTTCTCAGCGAGGATGCACCAGGTGCTCGAAAAAACATAATACGTTAGTTCATTTCGAAGCACCAGCAGCAAAGGTTACACACACACACACACACAAGACCTTCAAGAATCTGAAACATCATCTACGGCCAAGCCCAAGGCTCTTCCAGTTTCTCTATCAGCCTTAAATCAACAAGGCTGCATTTTTTTGGGCACGGTAAGGGTAAAACTACTAGCAAACAACGGAAATTCCATTGAGGTCAGAGCGCTTCTAGATTCAAGCTCGCAGGTCAACTTTATTACGGAACACGTGGTAAAAAAGCTAGGGATTCCGACCAAATATGATTCATTGAAGATCCAGGGAACCGGTAATGCAGTCCAAAAAACACAGAAGAGAATAAATGTACACATGAAAACAACAATAAACGACTTCACAACGAAATTAGAGGCATTGGTTCTTAACAAAATATTGTCGATACAACATTTAATACGTCGAGCCAAATAGATCTTCTTATAGGAGCAGAGTTCTATTACGATTTTCTTTCAGAGAACATGCCTGTTCTTCAAAATACCATTATCGGGTGGTTATCACAGGACGGATGGGACAATCATCCACATCGTCACTTTCATGCGGTATCTGCATAGAAGACGAAGGCCTCAATAACGCTCTTGAGAGGTTTTGGACACTCGAAGAACCTGAAGGTCAAAAAGGCAAATTACGGCGGCTGAGAAGAAGTATGAGGAGCACTTCAACGCAACAGTACGTCATAACAGCAGCGGACGATTCGTAGTGAGACTTCCATTTACCGAGAATCCTGCTCAACTAGGTGACTCAAGAAGCATTGCATTGCGAAGACTTTACTCTCTAGAAAGAAGGTTGGCTAAAAGTGCATCATGCAAAACCTCAACAAACTTATCATTGAATGATATACTGCATACAGGCCCGACTATCCAAGACGATCTGTTTACTATCTAGCTTCGTTTTCGTTTGCCAAGATTCGTGTTCACAGTCGATATTCAACAAATGTACAGGCAGGTACGAATACATGAAGACTATCGACGATATCAACTTATTTTATGGAGACGTGAGTCTTCAGGACCCATAAAGCAGTATCAATTAAATACAATAACCTATAGCACATCATCGGCTCCGTACCTTGCTTATTGCCTTCAAACGCTAGCACAGTCATCTACAACGACATATCCTCTCGGCAGCAAGTAAGGTTTTACAGCGGAATTTTTATATGGATGACGTAATGACAGGTTCTAATAGCCTAACCACGGCATTAGAGATGTAAAGACAGTTGATTGAAGTCCTAATTAAAACTGGACTTAAACTTCGAAAATGGTGCGCCAACCATCCACAACCGCTCCAAAGGTTCACAACCGAAGAAAAAGATGTGCAATTGGACTTCAAGGCAGCTGCAGAAGAGGAGATAAAGACACTAGACCTAATTTGGTTACCGAGTTTCGCATCAAAGTGGGCCTAAATGATGCAGACAGGGTGATGAAAAGAATAGTCTCTTCAGAAATAGCCCGATTATTTGATCCACGTAGAATTGTGGCGCCAATTCTTATTACAGCAAAAATATTTCTTCAACATTTATGGCAACTCAAAATGGATTGGGACGCAGCATTACCACAGGAACTACATTACAAGTGGTTGTGCAGGAGAATGTGCAAAGGCTATCCAACTTCATGTATTCGCTGATTCCTCTGAAAAAGCCTACGAAGCCGCCATGTATGTTCAATGTAGTGAACTATTATAGTGCGTCTACTGTGTGCTAAGTCCCGGGTAGCACCATTCGACAAGGAGAAGTCAAAAAAAACCAAATATCCCACGACAATGGGATTGTACGCCACTAAACTAGCGGCAGACCTCGCGAAAAGAATAAAGGAGAATATCGAATATGGGGATATTGCATCATACTTTTGAAGCGATTCAGGAATAGTCTTAGCCTGGATTAACTCAGCTGCAGAGTCCTTTCTCCCATTAATCGCTAACAGAGTATCAGCCATCCAAGCTACCACAGAACCGAGACAATGGCGGCACGTTAAGTCCAAGGAGAACCCGGCCAACTTGCTTACACGAGGAGTTCCTCCAGAAAGGTTAAAGAAATCAACACTCTGGTTCTACGGCTCTTTGTTCCTGCACGCGCAAGAATCAAATTGGCCACTATCCTTTTAGTAGTTACCGCTACCAAAGGCAAGGAACCCATCCATTTCATCGATGTAATTGGGCACAAGAACTCATTTAAAAAACTACAACGAATTACGGCTTACATTATTCGGTTCATTAACGGTCGCAAACGAAACACCAAACAACTTGATGATGGATCTCTCTCTAGTCAAGAGCTGACAAACGCCATGCACATAATAGTCAGTCATATGCAAGCACAATCACTCAAAAACGACATTTCTCACGTACAACAACATGGAAAATGCAGCAATAACAGCACTATAAGGAGTTTGACTCCCTGCTTGGACGTTAAGGGGATTCTACGCGTGGGAGAGAGACTTGAATCATTGGCTCTTACATACGACGCAAAACATCCTATAATTCTGCCTTACGAGCATCCCTTTATTAAGATGATCATGACAAACATTCAAACGAAAACAAACATGATGGACTACATGGATGGCTTTTAGCAATAACAAGGCATTGTTTTTGGCTTATATGCTGGTTTGATATTCGGAGAACTCAAAGACATACAGAATTTAAGATAGTAAAGTAAAGAAGAAATTAATTAATAGCACAGATATCGTCTGTCTGGAAGATCATCCATATCAGCAGGTTATTGACAAAGAACATATGTACCACTAATCGCCTAATTTCATACGTAGGCAGTTCAGTGGGGGTCAATGAATCCGGAATGACACCGATTCTATTGCTGATGAAGACATCAGTGTCGTTAATGAAAGCGACCAGCCTGATGTTTTTAATTTGGAAGCCGACGCTACGAATGAATTAGCTATTTGGTGGTGAGACTATGTCAGATGCGGATTCTAGCGAAAACAACAAAAATCGACCTAAATTAATGAAGCCAGTATTTTTGCTTGTACTAAACATTTCCAACTATGCTCGATTCCTCTTTTTGTGTTCTCAATTTTTGTTTTTAAAACGGTAAATTCCTGTTTTTCAATGGTGTTGCAGTTTTTTTCCTACAATTTATGTATTCTGCTGATATTCCAACAGTTTAAGCCACATTAGGTGTGTTTTTTGTGTCATCGGTATCAGCGCTTAATTTTCAGAGCTATCTCCGAATGCTAACGGCGTTAAATATTAACATTGGGATAATTTAACAGCATTGACATTTTACTTGTTCAAAAACTGACACATGTTTTGGCTTCCCATACAAATTATCGCCATCACGGAAAAATAGGTCTGGAAGCATTGTTATTGTCCGATAAATAACTTGCATTATGTTATCGTGTATAGGTTAAGTTGTTAGTGTAATTTACGTGTAGATTGAAGACAAGCATTGATAACGATGCCAAAAAAAAAAAAACACCTATTGATAGGAAGTTTAAATTCTGTTGATAATTTTTTTAATTTTCTAATAAAAATGAGTACTGTTGCGGTTTAAAAAAAAAAGAATTCTGTTTGATTACAACAATGAGACTAGACAAAAAGAGCTAACAAATAAATATTCAAGTCGACGATGTGTTATCCGGTCACAAAGTGGGTAGACCACACAAAACAAACGCAAAAGAAAATTTACAAATCTTGAATTTTTTACGGAAAAACCCCAGGGCTTCATCAAAAGAGATAAAAGTGAGCTTAAAATTATTTATTAGCACGTCAGCAATAAGGCGTAATACCATAACAAGCTAAGCTGTCCTTCGCAGTTTCAGACCTGCGAAAAAAAAAACCACTCCATTCAAAAAAAAAAAAATATATATATGAATGCTCGTTTAAATTTTGCGAGACAACATTAAAATTGGAGTTTAATATGTATTGATCGGATTGGAAGACCCAATGGAGAACGATTAAATTCTAAATTTAAGGTATTGGCCCCATTCATCAGTTGAAGGAATTGTAAAATCTGGCAATTACAAGGGTATTTTGCAAAACATAATGCTGCCCTATGCAGAGTGTGGAATGCCGCCGGTCTGATCGTTCCAACACGATAATGTTCCCACACAGCTCTGAGATAGTAAAAACTTAGCGAAGGTCAATGATTTTCTGTGGCCACCCCAAACTTAAAGCCCATAGAGAACATGTGAAAGACAGTAAAAAGGCGAATTGGAAACAAAATTTTCACAAAAAAAAAGAACTTCGATGAAATCAAAATGCAAATGTTCCAAAAGCCTTTATTGACAACCTTAGTGCTTCAATGCTGAGAATATGCGCTTCTGTATGTGGAATTAAATGTAAAAAAAAATAATGGTTTTCCATATAATAATGTATAACATATAACACATGGGCTGAAAAGTCCGCGCCGTTTCTAAGATAGGACACCACTTGAATTGAATCCATACCATTTTCAGTTAGTACCAACTTTCAAAAGATACATGTATAAATTTGACAGCGGTCTCTCGAGCTATACCGTTGTGAGTGAAGCAACTTTTGTTATTGTGAAAAAAATGGATTATCATTGCTTGTTGATGGGAAAAAATGCAGCCGATGCAAAGAAATGGCTTGATAAGTGTTACCCGAACTCTGCACCAGCCGAACGAACCATTCGCAAGTGGATTAAAAAATTTAAAAGTGGTCATACAAGCACCGAAGATGATGCACGCAGTGGACGTCCAAAAGATGCTGTTTCAGATGAAAACATTAAAAAAGTCCACAAAATGATCGAATGACCGTAAAGTGAAGTTGATCGAGATAGCTGAGGCTCTGAAGATATCAAAAGAGCGTGTTGGGTATATCATACACGAATATTTGGACATGCGAAAGCTGTGTTCAAAGTGGGTGCCGCGTTTGCTCACAGTCGACCAAAAACAACAACGTGTTGATGATTCAGAGGAGTGTTTAAAGCTGTTCAACCGCAATAAAGCTGAACAATGGATGAAACTTGGCTCCATCACTTCACACCAGAGTCAGGTCGGCAGTCAGCTGAGTGGCGAGCAGGCGACGAACCTCGTCCAAAACGACCAAAAACTCAACAGTCGGCTGGCAAGGTTATGGCATCCGTATTTTGGGATGCACACGGAATAATTTTCATCGACTGCCTCCAAAAGGCAGGAAGGACGCCTTTTTTATGCCGTATACTACCACAATTTAGAGAGCTGGGGCCAACCCAATCGTCAACAATGGATTAGAAAACTGCTTCAAGTTATGTAACATTGCAATATCTTACAAATTTAAAATAGTACTCGCACATATGCACGAAGGTAACCGGTCAGCTGTTCGGAACGGAGAGAATATTTCCGAAACGTTTGAAACGAAAATCGGAGTGCGACAAGGATGCACAGGCAGTCCGTATCTTTTTGCTTTCTACATCGATGATTTAGTAGTAGTAGACTTTTTATCTGGTGGAATAGAAATCGCAGGAATTCTAAGTAAGTCCCTCTCACCTCTAACTTTTCAATTATTGATAAACCGACTTGTAGAGTACTGTCGGCTATAGAATTTAAAGGTAAATCTACGTAAATCCAAGGTTTTGATTTTCAAAACTTAAGTTGGTAGAGCAAACATCCAGAAATGGAATGAGAAATGGTACTTTAACGGAGAATCCATAGAAATAGTAAGAGCTTATAACTATCTTGAAATAACGATAACAAGCAACATAAATATGGAAATCTACTTAAAAGATAAGATACTTAAAGCAAAAAGTGCAAGTGTGCAACTTACAAGTGTTTTTTTCAAATAAACTAATTTCATATGATATTTAAGTTTTTTCTAGTGATGTATGCAGCACAGGCCTGGGAATATGTTAAGTATGAAACCGTTGAAACACTCTTAAGATTCTTAAGATATTACATAAAGAGGTGCTCCCGCCTACCCATCAACACGCCCAATTATATCACACACATCGAAACAAGATCATCGCGCTTGTTCATTAAAACTTTAAACTTGCATGTGGATTATTTCTAGAAATGCCAGATGAAAGACTTCTAAAAATTACATCGTTAAACACTATCGCGAGGACAAGCACTTGGTACAGGAAAATAAAAATGCTGATATTATACTGCGGAATGGGTCTTCGTCTGGTGGCCGAAAATAGAAGATTCTCAAAAAGATGTTGTATGACCTAATTCCGATTGTTGCCGAAAAACTTAGGCAAGACTGCATTAACAATGCCACAGCTTCGACGCACAGATAAATATATAGCCTCCTGAGGCATATATTGTGCGAAAACAACTATTTTATGAATGATAACAGTTACGGACATATTTCTTCCATTTTTCAACTGAGAGGGGAACCTGTAATGCTAAACTACGTTCCTAACCTTACGGACTTGCCTATAGATTGCAGCATATGCAACCTTTCGGAAAGGGAAGATTTTATTTTTTATTTCTTTAAAGAACTTATAAATACATTTATAAATACATTAAAATGGGATAGAGAAAGAAAGAAAGATGTTTGGGCTCAGTGGTTATTTCGTTCCATGGATGGCATCTAACATTTAATGAGGATACTAAATTCCAGTGGAAGTTGGCTTGTTGTTGATTTGTTGATTTCTAGTCAACTACTCATATTACTTGATTTTTGTTAACTGAAAAAATGAATGTCCATCGGGCGAGGTTGGGAATCGAACACCGAACCTTCCGATTTGGAAGCCAGTCCACTACCACGGCCACACATTTTATCGGAAAATATCTTGTTCTTAGAAATATACGTAGAAACTTTTTAGGCAGCTTGTGAGAATGATAACACTCTCTTTTTTTATTTTCAGAAAACAGCAACAAAGTAACCTAAAATTTATGTTCCTAAAAGAACCGTATGGCAATACGAAAACACCAATTGGAACGGACTTAGCACCTACTTTGAGAATTTTAACCGTCGATAACCAGGTGGATGCCGCTGCTAATATGATCACAGACTCTATTCTCTTTGGAATTAGATCATTTATCCCTCATCGGATGAAGAGTATCAAACCAACAGAAAAGACATGGTACTCGTACGACTCGAGGAAAACCGAAAAAAAGTGTAAACGAGCCAGGAATGGCTGAAACGTTTTTCTTAAGCAAGTGAAATTCCAATACGACCAAAACTGAGGCAAAGTATACTTGTGTTGATCGGTCGTCAAAAACATTAGAAATACTGCCTCATCCTCCATCACAACGCTAGTTTACAATGACATTCCAGCTGTCAGCTCTTTGCACAACTTTGGACACTTTTCGACCTGCTCAACACTTCCAGACTGTGCTCTGTCCCCGCCTGCGCTTGAGTGTCTCGAATCTTCGATGGGACGAAACCTCTTTCGCACTCGTGCATGAATTCTTAAGGGGTTAGGCCAATCTAGAGGCCGTAAAAATAGTTTCTTTTTGTGATTTTTTTTCAGAAAAAATATATTATAAATCGAGTTTACAACGGTAGAAGTTTATTGTACATAGGATTGACTGTAAAACATAAATTTTATAGAATAATTAGTTTAAAAATGGCGGCTATGCAGGGTTTCTCAGATAACGACTCGTTTTTGGAAGGGTCTCGGCCGTACCAACAGTTCCTGTAAATTTTAAATTATTCTGAGCCACAAAGTTTTTCTTATTGTACATAACAACAGCTTGAGAAGTAGGATTTCTTTTGATATATTGATTTTTGGCCAAATGGCGCACTTCCGAAGTCAAACTTGCAAAATTCCAGGAAATTGTTAATAACAAATGAACTATGCCATATAAAAAAAAATACTACGTACTTATTTAGACAATACATTTTTAAAGATCAAGTTATTTGAGATTGAAGATCAAGTATTTTGAGAAAAACGCGTTAGAAAGCCTACCTGGCGGCCTTGTACTATACTTTGAAAAACAAGTACTTCGTGATATTTCCCGTCCATAATCTTTTGGGATACCATTTTTAAGGTCCTAGAGGGACCACTAAAAGCAATAAAAAAATCGAATTTTTGAAAATCCTAGAGTGGCTTAACTCCTTAAAGATCTTAACATTCACAAGTCCTGGTCCAGATGGTACATATATCTCACCTTCTTCTGAAGAGGTGTTCTTCTACGCTGGCAACACGACTGCGTAGTTTTTCATCAATCCTACTCTTTACGACCCTTTCCGAGCAGATGGAAAATAGCATTTGTCCACCCCGTCGCTAAAAAAGGGGTATATTCTTCTCTCTCCTCCTATAGACCCATTGCACTTACCAAGGTCATGGAAACGCTGATAAACAGCCAACTCATGAAATATCTCGAAACACGAAAACTTCTCAATGGCCGGCAGTACGGTTTTCGTAACAACAGCTCCACTGGTGATCTGATGACATGTCTTACCGAAAAGTGGAACCAAAGTCTACACCAATCTGGCGAAAACAAGATAGTTGCACTTGGTATTTCTAAGGCATTTGACAGATTTTGGCATCAGGCTCTTTTGTCGAAAGTGCGTGCATTTTTAATTTTCATCAACGATCTGTTGTCTGCTACTTCTAATCCTGACGACAGTACTTTCTGCTTTTCATATTCGTTTCAGGACTCGCGCCCCTGTTCTTCGGCTGTAGAACGGGAACGGCAGCGTAGGTTAAGTTTATTAAATTCTGTTATTAATAGCATACTCAATTGGGGAACTATCAACAGAGTGGAATTTAATGCTTCCAAAACACAATGCTTTAAAGCGAAATTTAAATACCCAGCCGTTATCCATGAATGACACTTGCATCGTCGAAACCAAAAACTTTCCATTCTCGGTATGTATGGCAATGACAACTTAAGCACAAAACAACCGTTAAAATTCACAACCTCACATTCCGAGAGAAGAAAAAATCTCTCCGTCCTATTCGGACTACCACCCCTTGAGAGTCAATATCGAAACCAAACAAACCTGAGTTTCAAACCACTAACATCACAAACTTTCCTTTCTCCTCCTTCTCTCTTTCCGCCCGCGCCCTGGCAACAGTATAAGGGTATTCATAACCCCCTTTTAAAAAAAAAAAAAAAAAAAAAAAACGTCGGAATGACCACATATTGGATGTCGTCAAAAAGGTGATCAAGCCTCAGTGTACAAGGCATTTATCCGCCAAAAATTGTAGCACAATGCCCACACCTGGTCAGGTGCGCATAAAAGATCTCTGCACCTGCTAGATATGACTCAAAACCGTGTGACTCATAGGTGATACTAATATCACTCAGACAATAGACACCTTCGAACAACGACATCATTTCTCGTTTTTTTCCTTTTCTATCGCTATTTCCACCACCAGTGCTCCATAGAACGCACCAGTAGCCTTCCGACGCGTCAAACTTCTAACCGTAACACCCGTCTCGCTATGAATGCTCATCAATACCCCTTAAACGCACTTTCAAACGTACTCTGAAATATCGTGATTCTTTGCTAAGCCGTACAACTCGCTTATGGAATGCCCTGCCGAGCTCTTTATTTCCCAATCAGTATAACTCGCGAACATTTAAAACCAATGCACATCGGTTCCTCCCTTTTTTCCCTGCCTAACTTCCTTTCGTCTGCGCTATGTGCAAACATATTAAGGGTACACATAAAATCCCTTGTGCGGGCGCCAATGATAAGAAAAAAACACAAGAATTGTAATAAATCAAATTAGCTATCTATCTACGAGTTATCTATCCATCCACTTAAACAATTTATGCAAATTTTAATTTATAATTTCTATTTTGAACGAATGAAATGTGAATCATATGTATATTAAACAGGCTCAGCAGTTTTTGGCAACAATAAATATTTAGCCACATATATTAATTAAAACAGTATCCAATTTTCTAGTAAAATGTAACTTATATGTCAAAAACAGCATTCCATACGTTTTTGTAAGTTGCTTTCCAATACCCATTTGTCGAAAATTACAAATTACTCTCAACCTATGGAAATGATTTCTAAAACGCAGACAGTATCCTAGGGTCTTTTTGTTACGAATAATTAATAAAGTATCTCTCAGCTCTTTTCGTTCACTTAAAATACATTTATACAGTGTCGGACAAAACATTTGCAACTAGTAGTGTAGTCACCGGATTATACTCAAAACAAACAATTATTATATTTAAAACATAAGTAATATTGAATTTTACAGAGGTTTTATATTTGAAATGACCAACAATTAAAAAAATTTAATAATTTAAATTTAAAATTTAATAATTTTCGTTCAATGATATGAAGTAACTCAGGGTTGGCACGCGAAAGAACTATTGCAACTGATGCGGTATTCACTCCTAACTGGAAACTAACAGTTTCCAAACTTTGTTTTGTTGTTTGTAATCAGAAAATGTTCTGAGCTGAAGATTTGATAAATACTTCGGTAATGAACAAATCGCACCTAACAAATTTGGGACGAATTAAGGCAACGTATTGTCGATGATTTGTATCATGTGTTACCCAAAAAGATGTTTCAAAAAAATAGACAGTTAATAAATCGTCGGTTTCACGAGTTTTGGCTCGATTTCGCAAAACGAAACAAGTTGGTGCATCGTGGTGGTCCCTAACGCAAAACAAGGAACCGAACGGATGCAAAATTGATAAGGCTAAAATAAACCCATTTACAACTACCCCTAGATTGGTCAAAGAATTGCAACTTCCAATTAGTGCTAGAACTGCCTGTTGTCGTTTGGCTCTCTGTGATATGCGCGTTATCGTCTTGCTAAAAACCCATCGATATTCAATCGGAACAAGAAGGAACGATTGGACTTTGCAAAGCAGCATTTGACTTGAGAGAAAACGATACTTTTTATTGACGAGTCAAAGTTTAACATAATTTGTAGTGATAGGATGAGATATTTGAGACCAATCGCGATACTGTCTTAAAACGGGTAAATATGGCCAAGAGAATGTGATGATGTGGGTGTGTTTTTCGTCTGCTGGATTGGGCCCTTTGCATCGCATAAATTGTATTATAGACCAACACACATACAAAAATATCCTGCAATCTGTAATATTGCCATTCACGGGCTAGGAAATGCCGTTGCATTGGATCTTCCAGCAATATGATGACCCAAAACACAGATCGAAGCTTCTCAAAAGCTAATTTAATGAACGAAAGCTAACGGTTATGGTTTGGCCACCGCAATTAAACGACTTAAACCCGACGGGAAAACATTTGTAAAACGAAAAATTAATCGGGAAAAAGTTAGAAATGCGAAGGATTTTTTTAAGGGGGTTGCCTCATGTTCGATCTTCAAAAAATCGATTTTTGTTTTTTGCATATTTTGAAAGATTAATAAGTTGAGAATATACTGTGAAAACTTTAGACCGATATACTAAGTGATTTTAAAGTTACCCTGCAGCTGCGGCGCTCATACCTGCGCTATTTTTTGCGACCCTGTAACCTTGAAAAATGTATACTTGTGTTATACGACACGTAGAATTCTGGTATTTTAAGAAAAAGTGAAAGTCAGTATATGCTTGTATTTCAAAGTATATCTAGCTCTTAAAATGTTTGTATTTTTCGAACGAGAAAATCAGTATTCGCTTATATTTGAACGTGTTAACGTCTAGTTAAAATGGACAAGAAAGGCACGAATAGAGGTAGACACCCAGGAGAAAAAGCTAAAAAAAACATGTTCTAGAGGAAATCAATATACTGCTGAGGAAAATACTGATTTTGTTAGTACATCTGCTCAAAAATTGTGAAGTGAATTTTGATTCGATTCATAGTTACAGTTTATTGAGTTTTTATTTAGTGTTCCCAATTTGCAAACAATTGTGAAATGTAATTGTGTAATGGTGATATAGAGTTTTTGAAACGTTCACAGCAAGGCTTGGGCTTTAAATTATGTGTTATATGCCTGTGTAAAGAAACATTGATCAACTCTTGTCCAATGATAAAAAAATGCATACGAAATGCAATGCATACGTGGTGTTTGTTATGCATTTACTTGGAATTGGTAAAAGTGGTCTTGAACCTTTTTGTTCTCTAATGGATTTGTGTCAAAGTTTGAGTAATTAAGCTTATTATTCAATTGTAGAACGCATACAGGTTGTCGTAAATGCTGTGACTGAAAACATTTTTCAAAAAGCAGTGAAAGAAGAGCCAGAGAAAAATATTCATTTTGATCATCCGAAAAACAAAATTACTGTTTCAGGTGATGGATCGTGGTCTAAGCGTGGGTATACGTCACTTTTGGGTATTGTTTCTCTTATTGGAAAATATTCTAATAAAATCGAGTGTGTGTAAAGCTTGTGAAAAATGGTCGGGAAAAGTATGATTGGTATGATGAACATCAGGAGAATTGTACAGCCAATCACGAAGGTAGTGCAGTTAAAATGGAGGTTGACGAGATCATCAAAATGTTTAAAAAAAAGTATATTGGTGATGGAGATACTGAAACATTTAAAAATTTATTAGAAGAAGATCCTTATAACGGCGACCATGTAATTGAAAAACTTGAGTGCGTTTTGCACGTGAAAAAACGTGTGTATAGGCGTATGAAAGAGGCAATAAAATTACTTAATCAGTACGCAAAAGTTAAAAAACAACTGGAAGTTGCAGGAAATTAAAAGGCTGGAAAACAAAGTTCACCAACATTGAAGAAAGAAATAAAGCCAAAAACGATGCTGTTGACTAATAAAATTATGCTGAAATTATTTACTTATTATAGCCTTGCAATTATGTGAAATATAAATTCATTCTCTGGAAGAAATGAAAAAATCTATGTGGGCAATGTTTTATCACATAACTTCTACCGACGAGAATCCGCACCATAATTATTGTCCAGAAGGTGAAACTTCCTGGTGTTAGTATCAGCAACTCAAAGTTGACAATAAAGAAGATACATTTATACACCCATCGACTTTTGATGAAGAAGTCATTAAAGTTTTAAAGACAATCTACGAAGAGTTGTCGGACGACAGTATTTTAAAAAGATATTTGGGTGGAAACACTCAAAATAATAATGAAACCGCCACCGACTATCTCTCGCGCTGTACGAATCGTAGCAACTGGCGGCTTCCTATACTGTGCTTACTGTGCTACTGCATAACTCCCGTTACTTACTAATCTAATCTCGTTTTCTCCCGCTTTGTTTTTGTGCTGAATTTCACTCATCTCGCGAGTGAGTGGTTTTTTTTTCACCATGGCATAAGGGCCAAAAGTTAAGTCAAAAAATAGGTTCACTGCTCTTTCTGAGGTTGCACTTTCTGAACCACCCCAGCCTAAAAGAAATAAGATATCTTCTAACTTACTTATTATGTTTAACAAACTTCTAAAAAACATCAATCAAAAAAACCCAAGATTTGTTATTATCGCCCCACAAAATGAGAAGCAACCTCTTTCCTCTGTGAGCATTTTTGCACTGAGGAAAGCTATTGATGCTATAAGCAAGGAATATATGCAGATCTCCCAACTTAGGTCCTAGTCCTCACAAAAAATCAAACGGTTGAGAAGGGATTCATTTCCACAAAAAATCCTTCTAACCTCTGCCCTGTCACGATCACTCTACTCAGCCAACTTAATTCATCTAAAGGCATAGTTTACGCTCCCTGCCTTATTAGTGTCCCGGGGGAAGAAATTATATCAGAAATGAAAAAGCAAAAAGTAACAGAAGTCTACAAATTTACGAAGCAAGTAGATAACAAGGGGATTCCAACAGGTTTGATGCTGTTTACTTTTGACACATTTCAAGTGCCAAATTCTGTCGAATCGGATGGTATAAGTCACTGAGTACATTCCCAATCCGATGCGGTGCCGGAACTGCCAGCTACTTAGTCACACCACTAAACGGTGCAACGGTACCATCATGTGCCATAATTGTAATCTTCCACCACACGTAAACTCTGAATGTTAACGAATTTTGTGTGCAAATTGCTCATCTAAAGACTGCCCAAAATTCATTCAAATAAAAGAAATCCTTAAAATAAAAACCCAGACAAAGTGCAGTATGACTAATGCCAAACGCATATATAAAAACCAGTTCCCCTTCCCGGTGAATACAACTCATGTGCCTATATATCAAAACAAAATATCCACACTTTTACCTCTTCCTCAACAAATAGCACAGCACTCTCGCACACGAAAAAAAAACATATCAATACACAAACCCGAACTACCAATTATAACAGACAAACATATAGCCACAAAAACACATACCATCCTGAACGAAAATAAAAACAATTCATCTTCCTCTTACAACCTTCCACCATTTCACTACCATCGAAACCTGAAGCAACCATACAATCGAATGCTGTCGAACAAAAAATACTTGAACAAACAAATACAATCACACTTATTCCCAACGAATACACTAACAAAACAAAAACCTTATCAGACATATCACCACTAAAAAACTCAAACCACACTAAAACAGATAAGCTCAATTGTCATTCTCACTCAAATTTGCTTACTCCTCAATTGAGTTCAAATCTCGCAAGCTCTTCTCCTATTTCCAAAACCACTCAATCTCTTATCGAAAACAATCAATATTTTATTCCGACTCCAATAAACGATGATGACAGCTCATAATGCTTATAAAGTAAACTTCTTAAAATTACAAAACATAGGATTGACGCCACATAGTTCTTCATTATCACATTCTAGAAGAATTCCTCCACCCTTTCATTGGTTTCGGCTAATGAAAGTTTGTGGAACATTTGCTTTAAAAACATGACTCTCGTAACTTTGAAATGGAACATGAAAGGATTTGTAAATAACTAGGAGTTAAAGATTGTAATTACTGAACATCTATTGTATCCCTCCAAGAGACTCACTGTGACTATAAAACTAAACCATTAATTCCAAAATCATTCAAGGGCTACTTTTCAAATCTCCCATGCAACAAAATGTCCAAACAAGATGTCGGTATTATGGTAAAAAGAAATATTCCCAATACGCCAGTTCCTATAAGCTCCAACCTTTATTAGCAGCGAAAATTAAAACTAAATTGGAATTTACATATATAAATTTGTATCTCTTACCAGAACAAGTCATACAGAGACGTGATGTGGAAAATAATTGTGGGAGATATTAATGCCTGGAGTGTTCTCTGCGGTTCACCTTGCACAAAAGAAAAAGGTTCTCTTTTAGAAATTTTTTTTAACAAATTCTAACTTTGTTTTACTGAATGATGGCTCCCCTACTCACTTCTCTACACACAAAACCCTTACCCACATTGACATCACTTGTTGCTCCCCTGAGCTATGCCCAAAAATGCAATAGAGAATTTTGAATGATCTGCACAATAGCGATCATTTCCCTATCTTAACTAATCTTAATTTACGAACGAAAGCAGACTCCAGGCGTCCAATATCAAAATGTAAAACAGACCAAGCAAATTGGAATGAATATAAAAAACGTACCACTGAGTTCACACATACTTTTAGCACAATTACAAACATTAACAAATCAGCAGCTATATTTCAAAAATCCCTCCGAAATGCAGTTAATAAAACAATTCCACAAACCTTTCCGAAGCACCGCAAATTTTTTGCTCCCTGGTGGAACGAAGAGCATAAAAATTTAAGAGACAAAAAAGTGTCAGCCTGGAAAAAATTAAAAAAAAATCCTATTTCGTTTAAGAAAGCCAATGCATTATTTAGAAGAACGTTAAAAGCAAATAAAATCAAGAGTCTTAATAATCTCACTTCATCTATTAATCCCCGCACCTCTGTAACCAATATCTGGAACAGAATCAAGCACTTCAGTGGCTCAGCTGTTTCCCAGACTCTTAGATGTATCGATACCAACTCGGGACCTCTTATCACCCCGTCAGGAATAAGTAATCATTTCGCAAGCACTTGGTCGAATTACTCAAATGACACTAATTTTCATAACTTTAGACAAGAAAAAAATAGTCTACACAACATAACCCTTCCCCCTACTAATTCTGTCAGTATTCACCTCGAGCAACCCATTTTTCTCTCTGAATTAGAATCGTGCCTAAGTAAACTGAAAGGTAAAACACCCGGTAGAGATAGGCATGTTCAAAAATCTGTCAACCAAAGCAAAGATCGTTCTTATTAGTCTATATAACATAATTTTTGATAAGTGTCATACCGCAATATTGGAAGGTTGCTACAGTCATACTCATTCCCAAACATAATAAGGAGATAAACAAAGTAAACGGGTATAGACTTAGCTCACTGTTACCATGCATTTCTAAGATTTTAGAAATGATTGTAGCAAAGCGTCTTCTCTACTGAATCTAAAAAACTAATTTCTCCAGCTCAAGTAGCTTTTAAGCCCAAAGAGGATGCCAAGATGCTTTGCTCCATATCGATTATGTAACTATCAAACGCTATCTCAACCAAAAATCATGTTTCAGTACTTTCCCTCGATTTCGAGGAAGTCTTAGGCATCCATCTCGTTCTAAAAAAATCTGAGAGAATGGCGAATAGGTCCTAAAATATATGGTTATATCCTAAAATATATGGTTATAAAATATATGGTTTCTTTCTAATAGAAAATTTTGTGTAAGAGTTAATAATACGTACTCTCCTTGCTTTCTTCTCCCCAATGGCATACCACAGGGATCTCCCCTTTCAGTAATGTTTTTCTCTATTGCATTTCTCTAATACAAGACCAACCTTATTATATCCAAGTATAAAATTCTAGATCACTGTTGTTATGCTGATGATGTATACATACTTTGTAAGAACAATGATTTAGAATTAATAAAAACAAGTTTTACGTACTTATTAAAAGAAATTGCAGACTGGTCCACTTACTCAGGTAATACAGCATTACAGAAGTGTAAAACATTCCACATTTGTAAAAAAAATGTTGCCCTAGCTTAAAATTAAGTACAAATGAAGTTGAAATACAATCTGTTAGCAAATTAAGTATTTTAGGATTAATTTTTAACAGTAAATTTAAATGGACAGACCATTGTGTAGAACTTAAAAAAACACTTACTGCTGGGCTTATTAAATACCTTTCTTCAAAAAGAAAGTTACATAACAAAAATGTTAATTCTAAATAAAATAGACTATGGCCTTGCCATTTACGGAAACTGTCCAAAATCAACACTACATACCATCATGCTGCAAGGCGATCAATATATGCATTTCAAACTACGCCAATAAAAAATATACTAGCTGAATCCGGTCTGCCCACTCTTACCGAAAGAATTTCAAAGCCTGCAAAAAAACTATTGTTTCCCTCAAGATTGGTAACAAACAAAGATGTAACATCTGCCCTTCGATCCAGACGCCAAAAAAGCATACCATCAGCAGTTTCATGCATATGGAGTCACATAACATCATTCAACCTGCCCACTAAAATCAGCTACTTTCAGGCTCCACCGTACCCTCCGTGGCTGTGTAGACTGGAATCTTCTGAGCTGTTAATGTCAAATTTCTCAAAAGATATAACCCCAAAAAACGTATACTAAAAAATTTTCAACACCATAGAAAATGAACATAAGACCAAGAACTGGAAGTTCATCTTCTCTGGCAGGTCTAAAACGGAAAACCACACAGCTTTTGCGGTTACAACACAAAATGGTAAGCTCATTAATTTTGGCCTCCTGCCAGGAGCAGGAGCAGTTTCGCAGTTAACGAAGCCTTAAGATACGCCGCTTCTAACAAAGGCCACTTTGTCATTTGCACAGACAGTCTCTCGGTCATCCATGCTATCATGAACCTTAACAACTTTTCTCCAGCAATTATGATTCTTAGAGACATTATTATAAAAGCTTCACAAAAGATCAAAATTATGTGGGTTCCTGCTCACCAAGGCATAATGGGTAACGAATACGCGGATAAAGCCGCTAACTCTGCCGGAAAACCACCCATACTTTTATTCAACACATCGTCAGATCTTTTAAGACTCATTAATGCAGAAATAAGGTCGGTCCAGAAGCAAAGGCGGCCAACATACGTTCATCACAATTCAAAAATAAACAACAATATACCCAGCGGACACGCCAAAAGAAACCATTTCCAATTTTGTTCGACTTCGCTTAGGGCACAGCATCTACTAAAAAAGGAAAGTCCCCTGATCTGCCCTACATGCCAGGCATTTAACTAACAGAAATCAAAACATTTACGAAGTGCTTAAGAATATCAACGTACAAAACCTAGAAACTATTCAAAAAATAATTCTAAAACTCAAGTATAAATTGTAATTTTTAATAATTTCCTCTATTTATAGGTACCAGCTTATCCTTATATTTATACTAGCGAGCCGATAGCCTATGCAGCTTGTGATCTCTAGAACTGTTCATGCTAACTTAGTAATTTAAGATTATTTTGTTAGTTTGTATAATAATAATAATAATAATAATGAAAGCTTTAATAACTGTGTTTGCCTTCTAAACACATTTTTACAGGCAAAAAATTTTTGGAAATTGCAACGCTCACAGCAGCGTGTATTTTCAATGAAGGCCAAAAAAGTGTTTTGAAAATAATGGATGTAATAGGTGTGCGGGCAGGCACAGATGCCATGAACTTTGCACAATGGGCCGATGAAACTCGCATATACTATACAACGCAGAGAAGAGGGTGTTAGACTTGGCAAAAAGTGAAAGAATTGCACTTAAATCAGCGAGAGTTGCTGGAAATGATGCTTTTATGAAGAAACCGAAGGTATACTGTATGCGCCAGGAATAGATGATTAATGTAAGTATAAATTTTCTTCTCTAAACTTTAAACGCGTTTTTCTCGAAACTACTTTTTATCCGTCGGCCCAGATGATTAAACAGAAACTATTGGACCGATTCGGCTGAAATTTTAATACAATATTCTACACATGAATGGTTCTGTGCGGTACCAGAATTCGATTTTGTTCTCCATTTTTTTTTATATCGATTTTAAACCGAAAAAAACAGTCGATATTGAAAAAAAATTTTACAAGGCCGCCATTTTGTTATTTTTTGCTCAAATCTTTTAAATCTGCTACCAGACAGAATGATAACTATACTGAATAATAATCTTTTTGAAATTTTGATTTCAGATGATTACAAAAGGAGCAATCAGGGGGTCCAGCCACCTACTTTCTTTTAAAGAGCCCTACTTTACCTCACCAAAATGACGTTAAAATATTTTTTGTTTGATTTAACAAATTTTTTTTTTGTATTATCGAATAGCTAAATAATAACATATAATAAATTATCATAAGAAGATTGTATTTCATTTTCCGCAAAAAAAAATTCTTAAAAACCTTCAAAACTTAACCTCGGATATAAGACTACCCCCCTAAGTGCATACAGACGGCATGGAGTGAAACAAATATAAATTTAATTGAATCAATGCCACGTTACTGCAAAGCAGTCATTGGAAATAATGGTTTTGCCACGAAATATTGATTTAACTTATTTTATTTTATTTCTATTAAAAGTTGCAATTGTTGTTTCACTTAAATTTTAAGTGAAGATAGATTTGATATTTTTTGATCCTGAATGGAAGAATTTTTTTGTTTTGTTTATTTTAAATGTAGTTCTTTAATAAAATTAAAATATATATATATGTTTTTCATACAAAAACCATATTAATTTTTCGAAAGTGTTTGGTTTTACTTTTAGTTCCAAATGTTTTGCTCCTTATTTACATATTTTATATATGCAAAAGAAAAATTAAAAATATTTTGATTAAAAAAAGCTACGTTTAAGTTTTTTTTTTAAAGAATTTAACACTTAAAAGGGTATGAATACACTTATAATGCCTTAGCATGTGTTACGTTTTTGGAAAATCGGATAAAGAGGGAAATACAGATGTTTGGCCTCAGTGGTAATTTCGCTTCATTGGTGGCATTAAACATTTAATCAGGAAACTAAATTGTTGGTACTATTTGCCTTCTTGTTGTTAACTTACTCATATTACTTCATTTTAGTTAACTGATAAAATGAATGTTTACCGGGCGAAGTTGGAATTCGAACATCGAACCTTCCGATTTGGAGGTATTGCTACCAAAATAAGAGATGATTTTCTATAAAAGCAAACGTACATAATTCATGCATGCTTGACGCAGACCCGCACTACTATAAGACCAAAATAGTACAATTTGACAGATTTTATCGTTTGGCGCTTGGTCTATTGTCAGTTTGAATTTGTCGCATATACGTTCCTGCATGTATTATTGCAACCAGTTTGTTGCACATCTGTATTGACAATCAGGGTAACTGTTTCCTTGAAACGTATATTCAAGCATGAGTATAAGAGTCTAAGTTGCAGGTGTTTCTTAATTTTTATGTTCCGTACCTCATTTTTTTTACCACACTCAAGAGGGTGTGTCTACTCTTAAAATGTCGGAGCATTATTTTCTGAAAATTAGATAGAGAGAGGGAGAAAGATGTTTCAGTTCAGTGGTTATTTCGCTCCATGAGTGACATCCAACATTTAATGGGGAGACTAAGTTATTAGTGTAAATTGGCTTGATGTTGTATTTAGGCAATTATTCGTCTCACGAGATTTCAGTTGTCTGAAAAAAAGTCTTTCGGGGACGGCTGGTATTAAACCCCGAACCGTCCGATTGGGAAGCTAATACACTACCACTTGAGTCACGGCTACCCACATTGCAATGATAAATACGTCCAAATATAATAACTTCCTTCGAAAAATCAATTCCCACCTTATTAACCTAGATACCATTTGTACCTTCCTCTATATTAATGACATTTAGAAGCTAAAAATAAAATGAGAAAATTCGAAATAGACGAAAACAGATTTTCTGCACCCTCTTATTCTTTTATTCTCTTCTCTTCTAGTGTGAGCTCGCCTTTTATTGCACTTTTTGAAATATATACATATTTATATACTTGATTTTTTATATAGTAAAACTATAATATGGGATATAACCCTACTCATTTTCTAAAAAATCAGCTAACATCTGCAATGAATTGAAAATATTAAAAGTTGGCAGAAAATAAATAATATGGTCCAATAGCGAAATCTTGTATATGAATCCATTGTACACTGAAGCTAGAACCAGTGTTTAGGAGGCTGATATCTAGTAATCAACACTTAGAGCAGAAAACTATTGTAGCATTATCAATTAGCTATCTCTATTTATCTCTTATATATATAGTACTTTTTATAAATACTGTCACAACTTTTAACGGTTCCCTAGAGCATTTGATATTACCCGCACTCTTGTGCTAGCTTGCGTCATTTGTGGTCTTAGGTTTGGTCTATTCATACGCAAATTTAAATTTACATACGCTAAGTTTTTAACATGGAGTGGAGCGATAAGAAAAACAGGATTGCGGTTATTGCCCTTCCTAAGTGCGGTATGGAAAAGGCTAATCTTCAAAACGGTGCAGCTGCATTTTTTTTTATAATTTACGCGCGCCTAAGGGGTTATGAATACCCTTATACTGTTGCCAGGGCGCGGGCGGAAAGATAGAAGGAGGAGAAAGGAAAGTTTGTGATGTTGCAATGTTCCGCATCATCAAACAAGACTTAGGTTTGGAAGCATACAAAAGACATAGTAGACATTTGCTGACTAACGGGCTTAAGCTGAAAAGAAAAGAAAAATCGAAGCGACTGTTAGTTGATTACGATGGTGCTGAATTCCGTCAAATTCTGTTTACGGATGAAAATATGGTCACCGTAGAAGAAAAACTTAACAAACAAAATGACAGAGTCTATGCCCGGTCATCTAAACAAGCTGGGAGCATGTGCCAAGAGTTCAAAAATGGCATCATCCTGTATCTCGCATGGTTTGATGGGGAGTATCCTATCAAGGCGTCACAGATGTCCACTTTTGATGAAAAGGATGTCAAAATTTCGGCTGCAGTCTACCAAAAAAAAAAACGTTTTGGAAAGAGTGGTTGAACCGCTGAACTAGTCCCTCTTTCAAAACAGGACTCTGCTTCATCCCATAACGCAAAAACTACCCAAGCCTGGGTCACGGAAAATGTTCCTCGCTTAATCCATTGGATTGCAAGTTATGGTCCGTTTTGGAGGGCATGGTTTGTACAAAAAGAACCCAAATTAAAAAAAAAATTGCCTGAGGAAAGCAGTCGACAATTTACCTATGGAAATCGTTCTGCGATTGATGAGTGGTCAACTCGTCTCAAGGGCTGCTGTATACATAGATGTAAATGGAGGTCATTTTGGATTAAACTATTTTTTTTATATTAAGAATAAATCAATAAAAATTTGCGGAAAAAAATAATTTAACATCTTGTTTTTATTTTTTAATACCTATTTACATCTGTAACAGTATTTATGACAGTATTAGGTAGATACCAAATAACCCTTCCAATTTTATGTTGCTTTAGATTTTATACAGAAAGAAGATTGTTTTGCTTCATTGGTTATTCCGTCTCGCAAGCGGCACTCTATTTGTTGTTTTCGAATTGCTGGAAATTACGCGTTTGATAATGATCTACAATAAGCTAGAGGAAGGCATAAGTAACTCTCAATTTGGTTTCAGGTATGGACTTGGAACACAGGATGCAATATTTGCACTTCAACATGCTTATCCAATGAAGCCTAGAGATGAAAAAAACTGTTTTTATATGTTTCATCGATTATGAAAAAGCCTTCGATAAAGTGCAGCATAATAAAATGGTCGACATCCAACAAACAGATAATAGACAAGAATGACGTGAGAATCATTGAGAATCTTTACTGGAATCAAAAAGTAGAGATTTGTATAGAAATAGAGGAGTCAGAAGAAATAGAAATTCGCAGAGAAGTTAGACAAAGCTGCATTTTATCAATACTCTTCAATATGTATTCCGAAGGAATTTTCAAAAATCTTTTAGTACACTCAGGTGGAGGAATTCAAGTAAATGGATTTGTATTAAATAAGATTAGATATGCAGATGATGCGGTGATAATGGCAAGCAGCATAAACGAATTAAACATCATTATGAACAAGCTTCATGCAGAAGGTGACAAGTTTGGGTTAAAAATAAATGCAAGTGAAACAGAATTTAGTGTTTGACAAAAGCCAAGAACTTCAAAATTATGAACTTAAAATAAATAACGTTGCTGTAGAAAGATTAGACACAATTAAATATTTGGGAACAATAATAAATAATAATGTAAACCCCACAAAAGAAGTCAAATGCAAAATCGAACAAACCAGAACAGCATTTCGTAAATTGGAAAAGAAACATTTATAAGTGGAGAAATAAATCTAAACCTTAAGATAAGACTAGTCAAATACTACATCTGGTTGCTTTTTATATGGAGCAGAAACATACATAGACACTTAGCAATGCAACGATACAAAGAATGAAATGTGGGTGTATTGAATCTGTGAATCTCTTGGGTTGACAGAATAACAAACAATGAAGCCTTAAAACGAGTAGGAATGAAGAGAAATAATTCTTTTAACAAAGAAAAGGAAGATTGAATACTTAGAGCATATTATGATGCCCTCCAAAAATGAACGCCTTGTGTTAATGGTTATTCACAATCACATTAGGCAATACAATACTTAGAGCAGAACATTGGGTATGTTTCAATATCAGATGCCAAAGACCCCTTACAATTTTATAAATATATCCGTTTCCAATTTTGTATTTAGAAACAAGGTTTGGGTTAATTGCTTATTCCGTTCCATGAGTGGCATTCTATTTGTTGTTTTAGATTACAGGCAATTACATACACTATAGCATATTTTCCGTTTCCTGTAAAAATAAAAATGACTTGAAATAGCGGTCAGAGCTCAAATACTACCAAAAATATTAAAGTAACTCAAGAATATGCGGTAGAGAAAGAAGCGAAGGTTGAGGAGCCAACTAGTAATGTAATGAAATGTAACTTCATTCTACGCAAAATGATTCATCAATTCGATTATCAAGTCCAAGAACCTGAAGCATTTAATGGATACAATCAGCGTATATGTGCATAAAGATACTCAAATTATTACTGACCTTTCAAAGAACATAAGTCGAACTTGAGTTAGTATTCTGATAGAGATGATAAAGTGCGTTAAAATTGAGTTTCAGTCCTACATTGCGAGAGTATAAAGTTAACATAATCAAAAGTTTTAATTTACTAGTAAAGTGCATTTTTTCTCTAACGCAATAAATTAAATGGTTTTTAAAATCATTTGCTTTAACACCGACACTTTCTGATATACTCGTACACTGTATATATATATTTAACTATAAATTCACATATCTAATTAATAGCTTGTTCTGTCATCTGTAAACATAAAAACTCTAATTGTTCCAAACTTTTTATATCACTGATATTGTTGTTTTTACAATACTTTTCTTTACCTAACAATAAGCTGGATGTGGGAGACGCAAAAAGGTTATTTGTTATAGCTGAACAAATGCTGTTAGACAAAATAGATGAATACGATTGTGAAGACGAACACACACTACCTCTAAATACTTGATTATCATTTTTAACATTACGGGTATTGTCATTGTTTTCTAAACAATTAACTCCGCCTAGTTCACTGCCATTTTTATTACTAACCAAAACTACAGCCGCCATTGTTTTTTCTAGTGGCTTCTTAGTTTCCCTAGTTTGTTTTTGATGCATATCACTACTTTGTTGGTTTCTGGGAGATGAGGAATGACTTATGCTTTGCTTTCTATTCCTCTCGTCATTTATTTGCGATAAATTGCTTTTAGAAAACATTGAAGAACTGTCTGCACAGATATTCGAGCTCCCTTGACCTGTTGATACTACTATTAAATTATTTAAAGAACGCCTATGCTGCTGATGATTACCATGTTGAGTTGATAGCGACGTAAACTGTTTTTGGTGACCCATCATTGCCTGGTGATTGGCTGGAGCCTTAGCTTGATGAAATAGCTGATTTGGGATCGCACCTCCATTTATGAAATTCGGATATGAAGAACTCTTATATTGGGAACAACTTCCAGTGTTGCCACTACTACTTTTATTAACGGTATTTCGCTAAGGAAAAGAAACACAAATTTGAAATATTTGATAAAACAAAATATGTCTATGTCATATGGCACGTTACCATTGGAGCGGCATGTTGCTGCGAGCAACTTACAGAAATGTTAAACATATCATTTGAATTTTTACGATTTATTCTATCGTTGCTACCATTTTTTTGATCTAACTTCCGCGCTTTGCAGCTCCATCTTTAATATAAAATAGTATGTTTATTTAAAAGGTTCTAAATATAATAATTCTACTATTATTACCTTGGTTTATTTAAACTAACATTGCTGTTACCTTTTGGAACGAACGATGATTTAAGTTTAGAGAGTTGCAATTTCATTTCTTTTAATTGATTTATATGTTTGGCAAAAGCCTCACCGTGAATAGTTCGTTCCAGTATCCAAAGTAGTGCTGACACATTTTCCTCGTCTTGCAGACAAAATGAGTCCTTTTGAATTATCGAACTACAAACTAGAATAATATTTTTATAGAAACTAAATAAAGAATTAAAAACAAAACAAACATACTTAATTCAATAACTTTTATAAATTTATATGCCACATTTTCAGTAGACGAATCTGCTGGTTGCATTGGCGTCAAAACTATGCCAGCAAGTTCTTCAATTGCAAAATTAAGTCTTATTTGACCGCTAACAAGATCCTTCTCAATGTTTACCAACTTGTTTCCTCTGTCATTCAATTTTTCAATACAAAGTGACAGCTTATGACTGGCACCCTTAGTTACCCCCAAATCTTGTAAATATTCCTCTGTTATCTCAAGCATTGCTTCATAAGTAATATTCTTGAAAAGATCAATATATTTGTGCAATCTTAAGCTTTTTAACCATTGTCCAATATTCGACATTCCACTATTATGCGAAGTAAATTTAAGATAATTTGGTTTCATATCATCAAGTCTAGTATCTGAACCAGTTGACATAAGCGTTGTTCTTGGATTGTCAATGGAAAGTGAAAAACTTCGTGGTTTTTGAGCAAACTGGACTAAATTTTCAGACGAGTTACTACAATTATCATTCCCAGCAGTGTCTGAAGCATTTGCAGATGATACCGACGATATAGCAGTTGTTAAACTATTCGAACGTCTTGTCTTTATGGAACCTACTCTGCTATCCAAACTCCATCGATTATCGTTCAAATGATCACAGTTGTTAAGTAATGAAGGAAAGTTCATTTGAGTGCAGCTGCAACTTTCACATGTTTTTGAGTCAAAATCAGAAATTTCCGTGCCATTTTTGGAAAAAGACGTATGGTGGTCTTCGGTAATGTTGTTTATGTTACCGACATCAAGTTGGCCATTTGATCCAAAGGAACAATTTTCGTTTGTCGTTCCATTATAACACAGCCCTAAGCTGTTTTGACTAGAACCTAATTCGTTTATTTTAATACCGTTAAAATTATCACAGAGATTGTCGGAAATGTTTGGAATAGTGACATTCCATTCGGATTTATTAGAAATAACTGTTGGTAACGATTGTAACTGATTTTTGTGCGCCGATTGTTGAGGAGGGGCTATTGCTTGCCATGCATTACGAGACGCAACACTTCCTACTGATGATGACATGGACGTAGATGAATTAGATAAATATGCACCTGTATTATTTGAAAGTACATAAAAACTTTGCTGACCTGCTGAAGCAAATGATGACTGAATGTGGTCTTCTAAATGTCGCAACCAGTGACTAAGAGATCTAAAAATAAAGTTACACAAGTATAATATACTTTTATTTATTACTTGGCTCTAAATTTAAAATTTAAAAATTATCTTATTAACGAATGCTGAAAATAACATCCACCTGTTGAAAAGGTTTTTTAATAACTATTACTTATGGAGATAACAAAAAAAAAAACAGTAAGTATTATAGGTAACTCGTAGCTCAAAAATATGTATATTTTTTTTTAAGAAAATATGGAATCTTTTATTTATTAAAAACAAAGTTTGTATAAAGTTATGTCTAAAACAAACTTTTCAATAAAAAGGATCCCATTTAAAAAAAAAAAAACAATCCAATATGTATTTATAAAATAAATGCACTTTTCTTTTTGTTCATTTTAGATATTACATTATTACTATTAAAAAAAATATTTTTTTCCTTCATTTATTAAACCTTTCTAAAGTACTAAATATTTAATTTGTAAGGAACAGTACAATCAAATGTTGTCGACTCATAAATACTATCTATAACTTCGAAAAAACCAAAAGTGGTTATTAAATGAAAGTGGATAATTGTTAAAAATAGAACAGCCTAAGTAAAACAACTGAATGTTAGTTCCACTCTGACTTTTAACCTTTTTGTTATTTTTTCAGATGTTGATCTAAACAATTTTTATTTAAATCGTATGTCACTTTACCTGTAAACAAAATTTTGATTTTGATGTATTGTAGTTTAACATATGTTTAATGAAAAATATTTTGATGTGAAACATGTACATTTCATTCCCAAAATTAAAATAAAAGAGATTCAGTCAAATTGTTACCTTCTATCTTCATTTGAAATTGCAGGGTGAATTAAAAGATATGAGAATATCTGTTGTACCAGCTCCGTTGAAACAATTTGCCTTACAGTATCTTCTACAGCGATTGGAATAATAGACAAATAAATCAGCTTAGCTTCGTCATTTCCAGGTTTTAAAAGGGGTAGCATTCCCAATATTTCAGTTAATATGTCCTCCTTTTTACTATATACTTTGCCGTCGTTTTTAAAGACGAAATCTGCACCAAAATATATAGGTTCTCTGTCAGCAATTTCCGCCATTTCTATTCCTTGAAATGATTTATATGCGCTTATTAAGTTTTGAAGATGTAATGGACTATTAGCATTTATATCAAAAGTTGTCATGTGACTTTGTAGACCTGAATTTTGGCTTAAATTATTTTCGATTGAATGTTGAAGAAATTTTAGGTTTGAGTAGCGCAAACGTTTTAATAAAGCATATATTACAACTGTTCGCTCACAATCGTTCCATTTTTCAAACAAAGATGTAACTGTACTAACTTGTTCACAAAACAAGGTTGAAGAGTTTCCACTTGGATATTTCATGGTGACTTTGGAAATCCTTAAATAAAAAAAAAATAATGTATTTAAAAACCTTATTTTAGTAATTCTGTGTTTATATACATATATATAAGTATGTACATATTAAATATATCGTCGACATGCATATACCGTACTAACCAAAAAACAGTAGCGGATACAATTAATGGAAATACAATTATAAAGGGTGAACCAACAGTGTGTGGAAGTTTTCATTAAATTAAACACACATGTATTGTTAAATCAATGTAGAATTTTATTGATTAATAAAGTACGGTCTATGGCAATTATGAATTGAACACAACATCGTTCATGTGACCACCACCGCTTCTGTTGTAAGCGACCGTCCGAAGGTCAAAATTATCGATGACTTCTTGAATAAGTGGGTCAATGTCGCAATTTCAGTTTGGATGTTATGTTTGAGATCCTGAATTGTCGTTGGATTATTGGCATAGACCTTACTGACCTTGGAGGTCAATCAACTTCTCCCCTAATTGATAATAAATTGATTGATTGATTGATGGCTTGTGTGGGCGGTAGCACCATAATGTTGAAATCAGAGATCGTCTAGACCCAATTCATTCAATTTTGGAAAAAGAGTGAGGCCCTTTTGTTGACTTCGGCGACGAATTGAGGTTCCTAGCCCGTTTTGAACGCTCTCGCTCACAGTGGTGATGTTTTGGCGTGTACGGTGCTGACCGAGCATGCTGATATGGAGTTTGACCCGATACCGAACCGGTTTCTTCAAAACGCTTCACCATTGCACGAATTCCGGACTCAAGAGGGTGATTATGTTGACCGAGAAATTGACGAATTTTACGAAATGTTACTTTTACAGATCGCCCATTTTCGTTAAAAGATTGAATAACAAAAATGCGTTGTTGAGGGGTATAACAGAAGACACCGTTATAATTAATTTTCTTTTGTCTTCTTTTTATTAAGGACTGAAACGAATAAAATTCGGAAACTTCAAAGTAAAAAAAAAAAATATTTTCATAATTCATGTAAATTTTTTTTATTTGCTTTAAAACTCTGTTTTTATTAAATTCATTCACAATTACAAAAAATAAAAAAAAATATTTGGGTTCCCATTCTTTCGTCAACTTCTTTCGAATGTCCTTCATAAGGCTGGTGACAGTTACATCCGTGATCTTTTTGAACGCTCTTTTCCATTTAACACTAAAATCTTTTACGTCCTTTACACACTGTTCATTTTTCTTCAATTTAGCTTTGACCAAAGCCCAATACCTTTCAATGGGACGGCACTGTGGAACATTGGGTGGATTCATGTCTTTTGGGACAAAGTCGACATTTTTATCAACAAGAAAGCTCAACGTCGCATGAGCATAGTGAGCTGGAGCTAAATCTGGCCAAAATAATGTGGAACCCTCATGTTTGTTTAAGAAAGGCATCAACCGTTTTCTTAGGCACTCGTTAATGTACGAGGGCGGGTCAATAAGTCCGTGACTTTTGGATTAAAACAGATTTTTTGATAAAAAAATAATTTTATTTTTCAACGTAGTCTCCCTTGAACTCTATACACTTTGTCCAACGCTTCTCCAATTTTTTTATCCCTTCCAAAAAAAATGATTTGTCGAGGTCCTCAAAATGACGAGATGACTTCATCATTGGAGTCAAATCTTTTTCCACCAAGCCATTTCTTCAGGTTTGGGAACAAGAAGTAGTCGCTCAGAGCCAAATCTGGAGAATAGGGTGGATGAGGGAGCAATTCATAGCCCAATTCATGGATTTTTGCCATGGCAACTGCACATGTGTGCACCCTTGCATTGTCTTGGTGGAAAAGAACTTTTTTCTTGGCCAAATGAGGTCGTTTTTTTTTCAAATCGTCATTGAATCGGTCCAATAAGTTGGCATAATATTCCCCATTGATTGTTCTTCCCTTTTGAAGGTAGTCAATGTGGATTATCCCGCGTGCATCCCAAAAAACAGTCGCCATAACTTTATTGGCTGACAAACCCACCTTGGCCTTCTTTGGCGCCGATTCACCCTTAGAAACCCACTGTTTTGACTGTTGTTTGTTGTGATGGATCCATATTTCGTCCACGGTTACAAAACGGCGCAAAAACTCCTCCATATTGCGATTAAACAACGCCAAACCTTCCTGTGAAGTTGTTACACGATTGCGTTTGTGGTCGACTGTGAGCAAACGCGGCACCCATCTTGCGGAAAGCTTTCTCATGCCCAAGTGATCATTCAAAATTGAAACCACTGAGCCATGCGAGATCCCTACGGCTTCCAAAATCTCTCGCACTTTCAATCTTCGGTCGGCCAACACCATATCGTGAATTTTTTCGATTGTTTCGGGTGTAGAGACCTCAACTGGGCGTCCAGGAGGTTCGGCATCTTCAGTGCTTGTACGGCCACAACGAAATTCAGTAAACCACTTTTTTACCATTGAAATCGATGGTGCAGAGTCCCCAAGCTTAGCCTTGGTCTCGGTAATGGTTTTTTTTCGCAAGAAATAATGCTTAATAAGCACACGAAATTCACTTTTTTCCATTTTCTCCTCAAATTAGTGAGTAGTCTGATAAAAATAGCTGTCAAACACAAACTAACCGACGCAGCAAGTTTAAATTTTGACAGGAGTCAACTGACAAATGCCTGTTGACAGGAGCAGTGTTGCTGTTTCAGTAAAGAGGTCAGAAATTCAAAAATGCACAGAATTATTGACCCGCCCTCGTACACTTTTCCGTTAATTGTTCCCGTTGTAATAAACGATGAGCTTCTGTGCCCACATTGACAAATGGCCTGCCAAACGAGATATTTTGACTCGAATTTTTCCATCGCAATCGTTGTTGTTGATTGTGGAAGAATCTCAGCTTCAAACGAGTTGTAAAACTGGCACCTGGAAGAGTAGTAAAGTCGGCTTTGACATAAGTTTCGTCATCCACAACCAAGTACGCTTTCCTGTTGCCGATCAACTCGTATAGCTTTCGGGCTCGTGTTTTTATGACTTTTTTTTGCTTTTCAGTAACTTTTGGTATTTTTTGTTTTTTTCGCGTTTTTAGACCGTTACGTTTTGTAGATCTTTGTACCATTGTTTGGTTGGTATTACATTTCCGAGCAACATCTCTGGATGACATAGTCCGGTTTTTTACGATGGAACACTATGTTTAAATTTTTTGCGATGAAATGGTTTGGACGCGAAGTATTTTCGAGCCATTTGTCGATGATCTTTTTACGGCGTTCCTCTTGGCTCATATTTTATAAATATTTTAAACCGCACCGAACTAAAATCAATAACAAACTAGAGAATATACGGGCTAATTTGGGTACAAAATGGGATTGCAATTTTTACGCATTGGAAGTATAGCCCGTATTAAAATTTACAGATTTTATTGTTTGAGTCCTTAATCAAAATCAAAAATTTGTTTTAGTAAAAGTGCCGCTTAACATACTGTTTCGTGAAACACAAAAATGAGCTTAAACTCAAACACTGCCCCTTTGACTCGGTTGCGACGGAAACAAGAGAATGCAACTGATGCTTTAGTCTCGATTACCCCTATGTTAAGTGGTACCCCAACATCAAGAAGTGCGATGACTGGTGCATCTAAGTGTTTTACTAACACAACAAAAGAAATTACTCTTGAGGCGATTGAAATGCAACTGAAAGCTCACTCTGAAAAAATTTTGAACCAGTTTTCCAATGAACTAAGCAATTTGCGGAGCAAGCGTAAAAAAAATTATTAGTAATAGAGTAAACTTATTTTTCTCTTTAAAATGTTTTTTACTTTTTCACTATTGTCAATTATTACTTTTTATTCTTATTCCCATTTCCATTTTCCTTCATGCTCTTTCTCTTTCCTACTTTCTCTTATCCTTCCAATCGCCAGAGGTTTTCATTATTACCTGCTTTTTGTTTTGTTTTGTTTGTTTGCTGTTCTCTCTGTTCTTAAATGATTGATAACTTATAAACACAGGGTGATTCCAGAAGTGAATCAAAAATACTAATTTATATTTTTTGAAAACAAAAGAAGGTTTTAATATTTTTCATGTAGGTGAAGGGGGAGGGAGGGGGGTTGCAATTTATATGAAAAAGTGCTATAATTTCCAATTTCTGAAGAAATCAGGACCCACTGATCTTTTGGAATACGTTTTCATTGAGGTGAAGAATAGTACTGAAAAATGTCTGCTTGGTTGCATGGATATAGCAAATTATAGACTGTTAAGTGACTTACTTAAAGACTTTGCCCCCAAATATTCGAAAATCGTCTTATGCAGAGACCTCACTCTTAATATTTTAGGAAACAGCAATACAGCTTTAAAGGAAATGGTTGATTCACTACAGTTAAGTTTTGCTAATATTATCCAACCTACACACTTTGTGCCGGATCGCATACCAACACTACTTGATGTTGCCATAGTTTCCGACCCGACTTCATTATCCATTTTTACCAGATTTTCGCAACCGGGTTCTCTTAATTCCTATTTATAAATTTCTTCTAAATAAACATGCGCCTAAACACCAAAATAAAATCACCATGGTTCACACAGAAAGTATGTGACTTAATCGCAGCTCGGAACTTACTCTATGCTAGATGGAGGCGTTAAAAATGCTTGGAAATTTATAGGAAATTTAAGATTGTACGTAATTCTGTAACTACTCTTATTAGAAAAAATAAAATCGCTTTTTATAAAAATAAATTTGGCTCATGTTCTTCTAGTTCTGATTTTTGGAAGAGTATTCGTCAGTTAGGACTGAATTCATAAAAAGCATCGGCTCCCAACAGTGTTGATATAGAAGGACTAAATGTTAACTTTGTGTCTGTTTACAAAAAGTCAAATAACCTAAGTTCCCCGGTTTTGAATAGCAGTGTCACATATTCCGAATCCACTTTTTCACTTACATTTTTTTTTTTTTTATAATTTACGCGCGCCTAAGGGACTATGAATACCCTTATACTGTTGCCAGGGCGCGGGCGGAAAGATAGAAGGAGGTGAAAGGAAAGTTTGTGATGTAGTGGTTTGAAACTCAGGTGTGTTTGGTTTCGATATTGGCTCTCCAGGAGTGGGAGTCGGAATAGGACGGAGAGATTTTTCTTTTCTCGGAATGTGAGGTTGTGAATTTGAACGGTTGTTTTTGAAAACCCTACTTACATGTGTAGACGAAACGATGGTGGTAATAATATACTAAGTGTCAAGTCAAATGCAGTAGGTTCGGATAACATTGCTCCTAAATTTGTAAAATTCTGCTTCCTGTTAAGAAAAACTGGAAAACTGCGAAGGTTGTAGCCTTTGGTAGGGCAGCAAACGGAGTTTCCGTAGAATACCGGACTATTGCGATTTTACCGTTTTGAAGTAGTCTTTGAAATTATAATAAGTGGTCAAATAAAAAAATATCTAAGAATATGATATCTAAATACCAGTCTGGCTTTCGTGAAAATTATAGTTGTACCTCAGCCCTCTTAAAAATCAGTGCAGATTTGCGTGCCGGTTGTGACAATGGTATGCTGGGATTAATTCTTTTTTTTTTTTGGTTTTTCAAAGGCTTTTGATTGCGTTAATCATGTGCTCTTACTAAAAAAAACTGAAACATCAATTCCTGTTTGTTGATGCTTTATGTAAGTTGTTGTCTTCATATCTTTTCAACAGGTCTCAGTACGTCTTTTATAGGAATGAGCACTCATCTTGCCTGCCCATCCCCGCAGCTGTACCGCAGGGATCTGTTTTAGGACCCTTCCTGTTTCACATGTTTCATAAATGACATAACACAATGTTTTCACGTTTGCAATTACGCAGACGAGGTACAAATATATACTCTCTTCCCGAAAGCAAACAAACACCAAGCGCTTGACATTCTAAACCAAGAATTAAATGAAATCCATAAGTGGTCATCAGATAACGGTCGAAAGTTTAATCCAAATAAAACAAAGGCACTGATTATAAATACAGGGCGAAGTACAGATGTTTTCCCACCACTGAGCCTTAACGACTCCCTATAGAGTACGTGGTCAACATGAAGAATCTTGGAGTTTATTTTAATTGTAACTTAATTGGAATATACATGTTAACAAAACTGTATCTAAAATTGACGGAGCTCTCCGAGGAATATTTCCCACTACAAGTAACCTTCCAATCAAAACAAAATTAAAACTTGTTAATGTTAATGCTCGCACTCGTGTAGTAGCAAGAGTTCTTAAAGATGTTAATATACATAAATCCGCTGGTCCAGATGGTATAACTCCCCTCCTTCTGAAGAGGTGTTCTTTTTCGCTGGCAAAACCACTGCGTAAACTTTTCATCAATCCTACTCTTTAGGACTCTTTCCGAGCAGATGGATAACAGCATTTGTTCAGCCCGTCCCTAAGAAAGGCGAATCTTCCTCTCTCTCTTCCTACAGACCCATTGCACTTAGGTCCCTTCTTTCCAAGGTCATGGAAACGCTGATAAACCATCAGCTAATAAAATATCTCGAAACACGAAAACTTCTTAATGACCGGCAGTACGGTTTTCGGAGCAACAGGTCCACTGGTGATCTGATGGCATGTCTCACCGAAAAGTGGAACCAAAGCGTACATCCTTCTGGCGAAAGCAAGATAGTTGCACTTGATATTTCTAAGGCATTTGACAGAGTTTGGTATCAGGCTCTTTTGTCGAAAATGCGTGCTTTTGGGATCGACGACTCTCTTCTTCAATGGATTAGAAATTACCTTTCAATTCAAGTTGTCTTGGATGGTTTCAAGTCTGATATTCACAAAATAAATGCTGGTGTGACCCAGGGCTCCGTTCTGTCTCGGACACTCTTTTTAATTTTCATCAACGATCTCTTGTCTGCTATCTCTAATCCAATATACTCCTTTGCTGACGACAGTACTCTCTGCTTTTCATATTCTTTCCCGGACTCACGTCCCTGCTCTTCGGCTGTAGAACGGGAACGGCAGCTTATGTTAAGTTCATTAAATTCTGATATTACCAGCATAACTAATTGGGAACCACTAACAGAGTAGAATTTAATGCTTCCAAAACACAATGCTGTCTGCTGTCGTTAAAGCGAAATTTGAACACACAGCCATTATCCATGGATGGCACTTGCATCGTCGAAACCGATAAACTTTCCATTCTCGGTATGTGTGTCAATGACAACTTACGTTGGAATGATCACATATTCGGTGTCGTCAAAAATGCTGCGAAATGTCTAGGTTTCCTCAAGCGATGTAAGAAATACTTTACACCCTCTGATTTGGCCACAATATATAAGGCATTTACCGAAATTGGAGTACAACGCCCACATCTGGTCGGGTGCACCTAAAACATTTCTACACCTGCTAGTTGATTGATTGATTGATTTGATATATTTATTTAGCCAATAATTTGCTATTTTAGAAATACAAAATTATTATAAAATTAGAAATACATTAAATTTAATTAATAAATTAGGAAAAGGTACATTAAACTTAATTACTCTTGTATACTTCAGCTATATTTACCTCTTATATAATTCACTATTTCTTTTGAATACTATTAATCGGACTTCTTGTTTTAATTCATTTGGTAGTTCATTAAACAGTTTAAATTCTTTATAAAATATCGTGTTTTGTGCTCTTTGTGTTCTTGCATGTGGAAGACGAAAATCATTTCTGTTACGCACATTATAGTCGTGTATATTATTGACATAAATTACTTTCTTGGACAGATACTTAGGTAGTAAATTATTTTTCATTTTAAAGACAAAAATAAGTACATTCATAATCGTTCTTTGGTTAACACTTAGCCATTTAAGTACATTTAACATAACATTTATTGGTGTTAACCAGTGGCATTTTAGAATGATACGCATTGCTCTATTCTGAAGTTTTTGTAGCCTATTTAACATTGTATTATTTGTCAGATAGATAATTGTTGAACAATATTCAAAATGTGGTTTTATAATACTATTGTATACATTTATAGCACAAATAGTTGACAGTCTTTTCCTTATTCTCCCAAAAAAGCTAACCTTTTTACTTATTTTTTGGATATGTATTCAATGTGATTACTAAAACTTAACATTGAGTCTATGACAATAGCTAGATATTTAATTTCATTAACATTTTCGACATTTTCATTACCTATAACAACATTCATATCTGTTTGGCCATTTATGAACGTACATTAGTTTTACTAACATTTAAACTTAGCTTGTTCATTTGCAACCATTGACTGAGTTTCCGCAGATCTTCGTTAATTTTAGTAACACATTCATCAATATCACTACACGAAACAAAAAGAAGACCATCATCAGCAAATAACTCCTGGTTCGAGAAATTTACAACATTTGGCATTTCGTTCACATATATAGACAGGATCCAAAACCGTGCGATAAAACTCATAATATCACTCAGACAATGGACACCTTCGAACAACGACATCATTTTTCTTTTTTTTTTCCTTTTCTATCGCTATTTCCACCACCAGTGCTCCATAGAAATCGCCAGTAGCATTCCGCCCCTTCAAACTTTTAACCGTAATTAATACCCGTCTCGCTATGAATGTTCATCAGTATACCTTCAAGCGCACTTTCGGACGTACTCTAAAATATCGTGATTCGTTCCTAAGCCGTACAACTCGCTTATGGAATGTCCTGCCTAGCTCTTTATTTCCTAGTCATTATAACCTTCAAACATTTAAAACCAACGTTCACCGGTATCTCTCTTTCCATCCTCCCTGATTTTCCTTCGCCCGCGCTGTGTGCAAACATTTTAAGAAAGTACCAGAATATTTACTTAAGATAGTAAAATTTCCGACAAATCGAAGAACTCTGCAGCTGATAACACCTAGGTGCAAGTATTTAAATACGTCTCGACAATTTTTCGCACATGGGATTCAGCTATGGAATTGGTTGCCCTTAAGAATAAAAAGCATGAGCAACACAAATAATTTCGATAAAGACGTATTTAAATATTGTTCCGAAAATTTTTAATGAATTTCCTCTTGTATCCCTAAACTTAATTCTCTTTTTATCCTCTATGTTCTCTTTTCTTCTTCAATTATTCTTTCTCTAACTCTAAGAACTTCTTTTATTAACTTCTTTTTTTATTTATAATAATTATTTTATTTATATTGCATTGTTAAAATATTGAAATTCTGTAAAGCTTGTTCTGTTCTCGAAAGATGTAATATTCTTATGTGAACAATTGAATTTAAATAAATTAAATTAAATTAAGGACGGAAACAAATAAAATCTGTAAATTTTAATACGGGCTATACGAGGGCCCGTGACTTTTTGAATTTCTGACCTCTTTACTGAAACAGCAACACTGCTCCTGTCAACAGGCATCTGTCAGTTGACTCCTGTCAAAATTTATACTTGCTGCGTCAGTTAGTTTGTGTTTGACAGCTATTTTTATCAGACTACACACTAATTTGAGGAGAAGATGGAAAAAAGTGAATTTCGTGTGCTTATTAAGCATTATTTCTTGCGAAAAAAAACCATTACCGAGACCAAGGCTAAGCTTGATAAATACTATGGGGACTCTGCACCATCGATTTCAATGCTAAAAAAGTGGTTTACTGAATTTCGTTGTGGCCGTACAAGCACTGAAGATGCCGAACGTCCTGGACGCCCAGTTGAGGTCTCTACACCCGAAACAATCGAAAAAATTCACGATATGGTGTTGGCCGACCGAAGATTGAAAGTGCGAGAGATTGTGGAAGCCGTAGGGATCTCGCATGGCTCAGTGGTTTCAATTTTGAATGATCACTTGGGCATGAGAAAGCTTTCCGCAAGATGGATGCCGCGTTTGCTCACACTCGACCACAAACGCAATCGTGTAACAACTTCACAGGAAGGTTTGGCGTTGTTTAATCGCAATATGGAGGAGTTTTTGCGCCGTTTTGTAACCGTGGACGAAACATGGATCCATCACAACACACCAGAGAACAAACAACAGTCAAAACAGTGGGTTTCTAAGGGTGAATCGGCGCCAAAGAAGGCCAAGGTGGGTTTGTCAGCCAATAAAGTTATGGCGACTGTTTTTTGGGATGCACGCGGGATAATCCACATTGACTACCTTCAAAAGGGAAGAACAATCAATGGGGAATATTATGCCAACTTATTGGACCGATTCAATGACGATTTGAAAAAAAAACGACCTCATTTGGCCAAGAAAAAAGTTCTTTTCCACCAAGACAATGCAAGGGTGCACACATGTGCAGTTGCCATGGCAAAAATCCATCATCATCCACCCTATTCTCCAGATTTGGCTCCGAGCGACTACTTCTTGTTCCCAAACCTGAAGAAATGGCTTGGTGGAAAAAGATTTGACTCCAATGATGAAGTCATCTCGCAAACAAAGGCCTATTTTGAGGACCTCGACAAATCATTTTTTTTGGAAGGGATAAAAAAATTGGAGAAGCGTTGGACAAAGTGTATAGAGCTCAAGGGAGACTACGTTGAAAAATGAAATTATTTTTTTATCAAAAAATCTGTGTTTTAATCCAAAAGTCACAGACTTATTGACCCGCCCTCGTACTTCCAATGCGTAAAAATTGCAATCCCATTTTGTACCCAAATTAGCCTGTATATTCTCTAGTTTGTTATTGATTTTAGTTCGGTACGGTTTAAAATATTTATAAAATATGAGTCAAGCCGTAAAAAGATCATCGACAAATGGCTCGAAAATACTTCGCGTCCAAACCATTTCATCGCAAAAAATTTAAACATAGCACGCAGCACAGTGGATTCTGTTATTAAACGATATTTGGAGACGTTGACAGTTAAGCGAAAACAGAAAAGTGAAGCTAAAAGTGGAGCACATGATACAAATTTTGACAGAAAAATAGTGGGTTCCATCGTAAAAAACCGGACTATGTCATCCAGAGATGTTGCTCGGAAATGTAATACCAACCAAACAATGGTACAAAGATCTACAAAACGTAACGGTCTAAAAACGCGAAAAAAACAAAAAATACCAAAAGTTACTGAAAAGCAAAAAAAAACACGAGCCCGAAAGCTATACGAGTTGATCGGCAACAGGAAAGCGTACTTGGTTGTGGATGACGAAACTTATGTCAAATCCGACTTTACTACTCTTCTAGGTGCCCAGTTTTACAACTCGTTTGAAGCTGAGATTCTTCCACAATCAACAACAACGATTGAGATGGAAAAATTCGGGTCAAAATATCTCGTTTGGCAGGCCATTTGTCAATGTGGACACAGAAGCTCATCATTTATTACAACGGGAACAATTAACGGAAAAGTGTACATTAACGAGTGCCTAAGAAAACGGTTGATGCCTTTCTTAAACAAACATGAGGGTTCCACATTATTTTGGCCAGATTTAGCTCCGGCTCACTATGCTCATGCGACGTTGAGCTTTCTTGTTGATAAAAATGTCGACTTTGTCCCAAAAGACATAAATCCACCCAATGTTCCACAGTGCCGTCCCATTGAAAGGTATTGGGCTTTGGTCAAAGCTAAATTGAGGAAAAATGAACAGTGTGCAAAGGACGTAAAAGATTTTAGTGTTAAATGGAAAAGAGCGTTCAAAAAGATCACGGATGTAACTGTCACCAGCCTTATGAAGGACATTCGAAAGAAGTTGACGAAAGAATGGGAACCCAAATATTTTTTTTTATTTTTTGTAATTGTGAATGAATTTAATAAAAACAGAGTTTTAAAGCAAATAAAAAAAATTTACATGAATTATGAAAATATTTTTTTTTTACTTTGAAGTTTCCAAATTTTATTCGTTTCAGTCCTTAGTTTACTTGTTACGAGGAATGTCAATGCACTGTTTTAGACTAGTTTATTTCTGGACAACGTAGGGAAAAATAAACAGAACATTTCTTGCGAATTTAAATTTTAACATTTAACACTACTTAAAAACGGAGAGTCAAAATGTGCGTCTCGAACCACGTTCATTTGGTGAACGCCATTCACTTGCCTGATGTCTGGATTGCGTGTCGTACTCATAAACCCACGTCTCGTCTCCAGTAATGATCCTTTTGATGAATGTTGGATCGGATTCAGCCTCGCAAATTATCTCTTTTGCGACGTCAACACGGGCTCTTTTTTGCATGAAATTGAGGTCTTTTGGCACCAACTTTGCTGCTACACGACGGAAACCCAAATCATTAACCAAAATGTCTTGGACGGATCCATAGGCAATGTTCAAGTCCTCCGTTATCTCTCTGATGGTTAATTTGCGGTTATTGCCCAACATTTCTTTTACTTCATCAATGTTTTCGTCGGTTTTCGATGTCGATGGTCTGCCACTGCGTTCATCATCTTCGATTGACTCACGACCACTTTTGAACCGCTCGTGCCACTGGTAAACGACCGTTTGCTTTAGAGAATCGTTGCCGAAACACTTTTCCAACATTTCCAACATTCGCACACCATTAAATCCGTTTTTTACGCAAATTTTAATACAAGCTCGTTGTTGCAAATTTAAATCCATTTCTAAAAGTGTAAAAAATCGCCAACACACACAGTGATAGATGTACTCTTGGCTTCGTAACTTTTGCAAATGTCAAGCTATGACGGTAAGATTTAGAGAGAATGTCAACAACAGATTTACTAACTTAACAAAAAAAAAAACAGAACTCAAATTGGAACAATGGGAGCGCCACACGGTGGTGTCCCCAGGAACTTGTTGATCAAGGTGGTAGTTCAAGTGCTCGTATTAGGTAAAATATCACTTCAACATTTTTTAGATCCCGGTGTCCCATAGAAAAAAATATGTATACATATTTAAAACATTTTTGTAAAAAATTTCACAATCTATAATACAACTTCGTTTTAATTATTTGTATCACTCTTCGCTCAAAAAATATATGTTAAGATTCTCAAAACATGTGATAATGTATTTAAGATAAGTAACAAATTTCAGTTCTATGCGAAGTTGAATGTCTACTTTGGTCACACTATTATGAAACGATGACGCACCACTTTGATCTAGGTAACTAAATTAAGAAATATTTCAAATAATACATATTTAAAAAAAAAACAAAGGCCAACAACCAATCGTTTCTAATTTAAAAAAAAAAAAAAAACAATTACGCATTAACGAAAAATAAATATCGACTACTTGCGATACTTTAAATAGAAGTGGATCAGTCATTGAGAGGTTTTTCAGATTGCGTGCGCGTCGTTTCGGTCTTAATTCAAATTGATCAAGTTCAAATAGATAATATTTGCATATTTTGACAATTGGCCACTATCAATCCATCTGAAGTTTAGAGTTCAATTTTTATGTTACTTATTTGGCAGCGGCGCAACTGACTGTAAAATCATATGAGATGTAGTGCCAAAAGTACCCGACCTGTCGTATAGATGGTGGTTGTTGTTTAAAAAGAATGGCTATTGTAGAAATTACCAACCTTATAAAGCTTAAATTTGAAGTTTGACGACGCTATGTTGTATTTCTTCGGCAGCCATCAATAGTGAACGCTCTCAATAAAATTTTAAATATGGAAAAATTGGTCATCGTTATGCAATATAATACTTTCATTTGAAATGCCTCAATCCAACCAACATCAAAACGGAGCTGGATTCTACTCTGAGGGAGTCCGTTTCTTCGTTTGCAACAATAAAATATTTGGTGACAGAGTTTAAGCGAGGTCGCACGAGTTGCCAAAATGAACATCGCAGTGGTCGACCAAATGAGGTGAGTTCACCAGAAATGTTGAAAAAAATCCACAAAATGGTATTGGATGACCTTCGATTGAAAGTGCGTGAACTAGCAGATATTGTAGGCATTTCAAAAAGCGTTGTAAATCGCATGTTGACTGAAAAATCGGACATAATAAAGCTGTGCGCAAGATGGGTGCTGCGATTACCACAATGGAACAAAACCGCGTCGTGAGGAGGTTTTAATCAAGTGTTTAGCGAAGTTTCACAGCAATAAAGCAGAGCTTTTGCGTCGATTCATAACCATGGATGAAACATGGTTCCAGCACTTCACACCAGAGACGAAGGAACAGTCAAAAAGGGGAGAATCGGCTCCAAAGAAGACGAAGACAGTTCCATCTGCAGACAAGGTCATGGCATCAGTTTTTGGGATGCGCGTGGGATAATTTTCATCAAGACAACGCACCAGTTCACTCATCCGTTATCGCGATGGCCAAAATCAATTAGTTAAAGTTCGAATTGCTTCCTCATGCACCCTATTCGCCAGATTTCCGAATTTAAAAAAAGTGGCTGGATGGATAAAAGATTGGATGGTAAAAGATTTACCAACAGTAAAGAAGTGGAATCTGCGGTTGATGGCTATTTTAAGGAGCTCGACGATTCTCATTATAAACAGGGTATCGAAGCTATTAAACATCGCTGGGAAAAGTGTATTGAACTAAAAGGAGATTATGTAGAAAAATAAACATATTTTTTTCCTCAATTTTTTCTTTGTTAGGTCGGGTACTTCTGGAAATACCCTCGTAATTTACGTTACGTCCAAAACGTTTTCATAGCATGAAAAAAACATCATATTGTATGCAGCTCAATTAAGTGAAATATAATTTTAATAATAATTAAAAAAATTAAGAGTTGCGATTTAACTAGCGTAGATAATGTCATACTAAAATATACGAGCAAGATCTAAGAAGTCCGCAGAGCAATATTATTTAACTTCCTCCTAGTCCATGCGACTTTGTGATAATAGCACTGAGACCTCAAAATGTACCCGAGATATACATACATATATACGTATATACAAATGTTGCGCGACATGTGCGCGAGAATTGAATTTATCTTGGAGTACATCAAGGCAGTATTCAAAGTCATTTTAAATGCTTTTAATATTGTGCAAGATTTTCTTTTGAGTCCGAACACCGGACTGACTTCGCAGTGGCGTTTCATCGTCCCATCGGCAACTCTTAATAATTAGATGATGTGGATGGCTGTGGCTCAAGTGGTAGTGTATTGGCTTCCAAATTGAACGGTTCGGTGCTCTATTGCTGGATTTTTGAACGATGTAGCTCCCATTGCTTGCTTAGCCGTTAAAGGAAATGCGTTCCAAGGCCTGGTAACGTAGATAAAGAAGAGGCGCGAATACTTCAAATAATTATATGCAGGGATTATGAGATTATGTATTCTGATAGATTGAGAAAATCGTACCTTATCAAGTAGATAAGCAAGGGATTTATTGTTAATATTTTTATGCATGCACACACAACATCTTAGGTCGGGAAATTGTATAAGGGAACAACTAAGAAGAGAATTATGGTAGGGCGAGACGTTTTTGAATCAGGGGAGCCCGTAGACATACCTTATTATATCATTATAGGCTACAACTAGCTTTTGTTGCGAGAGGGAATCAAGCTGCAATTGACTACGCTGCTGCCAATTATGCGCAGAAATAGCGTTTTCACAAGTCTTGGCTTTGTGCCAATAGGTATGAGGTTAGAAGAGAGTCATAGTTTACGCAGCCCAGCATAGATTCGTCCAATAACATATTATTATTATTATTATTATTATTTATTAACAATATAATGTAAAATTATAATGCTAACTTAATTTTTAGTGAGAACTAGCTGCAGGGGCTTACGGTACTTATAAATATGGAGTGCATTTTATCTTATATATACTATAAGGTTAAATTTTTTTTTTAGATAATTTAGTTTGGAAATATTATTAATGCTAGGGTTTTTTAAATTTCAAGGACAGAAGAGTTTTTGAAAATATCGGTTAGGATAGACGGCGGGAGAGGGCAGTTGCCCGCAGATTGGAGCGATTTCTTTTTGAAGCATGTGTTGATGCGTTGTGGCTGTGTGTCCCAAGCGAAGCCTTACGAAAAGGGTATTGTCGCCTTTTGAAGTGAAAGTGGGGTATATTGGGTGGGATCTGTTTATGTTTATACTTTTGTAGTGGTGTTGGTAGGAGTTCCAGTCAATAAGTTGGTTCCTGCGAATAATAGTCTGAGAAGTTTTAATAAGATCTACCTTGGTAAAGGCTTTGAACTTAATAAGCGGCATATTGTGAGCAAGACTGACTTCTTTGTACGTGTGCTCGTTGCCTTGGTTTCCTACATGCCCAGGGACCCACATTGGCTTGATTTTATCTGGGAATCTTATAAGATAATCTCTGATTTGATTGACCATCCTGGTGTTGTTGTTGGAGTTTTTTGCTGCTTGAATAACTGATATACTATCCGCGGATATAATATATTTTCTCCCAATAGCAGATATCACTTTCGCGGCTTCTAATATTGCTAAGGCCTCGGCTGTAAAGATTGAGGTAAAATCATGCAGTATCCCTGTGCATAGTACTGAACCATTTTCAAGTGTAATTGCAAACGAGATGCTGTCAGCTGTTTTTGATCCGTCAGAAAATACGAAATTCCAGCCTTTAGATTTAAAATTTGAGGATATTTTCTGGCAGATACGACAGTAAATTGACTTGCTGGTGTTGGATTTTGGTAGATCAGCTAGGTCGAGAATGAAAGGAGGATGTAGAGGTGTGTATTTTCCTACATGTTTTATCGGTAGATTAAGTTGAACAGCAGCTTCGACCGCGTAGGAGATCACAGATGGTATCCTCTTAACTTGTATAGAGGAAATAGCGTTTTGAAATGTTTGTAAACCATAGAACCACTTTGGAATGAGAGCTTAGCGATGAGTCTGCTTTTTGAATTTAAAATCCTCTACTGATGGAAGTTCAGCTTCGACAAATATGTTTTTTATGGGAGTTGTAGGAAAAGCGTTAATGCTTCGTCTTGCTGCTTGATGGTATAGCGGCTTGATTATCTTAAGCGTTGATTTGGGGCTGTTGCCGTATATACAAAGACCGTAATCGATTTTACTTAGAATAAGAATTCTAGATATACTGCAGAGGGTATTTAAATGTACATTACTTTTCTTACAAAATAGGTAGTTAACAATATTAACTCCGTCAGCTAGGTTCTTCTTAAGTTCTATAACAGGATTCTTCCAATTATATTTAATGTTAAAAAATAAACCTAGTATCTTTAAACAATCAACAGGTGTTATTTGGTATTGCCTATTTTTAGAACGAAACCGCAGCAAGACAGTTTGCGGCAAATGTGAAGTGTTTTGCATTTATCTAGCGAAAGTCTTGCACCAGATATGTTTGAAAAGAGATCATTTGTTCTAAAGTCGTTTTTTTAGTTAGTTAGTTACATTTTTATTTAGCATATCTTGCTATTCAATATCAATATATACAATATATATACATATTCAAACTTAATCTAATGTGCAAAATTAATAATTAACCTTTACTGCATTCAATACAAGTTTTTTATATACCATATATGGAAAAGTGCATCTTATATAATTTGCTGTTAATTGCTTGAATCTTTTAAAGTTAATTTCATTTTTCAAGTTCAAGTGATGTTTTGAGTAACACCTTCCCGATAAGCGGGCAACCTGAAGACATAACCACTTCTTAAATTATAGGGTTGCGAGTCCCTTACATATCGCAATTATTTTTTTAAATAGTTTGGTAATATATCATGCTTGATTTTGTAAAAAAAAATTAAAACATTAAACAAATTTTTTTTGTTTTACATTTAACCACATTAGTACATCCAGCATCATTATAATTGGTGTATAGCGATTGCATTTTAAAGTTATTCGCATGGCCCTACTTTGCATATGACATTATATTATGTGCATTGCACTCGCTAAGGAGATCTTACTTCTAATTCTAGCAAAGAAACCTACCTTTTTTGCTATTTTTTTAACAGTACTCTACATGCGGACTTAATGTTAAATTCAAGCCAATGACTACTCCTAGGTATTTTATATGTTCTACCTGGTCAAATATTTCATTTTCTATAGAGAGATTTACATTTACTTTATGTTTAAGAACCATGCATTTTGTTTTGCTAACATTTAATTTAAGTTTATTTGCATTTAGCCATACACTTAATCTATGTAAGTCTTCTTGCATTCGTCGTTCACATTCCTCCAAGCTCTTTCCAGTTATAAATAAGAGGGAATCGTCGGCAAATAAGGCTACCTGCGCGTATTTTAGCTGTTGATTTATGTCGTTGATATATATTATGAAAAGCAGGGCACCCAGAATTGATCCTTGGGGCACTCCTAAAGTTGTTTCAATGCTTCTCGATGATACTCCATTAACCATTGTTCTCTGATACCTTTTACTTAGAAACGATTTAAACCATTCCAGCTCTTTGCCTCTAACACCGTATCTACGAAGTTTACACACAAGTGTACTTGTGTCGATCGTTTCGAATGCCCTCTTAAAATCCAAAAAGACGGCAATTACATAGTTTTTTGCTGAATGTTTTTTACGAAATCCCGATTGGTTTTTGAGAAATAGGTTATTCGCTTCGAAATATTTCTCCAATTGGATTTGATTTTTTTTTTCCAAAACTTTCTCATACACTGGTAATGAGTTTATTGGCCGAAAGTTTTCGCATTTCTCGGTTCCTTTGACTTTTTCAATGGGTGTAATAACCGATTCCTTCCAGGACTTAATGACCGTTCCACTGCTTAATGATAGATTTATTACTCGCTCGAATTCGGGCCCGATTATCTACATTGCGTCTAGCATCATTTTTGGGCTGATTTATTTGAAATCTTTCTTTTGATTAAGTGACCGTACTGCCCGTTTAATGCTTTGTTCGTTTGTGAGTTCGAATTGAAACACCGTATCTGTCATCTCCATACTCTGGGAAAACTGTGTATACGGAATTGATTGATTAATATCCATGACACTTCCTACAAAAAACTTGTTGAATTCTTTAACGATATTCTCATCCCCTTTTATGCATATGCCGTTAAAGTAAACATCCTTTGGCGATTTTCTTATTTTCTTTAAAACGTGTATTTTTATCGCTCTCCACATGGCTTTTTGGTCTCCAGCTCGCTCGATTTGAAGTCTAATGTTATTGTTCTTTGCTCTTACTGGTTCAGTTTTATACTCATTTCGTATAGCTCGGTAACTTTCCCACGTAGACTCACTGTTAAATATTCTAAATTCATGATAGCGTGCTAACTTTTGCCGTTTTAAGCTTCTAAGTCTTGCATTGTACCAGTTACTGTTACTCCCGCTGATTACTTTAGTGTAAACTTGTGTTTTGGTTATTCGAACTAGTTCATCTTGCAGAATTCTTCCAATTAAAATGTAGATCTTCGCTATATAACTTTATTTCGCTGTGTCTAAGTTGGTTCAAGAACGATGATTTGTTGTATTTAAGAACCTTAATCTTGTTTGCCTCTTCTATTTTTACAATCGGTTTTTTAAAGGTTAACGTGGATTAATAGCGTTTCGTGGTCACTTATTTTAAGTTCGAGAATTACTTTCACAAAAGTTGTGCTTATATTTGTAACAACGTAGTCTATAAGCATTTGTGTGGTGTTTGTCGCCCTTGTCGGCTCAGTAACAACTTGTTCACAAAGATTTTCAATTTCTCTTTTATATAAGTTCGATTCATTAAGCCAATCAATATTTATATCACCTGCTAGTATAAATTTCTGGTCTGAAAGAACTAGCTCCTCTAACCATTCTTTAAACACGTCACAAAAAACTCGCTCAGATGAACTGGGTGACCGATATACTCCAGCAAGATGTATTGACTGGCTATTGTTCGTGATTTTTACCACAAGCATATAGATATGATTACGCTGGGTAACTTGTTCAATGTGTTTGACTTCAAAATTCTTTCTGATATAAATGCACAGCCCACCTGTGTGTCTTGACTCGCTATTACATCGAATATCACTCGCTATTACATCGAATAGGGGAGTGATATTCCTCCAACAAAATCTCATTGTTATATATTTCAAGAGTTACGTGTGCTTCAGAAAATATAATAAAGTCCAATTTTTTCCCAATGAAGTTTTGTTCTGCCTCTATTAAGTTGCCTGTTAGCCCTTGAATATTGCAATAAACATCTGTAATTTTGTTTGGTTGCTAAACCTCAAATTTATTTTTTCGGATTGTAGAAGCTTTTTATATACCGCGCAGTTAGTCTCGAGACTGTCGTGGTTTATTTCGAAATTAAGGGAGAACTTTTCATTATAACGTACACAATTTATGCATTTCAATTCGAGTACCTTACAAGCTCTGGTATCATGCATGCCACCGAACTTTGCGCATTTGGTTTCATTTTTGCATATTTTTGCGCTATGATGAAATCCACAGCAGTTGTAACACCTAAACACATCAAAATGTTCAAATACCCTGCACTTTTCCCATCCTAAATTGATTCTCCGATTTTTTAATACATATTTGTGATCGCAGTCCTCAAGCTCAATAATTGCATAATATGCTTCTCTGTTTTTGTTTTTGAAGTCTTTTACGCATTTTATCGGTCCAGCAATGTTGTTTTGCTTTTTTACTGCTTCTTCTAATTGTTCTTTACTCCACTTTTCACTTATGTCCGTTATCAATAGTTTTGGAAGTTTCTTACTAAAAATTTTAACATCGTACTTTTCACCTAACTTTTGCTTTACCTCTGTTTCTATTTTTTGCACTATTTCTTGACCTCTGCAATTGATTGTTATTGCGCTTCTATCGGACACACTATTGACCTTGAGGGAAAGGGAAGCAGAATTTATTTTCTCTTTTATTTCTTTCTTTGTTTTCGCATTTTCTTGTTTACTTTTAGGCTTAATATAAATTGCCTGTTTCAGCTGATCAGCATAATTAAGTTTGTCCTCTTTCTTCTTTGATCCATTCATTTCTTCCACTCCTATTTGGATGTCATTTTTCAATTCGTTTACACTTTTTACTACCATTTGATTATTGATTGCCATCTTTTTCACGCTATTACTAATTAGTTCACTCTGCTCCTGAAATGATTCCGTGAATTCTCTCATTTTTTGCACTTCTTTCACACTTTTTTCGCATGTTTTTAATATAGCTATCAGTCGCTCGTTGTACTCGTACCTTTCTTCGATCGCAATATTTTTATTTCTTTTTCGTTTTTCTTAGGCGATTCTTCGAATTCCCCTTTGTACTCCTTTAAGTGCATTCTATGTGAATAGAATACTTGCTCTTGTATGTCTTTTAGTACTATAGGTCTACGTTATGTATATATGTAATGCATTCATCACACATGTACTTCACACAAGTGTTTGTATTGACAACGTTACTGCTGTATGTGTCCAACCCGCTACAGTTTACTGCGTTGTGATAGACCTTACCACATACTCCCGCATAGCTAATCCCATTCTCACCGCGAATTGCAATTTTGCATTTGCATTTAGCGCAGTACTGCATGATGTTGAAAATACTTGACAACTCGATGCACAACAACACTCCACGTTTTATCGGCTTGCACCAGCAATAAATTAAAGCTAGTTTGCTTCCTTATCTTTGCTTTAGTTAAGTTTAAAATTTGAACTGTCAGTATGCCGACTATCTCGTCACAAAGTCACTCACTCACGAATATTCACGAAGTCGTTGGATTTGTATAGAATATACATAGATATCGTCTGCGTAAAGGCAGTGACTTGTGTTTCAAAATGATGTTACTTATTTCATCAAAAGCGATAGAAAATAAAACAACTGACAATGGAGAGCCTTGCGGAATACCATTGTGTAGTGGGGATGTTGATGAAAAAGTGTTGTTAGCTTTTACGCAGATTTTTCTGTTTGTTAAAAACGCTTTTACATAACCAATGATGTTTGGTCCAATGGCCCAGATTTAGAGTTTGTTTAATATAAAAGATGCATCCTGATTTTGTCAAATGCTTTTTCAAAATCTAACGATAAAATGGTTACGTGATTACGGGCTGATAAAGCATTAGTTACGTACTGGTCAATGTGAAGAAGGGCGTCCTCACAAACTCTCCCTGTCTTGAAAGCAACTTAGTTGCCACTTATCAGATTTGTTCCCCTGTGAACCACTGGAGTCGTTTTGCAATCATGAGAGGAGAGAAATGGGTCGGTAACTATTAAGGGAGCAAATGTTTTTTTTGGTTTTGGAAGAGGGACTACACATGTGGTTTTCCAGCTGAAGGGGATGCTGCCTGCGGTAAAGATTTTGTTATAGAGCTTGACGAGTCTAATTTTTATTTCTAAGGGCAAATTTTTGATCACGGGATATGAAATCCTATCCCTACTGGGAGTCTTACCTTTCATTTTCGAAAGGCAGCTTTCGAGTTCATCAATAGTGAAGTTTTGCTCTATTTGCCCGGCTGGAGAGTTGGCTGCGACAATTTGTATTGTGTTGCTGTGAAACATGTGTTTCATTGTGCGGAATTGTTGGGAGAAACTGGTGTCTGTGGACTCGGAGGACCATTTTTTTGGCGAAGAGGTTGCAGATTTCCATCGGATTTGAGATAGGGCCTTCAGAGGAATTGATACATTTAATAGTTTTAGGGGTTGCCCGTCAAGTATCGGATGTTGTTCCAGATTTTGGCAGGGGAGAAGTTTCTGTTAATAGATGATGTTAGAAGCTCTCGGATTTGCAAATTTTGATCTGTCGTCGAAATCCAGGGTCGAATTTTTCGTAATTTATTAAATTTGGATCATTGGGAAACTTTTTGAAATCTTTCCAGGCCTTAACTTTTGTATTTCTAAGCGATTCTAAATTGGGATTCCACCAAGGAACTTGTTTTGTTGGTGTCTTAGGGAATGTTTGGGGTATAGATTGATGTGCGGCCCATCTAATTCCCTTTTGTAATAAGGCGGCTTCATGGTTTATGTTAGAACCTATATCTTTACCAAATAAATATTTTGAAGCAAGATTTTGATATTTTTCGCAATTTGCTTGGTCAGCTTTGAATTTGGGGAGGTGAGGAATTTTATTTTGGGAGCTGTTGTTGTCTGGGACGATTGAGGTGATGATGGGGAAGTGGAGAGAATCTAAGATTACTCAATTAATTTTTGGCAGAAGTTCTGGTGAGCAGCATCTTACATCGATGTGGGTGAAAGTTTTATGGGTGGAAAAATGTGTAGGAGATCCGTCGTTTTTAGAAAGAAATCTTCAAGAATAGCTCCTCTGCGATTTGTGCGAGGAGACCAACACAATACGCTCCAGAAGTTAACGTCCCCAACCAAGAGAAAGGGAGTATGGATTTGCCTTGTGATATTTTCCAAACCGTGTCTGGAAAAGGGTTGGTCTGGCAAAATGTGAATAAACACGACAGTAATTTTAAACGAAAGCTGTATCTCTAAAGCTATCGTCAATATGTTGGAGGAAATAGGTATTTTCTTATGAGGAATATTAAGTTTTATTAGAATTCCAATACCCTGTTTAGGAAATGTTGTTGAGGAAATTGTAGCCGGTAACCATATTTGCGGTAGGGGATATGTGTTTCTTGAAGAGATATTATGCATGGAGTTTCTTCTTTTATTAAAATATTAAGTTCATCGAAGTTGTTTACTTAACCTTTAAGGTTCCACTGTAAGGTTTTGAGAGCCAGCAAATTTTGTTTAGGTGGGGAGATAGCCACATTCCTACTACTACGACCTAGTGAGGAGGTGCAGGGTGATCGAACACCATAAGTTGGGTTCTGTTGAGGGAGATGGTTGGAGAGGTTTGGTGGGGCAGAATTGCGGCTCCGCCAACCCGAAACTTGTCGTCTGGATTTTGCGGGAAGTCCAGACGACCCATTCTCTGGTGGGCAGAGCTGAGATCTTGGGTGCCAATATTATCGTTACATCGTGTCGTCATCTTGAATTTCGGATGGATTGATAAAATATTTGTTTTCTTTGGAGGGACTGGGTGATAATAGAGACTGGGGTTTGTGAGCTTTTTGTGCCTGGCAGGCTAGTAATTTTTCTTGAGGGAGGAGATGGTGCAGTGTTAGAGACAGTATTATTTGTGAGTGAAAGAGCTAGCTTTCGAGGGACAGCGTCGTCAGTTGAGCATGATGGTTTTTTTACATTTTTAAGGTGCTTGGGAGAATGAAAATGTGTTAGAGTTGGAAGGCGTTGAAGATGAAAATAGGGGTGAATAAGTTTTATTGTTACTACCCTGTGGATCAGCACTAATAATCGATGATGGTTTGCTTGATTTTGGTATAGCTAATTCAACAGATGCTGCCGGTCTGTTATTTGAGGGGTGGTTGTGGTTCGACTTTTCAGTTGGAATAGTTTTGGGTTGGCTATTTTGCTTTATTTTTTCAGCAAAAGTTTCAAAGAGGGTGTTTGCAAGAGGGGGGTTAGTTTGGTTGTAGATACGTGTAGCCTCTGCCATGGAACACTTATTCGTTGTTTTTATAGTAATGATTTCTTTGGCTTGTGTGTACAAAGGGCACGTTTTAGAAGAGGGGTGTGGAAGAGCGCAGTTAGCACACAATATGCGAGAGAAATTGGATGGTGAATGAGGCGGCAGTCTGCATGAATCACATTTTGGACTACTGTTACAACGCATAGTTGTGTGCCCCAATAATTGGCAATTACGGCATCGCATTGGATTGGGGATGTATTCAGTCATTTTGGCATTATACCAGCCGATGTCTACAGCTTTAGGTGTTTGGAACAAGTCAAACGTCAATAGTATTAAACGGGTTAGTGAAGATATAACCCTTTGCATAATCCCCTGTCCCAAAATCCCTTTTTCCAAAATCCCTCGTTCCAAAATCCTCTGTGCCAAAATCCCCCGGCGCCAGAAATGAAAACACAAAAATATAAAAACGGGAGAACAGTAACTTTTACATACTATCACCAGTAGCAATTCTGAAAAGGTTATATCGTAACCAGCCCAAGACGATCACTGGAAATAAAACGCAAGAAGTTAAAAAAAGCTAATTAAAAATCGAGAATCATCTGAAAAACTAGACTTCCTAAAGGCAATTACGTCCAACATTGCGCTTAGTCGTAATAATGATAAAATTATCTATCTATATGGGCTGTGTAAGAACGCATAATTGCTACATTGTTTTTTTTTTTTTTAATTACTTTGTTTTTTTATATGTATAATATATTATAATACATACATATGTATATACATAAGCCTGAATTAATAAATACGTATAAAACAAGAAAACAAGAAATTTTTTTCTATAACATCTAATCACATTTTCTAAAAAAAAACGGGTGATTTCGATTTTGAAAACAGAGGATTTTGGATCGAGGGATTTTGATATAGGGGATTTTGAAACGGGGGATTATGGGTAAATGTGTGAATTCAAAACAGGGGATTTTAGAGCACGGAGGATTTTGGGGTGCTCCCGTATTAAACCCGTTGGTTTTTGTTTTCCGTCATTAGGTTTAGTGAATTTATAAACCTCCGTCATTTAAACTTTAACAAATTTGGCAGTTCTTTTAAAATTTAACTGATTTGACGTTTTTGCATTTCCTGCCCAAAGAAAAATCTCGTGTAGAAATTTGTAATAGCGCTTTCGTTTGGACTGTCAGAAGGATTTTTCTGTGTACACCGAATTATAACAAAGAATTATTCTTTGTTACGATTTTTTTTCCTATTCGATAATTAACTATTAACTGCATTGCTCATAGGTTCGTTAGTTTATTATTCTCACTTAATTTTGTTTGACCATTTTTGTTTGATGAAAAATCTGTTGATTGTACGTAAAAAAGTTTCTAAACATAATTTTTAGGAAACTTTGCAAGGAAAAAAATTTCACAAAATTTATTAAATAAAAATTTTAAGAAAAATACATTTTAAGTAAAAAAAATAGAACAGCAAATTCTCATAATTTTGAGTTTAACAAGCCATAACTTTTTTGTTGTTGCTCAGATGTACCCAAAGCACTTGTATGCACTACTAAATTATCTTTCTAAAATGTCCAAAACTTACAACAATAGTTTAGAAATTATAGCAAGTGGTTACACCTCCAAATTAGAGGTCACCTATTTTGATGGGCTGTAACTTGAAATGGAGTGAGAATAGACCACTTCGGCGAAACTTCGGGAATCTGCCCTTAAAGGATTATACTGCTAAACTGGGACATCCTGTATGTGTTAATACATTTTGACATAAAATCCATTAAAAATTTTGATTCTGAAATGAAAACGAGAAGAAAAATTTTGTTCCTGAAAAAATTAAGGGAAATGGTTTTGTCACTTTTGTACTCCGGAGCACGAAAAAAATTCCAAACGAAAACGCCATACGCCAGCTTCATGAAATGTCTCATTACATGTAAATAGTAGTGTACGAGCATAATGGGATTTTGCTCAGTTTCGTTAACTTTAGATGGCTTAAGCAGTCTCAATAGAACAGGACATTCAGTTACGGAAATTTGACAGCTGACACAGAAAATTTTTTGTTTTCTATTTAATTTTTTTTTTTAAGATACTTATCCCTTCCATTGCAAAATTTTGAATTTATTTTTCATTTCATTTTTAATTTTTTTAACTTATTTTCCATTTTATTTTTTCCTGTTATGCAACCAATCCGAAAGTAAACAATTTGATTAATAATTAAGTTTGCTCAAGCAAATTATGTGTAACTTGAACTTTTGACAGGCATTAAGTGGGCTTTTCGTTCGGTTTTGACATAAGGTTAATCCCACTGAAGTCTATTATGGTTAGGTCGTTGGGTATTGAAGTTCGTGGATAATGAGTATTTAGACAAGGGATGCGGTGTCCGATACAGAGTTTCAATTGACATATCCCCCTTAAACTTTATCAGAATAGTGCTCGAGTGAACACTAGTGTGTAGATACGACACGATACGTAGCCGAGGGTCACCATCTAAACAAGATCATAATTCATCTATACCTTTGGCTTCGGAGCATAGATGAACTCAAATAGGTGGCAAACTCTACTAAACTTTTGCAATCCCTTAAACTGCACATAGACACATTATAAGTGAATTGCCAACGCATTGTTCAAGTCTGTCAACTGCTAGAATTTGCTAGAATGAGAGCAATTTACAAGTAAAATTCACTATGTGGGTGTAATGTGGATGACGTTATGTAAAATGTGAGTTTAATTGACAGTGCGACAATTCACACGTATTCACAGCCAGGGTCACATGGTAAGAGGCAATCAGTGGAAAGCGGGTTTTGGATTTCCAATATCTGGAAAGTTTGCCGTCTACATTAGTTCATCTACGCTTGGGAGGTTCTTAAGCTGGTATTCAGAAATTTTATGGTAGAAAATAAAGAAACTACCTATTCATCTTATCTTGAAAATTTATATTTTGATGTTAAATTTACCTATTTCGCCTTCTGGAAATTAGTGCATACTGCCAAAGCAGATTCGATTAATGCGATAAATTATGTGGTTTTTAGTTCCTTTTCGATATTTTATTCATTGTATTGTAAGAAGTACTCTTGAATAGAATTCCGAATGTTTAAATTGTCTACTCATCATATAGTATGATCGCACAAATTTGCGAAAATACTGGTCGCCAAGAACAAAAAGAAATTCATTCGTACATACATACATGTATTTTCGAACTTTACTTAACATCGTTAATGATAGTATGAATTTTAAACTGATTTTATATTTCATTTCACAATATTAACATTAAGAGTACCCCGTTAAACTAGGTATTACAATATACATTATACTTACAATCAAAATATAAAATGGCAATAAATCGCTTAGAAAATCTTCAATATAAAATCCACATCTCAGGGTCGCAGAAAACCAAGTATAGTCAAACTCGACAATTTAAATTACTTTTTTTAATATTTGTAGATAATTTTAACAAAAAGGGAAGTTATTCGGCGTCTTTTCAATAAACAGTTTTTTCTTTTAGCAATTTACCGTTCCCGAATCCGTTCTGTTCATTCTTTTTCTACCCTGCCAAAATTATTTAAGCGGACAGAGTTTATAATTGATAGATGTTGGAATTTTAATTCCGTTTTATCGAGGTATATTTCAAAAGCTGAGCTACAAACAAATGTGCTTAATTCCAGTATTTTTAATATATGAGCTGGTACGGATAAATCAATTTATTTTTTTTTTTAAATCTTAGTGATACACTTAGTAGAATTGTCAAGATATTGTCTGAACCTGAAGTTGGTTGTAGTTACAAAATCAGCTCCGTTTACTTTGTAAAAAAAAAGCAGCTTAACTAACACCGCGGCTTCACTAAGGCTATAAAATAGTATCAACTACAGGGGACCAGAGAGCAATGATAGTTTTTCCAATTCTAATGTTTCAGTAGCTGTCATTCTGTACGGTTTGCTATTTCATCGTGCATTGTTTTAGACTTGCTGGACGTGCGAGAATTATTAATAAATATTCTCGAAATTTTGACTCAGTTGTGTTGAAGTAAAAGTTTATTGGCGAATGAAATTTAAAGGGTACTGCCAGCTATTTTCAATAAGTTGTAAATACGTAACGGTAAAGTCGGTGGTCATCATGGCTTCAGTGTGTAGGCAATTTGTCCCACCGTGGAAAAGTGTTAGCGCGAGTACACTTTTTGGGATCTTAAGCCACCAACCAGGCAGAGATTGGTGCGAAATGAAGAAAACATAGCCGCCGTACCAGCCAGTATCGAAGAAAACCCAGAAATGTCGATTCTGCGCCTGTCAGCTGAATTGGACATCGCCAAAGAGGCAACCCGGCTTATTTTGTAGTTGAATTTGGGCCTATATCCATATAGGATTGTGCTGACGCAAGAATTGAAGCCATACGATGGTAGAAAACGCCGTGAGCTCGATAATTGAACACTAGAATGTCGGCCGGAGATCCGGATTTTCGCCAAGAAATCTTCTTTTCTGACGTGGCCCATTTTTGGCTCAGCGGATATGTCAACAAGCAAAATTACCGTTATTGGAGTGAAAACGATCTGCAAGTGTTCGGCCAAGCATCAGTGCATCCACAAAGATTGATTGTTTGGTGCGGTTTATGGCGCGGCGGCATCATCGGACCTTATTTCTTTCGAAATGAGGAAGGGGACACCGATACAGTCAATGGCCTCAAGTATAGAATGATGTGGTCAGAGGTCGACAACATTGATATATCCGAGCTGTGGTTCAAACAAGACAGCGCTACATGCCATACAAGCGACGCAACGCTCGAAGTTGTGATGGAAAAATTTGGCAATTGGGTCATCTCACGCCAAGCGTTCATCAATTGACCGCCGTGATCATACGAATTGACACCACTCGATTATTTTTTCTCGGACTACGTCAAGTCCTTCGTCTACACTCACAAGCCAACCACTTTGGACGAGCTCTAGGCCGACATTCGACACGCTATTGCCGTAATAACGCCCCCCATATTACACCGAGTCATCAGAAATTGGACCGACCACTTGAAGCACTGCCAGCGAAGCTGAGACGGCCATTTGAATGATGTGCTATTCCACACATAATGGCATGAACGTACGAGCAGCTACAAAATAAAGCCAGAATCAATTTTATATCTCACACCGTTGATGTTTTATTTAATTTTTTTTCCTATCATTTTTATCTAGTCACCCGTTATATGATGACAGTTAATGTTCTAATATGCTGTATTATTATATATCTTATATTCAAAGCATAATAAAGACAAACTTAATGTATAATTTCCATGATTTCACAACGTTATTTTTCGAGTTAACTTTTTTCATTTTATATCTATTGTATTTTGGTCGATAATTTTCCTGAATATACGAGTACATATAGATATAATAATTTAATAAACGCAGATAACTTCGTTATTCATCATTCCGTTGTTTCGATAGATTCTATCGACATACACAACCTTGATTTTCCCTCGATTCCCACTCTAGAATAGGTAGACAACGTCATTGATGCGTCTTATTATCTTGTACGGACTTCCGAATACCGTTGCAGTTCTCGTGGTTAGCCTTCATTACGCAGCGGATAATACTGCCATACCAGGTCTCCTTCATTGAAGCCGGAAGATATTGCTTTGACAACGAACCTAGTTTTCAAGCCGTTGTTTGTTAACTTTCATGTTTTCTTGGATGTTCCGTGCATTTTACTAGTATAACCATTTATTGTGAACAGAACATCAGACTTAGCCAATACCATGTTCCCACTAGGTCCTAAATTGCGATAAGTGGTTCACAAATGACATATCTATCTGCCAAATTTAGCAGGGGGAAAAAATCAAAGAAATTTTTTTTTAAATATGGTAATATATAACATATGATATAATATAACATAATAAAAATATAATATGATATAATATAACAGTATAAAAAAATATATATAAAATTTTTAAATTTTGAAAGAAATTAGTAAATCTTTCTTAAATCAACCGGTAAACCACAAATATGAATGTAAATAAATTTCTCAGCAAATTTTTCCATCAATTTTGTTAATTCTGTTTGTTTTAGTTCTTCGAAAACTGACATAATCTGTTATAAAACCTAATTTTTATCGCAATTTTGAGACAATTTGAAATAGCGATATTGTATTCCCATACATTGCGCAATTTAGGAGATAATTTTGGGAAATTGCGTAATTTCGCCTGGTGGGGAAAAAAAATATGGCGTTTTCGATTGCTCTTCTCCCGGAAGCGGAAGTTGGGCAATTTGTACTCCAATGGAAGACTAAGAACTTCTTTTGACTTTGATATCAAACAGAGTTCATTGCTCGAAAAGAAAAAAACTGGTTTGACACACAATACTATTAATTTGACTTTTATATTAATATGTGTTAGTAATTACTGCCATAAAACACCGAAGAGAAATTTTGCTTCTGAATTTGCTTCTGAAAAAGAGAGAAGTGTGCCTATGGTGGGTAGTCAAAATGGTGGTGAATGCGATGATATGAGAACACAAGAGCATTCACTCTGGCTTCATGCCATCAATTCCTATTACTCACCTCCACGTGGACTGCTGGGTGCCTAATACCTCGGCTGGAGATGGGGTAACCAACCCCTGTGGAAGGTCGTTGGTGGCAGCTAACGAAGAAAGGGCTGGGGGGGAGGGGGGAGTGCCAACTCACTAAGCCACTTTCTCCTGTTTCCGGACGGCAGCGGACGAATTCTACGGTGGCGCCCACAGTTCTAGTTGGGTCGAACTAGTCCTATCTCTATAAGAGCTGCTTCAACGTGCTTGAATACCAGGTCTATCGGGATCTCCAACACTAAGTCATGGTGTTGGAAAAGAGTTCGTGGCGGATGAGCCCTTAATAAGGGCCAACGGCCCGAAGCGGGTTACTATCTCCGGAATTTGGTCCGACCCCTTTTTAGGGGTCCCAAATAATGCCTGGCCTCCAGGTTGGGGATTGTGCGTGGGATTAACTGCAAACCACGTAAACAATTAATTATTACGAAGCTACCAATAGCCTCGGATAAGGATGGGTTCACTGTTGGCGACGATGCAAAACAAACAAAGGACAACGACTTTCAGATCTGCAAGTGGAGTGTTCGGACCTTGAACAGGCCGCGTGCAGCCGAATAATTAGTGAGGGCCCTAAACTGCTATATTACCGTCCGGGAAGTGTGATGGGCCGGGCAGAAGAAAGATGAAAAACTGTTATGTTTACAATAGGGAACGTAAGTAAGGTCTTTTTGGATGCGGATTAATTGTTGTAAGCAACAGACTTAGGCAAGAAGTCTTGAGCTTTCGACGCGTGAGTGAACGCCTTATAACAATCCATATCAAAGGTAAATTCGCTAACATCAGCCTTATATGCGCTCACGCCCCAACAGAAGAAAAGGACGATGCTACCAAAGAAAGTTTCTACGACAAAACCTGCGAGCAATGTCCGATGTATGACGTTAAAATCGCCCTAGGCGGCTTTAATACTAAAATTGGAAAGGAGGACAACTTTGGTAGAACAATCGGAAGACAAAGCCTACACTACACAAAGTCTGGAAATGGATGCTGCGGGACGTAACGGTTTCCTCTTCTCAATACTCACAAGGGAAAGGGATCAGCAAACTGTGAACCTGATTGATCATGTCGCGATAGACATAAGGTACTCCTGAAGTATCTTAGATGTCCGAACATTCCGAGCGGCCAACATAGACTCGGACCACTACCTTGTTGCAGTCAAGGTACGTGGACGGATATCTCAGGCGCCACAACAGCGGGGAAATACTATGAGGCGGTTTAACGTTGAACGGTTGCAATCGCAACAAACCGCCAGAATCCTTGCCGATCGCGATCCCTCAACCTGTCGAAAAGTCCTTTGCAGCCAGCATCAAGCGTAGGAGACCAGTGGCTTAGATGACGAGAGGCCTTCAGAATTTCCGCAACTGATCTGCTGGGTTTCACCCGCCCATCGCCATGAAATCACTGGTTTGATGAAGAGTGCCGGCAAGGACCTGCAGCAAAACAACATGCCTATAAAGCAGCGCTTCACAAAAAGACGAGAGCAGTTCGTGAACTCTATGAGCAAAAGAGGAGGGAAGAACAATAGGCTTCTCCGGAGAAAAAAGGAAGAGCATGAGAAGCGCGCTATCGAGGAAATAGAGAGGTGCTACTCCAGGAAGTTTAACTAAAAGGTAAAAAGAACGTGTCAGGGTAATAAGACCCGAACGGAAACATACAGAGATGAACAAGGAGACTTTGTAGCAGACTCACAGTCGGTGCTGAGGATATGGAAAAACCATTTCTGAAGACTGCTAAACGGCGAAGACGACCAAATTCCGCTGACAGGCAGAGCGAACCATTCAATCTTGACGATGCAAATCAAGAAATCCGTCCACCCAACTAAAATGAATTGAGGATGGCTGAAGTTGAACAAGGCTGCCGTGCCAGACGGCCTACCCGCCGAACTATTTAAGGCAGCAGGGGATGACCTGGTAGAGAGCATACATCAACTTATTTCCAAGATTTGGTCGAATGAATGTACGCCTGATGAATGGAACGTCAGCATCGTTTGCCCGGTTTACAAGAAAGGAGACCCTCTAAACTACACCAACTATAGAGGTATCAGTCTCCTAAACATCGCATATCAGATCTTGTCTGCCGTATTGTGCAAGCGTCTGAAACCATTTTATAGGACCCTATCAGTGCGGCTTTAGCCCCGGTAAGTCCACAATTGACCAAATCTTCATACTGCGGCAGATCCTCGGGAAAACCCAACAAAATCAGATCGATATTCACCACTTTTTTTTTATCGATTTTACTTAAAGCCGTATATGACAGCATCTACAGAGGCGAGATTTACTTCTTCAACAATGACTTCTTCAATTTTGGTGGGGGCGAAAGCCCCCATTTATTCGGCTTAATACAAGCTATAACTTAAAATTAAACTTAAACTAAAACTTATAACTAAGGTTGGTTATTCTGGTGAAGGAGAACCGATTTGAGGTAGGAAGTGGTGCGGTGGAAGTCAAAGACGCTAGGGTTTGAATTAATTTTTCGTAGCATGCGGGAGATTGGTTCGTTCGCGCCATAGGTGGTGTGGTGGGTTGGGAGATAGAAGAGACGAGGGGTACGTAGATTACGAGGGTTAGAGTTGAGGAAAATAGAATTGTGAAGGGACGTGCATTCAACCTGACCTGAAAGAAGTCGATGAATGAAGAGAAAGTCGGCTGCATCTCTGCGTTCCTCAAGGGTGTTTAGGTTAATAAGGTTGAGACGGTTTTGGTAGGGGGGCAGAGTAAAAGAATCATCCCAGGGCAAACCTCGAAGAGCAAATCGAAGAAAACGGCGCTGGATGCTTTCGATTCTCGAGATATGAACGCGATGATATGGGGACCATACTTGACTGGCGTACTCTAGGAGGGGACGAACAAAGGTAATATAGAGGGACCTGGTCACGTATGGGTTGGTGAATTCTTTGGACCATCGTTTTACAAAACCTAGTGCAGAGTTGGCTTTAAGGATTATCCCATCCATATGCAAACGGAAGTTGAGCTCCCTATCACACAAAATGCCGAGGTCTCGAAGAGATTCAACGGAGGAGATAGGTTGGTTGTGGAGAAGGTAGAGTCGGGGAGGAGATTTGAGCCGCTTATGTGAAAAGGTGATGGATTGGCATTTGGTGATATTAAGTTCCAAACAATTTTTGAGGCACCAGATCGAAAAACTATCAAGGTCTTGTTGAAGAAGGAAGAAGTCATGGGGAGAGGAAATGGTTTTGAAAAATTTGGTATCGTCGGCGTAAAGGGAGACGGACGAGTATTTGATGATCCTATCGAGATCATTTATGGTTAATATAAAGAGAAGGGGACCGAGATGGCTACCTTGAGGAACTCCAGAGGTGGCCAAAAATGGAGCGGAGTGGGCTGACCTAAAACGAACACTGTAAAAACGGTTTTCGAGGTAAGAGGATATCCATTTTAACAGTATGGGTTCAAAGCCGAGGGCAGACAATTTGAAGATTATTAATCGATGAGAGATTTTATCGAAGGCTTTGCTAAAATCGGTTGCAACTACATCGACTTCGTTGCCGTTCTCTAGGGCAGAGATGGCAAAGGATACGAATTCAACGAGATTTGTGGTGGTTGACCTACCCTTTAGGAAGCCGTGTTGTCTAGGGGAAATAAGTGATTTGCATTGGAAGCTTAGAGCTTCATACAAAATACTTTCGAGGAGTTTGGGTATATGGGAGAGTTTAGCGATTGGACGATAGTTTGTTATTTCGTTCTTTGATCCCTTTTTGTGGATTGGGGTTATAAAGGAGGTTTTCCAAACCTGAGGAAATTCTCCTTGTGAAAGGGATAGACGAAAGAGATCAGAAAGGGCAAGGGAAAGAGACGAAGAACATTTTTTAAGAAATATGGCAGGGAGGCCATCTGGACCGGGTGTAAATTCATCATTGAGTTGGTGTAATTTATATTCGATATAGGAGGGATCCAAGATGTGAGAGAGAAGTGGGCCGTTGGAGAAGTTCAGTAGGTAACGAAAATAGGATGGATCTGGTACAAAGGAGTCGTTGGTAAAGGATTGTTTAAAGAAGCTGGCAAATAGGTTGGCAATGGTGAGTGGATCGGTTGATGACTTGTTGTTGAAAGAGAGGGAAGGAGGGTAACCATCGGACTTTCTTTTGTAGTTAACAAATTGGTAAAAGGACTTAGGGTCATTTATAAGGTTGACTTGCGCATTGTTAAGGTAACGCTGGTAAAGGGAATCGTAAAGTTCGGTGAAATGAAGATAAGCACCAAGATAATTGGAATAGTCGGACAAGGATCTGGTACGCAGGAAAACAGCCCATAACTTGTTTCTCTTGTTTCGTAAGGAACGAAGCTTGCGATTATACCAGGGAGGACTAGTAGATGATGTTTTAAGGCGGGAAAACGGAACGTAAAGGCTAAAAGAATTAAATATTTCTTTATAAAAAATGGATAAGGCATCATTTACGCTTAGGTTGTGAAAGTTAAAGGGGGATCTGCTAAGATAGTCACTGATTTTGTGAAAGTTTGCTTTGTGGAAGTCATAGGATGAGAGAGTTGTGGGAGGAGTGGACTGGAGAGAAGAGTTATGAAAAAATGAAAGTAGAAGGGGGGGGTGGTAGTTGTCGATTGTGGAGAGAGATAGGGGACAAAGTGAGACTGAGGAGTTGATTGAATCTGTTAATCAACATCATACTTGAAGGAATTGTGCAAAACTCACAAGCCAACACTTTCAAAAGTCTGTTCAATTGCTTGCATACGCCGACGATATTAATATTATTGGTGGAAGCTGGTGCGTTTGTGAGTATAGGAACAGAAGCGGTAAACGAAGGCAAAACAAGTAAGATATTTGGTTCCGTATGCGTTGACGGGTTCTGGAGAAGAAGATTCAAATATGAACTCTACGAGCAGTACAGCGACATCGACCTGGTCAGAAAACTGCGGATTGGGCTTTTGAGATAGATGGGATATGTAGAGCGAATGAACACTTACGCTCTAGCCCGCAGAATCTTCGATTTAATCCGCAGGAACAACGCAGTAGAGGAAGGCCTCGCCTTAGGTGGAGCGGGCAACTTGGAAGGCGAAATTGGAGGTAGTTAGCTACAGTATTAAGTATTACAGAGATTATCCAGAAGATATGCCCGTCTTATTACCAGATCATTTATAAGAAGATGTAGAGCTTGTTTTGCCGCTGAAGGCAAACAGTTTGAACATTCGTTTTAAGATACAAGATCGGTAGATGGCGTTTAGTAGGGCAACAAACAACAGTTGTGTAAAGCGATCCTGGGAGTATACACCAAGAGAACGTAGTGTTTTGTGTGCTCTGTGATGGGAAACAAATGAAATAAAATGATAAGGGTGGCCTTTCTTTCTGTTTCACTCACACTAGTCGAAATGGCTTGTTTACCCGTCTCAATCACGGCGTCACTGTCTGTCTCGCTCACACTTGGTACTCATTTTAACTTATTAAAAAGAATTAACTATGAATCGGGTTTGTTTAGCAAAATATTTTGTTTGTTCTCAATTAAGCGTTAGTCTAGCAAGTGTCATACCATTTTGGAATCCAGACTAAATATGCCATCTTTTAAAGTTACTTGCCAAAATGGCATAGTACATTTTTTTGTCAGTACAGTCAGTTCAAGTTGGGTGATTAATGATTTTCAGATATGTGGATGGACAAAAAAGCAAGCAAAGATTTGCGGTCACAGTACTTGAAAGATCGTCATAGGGTGTCAAATTTTTCGATTTTTTTTTGAGTGCCAATAATTTTAAAAGTGCATGACTTAGATTTTTTTTTATAATTTTCTGACAACCGACACCACTTGACCTATCACCTGTTTCTGGCTGGACGTTGATTTTTGGGACACCCTGTATATAATTTGTATCAACTTTTAATATCAAATCAAATTAAAAAATAGTGGAAAAAAGTTTAAAAGTCAACCTTATTACTTTTTCTTATGTTTATAAGTACTTTCTTTCACTAAACCCCAAATGTAGTCCCCCATCATATTTTTGTTGTATTGGCCCTGAAAACGTTGTTCGAAGTCCATGATACTCGTATCTTGATGAAAACGTTGTCTTTTTTCTTCGGGGTACGCCCTTATGATGTTTTCAAATTTATCTAAATGAACATGCAGCATATATACTTCTAGAAACATTCTGCAACCCATAGTTTTAAAATTGTCTAACATGAATTCAAATACTTTTCAATCATTTTCAAATATGAAATAAAACACTTGAAGCTAATGTTAATGTCTATTATTTAATAGATCGCTTTATGCCATTAGTGTTTCAATATAATATCGGGCATATGCGCGGCACGGCTAGTTCGAATGAAGCGCAATCGTGAAGTCGCAACTGGGGCCGTATATCAGCAATAACACGGCGAATGTTGATTTCGAAATCGTCCAAAGTCTATTGTTTATCGGCATAGACTAGTGACTTCACATATCCCCAAAGAAAGTAATCTAAAGGTGTGAGATCACAGGATCGTGGAGGCCAGTTCAAAGGTCCATTATACGAAATTATGCGCCCAGCAAATGTCACGTCAATGCCATTCAACTGAGGAAGGAAGAAGTTAAAAATCATTTTTCTATGGCACTCTCAATTGATGGTAACATTCTGGCCCGCATCGTCCTTAAAGAAATATGGGCCGATGATTCCACCAGCCCATAAACCACACCAATGGTGGTAAGGGCGTCTTGACAAATGCTTCTGGGTTTTCTCCACTCCAAATTCGGCAATTTTGCTTGTTTACATATGCATTTAAGCAAAAATAGTCCTCACTGGAGAATAAAATTTTTCGTTGAAAATGAGGATCAAGCTGAATCATGCTTTCGGCCCATTTGCCGAACCTACGACGCGTATAATGATCACACGGTTTCAACTCTTGCAAAAGCTGGATCTTGGTTTTTAAACCAAGATCTTTCCGTAAAATCTTCCACAAAGTGGATGGGCATAGCTCCAAGTGTGCGAAATTGTTTGCAAAAGAATCCAATTATAATATCTGAAGATATTGTTTCATGGGGAATCCTTGTCAAACTTTTTAAAGACGATTCCAAGAACATCTTTCAAGTGTGCTTTAAACTAACCAAGAGTCATATAAACCCGAACAACTTTGAAAAATTGTCAGTGAAATTGGCTAACCAAGTTTTTAGTGCTAATGTTGCTGCTGGAGCCTTCAACGCAATGTCAGCAAATTGTTTTAAAACTGAAGCCGATAAGAAAATTGCTGCCTCAACGGCAACTTTCTTAAGCAAAATGAATGATCTTTCCGACAACTTAAACAGTTATAGTTTAAATACAAGCAACACTAATCGACACCCTATTTCACTACATAGCGAGACTTTGCAGTCCATTAAAACTGCTAGACAATGGATATCGTTATGGGAATCTACCGGTAAGGTGAAGAAGGCATATTGCTTTGGCGGGTGACTGCAAATTTTACTTGCTATAGAATTAATATGGGAAAAACTTAAAAATGACCAGCAATTCCTTCTAATTGCATATCTTAATACTGATATTGCAGAAAATTTATTTACAATGGCTCGATCAAATACGGTATCATACGAACGGAACCCTTCAGCCTACATATTTATTCGTAATTTGAAGTAAATTATTTTCAAAAATTTAAAGTCGCCAAAAAATTCAAGTTACGTAGATTCTGGGGCTGAGTCGTTATTGCACGAAGCTGATTGCGAAGATCTTAAGTGTGATGACAATGAAGAATTCCACACTGAAGCTCCAGTAGAAGATCATTTCATGTGAATAGATATTCTGAGCAGTATCCCAATGAGCTTTTAAGTCGCATAAGTAACTTAATTGTGAAAACTGCACTCTGTTCATGATAGATATAACAGACAAATTTCGAGAACAAGCCCTGTTAATAAAATTACGAGCTTATAACACTTATCACACATCATCCGAATCTGGAAAGTTAACTGTTCCTTTTCTAGCATTTGAAGCTTATGTCAAAAGTATGCAAACACTTTTTGAAGGCCAATTTCTAAAAATACGACACGAAGAACACTTGGTTGAAGCTTTGCTCAAATCCGCACTGAAAATGACAAATGACATTTATAAATTCAATTTAATTGGTCTAGTCAAATTTTCGATTAAGAAAACCAAAAAGGATCTCCGTGGGGTTAAAAGTGTGAGCAACTGAGAATTTCACTTCATTATTCATATTCAGTAATCCTTTGTTTTGTTAATTTTTTTGTGAATTTCTATTTATTTTCTATTTTTCACTCTTGTTCGTTTTTTTTGTTTGGATAGTTACTATGCACCTATTTATTTCATGAATATTCTTATTTCTTTAGTACTTAATATGCATACAGGGGACACCTTAACAAAAAAAAAAGCCCGTTCTACATATATTCTACCCCATTGAGTGACGTGGAAAAGCCAAACAACTAATGTACATACATACATAAATGTACATACATACATAAATGTACATACATACATAAATGTACATACTTGTATAAATATTAATTTCTGATAAAAGCTGTCATTTTCATATACATTCATACCTATATTCTAAGACTCAGTTCTTTTCTTTTTGCCGAAATTATACATACTTCTACGAATGGAGGATTCCCAACATCTGGAGTAATAAAATTCAAACAAAAACTAATCCATCCATAGCCACGATACAGCCCTTGGCACTCCGCCCATCCACCACATAATCACACAACCACACCGCTGGAAATAAAACGCATAACGTTAAACTTTTTTCTGCATCTACCATACCACAGCCTGATCAGAAAAACCTACGTCTTTTTATTCAACAAGGAAAAAGAAGTACACAGTAATAACCTGCTCAATGCTTGTCGTTTAATCAGCTTCTTTACTCATTTTCTTGGCAAAGTCATACACTCAATTGTGTAACATGTGAATTAAAATTCACAGTGAGAATGGAAACCCAAAACAGGTTTTGTTTACTTTGTTTGCACTCATTACTCACTCATCCTGTCATTTGACTCCATTCTCAGAGAGTAATAACATCTTTCTTCGCTTGCGAGAAATGAGAGCTCGCCACCTAGGCGGTTAAAGTGAAAAAGAAAAAATGTCGCTTGATGATAGTACTATAAGTTTCATAAGTATACAATGCTGATACGTATCAGTGCCTCGTTGGTATCGGGTCAACTGCACCAAAAAAAGAGAAGAACGTTCAGACGCGGCGGTGGCAGAAGTTGAAGATGGGATTTCGCGTGCTGTGGAATTTCAGCCTTCAATCAGCGTCCGCAGACTAGCTGTGCAGTTGGAACTTCCCAGAACCAGAATTCACAAGGACTCTATAGAGAAATAGATTACACACTTTCCATTTGACATCGGTACAGAATTTACTACCAGGTGATGCGCAAAGAAGAGTGGAATTTTGAAAATGGCTACTGCGCAAACATGCAGAAAACAGGCAGTTCCAGAAGAATATTATGTGGGCTGACGAAGCGCAGTTCACAAGAGATGGGGTTACAAACCACCATAATTTGCACCATTGGTCAGACTCCAATCCCCATTTAATACGCATAACATCCTCTCAAAGGTAAGAATTTAATTATTGTAAATAACTTCTTCAAAATGTGTTGTTTATTTTAAAGGAGGTTTAATAGCAAATACTTTAGTAGGCTGGCACGTTCTTCCACAAACAGTTAATTCCAAGTACTACCTGGAATTTCTTAGAGAACGATTGCCGGAGCTCCTTGAATATGTTCCTCTTGTCACAGTAGCAGCGGGGTAACTTCGTTCCTCAACCATACTTCTAACGAACGGTGGATTGGTCGATTCGGCCCCAATCCTTGGTCACCCAGATCTCCAGACCTTACTCTTAGCCTTAAGTATAGAAAATAATTATTCCTAAGTAAAATGTAAATATAGTCGAAAGACATAGATATAAGAATTTAGAGTAGCTTAGAGTGCCTGTGTGGGGCCAATAAGTTAATATAAGATTGTTAAGTAATTTTAAGCTAGCATTTAAGCATTTTTTGTTAGTATGTAAGGGTTAATGATTAAGATAATAAAATGCATTTAAAACTAAAACTAAACCTTACTCCCATGGATTTTTTTCTTCTGGGGTGCTATGAAAGAAAAGGTTTATGTTAGAGAAATCTCGAATCTGGTAGAGCTCCAAGAAAATATTATTATAATATATTGTGGGTGGCCGTGGCTCAAGTGGTAGTGGACTGGCTTCTAAATCTGAAGGTTCGGTGTTCGAATCCCAGTCTCGCCCCAAAGACATATCATCCATTTTGTCAGGTAACGAAAATCAAGTAAGATGAGTAGTTGACTAGGAATCAACATCAAGCCAACTTCCACTAAGAATTTAGTCTCAGTAAGCGTTGGATGCCACCCATGGAGCGAAATAACCACTGAGCCCAAACATCTTTCTTTCTCTCTCTATCCCATTTTCCAAAAAAATTAACAGATGCTGAGGCATTATACATAAGTGTAATTCATACCCACTTGAGTTTTAAGTTCTTTTTAAAAAAAAAAAAATATTGCTATAATATTATACGAAATTGTTAAACACACCCGAAAGGACGGCATTTCAAACAATTGCTATAAACTTTACAAAATGACCTTCTCAGGACCACATAAAAATATCTAAGAGATTTTATGAGTAATTCAATAGGTGAACTTCTTTTTGGCCATTTTTGTTTGACGAAAAATGGCTTTTACTACAAAATCGTACGTTGATCGTACGTAAAAAAGATTCTAAACATAATTTTGAGTAAATTTTGCAAAGATAAAAATTTCATAAAACTTCAGAAAATTTATTAAGTAAAAATTTTAAGGGAAATTTTAAGTAAAGAACTGGGACAGCAAATTTCCATAATTTTGAGTTTAACGAACCGTAACTTTTTTGTCGTTACACAGATGTACCCAAAGCATTTAAAACTTGCATGCACTACTAAATTATCTTTCCAAAATGTCCAAAACCATTTTTGTACCTGGACTATTTTAGAAATTATAGCGTTTAAAGTGGTTACACCTCCAAATTAGAGGTCACCCACTTTGATGGGCTGTAACTTGAAATGGAGTGAGAATAGACCTCTCCCCCTACCATACAATTTCTTGCTCGGCGGAACTTCGAGAATATGCCCTTAAAGGATTTGAAAATAAATGTGTCATTGATACAGTTGTAAAAATTATGAATACTGGGCTGGGACAGCAAATACCCAAAGAAGACATGGACCTTTGCTACAGAAAAAAATTGAGAGTAAATGGCAAGCTCTCTGATTCGGATGTGTTGGTACTGAAGACGCTACTAACATCTACTAAGGAGAAAATTCTCACTACGTTACACGCGAATAGGAAGCCAATAAAAACGAATGTCGTCGTGCCTTCTGGTAAGGGAAACTTGTACCTAAACGACTGGTTACCTGGCGAAATGAAACACCTTATTAAGGAAGCCAAAATGGCAAAGAAGCATTTCAATTACGAGTTTCTCTGGGTGCGACGTGGTAAAATTATGATGAAATGTTCAAATGGATCTGAGGACAATTGTATTAAAAGTCTGGAGGATCTTAGGCAATTATAGGCCTTCAATTGCAAACTAACTAAAAATGTTATGTAATTTAAATGGCCTCTGTGATCCAATTTGTGTGAATGATTGTAACGAAACTTACGAGCATATTGGCATGAGATTTTGTAGTACAAACTTAGACTTAATAATTGTGTATCGAAATATAAGAAGTATGAATGAATTTTGATAACTTTTGTGGTCACTTAGAAAATTGCTTTACTACCATGCCCCAAGCTATTTCCTAATAGAAATCTGGGTATTTGATAATGAAATCTATAATTTTTCTATTCCCGGGTATTGCGTTTATCCAAATTGTAACGAAACTTATCCATTCGGAGGCACGGTTGTGTTTTTTAAAAGTGAACTTGAAGTAGAAAATATATTCATTCCGGCATATGAAAAGTGCAGATTGTGTTGTCTTAAAATTAAAACTAGGTAAGAATTTGTTTGTGACATTTGTTTGTATATATCGACTGCAGTTTATGCATACCAATATTTTTCTTAACGAGCTCGAAGGTTTATTGTGCTCTATTAATTGTAGAAATGTTTGCTTAGTGCGGGACATAAATATCATTATACATACTTAATCTTCCAAAAGATTGTGATGATTATATGCTTCTGCTATCATCATTAAGTTTTCGTACGCTTTTCAATTTTCCTACAAGAATAAGTGATAAATCAAAATCGTGCATCGACCACCTCTTTCTCAAGTGCAGAGATTTTACCAATATCTATCCCTATATTTTGGAACTAGATATAACTGACCATTATTCAATTGACGTTGCTTTTAAAAAAGCTTCCGATACTAATAGTTCAAATCAAACTTATAGCACAGGTGTAAAAGAAATATTTGAAATTAATTTCTTCAATAGAGAAATTTGCGTTAAAATAGAAGAAAAGAATAAATTCTATGCAAAAAAGAAGATCAGAATGAACCAACCTTTAGTTAAACAGGTATGTGGTATAGAGAATTATAATCTGCATAATGTGCGCAATCTAATAGATAAGCAAACAACTGAATACTATGAAAACGAATTTGCAGAAAGACAGTATAATCCTAAAGAGCAATGGCGTATTATCGATAACATATTAGGGAAGGACAAAAAATAACCAGATTTAAAGTTCCTCAAACTATGTAGGCATTAAAATAGACAGCAGTAATGAGAATTTAGGTAACGGCATGAACATCTTTTTCAAAAATGTTGCCGAAAAATGCAAGTTTAATGTTTGTATTCAATTAAATGAAAGTAATGAAAGATATCTACGTGATACTCGTAAAACGAGTCCACACACTTTATTTCGGGCGCATTAGTAATTCGGAAGGTATCAAGTGGGATAGACGGCATTAGTGACGTAATAATCAAGAAGATAGGAAAGGCAATAGTAAGCCTCTTGCGGTATATTATTAATCAAAGCTCTCAGTGCGGAATATTTCCGGATTGCCTTAAAACCTCGTTAATTTTTCCGATTTTTAAAAAAGTGATTCAAGTTGCCCAAACAATTATAGGCCAATATGCTTGTTATCGGTTTTCTCAAAGATTTTTGAATAGGTAATAGTTAGCAAAATGTTGTTGAAAAGACCAGATTTTTTAATAAGTTGCAATTTGGCTTTATGAAAGGTAAGTGCACTGAAGATGCAATTGTGGCCTTTCTAAAGAGAATTTACAATGCATTGGACAGTAATCAAAAAACAGTTGGACTTTTTCTTGATTTGACAAAAACCTTTGACTTAGTAAACCATGATCTATTAATCCAGAAACTAAGTAATGCTGGTTTTAGGCAATATATCTGAATGGTTTAAGTCATACTTAAATAACGCGTTAGAATAAGAGGAGTTGTAAACAATGAAGTAGACTGTCCAAGTACTGGTGTCACACAGGGGTCAGTTCTAGGACCAATCCTTTTCCTTGCCTACATTAATTCCGTATTTTCCCTACCTGCCAATGGACATATAATTGGTTATGCAGACGATCTTGCACTTTCATACGCAGACAACTCTTCAATTACAATTCGAGACCAAATGAGTTCTGATTTGCATTTGTTTAATATCTGGCTTACCATCAACTGATACCAAGCACTAAGTCTAAAGCGATGGGTTTTTACTTATCCAACCCAAATTTAGTACTTGAAGGCATAACATCTCATGATCTTAGTTGCAACGAGCTGAATTGCACAAATAAGTGCTTCGACCTTGAATTCGTGAAGGAATTTAAGTACCTTGGGATCATAATAGATAACAAATTAAACTGGAAGTCACACAATACTATATACAGGATGTCCCAGTTTAGGTATTCGTCCTGATAGCTGAAAATTCCTGAAGTTATGCAAACAAAAAATTGTATTGCAGGGGGGGGGGTCTATTTTCACCCCCCTTTCTAACGGATTCAGCTAAGGACACCGTTGTGCATATTTTTGAAACAAAAATTTCAGTGTACATAAAATACTTAAATTTCGCCGAGTTCGATGAACGCCAGCCAAAATCAAGCCATTTTAAAACTAACATTTTGAAAATCGTTGGACCAATTTCATCAGAAAAATGCGTTCATCTCGAATTTTTTTTTTTTTTTTACAAAGAACTTAACATTCAAGTGGGTATGAATTACACTTATGTATAATGCCTCAGCATGTGTTAAGTTTTTTGGAAAATGGGATAGAGAGAGAAAGAAAGATGTTTATGCTCAGTGGTTATTTCGCTCCATGGGTGGCATCCAACATTTAATGGGGAGACTAAATTTTTAGTGGAAATTGGCTTGATGTTGATTTCTAGTCAACTACACATCTTACTTGATTTCTGTTAACTGAAAAAATGAATGCAATTAAATTTTTTATTTGCCATAACTTCAGGAATTTTCAGCTATCAGGACGAAAACCTAAACTGGGACACCCTGTATAGTGAGATAGGTATGGGAGGGCATGCTGTCCGACTCCCGTTGTTCGGCGTATTTCGACAAATCAGCTCACGAGAGAGGTGAGTTATTGCTATCAAATTTTTGTTGTGGTAAATGCTCTCGTTGCTGTTTAGCTTGAATTGTCACAGTGGGAGACCGAGGGGTGCCCCTACACGCAACGGAGCAGCTCTTATACCCAAATTGCTTATTGTTTTCTTGTAAAAAGTCAACGTTAGCTGGTTGAATATTTACGCAAGTGCAATGAAAATATTCATTGAAAACCACATATTTAATTTTAGCCTGAATACGTTAAAATTTAATTTTGCAAATTCATATTCAAAGACATTTTAAATTGTGTTAAGAAAAAAAGATAACAGATTCACGAGCCTATGACAGTACATGTTGACCCCACGACAAACATTTCTATTCTTTTCCCACTTTTGGCAATGAAATAACATAAAAAATCATGAAGCCATTAGTGAAAATTTATGATGTGCTATACTCGATGGCCTCTATTTCAGTAGCGTACGGTAGGGTTTCCAGTTCATTGATAACCTTGTTGATTTCCTCTGTGCCCAGGAGATTTGCATTAATCAAACCGCTTTTCGCCATTTGACAAACTCGAACAATCTCATTTATTTGTCCTTTATTGATCAGTATTTCATCCAAAATATCTTGCTCAAATCTTTCAGAATCTTGCCTTCCTCGTTGGTTTGTCTTTCAGCGAATAAAGAAGTCCGTTTACCTGACGTACTCTCCTTCAGCGAAACTATAGGTGCCTTGTAATTGCAGATTTGAAACCCCTCGGCTACAGCTAATAATACAGTGATATACCATATGCAAATGTTTTACGTGAATCGATGTATGTGAACATACTATGTAGTGTGTTCGTCGCAACATTTGTGTGACCCGATAGTGGAAATTAAAGGTTTTAAATAAAAACAGCAAAACAAAAAAAAATCTTTTTGGTTCTACATATAGCAATTGTACGGTTTTTGAAATCTAATTTAAATGCTTCATTAACATATACAATCCCAGTCTTAATTTATAGTTCTTATAATTGGAGTAATATTTCTTAAAGTAGGTGGGTGACCACATGGGAACTCAGTACTCCGCGTGCTGTTGACAAAACGCGCCACATGAGCATAGTACCCCGGCGTTAAATCCCGGACCCTACAAATTAATTTGTATCGTTCCCTTGTTAATAATAATAATAATAATAATATTTGGACTTACAAATTATACATAATTCATATTTTTGTGGCGTGGTGTGCATACTTTTTGTTAAGTATATAACATACATATTGTGACAATCCCCTGTTAATTAAATATTCTTTATATGAGCTTTATGAATTCTACGACCAGTCGTCGTGAGGACGGTTACGTTATTGTCCTTTGCTACGCATTCTTTCTGATAGGCTTATTTTTGAATTGAATGTTCTTACCAACTGTATACATAGATTATTTCACCCTTTTTATATTTTTTGGATGTCTTTTTATGTAATGAATCTTATTACCGATTCTTTGCTTTTTTTCAATTTCCGCTCGAAACTCGTGCTTGACTTTTGCGAGGAAGTTCACCAAAACTTGGTAGTTAACCCTGGAGTTTCTATTGTAGAAAACGGTTTCCTTCCAGTCACGGTTTGGATAGTATTAGTATACCAGTCAACTGCTATATTGAGTATTTCCTTCGTTTTCAAATCCTTATACTTCGCTTTCAGACATCGGTAGATTTTTAGAACGCTAGAATGCAATCGCTCTACCTGACCATTGACCTCACTGCATTGGCCTGCTGTTCTGTAGAGTTCTATGCTCAACATTTAGATGAAGTTTAATATCGTATAATTGAACGTAGTTCGTTGTCGGTACCTAGAATTTCTGGCTCAGTGAAGTAATGTAAGATTTTTGTTATTCTATTTCTTAGATATATGTAGAAACGATTTGTTTTTAATATGAAACCAACTTGGCAAACTTGGAAAATTTGTCGATGCAACTAATGTATTTCTCATTGCACAATTCGATTATGTCCATGTGAAGAATCTCGCACGGATGATATAGGAGTGGCAAGGAGCTCTGGATTCATTGGATGCCTATCATATCTGTTCGCAAGGCAGATGTTTTAGTATATTTGGTAATCATACTATTCATTTTCGGAAAATACTCGTAATATCGTTCGAGCAGCTGCTCTTTATTTTCCTTAGCGTTCCGGTGAGCTTTTCTGTGTTCCTCCGCAATGAGTTGCAAAACTCTATTGTCGCTTATTGCGTCCTTATAGTTACTAAGGTTTTCCAAGTACACCTCTTGTAGCATTCCTAGATGTGCCTCTGGAATCTTAACACCGTTAATGATATTTGATATAAGCTTCTTTTTAGAATGTCAGTAATTTATCAAAATTTTCAATGGGTAAATAATGGCGGGAGAAACCAGAGTGTGGTTCCTCGAAAATTTCTAAGCCTTTTGTATCCCTTATGATAATTTGGTTATGAAATACATTCAAAGGGTTCTCCACAAAAGGAATGAGGTCAGAATTATCCTGTGCCGCGCTGTGGATAGTTTCGTCCCCGGTGTTGGTCGAGCGTTCGCTTCCACTCGTTAGAGGACCGGGTTCTGCAGCAGTATCAGTTGAGGAATTGCTAGTTGCTGTATCGGTAATTGAGCCATTGTATGCATTTTTAGAGTTCTGTGCCGTACCAGATGTTGCTAGGTCAGACAACTGGTTCACCTGTGTTTTGAGTCTGGAAAGGCCATCAGCTACTTGGTTTGATTTGCCTGGTTTATAAACCAACTCGTAGTTGTACTCTTCAATGCGAGCCTTCCATCTTTTTAACTTAGGATTGAAATTCCTGTTACCTAGAGCAAATGTTAGAAGATCCGTACATTCCTTGTTCCGCACACATACGATCGAAGATTGTCAAGGGCCCAAACTATGGCCAACATCTCTTTCTCGTTCGTGGCGTAATTTTTCTCGGTTTTGTTGTCCTGCCTGATAAGTCCTGAGACAAAGCAGCTCCAATTGCATAATTCGAAGCATCAGCGGTCTCAAAGTCTGAAAAATCGAGAACTTCGGATAACCTCAATAGACTTTTAAGGTCTTGAAAAGCTTGTAGTGCCACTTCGTTCAACTCGATTAGCACACGTTTGGATTGATTTAACTTGATTTGGACATTTTAACCTCTTGCTAAATTCGTAAGAGGTTTCCCCACTTTAGCGTAATCTCGAATAAATTTCCCATAATAAGACATGAGCCCAAAATGCCTTTCAAATGTTCGAGGTTTTCCGGGGGCAGTATTTTCTGTATGGCCTCAACATACCAGAAAGTTAGTCTTTTCTAGTTTAACCTTTAAGTTCACTTCACGCAATCGAGAAAGAATAGTTTAGATAATATTTGGCATATCGTCTATAAGATGACAATGTTCGTCGATATATACGTAACACTTCTTTTCTTCCCAATATATTCCTTTAGCACGTCGTCGATCACTCGCTGCAAGTTTGCTGGCGTGTTTTTTCACTCATTAGAACTTATTGGGCCAAAACCACTGTTGTACCTTTCTATCAATTTAGAGAGTCTTTTTCCTATATTGCCAGGAGTCCTTTCGTGAAGTACAGCATTGGCCACTGAGGATAGTTTGTACTTAAGAGGAGTTTGTACGACGTTCGATAACGTAAGGATATCCTTTTCACGATCAATAATGGGTCCCACCTGTTGTCGGCGATGATGTCATCAAAAGATTGAAGGCCTGGAAGAACGTAGAATGTCAACGGAAGTCGATTCCGACCCTTTCAAAGAACTCGCCAGTAATTTTTTCGGTGATGTTGAGACTACAGGCTGCTGAATTCACTGGGGATGGTTAAGCTGGGCGGGTCGAACCTTGTGATAAGCGTGGGTTTATGAAATTTTTGTTAGCCCCAGTGTACACAAGGAAGCTAAAGACAGCGCCGTTTTTAAGGAAGTAGTCTATGCATGGGGCGCTGGATAACCGTCCCTCATAAAATTTATCTCTTCCTTGTAATTTACCTCAGCTATTTGTAGGGTTCAGCCGATGTCTCCTGATCTGTCTGAAGGTGGTACAACCTTTGCTATTTTTGAGAGAAGTCTCGTGAACGTGAAAAGTTCTCGTAATGTGCCTTCCTTTTGTGAAGATTGTTTTGGGGTTTATTAATATAATCGACCGGTTTGGTTTGAACCGAATGATCTCCCCCCATTTTGAGATGAGGGTTTGGACCAGAAAGGAAGGCGATTGGCAACGCTCGAAGTATGTTGTTTGAAATGATATCTCTGTCTCGCTTAAAAGATTGGTTTAGGGAGACCGTAATTGTGTTTGTCACCTCATTCAGATGAATAGAGTGGTTCCGAAAGTTGAGAATCTCCAGACATGAAGCATACGCCTCGGGTAGGGTTTTCGGTCTTTGCACAATGAGCAAGTCACCGTTGAGACCTCTTATGAGACGTCCAATGCCCTATTGCGGTATGTCTCTACCAATGTATCAACGGTTTCTTGGGTATAAGATTCCGTTGTAATCTTATTAATTATCAGAGAAAACTGATGATTGATGCACGTTTTATTGCACACAATTTTTACAATTCACAATTTTGAAAAATTTTCCGTCATGAGCTTTTCTTACATGATTTTTTCTTAATGTACTTAGATTTTTGGTTTTATTTTTCCATTCCTTTAAAACCTTTTTCGAATTTTCGCTATTAACTTTCCTCAAAAATTTGACTTGATTTTTTTTACAGAGAAGTTCATTTAAAGTTTTTTGATTCTACTATATTTCACAATTTCTTTTTACAAATTTCAACAGAACTTCAACAACTTATATTAGATTAATTTTCTCTTTTTGATTAACGTACTTTTGGTTTCACAATTAACTAATTAATAAATTATGTATATATTTTTTTAATCTTCCTTGCTTGGAATCTTATTATCAGTTGCACTTGTAGAAACAAAAAGCACATATTACCGTTCAATTGTATAGTGAGATCCGCCGGTAAACTACAGTTTCGACGAACAAAAGAACAGCTTGCAGGGTCTTCAACAGAAAATTCACCCAATCATAAAGGAATAATCTGGAAAAACAAAAGAACATTCTCCAACAAAAGTTCGCAGAAATCGATGACAAATTTCATAGAATAGAGTAGAATGTTCATAAAAAATTCGAACAAATGGACAGCAAAGTTGAGCAACTGACAAAAAAACTAAGAAAATAGGACATCTTTACAAGCAGTGTAAAGAGCCGGTTCGGCAACCTTGCCGAAGCCATCAGACGGAAAATGCTTAATAACCATCTTCGCGGTACAGAAGTTGGTACCAGGTGTCGACGGCCCCAAGACCATCATTCAAGTCTCGCTAGCAAAACGATCCGATGGAAGCCGTCTAGTAGAAGTAGTTAGTGGAGAGGAAAAATGCATGGCAACAATAGATACCGTTACCACGGCCTCAATCATCAGGACGGATCTGCTGTAGAAATCCTGATTGCATAGTTGCATAGCACTAGCATTTGCAGCTTAAGAACATGTACGCCAACATGTACGACCACAACGGAAAAATGTCGTGCAACAACCGTCGCGAGTGTCCAGAGTGTGAAAATCAAAAACAAAATCCTCAGCATCTGTAATTTGGATCAAGAGCAGCGTATCCTGGCAGACAAGCTAATCCATGAGCACGCTGATATATTTGCTACACAAGACGGAGAATATGGACGTCCGCAACATGTTCGACACCATTTTGATACCGCAGAAGCCCCACCAATCCGTCAACCTGCAAGGCGTCTTCCATTGGCAAACCAAACAGAAGTTGCCAATATGGTGTCGAAGACGAAAATTGAGGGGATGATTGAAGAATCACAGAGTCCGTGGGCATTCCCTGTTGTCGTAGTGGAAAAGAAAGACGTCAGCACGAGGTTTTGTCTACCGACGTCTCAACGACGGAGCTTTCTGGGGCGAAATAGTTTTGAACTCTTAATCTGAGGATTACTGGCAGGCGGAAATTTATCGAAAAGGTCGTAAGAAAACTGCCTTCACCACATAAAACGGTCTTTGGCAATTTATAGTACAGTCATCCCGTTTGGAATCTGCAACGCTTAGGCCACCTTCGAGCTACTACATAATTTAACAAACATTGCTAGGGCTCACGTGGAAAACCTGCGTAGTGTATACGGACGACGTTACAGTCATAAGGAAGACGTTCGAGGAGGATCGAAAAAACCTAAAAGAAGTGCCTGAGAGGCAACGAAGCGCTCATTTGAAGTTGAACCCAGAACCCGGGTGGACGTATTATATCAGCGGAAGGAGTAAGGGCGGATTCTGACAAAATCGAAGCGGTGAAAAGTTAGCCTACCCCCAAAGATAAACTCCAACTGAGAAGCTTATTGGAACTTATTAGGTATTACAGAAGATTCGTAAGTGATTTTGCTGGTATTGTAAGGAACCTATATCCACATGCGGGAAAAAGCCGAAAGTTCCGGTGTCCTGGAGAGTGTAAAAAGCATTTAAAGGACTCAACTAGCAGCTGTGCAATGCGTCCATCTTGGGTTACCCCACACCCGGAAAAATGTTCATCGTGGACGCAGACGCTAGCAAGGTTAGAATCGGAACTGTGATCCTTCAAGTTCACGAATTTTAATTTAATTTAATTTAATTTAATTTAATTTAATTTTGGTGGGGGCGAAAGCCCCCATTTATTCGGCTTAATACAAGCTATAACTTAAAATTAAACTTAAACTAAAACTTAAAACAAAGGTTGGTTATTGTGGTGAAGGAGAACGGATTTGAGGTAGGAAGTGGTGCGGTGGAAGTCAAAGACGCTGGGGTTTGAATTGATTTTTCGTAGCATACGGGAGATTGGTTCGTTCGCGCCATAGGTGGTGTGGTGGGTTGGGAGATAGAAGATACGAGGGGTACGTAGATTACGAGGGTTAGTGTTGAGGAAAATAAAATTGTGAAGGGACGTGCATTCAACCTGACCTGAAAGAAGTCGATGAATGAAGAGAAAGTCAGCTGCATCTCTGCGTTCCTCCAGGGTGTTTAGGTTAATAAGGTTGAGACGGTTTTGATAGGGGGGCAGAGTAAAAGGATCATCCCAGGGCAAACCTCGGAGAGCGAATCGAAGAAAACGGCGCTGGATGCTTTCGATTCTCGAGATATGAACGCGATGATATCTGGACCATACTTGACTGACGTACTCTAGGAGGGGACGAACAAAGGTAATATAGAGGGACCTGGTCACCTATGGGTTGGTGAATTCTTTGGACCATCGTTTTACAACACCTAGTGCAGAGTTGGCTTTAAGGATTATCCCATCCATATGCAAACGGAAGTTGAGCTCCCTATCACACAAAATGCCGAGGTCGCGAAGAGATTCAACGGAGGAGATAGGTTGGTTGTGGAGAAGGTAGAGTCGGGGAGGAGATTTGTGCCGCTTATGTGAAAAGTTGATGGATTGGCATTTGGTGATATTAAGTTCCAAACAATTTTTGAGGCACCAGATCGAAAAACTATCAAGGTCTTGTTGAAGAAGGAAGGAGTCATGGGGAGAGGAAATGGTTTTCAAAAATTTGGTATCGTCGGCGTAAAGGGAGACGGACGAGTATTTGATAATCCTATCGAGATCATTTATGTTTAATATAAAGAGAAGGGGACCGAGATGGCTACCTTGAGGAACTCCAGAGTTGGCCAAAAATGGAGCGGAGTGGGCTGACCTAAAACGAACACTGTAAAAACGGTTTTCGAGGTAAGAGGATATGCATTTTAACAGTATGGGCTCAAAGCCGAGGGCAGACAATTTGAAGAGTATTAATCGATGAGAGATTTCATCGAAGACTTTGCTAAAATCAGTTGCAACTACATCGACTTCGTTGCCGTTCTCTAGGGCAGAGATGGCAAAAGATACGAATTCAACGAGATTTGTGGTGGTTGACCTACCCTTTAGGAAGCCATGTTGTCTAGGGGTCAAGAGGTCAAGAAGGTCAAGAGAATGTGGTAGCGTATTACAGCAGGGTACTCTCCAGGCCTGAACGGAACTATTACGTAACTCGGTGCTATCTTCTGGCTTTAAGGGCATTTCTATAGGTACCTCTATGGAGAAAAGTTCATTCTTCGGACAGATATCTCTGAAATGGCTACTACAATTTAAGAACCCTGAAGGCCTAGTTACGAAATGGATCGAACAGTTGCAGGGCTATGACTTTGGTGCGCAACACTGCAAGGGAAAACCCCACTCCAGCGCTGATGGTCACTCTCTCGGTGACCGTTCGCAGTTGAATGTGAACACTGCATCCTTAAAGAAGCGAAAGACCAGGCCATAATCCAAATGATAAGGACTGAGGAAGTATACTGCCGGAGTACAAACAAAATTAGTTGCTCCCAATAGGTAGTTAATGACATCGAACCAATATTGGCCTGTGTGAAATATTTATTTATTAAACTCAAAATGTAACCACCCTGGTTCCCACTCAAAGACAAACAGAGCTTTGGAAAGTCAAATTGACATTTGTTAATTAAGAAAAAGGCGCATTTGCCCTTGAGTCGGAACCTAGGACGGACACGAAATAGTAAGCCTTACGTAAAATCTGTACATATGCAGGGTGTCCACTAATTCGTCAACAATAATTTGGGAATTGATTCCTGGGCATATTCTAAGAAAAAAATCGTTCTACAGTAAGGGTCTATTCCCAATGTTAACAGCATTTATCAAGAATTTAAGAAAAAGCCTACTTTGGTGTACCCTGACCCATGTTAACGGAAATTGCTCAGGTAGTACTAACGGTAAAAACCTCGTGTAGGACTTTGTTTTTAGTAGAAATACAAGCCTTTATAACGGCGTTTAAATAATATTGATATATTGTTTTAGTCTTTAGATATCCAATTTAAACAAGTTCTTTCATTCTACCCTATACAAACAAATCCAATACTGTAAGGTCAGCAGATCTTGCAGTCCAGCGAATTGTCCGCAGCCCTTGCATGAATATTATGAAAATTTGTGACCCCATCTCTTGTAAATTGAGATTCGTCAGTCCATAGAATTCTGCTAATAAACTCGTCATCCAAGCTCCGCTTCAGCAACCAGTTAGGAAGCTTAAGTCTCTTTTCCAAATCATCGGGAAGGAGTTCTTGCACAGGTGTATAATGATATGGATAAAGGTTTTCTCTATGCAGCCGAAATCCTTCTTACTTGTGGAGCTCTCGCATTCGGTCGTGTATTCGAAACTGATCCCGTTTCTCGAAGCCTTCGATAGGTATCCCCAAATACTCCTTCACTACAAAGTCACCAGTTAGGATAAAGTTCATGGTATCTTTATCGCGTTCTAGTTGAACTTCCATTGCACAGTCCAGACATTTCAAATAGCGTATCTAAGCAACTATAACCTTGGTGTAAAAAATTAAACTAATAAGATTAGGAAGAATCTGCCTAGAATCTAGAAATAGATTTCTTGCCACAGCAAAATCCGCCGCCAACAATTATAAATCGCCGCCATTAATTATAAATTGCCGCCAATAAATATAAATCGTCGCCTACGACAAAACGCATGTCATAAAAGAAAGTAAGGAAAAGTTCTCTCTTAGCGAAAGCATCGCAGTCAGAAATCCAAACTTCTTCAGAGCAGTCTGAGAGTGATTCCGGGGGTGACGTCGAGAAAACAATAGTGGAGAGATCTAGTCACAAGCCGCCATCTAATATATCGCTAGAAGACATTTCACAACAAGTAAGTAAATTACGATCCCAACCGGAAGGAGCAACTTCCAATGTCGCCATTGAAAGACAGGAGCGCATTCACTTACAAGGGCTATAGCTGCCACAGTTATTGCCACTAATGCTCCCATCGAATTCCTTGGGGTATTCAAATACAGTGTCAAATGCTGGTACCTCCGCCATGTATGCCAGCGGCGGATCGACACAAGGTATCCAGAACACGCGACGTTCGCCTGCGTCTATGCCACTGCAGCCATCACAGCCCTCACAAACAGGTTATATGACGACAATACCAATTTAGTTCTCGTATGCCAAAGGAATACCAACGTTTTTACCACCACTGATTCAGAACCAACCGTATGTTTCTCTGTCGTTGCTATCTTCAGCCCATCCCTCAAGTCATTCGAGTACGTTTGAAAATGTATAAAAGCTACAAGGCTTATCAGAGTTTACTGGTAAGCCAGAGGGATGGACAATGTTCGCCGTCGCGTTTCGCGAATCATCAGCGAGGTACGGATATTTAAGGATCGAAAACAACCTTCGTATGCAGAAATCCATCAATGGAGAAGCGCGAGAAGTGGTGGAGCCACTGTTCATTCACTCCGATAATGTCGAATACGACATGGCCACGTTGGAGTTTGGCTTCGCACGCCCCGATTGTTTGTTGAGAAGCCAGCTACGAAAAGTGAGAGAGTTGTCACAAATCGCCGAAGGAGAACTGTAAATTGATACTCTTCGCAACAAGGGTGCAAAATCTTTCAACATTTTTGGAAGCAAGTTGCTTGCACCAACATTTAAGTAATCCTACACTCATCGATAAACTGGTGGCAAAGGTGCCAATGAATAAGCGTCTGGAATGGGCTCAACGTAGTCTCAGCATTCAACCGTATCTCACTGTGAAACACTTTGCAGAATGGGTGACTGAGATCGCCCGACTAGTGTGTTTGGTCACACCGACTAGATCTGAAGTCAAGGATAAGAAATGTTCTTCATGCTACGGAACAGGAGGACTCACCGGCTGTCACTGTCAGTAATAGAGGTCGCCACTGTATAGGGAGACACCACGTACTAACGGAATGCAGCGTCTATACCAAGCTGGACATTGCAAGAAGATGTGACTTCGTGAAGTGAAATCAACTTTGTTCTCGCTGCTTTAAGTTCGGGCACAACACACAAACGTGCAGATCTCGAAAGATATGTGAAGTTAACGGCTGTTCGAAAACTTATCATTTGTCTCTTCATGAAGAGCAACGGACAACGTCGGGGTCAATGGATGGCAGCACAGGCATAGGAGTTGTCAGACCGGTTCTCAGTTGCAATGTTGATGCTGACCCAAGAGTTTTGTTTCGTGTATTACCAGTAAGACTTTTTGCCAATGACGGTATTGTTAGGACTTATGCGCTTTTCGACGAGGGCTCCTCCGTGACTATCCTGAGCTCGGATGTGGCAAAACTCCTATCGCTGAAAGGACGTAACAAGGACTTAAGGTTGCACTGATTCCTTCATTGTCGATGTTGAAATAAGTGCAGACAAGCAATATGCGAAGAAATACGAAATGAAAAGTGTGCAAATAGTCAACCAAGTGAACTTAGCGACTTAGCTAGTATCGTCGCATGAGTGGGAAAGCTGGTGTCGCCATTTAGACTCCCCTAAATCTGTAAAGTATGGAAACGCGAAATCACAAATTCTAATTGGACTAGATAACAGCTTGCTGGGTGTGCCTATCCGTACTCTCGAATCAGAAGTAGTCGGACCGATCATGGCAGAGACAAGGATGGGATAAGTTGCTTATGGAAGGACATCAACTGAAGCAGAAACAGAAACGACTTCGTTCTGCACAGCAACAAAAGAATTACATAAGAACTATGACAAGCTTTTTAACGTGAAGACCTGCCTCGGAGAGACTAATTTCACAGGATGCCCTTACATCCGCGGGAGGAAGGATACGCCCTCCCATCGCTTGCATGTACTATAAATACCAAAACAGAACTTTCGTTGGTCCTTCCGCCAACAAGACCTATGACCGGCAACATATAACTGGTCAAATCGTAGCAACCTTTGGTGGCGTCATCTGAAGATGTTTACGATAAGACCAGTAATATGCTCTGCTCCCGTTTTTTATTAGACAACGTCATTGATGGGTGAAGCCTTGATAATTTGGCGCGGGCCCGGAGGGCAGAACAGGACGACCATCGCAACCAAGCCCTTGAGAATTTTTCAGCTTAGAGAATTTTGGGGCAAAAACGTCTAAAGAGAAGTTTATCTCTGCCGCCGACGACGATACCAAACGAGTCTACTTTGGAAAAAAGTAGTCAGAGATATCCCGGACAGCTATAATACTATATAGCGAAGAAAAGGCTATGGGGTCTAGAAAACAAGATGTCAAAGTATCTGGATTTCACTAGCACGTACAAAAATATCATCAGCAGCTACGGTAAGTCGCAAAGGGGTACGCTAGGAAACTTACGGAAGATGAGGCGAATGTGAAGACGTCAGGAACTTGGTATCTTCCTCATTTTGGACTACGTAACCCCAACATGTGGAAGGTGTTTCCTTAAATTCGCTTCTCCTCGAGGGTCCTGATGATCTTAAGCCGCTAACGACGATCTTGTTCAATTTCCGGCTGAGGCCCGTGGCTGTGTCCGGTGACATTCATGAAATGTTTTAACAGGTCTATATTCAACTGTGTGATAGAGACTCGCAGCGCTTCCTTTGGCGAGATGACAAAAACAGCCAATCGATGTGTATGTGATGGAATCAATGACCTATGGAGCCAGCTGTTGGCCATGCTCAGCTAATTTTGTAAAGAATCTCAATGCCAGAAGATTCTCGAGCGCCTATCCCAGGGCTGTCAAAGCCATAACCGACCATCACTATGTCGATGATTACGTCGACAGCTTTACGGATGTCGCCGAAGGTATCGAAGTAACGAACAACGTTGTTAATATTCATATGGATGATGGTTTCGAGTTGCGAAATGTCATGTCGAACTGGGCGGAAGAACTGAGGAGCATATCGGACTTCAAAGGAGACAGTCAGCAAGAGAGAATAGTGGACATGATCATCGAAGCTATTTCGGAGAGGATCCTTGGTATATTTTGGGAGACGAAAGAAGAGGCATTTTATGCAAATGCAGATTTCGTCGAATAATCCGGAACATCATAGAATGTGACAGATGTTCTACCAAACGTGAATTTTTGGGCGTGGTCATGCCTGTATTCAACCCATATGGTGCTATCGCTAATTTCACTATTTATGTCAAGCTATTACTGTAATCGGTGTGGAGACGTGGAACCGGATGGAACTAGCAAATTCCCAAAGACATTTTCGGACGATGGGGAATGTGGAAAAAGGAACTGTCAGCGCTAACTCAGTTTAAGATGCCTAGATGTCACAAACCCTGCCTGTTGATGATGGATCATATCGATCTGCACATGTTTGTTGATGCCGGTGAGGAGGCCTTTAGCGCGGTGTCGTTTATGCGGATTGAGTTAACCAATGGTGTACGTGGGTCATTCATCTGTGGAAAAACCAAGTATGCTCCAAAGAAATTGACGTCAATTTCACGCCTGGAGTTATCCGCTGCTGATCCTGGTATTACACTCTGCAACTCACTGGGGGAGTGCCGTGAACTGTCGTTCAGACCCCGTGCCTTCTAGAGTGATTCGAAGACAGTGCTCAGCTAGCTTCGTTCGGAGCCCCATCGTCACAAGCAATTTGTGGGGTTTCGAATTGCTGAAATTCTGGAAGGCAGCCATATTAACCGATGGCGGTGAGTCCTGTCAAAGATAAATCCGGCGGATGAAGCCACAAGAGCAAAGTATCCTCCTAAGTTGAAGACCAGAAGTAAATGGATCCTGCCTTTCTCGGGTCGCCGGAAGAAGTTTGGCCCACTCAACCGGATGACATCAATTCCTAGACAAGTACCGTTGAGCTGCGCCCGGGCCTATTACTACATGCCCCCACAGTGAGTATCCCACTAATTCATGTCACGAGGTTTGGGAAGTTTTGGAAGCTCCGGAGAACTGCTGCGTAGATGCTCCATTTTGTTGACTCCTGTCGAAGAAAGCCCAGCCTTTGCCGCCTTTTATGGGTCGACTTCCGAAAGATCGTCTCATTCCGTTCGTAAGGCCACTTAGTTATACCGAATTAGACTACTTTGGACCCGTCTATATCTCTGCTGGACGTCAGAAAGAGAGGAAGTGGGTTGCGCGCTTCACATGATTGACATTTCGAGCCGCGCACTTAGAAATCGCGGCGAACAAATCAACGGACGCTTGTATGATGAAACCGGCGTGGTGTGCTGAGGCAAATCCGAAACGACAATGGGACTAATTTCGTCGGTGAAAAAGGGGAGCTGACAAGCGCTGGTATATTTGACGAGGATTCGATTAAGGTGGAATTGTCATTGAGGGGCATCGAATGATTGTTCAATTGACCGCTAAATCCACATGCCGGACAAACTTGTACAGTCAATTAAGAGAGTCCTCTCACGAACACTAAAGAGATAGCCCCAAGGATGAAGACGCTTCAGAGTGCTCTAATCGAGACAGAAAATATATGTATGTAGTTAAAAGTCGGCCGTTGACGCATCTGCCTGTGTCTGCTGAAGATGAGGATCCTTTAACACCCAATCATTTCCTGCTAGGTGCACCAAACTCTACTCAGACTCCAGGACCAGAGGATGGAAGAGCCTTGTGTCCACGCAAGCAGTGGCGAGCTAGTCAACAAATCAAGAATCGCTTCTGGAAGAGATGGGTCATGGAGTATCTGCCGGCTCTTACCAGAAGAAGCAAATGGTTTCAGCGCGTGGAGCCCATCAAGGTTGGAGACTTGTGTCTTGTATGCGATATTGCGGCTCCAAGAAGGTAGCGGTTGCGAGGTCGAGTTATCCGAGTTTTTCCAGACCGTGACGGACAAGTTCTCTAAGCTTGGAAGGAACACGTTAAAGACCAAGTTGGCAGAAGATATCGGACCGCGACCAAACTCTGAAGGGGTATTGGTCATAATGGGACTCGCTTTGTATGCAAGATGGTTTGCTGAAGGAAAAATGGGAGAGTGCTGTTGGAACAACATCTTGTATGGAGCTAATCGTTCCACGGTCCAGATTCGGGCAAGTGCTCTATGAAATACGTGTCAGAAACTCAGGAGGTCATTTGGGAATAAACCAAAGGCAAGGAAACGTTTCTATTGGTTAAGTGCAAATTAAGATGTCGAGAATTGGTGCAAAGAGCGCATAAGATGAGCGGCTACCAAAAACTAGAGCCACTGCGATGAATACAACAATATAATGTCGGAGCCCCATTTGAGCGAATAGCCGTGGACATCGCTGGACCGTTTCCCGAAACCTTTAATGGTAACCGATACATCCTCGTGGTTCATGAATTACTTCAGTAAGTGTCTGAAAGTGTTGACAATGTCAAATGAAGGGGCTAAGACTGTAGTAGAACAAATAGTCAACAACTGGGTAGGCAGATTTGGGGTTGCACTATTATCTGGGAATAAGGAAGGGAAGGACCATGCCAATACACCTTTAATCTAATTAAATGATCGAGCGATTCAATGTAACCTTGAATGATCATTTGTCTAAGCTCGTGGACTGTGATCGACATAGCGGTCAATAGTTCAACATGATATAAGCCATCCGAATTCCCATGTGGTCAAACAATTCGGTAGCCAAGTGAAACGAAGTTCGGATCTCCAACTAAGGAGGTAAAGGACTATGTGGATGACTTACGCAGCAGTATTCGTAAATTACACGAAAACACCCGAGATCCAAAGCAAAATGTTCCGGCTTCAACGAAGGAGACCTGGTGTACGTGAAAAAGGCAAATCACCAAAATTACAACAGGATTAGGAAGGTCCATATAAAATGATAACTTGCATTAATGAAGTTGTCTACCGGAACCAGCGGGGGATTCGGGAAAAAATGAAGGTGGTCCATATGGATATAATTTTTTTTTATAATTGGCGCGGACACAAGGGATTTTGTGTACCCTTACCTTACCCTTGTACATAGTGTAGGCGAGGGGAAGTTAGGGAGTGAAAAAAGAGAGATACCGATGTGCGTTGGTTTTATTTGCAAGTTATAGTGACTAGGAAATAAAGAGCTCGGCAGGGCATCCCATAAGCCCATTTGATACTACAATAAAATAACTTCAAATTGATAACTGTATTATATACATCATACCTTAAGGAAATAATCTGTTACTAGAGTTTAGGGAAAACCATAAAGGAACAAGCAGCATAACCGAGGACCAAGCATGTAGCCTTATGCCACACATCTCTTGCCACATGGGCTATATCAGATTTAGTTTCTTGAAACTGTACAAAAAATGACCTGCGGGAAAGAAAACTGGTTATTAGATGACTTATGTGCAGTGAGTAGTCGAGTTGAAGTAGCTTCCAGATCAGACGCTATCAAATGCCTTCTCAGCATCAAAAGAGAATGCCATGGTACACTTTTTTCTCTGAGATTTCTTACAACATCACTGTGTACCTTAAGTGCCCCTTCTTTAAGCCAAACTGGTAGTCTGGTATAAAATCGATTCCGTCTTCAACGTATCTGTCTAGTTTTTCCAGAACTAATCTTTTCAAAACCTTGCGGGTTTTTGAAAGGAGCTAAACCGGCCTAAAAATATCAATGTTGCAATTATTTGGATTTCTACATATAATAACAAGACTCTCGGACATGCTAGTTTTTTGGGAAATATACATTGTTGTATGCTATTGTGAGAAAGTTAATGACGAAGGGAGTAAGTTCTTTTGATTACAAAATGGGAAATCTTTTCTTGGCCGGTCGAATTCTTACATTTTATTCTGCGGCGCAAAGAAGACGCATACTCGTAGTATGCTCTTTGAAACACAACTTTATTTTCTCTTAAACGATCTGCTCGTTTTGACATTTCATCTTAGGCATTTTGTTACAGGCCTACTCGCATACTACTCGTACATATATGTGGACGTCTCTTTAAACGTTTTTTAAAAAGGAATTTCTATCAGAAATTTCTATTATTAATTAATTCGGTATTAAAATTTCACTTGTTTTTGGCAAAATAAACTTTAAAAAGCTTTCCAGCTCTAACGGCGTTTTCGCTTGGTTTTCCTCCGAAAGTTGAGCAATTTGGATGCTAATGGAAGACTAAAAACTTCTTTTAATTTTGTTTGGCTTCAAAATTCAAAAACAAAAATCTGGTTAGACACACAATACTATGTGATGTTTATATTTATATGTGTTAGTACATTGTGACATAAAACCAGAGGGGAAATTTTGCTTCGAAAATGAAAACCAGAGTAAAATTTTGCTCCTGAAAAAGTGAGAAGAGCGCCAACGGACCTTGATGGTATCTGTCGGCCCAATCAAAAACAAAGCCAATAACTGTTTCAAATAAGAAAATAACAGATTTTGGGCTGTTTTTCGTAGATCTTTGTAATCTTTTCGTAGATTTGGACAGCACTCGAACAGACCTATTTTTTCCAAAACAAGTACGCGAACAGACCTAATATGTCAATAGCTGGTGTGCATATGTTTTTGACGGTCATATTTGATAACAACACAAGTATTGGTAGAGATATGTGTGGTATTTCTTTTATTTTTGAAAAAGGCATATTGGTTGAAATATTATAAATCGTTATAAAAAAGCACTTCCTCATGCGTGGAAATTAAAATTTCTTTAAAAAATAAAACAAAAATACTTAGATTATATATAAAAATGTTTGGACAAACTGAGTCACAAAAGTCGTCTTTCCTCGAACAAACAAAAGTTGCTCGAGAAGAAAGAGCACTAGGAAAAAAAAAAGAATATGCCGCACTTCTTATTCAATCCTGTATTCGGGGTTTCCTTGTCCGAAAGCGTTATAAAGAGAAAATCATGTAAGTTTTATCATATAATGCGGTTTCGTATTTAGGGGTAAAAATAATTAGATTTTACTCTTGTAACAGGGGAGATTTTGATAACGCAATAACAAATATTCAATCAAATGAGACTGAGAACGAGACCACTTTTCGCCCTGCTGCAGAAATTTATATGGTTGTAAGTCGTTTCTTAACACAGTTTCAACCTAAGGGAACTGATCAAGAAAGATTTGAACGCCTTTGTAGATATCTTAATAAATCAGTTGAGTCAAAGTGCTACAAGAAAAACTACGCCAGCCTTTGTTTGCAAAAAACCATCAGGTAAGAAAATTGTTTATGTCTTCATAATCGAAATGAATATGAATTTTCAGTTTATCTTGGATTGCACAAATAAAAAAACTATTGAAGTATTGCTGCTTGATAATGGAAACTTTGAAGCCAGGTATTTTGCCATTATTTATACGAATAGTAAGCTGTTTTAATTATTTTTAAACACAGAACACGATTACACGAAAGAAAACTACCATAGCTATTTAAAAAAATATACCAGACCATTAATAAAGTAAGGGTTAAACGATCTACTACAAAAATCATACATAATATTTTATAGGTGATATATTTGTTTTTGGATTTTTGAAGAGTACAAATATAACCTCTTGATTGATATATGTAAACATACAAATTTCGAAAATTCGGTTACAGCCATATAATTATTTTTTTTATTTTGCGGAATTCAAAAAAAAACTATATCTTATTTTAAATTACTGTTTTCCAATTAAATAAGTGACAATTTGTCACTCTTACATCGAACACCATTACACAATTCGGTTTAGCGTTATTATTACGCTTACAAAGTTGACCTCCAAAAGTGTGGGAAAATTAGGGAAAATAAAAATACAGAGGCTCCTGTTCCGCACGAAATGTGTTTAGTTAGGGTTCTTTACCCTACCTTGTAAAGATCTAGGTACTTCTAATGATTATAGTTGTAGGTACATAAATCATTATTATGGAATATTAGTCTGATCGGCGCCTTTAGTCGACACACTGAAGGTAGAAAACTAGTGTGTCTCGTTTAGGTGCTCAATATCGAATCATATCAATCTTTATTTTCCTTTGGCTTTTATATATAAAATTAACTTAGCTTAGCAATTGGTTTCTTATACATATTTTGCTTAGTTTAACAATAATTGTATTAGCCGACTAAAAATGCGGCATATGCAATATTTGCGTACAATGAAAATGTTGTGTAGACAGAAATACAATATTTGGTACTGCATTTTTTTTCAGGCAAATTGCCTGACCCTTATTGTTACCGGTAAACTTAAAACTAAAAAACTATTCAATACTCCACACTTGCTTATTCAGGTGTTTGATCGAAAGCATTCATTTCCTGCTAGGTGGATTGAACGGAAATTGGATCGCGTGAATGACAGGTATTATGTCTGTTAGGTGGATTGAACGGAAATTGGGTGGTGTGAATGAATTGCAGGTGCAATTCAGGAAGTTCATCTATTTCCTGTTAACTGTTCCCCCTCTAAATGCGATTGTCCTCAATCGCTTAAAAGTATGGAAGATCGTTGAACCTTGTTCGGAGAGTGGTAGGATCATCTGTTGCTAGTGTCCTTTTCAGTTGCGGAGGAATTTGAATGTCCTTTATTTGTGGTTGCTGAAAACTAAGTTTTGTATATGCTCTTCTGGTATGGGATGATTCCAATGAACGCTATTGTGCCATAGCTGATGAATGCCTGTGATTTGCCTTCAACTTGGAGTAACTCAATTTGCTTTGTATTATTGATGTGTAATTCCCCATCGTCTCTAAAGATAAGAGTTTGTGAAATTTTTTCTCTTTGGGAGTTTGTTGTAAGACTGCGTATGCGTAGACACTTCTTGCGCTGTGAATACCCTGCTATTAATGGTGATATTGCTTTTTTCATATTTGACGAGAAAAGTGCCAATAAAGTTCCAATGTGTGGCTTCAGCTTCAAGAGTTCCATTGGAATCATTCAGTAGTATTATTCCTGGTGATATTTCATTGATCGTGGGAATGTGCAGACTATTCATTAAATTGCATGTTGCTTCTTTACTTTTTAAGAAATTAGGGATACATGTGGAGTTTTTAATGTTTACAAGATATTGTTTTTTACAGATTGAAATATATTTCACAGATTTACATTCATTGATTATACCAAACATTTCTTCTTTATTCTTTAATGTTTAAGTAAAATTTGTTCATAAATATTAGTCTGTTATTGGAATGTTGATAATATACAAAATTGAAACTGAATTACAATAGTTATTATTTTAATTTCAGTGAAATTTAAGGCCTTTTCTATAGTATTGTCGAAAAAGGAATACGTTCTTTATTTAATGTTTTAATGGCTAGGGTTATTACTCCCTTTGATAGGATGAGTGAATTGACAATACCTAATTTTGCCCAATGAATAAATAAATTGATATTTGTAGTTCTTCTTAACAATTTCAAATTTATATTGAATTTCGAATATAATTTCCTTATTCGTATTTTTGTTCTCTTTTATCATTGCCTCAATTTCGTTTGTAATTTTGGTCAAGTTATTAATTCGTTCGTTATATAGACTATTGATTATAATTTTGGTTATTGGAATTAACAAGTAAATTATTAATTTGTCTTCAGATTGTCACGTAATCCACTTGCCAGCTATTCACTTCCACGCAGAATCTATGGAGTTTAATAATCTTTTGGTTTTTTGTGATTTAAGGTTATAGATTAAATTTTCTATTTGCTGGTATTCATATTTTGTTCTAGAGTTGGAGGTAATATTGGTCAGGAATTGTTCGTATTAGTCGAGGTCAACTTCATGGATCGGTTTTAGGTTCCCGTTTTGTATTTTTGTTTGTCCGATGTGTAGTGAAACAAACTGTGAATTAGACAAATCCAAAATTTGAATTTCTCCTCTTGCAGTATGGTATAGAGTAGGTGTCTGAAAATAGGAAGAGAAAGGGGATGATTGTAGCCAATTTCTAATATGGCTTTTGTGTACGGTTTTTCCTGATTATGTTATTACTACTGTATTTCTGTTTTCTTTGACTATTTCTTATCTGTATCTAAACGTTAATTTTGAGTCTAGTCTTTTGTTGTGTTTCTCGTATATAACATTTCCTAGATTGTAAGTTTTCAGTGGTTTCTGTCTTTTGTTGTTTTTGTATAATTTTCTCTATATTTTGCTGGCGATTGTTTTCGAATTCTTCGGAATTTCGGTGATCGGCCAAGGAAGGGTACAACCGGTTTTTTCCAGTTGTTGAGTGGACTGTAAAGTTATACTCGTTAGTTACATTTTCGTGTAGCTCTTCGAAGCAGCGAGGAGTTTGTTCGGTTTTGATGCATCGCATAATCTCAGAAAGAGTAGAATGAAACCGCTCGATATGTCCACTTACCTCACTTTTGTAGGGTAGCGTTTTATAGATGCATATACCTAATTCATCTTCGATCATGGATGTAATGCTTGCTGAATTACTAGGTGGGGTGAAAAGTAACCTCCTCGGCCGCCAGAATGCGCTGCTACTGCAAAAAAGGTTATGGTGCCTGAAGTCCATTCATATTTAGGCAGACATGCCAAATTTCAGCGCGATACTGTCTTTAGTTTTGTTTTGACAGCTGATTGTTGTTGACGTGTTTGGCATCATGTTGAGTATGGACAAAAATGATTTTCGTTCTCTCATAAAACATTATTTTTTGAGAGGCAAAACGGCGAAGGAAACAAAAGAAAAGTTGGATAAATATTATGGGGCTAATGTTCCGTCAGCTTACACCGCCAAATATTACTTTCGAGAGTTTCGTGATGGCCGCAACTCCACTACCGATCAAATCCGCAGCGGCAGGCCCTCCGATGCGGTTACAGAGGACAATGTCAAAAAAATACATGAAATGGTGTTGGCTGACCGGAAAGTGAAGGTGCGCGAGCTAGCAGATACCACAAATATTAGTACTGAGCGCACACGCCATATTTTGGGCAATATTCTGCATATGAAGAAGTTATCCTGCCGCTGGGTGCCGCGCATGCTCATTCCTGACCAAAAAGATGAACGCGAGTGCACTTCGAAAGAGTGTTTGGACATGCTGATGCGGAATCGGGCGGGTTTTTGGCGTCGATTGGTAGCTGTTGATGAAACTTGGACCCAGAGAACAGAATGAGTGCCCGGCAATGGACTGAATCCGGTACAAGTGCTCCGAAGCGGCCGAGGGAGGCTCGATGGGTCGGAAAGATTATGGCGTCGGGTTTCTCGGATTGTCATGGCATACTCTTCGTGGACTACCTCGAAAAAGGAAAAACCATCAACAGCGATTGAAGGCCGAAATTGCTGCAAGACGGCCTCACACGAAGCGAAAAAAATTTTTGTTTTTGCAAGACAATGCGCCGGCGCACAAGAGCATCGCAACCACGGCTAAAAACAATGACTTACGGCTCCAATTGCTGTCGCATCCACCGTATTCGCCCGGTTTGGCTCCCTCGGATTATCTCTTCCCAAACCTCAAAAGATGGCTCATCAATAAAAAATTCTGCTCACGCGAGGAAATCATCGACGCCACGGAGGAGTATTTTGCAGACCTTCCGGAAAATTACTTTTCGGACGGGATCAAGAAGTTGGAAAATCGCTGGAATAAGTGTATCAAACTAAAAGGGGACTACGAGTATATTGAATAAAATAAAAAAAACATTTAAAAAAAGAATTTTTTCATTCCCAAGGAGGTTACTTGCCACCCACCTAGTACATATGTAATGAACGTGTTTTATAAAGCCGATTGTGTTTTCAATTACTACGCCCAGATACTTTACTTTGTCCACTTTTCCGATATTTTCACCGTCAATCTCCTGTCTTATGTTCTCTGTTGCTCTCTCGTTCATTACCATTCTTTGGGTTTTTTAACATCGAGTTTAAGTCTGTTTGGTTTTATCCACTTATCAACTGCTTTTAAGTCCTCTTACATTTTACAGTGGCACTCGCCAAAATTCGTGTCCGTCGGGTAGATAGAACAGATAGAGCAAGCTGACTCTATTTTACCACACTATATCATTTATATATATGGTGAATTGAATTTATTATCAATAAATTAAGGAAAGTAAAAATAAGACTTGGTCTTTTACAGTACATTTTTTTGGAGTGCATATAACATTACATTAAATGTAAATCTATAAACGGAAAAATAGAAACAGAAGGGAAAGGAGATAGAGAAAATAAGAACTGGGAAAAATAGAGAGAAAGAAAGATATTATAAATGAGGAAAAAGGAAAGAGGATTAAGGTGAATAGTTGTTGCAGTTGTTACAAACATTGAAGAGCGGTAGTTTTGAATTTATTTGTTCCAATGATTTGTTTTGTTGATGTTGGAATGCTATTCCAAAGTCTGATAACATAAATGAAGAAGAGACGAGAAGAGTTTAGATAGTTAAAATAAGGCATTGTTAATTGAAAGGCCCTGGTAGATTGGGGAAATTGAAGTTTTTCAAACAGGAATATTGGAGATTTTTTATTGAGGAGACGGTGCATAAATTGGCAGCATCTAACTTTTAAGAATTGTTTAAACGTACAGCCCAAAACAAGATTGTGATAGTGCGAGATGTGATCGTATCGCGGTAATCCAAATACATATCTTATAGCATCATTAAAAGCAACAAGTAACTTATGTTCAGATTGAGAATCAAGTTTGCGGTACACAAGAATAGAGTAGTCAAATATAGGGAGCAACAGAGTTTTAATAATTCTTATTTTTGTTTCTACTGATGTAAAACTGGAAGACATCCAGAGCTTTCGTAGGCCGGCATTAATTCGCCCAACAACATAGTTAGTATGGTCTTTAGGAGAAAGAAAACGGTTAATTTTAAATCCAAGATTTGTTACTTTTTCGGTATATGGAATAGGCTTGTTGTATAGCTGGGAAATCATCAGCTTCAAAATATTTTTTTCGAAATTACAATCGCTTCCGATTTTTCTAGATTAAAATGCAGCCCGTTTAAAATTAACCAGTTGTAGATTCTTGATAGGTCTTCGTTCATTCCAACAGTGAGTTCTTCAGCTAATCCGACTGGCCGTGATAAGTATACTTGGGCAGCGTCAGCGTAAAGGTGAATGGAGACATTTGAGCATGTTTTAGGCAGGTCATTGATGTACAAACAAAATAGTAATGGACCTAGAATGGAGCCCTGCGGAACATCCGTTAATAACACCCTAAAATCGGAACATTTGCCACCGTAAACCACCTTTTGGTAACGATTACCCAAATAATTGCCTATGAGACGCACGGACGAACTTGAACTGTTTTTAGGGGTATATGTCTATTAAAAAAATCTTATGTAAGGGATTGAAAAAGATTCAGCTTGTCATTTATAGTTGACGTATAATAACAATGAACCCACGGGATCGCATCTAATTGTAAGGCATTATTGTCTAAGGAACTATAATCCCTCAAGGTGAAAGGTGAAGGACGAGAAGCACAAGGCAAATCAACATTATAAGTACAAAAAATTAGGTCGTTGTCTGATATTCCAGCAAGGGAAAGCTGATCTTGAAGTAAGACGTTGGACAGATTAGAAACCATTTGGAGAAAAACGAGTGACGTAAAAATTAACTATTGACAGCCCAGAAGCAGCAGCTGATTCCAAAAGCTGATAAGCTTTGCTATCAAATTTTAAAAGATCAGCGTTGAAATCACCACAAACTATAATGTGCTCATAAAGTGCAGTGAACTCGTGCAGAGCAGAAAAAAAGGGTTCTGAAGAGTTACTCCGGTTCGGATTGTAAGCTACACCAATAATGCACTTCGTGATCCCATCTGTAACTTCTAACAGCAGGTATTCAATCGCACCTTCCTCGTATTTCCGAAGTATTTTATGAGGAAGCGAGTTGCTGTAGTAGACCGCAACTCCCCCGCCTATTGTATTAGTAACTCTATCATTGCGAATTAGATTATACCCCGAAATATTATATAATTCATCTATTGCACTACTTTTTTCTTTGTCTACCAGGTCGGACCAAAGCCAAGTCTTAGTGATGCAGGCAATGTAAAATTTAGATCCATTCAAAAAATATTTGACGTAATCCAATTTAGATAAATTGAACCTACGTGCATAATTTCAGGCCCTTGCATGCATTTGACAAGATTTTGATAACAGGTCGCATTGCGACTTCATTTACTAAGCCAGACGAGGAAAGCAAAATATTAAACATTTTACTAAGCCTAAGACATTAAGATTAATAACAAAAACAATAACAACAATGTTGACTTAATATATTTAAGAACAACAACAACAACAAAAAGAGAAGTAGTAGGTAAGCAAATTAACCTCAGAAAGGGAAAGGGAAGGCAATAAGAAAGGAAGAGGGAGGGAGCGACAAAGAGACAGATAGGAAGATAGGTAGAAGTATAATAACAAGTTTAATAAATAAATACTTAATTCATAATACTGCTCAAGTTGACATCAATGTACGGAAATTGGGAAAATTACAATAAAATCTTTTACTGGAGTGTTGTCATTGTGGTGATTCTCATTTCAGTATCATCGTTACTCTTTTTTACATAGATATAACCATTCCCCGTTCTCACTGATGAAAGGCACATCGCAAAAGAGAGCTATTCAAGGGTGTTAAGCTTTCATTTATGTAAATACGACGGGAGAATTGTGGGTTTCATTTTTCAGTTGGGCAATTGTGAGACTCGTTGCTCAGCATGAGAAGAGAGCGAATTAGTAGTGGGCGAGAGCTTGTGACGTTGTTCTTATTTCTTTCACTGTTCGAGTTCGATCCGAGACGAAAAGCATCAATATACGTAGAACATTGGCGTTGTTAGCTTGCGGCGATCTTTTTGGCAATATCAATTGCATTTTCGTTGTTGGCAGCAGGAATTCCTCTAACAATAAACCACACAAAGCCTCTGCCGCCGCTGGAAGTCTGCAAACTCTTCTCTTAATTTCTTGTTCTCTTCTTTCATTTCAGGCGATTACCAAAAGCTGCTGCAGTTTCGCTAATAAATGTGTTAACTTTTCCTCGTGCTCAAAAATCAGCTGCGAAAATTTTGCAATTAAGGTTGCTTCAAATTTTGCAAATTTTCCGACAGAGATGACTTTTTTTCTATGTTAAGACTTGGTGTTAGATGCGTCTGAGTTTGACTGGTACAGGCAGGTGAGCTGAATAACTCGGAAGAGTTAACCACTTTCCTCTCTTTTAACATTTTATTTTTGGATTTGGTTGACATTTCGTTTTAAGAGCGATCAAGCGAATGGAATGTTAAACCGTTTGAAAATGTCTTTTTTTATGAAACTATTGAACTGAAGTTCTTGTTGTGTTTAATATTCGGGAAACAAACCCGCACTGTTATCAAGCCAGATGTGAAAAAAAAATAAAAAATATGAAAAAAAGTAATGGGCACCAGAAAATGTACAATAATTAGGATAACAACTTTATTAGGTAGACGGAAGATAGTTATGATATTTGTTGCTCGGGAGCAGATTATTAAGGCGTCTATTCAGCTGACGTAGTATACTGTTGTTGTACAACAATGGTCCTAAGACGGCTCCTTTGGGGGCACCAAATAGTAGCTCTTTTGTCTCTGATAGCAATTCATTAACCTTTATTTTCTGTGTTAGATTTTCTAACCACGCTCGTTCAGCTTTTTCAACACCATATTTTTTTAACTTTTTAAGCAATAATTCTTTATGTATCGTTTTAAATGCTCGTTTAATAACTAGAAACACACAATACACACGTTTCTTTTGGTAATTACTAGTTAGAGTACTTTCACATGAATGATTCTATTAAAAAAATGGTATTTTCAAAGTACTCATTTAGTTAAGAAAACATTATTTTTTCAAACATTTTCTCACACAATGGTAAGGAATTGATAGAACGGAATTCTTCACATTTTTTGGTATTTTTTACTTTTTCAATTGGAGTCAATATAGCTTGTGGAAAACAAGCCGTTTCTATTAAGTTATTAAGAGTTGCCAGCAAAACTGACCCAATGCAATTAAAATTATAACAGTATATTTTTGGACACTATCGAGCCCTTACCGCAAATTTATTGTATGCGACAGTTTTACCTACGAGGGGCGTTCAATATATTCTCGGTATCGATATGAAGGAAAATGCGAATTCAATTTAAATTGTTTTTATTTTTCAATATAATCTCCCCTAACATCAATGCATTTGTTACATCTTGAGATAAGCTTTTTTAAACCCTCAAAAAAATAAATTTCCTCTTATACCATTTATTGCCGACTTGAGTTCTTCATCATCCGAAAATCTTTTTCCACGAAGACATTTTTTCAAATCCGGAAACAGGAAATAATCACTAGGGGCAAGGTCTGGACTATAGGGTGGGTGTTGGATCTCTTCGAAACCACAATCTCGCGCAGCAGCCTTGGAAACTCGCGCCGTGTGAACAGAAGCGTTGTCATGAAGAAGCAACACACCCGCTGCGAGTTTACCCCGTCTTTTCTTTTTAATTTCCTCCCGCAAATTATGCAAAGTGGAAGCGTAGGATGTGGCGTTGATGGTTTCACCTTTTTTTTTGTACTCAATGAGCAAGAATCCCTTTGAGTCCCAAAAAACTGTGGCCATGAGCTTCCCGGCGGACGGAGTGACTTTGAACTTCTTCGGGGGGTTTGTTCCTTTTTTATGCCACTGCATGGACTCTTGTTTGCTTTCAGGGTCATAGTGGTGGACCCATGTTTCGTCCCCAGTAATAATTCGATCCATAACACCGTCCGCGTTCTCACTACACATCTCCAAAAGCTCTCTACAGCATGCGATTCTCACTTTTTTCTGAGGCGCTGTGAGCATTCGTGGCACCCACCTTGCACTGACCTTTGAAAGGTTAAGATGGTCATGAAGAATGGTGTGAATGGTACCAATTGAAAGCTTGGTGATCTCTGCCATCATTTTCACCTTTATTCGGGCATCCTCAAGAACAAGTTTTTCGACTTCTTTGATGGTTTCTCCCGTACAAGCAGTAGCCGGGGCGCCGGAGCGGGGGTCGTCTTCAATGCTCTCTCTGCCTCTCTTGAACTCATTTGACCACTTTTGCACAGTTGATAATGAAGGTGCGGAACCCTGGTAAACAGCCACCATCTCTTCATGAATAGTTTTTTGACTTTTTCCTTGCTTAGAGAGAAATTTAATTACAGCGCGATGCTCAATTTTCACCATCATCGTCTCAGTTGCCATTATGATTCTGTTTAACTAGAGATAAAACGCGAATTAATTTATATGAAATTTTACATGAATGCACTAAAATAATAGTATTACTTGATAAATAAGTCAATTTATATATACAAAAACAGCTTCACCCCGATGCCGAGAATATGTTGAACACCCCTCGTAAGTGAATGTTGAACTGCTCTGCCATCTTTCTGAGAGATTGGCAATCAAAGACGGTTTTAGAATTTTATAAGATTGAGTCCAGAGGTTTAAAAGCGGCCTGATTATTCGAAAAGATGCGGATATTACGTTAATCTTCGGCCAGTGCAGGCCTCCATTAATTTTCAAAACTTCTGCCTAGAACACGCTACAGTGATTCGGAAGGGGGAAGGAGAGGCTTAGGTTAAGCTTATCTGAGAAAACACCACCGCCAACTCCGTTATCAGTCTTGGATCCATCTGTGTAGAAATAGATTGAATTGTCGTCCATGACAGCATCGTCCTCCCAGAAAGATCTAAAGGGGATGTTGACATGAACGTCCTTGTTGGGGCATAATGTAGTCAATGTTCTCTGGAAGTATTCCTAATGAGTCAAGGATATTACGAGTAGTGTAGCCAAATAGTTTATTTGTCCTCTATGTAGTTGCTTTAAAGCGAATAACTGCGTTAGCAGCAACTTGCTTGCTGAAGATATCGATTGGTCTCAGGGGAAACAGGATATCCAGTGCCGCGTAGGAAGTAGTGTATAAGGCTCCGCTTATGCACAAACATGCTGTCCTTTACTGCAATTGGCTGCATTGTCTAAGGCCGTCGAACATACAACCACAACGCAGGTGAGTATCGATCGTATAACCGAGACATGTGTAAAGCGAGGTTGAAGTCTCCATTTGTTCCCAATGGCTTTTTTTGCAAGAGGATAAAGCTACTGTATCTTTCTTTGCTCTTTCTTGAATATTAGGTTTCCAGTTTAATTTGACCCAACCAGTTTGGAGTTGATAATCCTGCTATTTAGCATAAGAATGATCCGCAACTACCTTCAGGGTTGACAGCGCAGTCGTGATTGCGGATGGGTTGACGTTGTTAAAGGCAACTACTATGTCGAAGAACGCGACCATTGTGTACTCTTTACGAGGGTAGTCCCAGAAGAACCCCTGGCGTGTATATAGCGGCTGTTGTTCAAAAATAATGACAATTGTAGAAAGTACCAACCTTATAAAGGTTAAATTTGAAGTTTGACGACGCTATGTTGTTTAGTATTTGTTCGGCAGCCATCAATAGTGAACGCTCTCAAGGAATCATCGTTATGTGATACAATACTTTCATTTGAGAGGCCTCAATCCAATCAACATCAAAACGGAACTGGATTCTACTCTGGGGGAGTCTGCTCCTTTGTTTGCAACAATAAAATATTGGGTGGCAGAGTTTAAGCGAGGGCTACGAGTTGCCAAGACGAACATAGCAGTGGTCGACCAAATGAGGGAAGTTCACCAGAAATATTGAATAAAATCCACAAAATGGTATTGGATGACCGTCGATTGAAAGTGCGTGAACTAGCAGATATGGTAGGCATTTCTAAAAGCGCTGTACATCGCATGTTGACTGGAACAAAAACAGTGTCGTGAGGATGTTTCCAATCCAGCAATAAAGCCGAGTTTTTGCGTTGATTCATAACCATCAATGAAACATGGGTCCATCACTTCACACCTGAGACGAGGGAACAGTCGAAACAATGGGCTCAAAGGGGAGAATCGGTTCCAAAGGGGGCGAAGACAGTTCCATCTGCAGGCATGGTCATGGCATCAGTTTTTTGGGATGCGCGTGCGATAATTTTCATTGATTATCTTCAGAAAGGGAAAACAATCAACGGCGTGTATTATGCGAACTTATTGCAGCGTTTGAAAGATGAAATCAAGAAGAAATTTGGGGTAAAAAAGGTCTTGTTTCATCAAGACAATGCACCAGTTCACTCATCCCTCATCGCGACGGCTAAAATCAATGAGTTAAAGTTCGAATTGCTTCAAAGAGGTGAGTCTGCTGTTGGTGGGTATTTTAAGGAGCTCGATGATTCTCACCATAAACAGGGTATTGAAGCTACTGAACATCGCTAGAAAAAGTGTATTGAACTAAAAGGAGACTACGTAGAGAAATAAACATACTTTCCCCCATGTTAGGACCTTTGTTAGGTCGGGCACTTCTGGGAGGACTCTCGTATAATGTAGGGATTATTATTCAATGCGACTAGGCAGTTTTCACCGATTTTCCTTTATAATCAATTCTAGATCGTATATATGTACAAGTAGATATCAATCAGTTGTTCTAGAGTTTATAGAATGAATTATAATAGACTTATAGATCTGAGAAAACATGAGAACAATTTCTGTCTTTGGGAATGAAAACTACATTAACTTTTCTTCGTGACAAGGGAATGTGAGTCATTTCTACGCAGCTTCTCATCATATTCACTAACGTTTGCAGAATGATATCTGACGACGTTTGTAGCTTGGCAAGTATTATACCGTCCAGAAGACTTGTATATTTAGAAGCCATGCAGCGCCAAGCGCAGCTTGTCTCTTGTAGTCCTCAAGTTGTCCATGAGCCATCGGCTTTTTTCAAACAGCTAGGCATCGTAGTATGTGTAGAGAGAATTTTTCTTAGTCGCGATGCCTCAGAGGTTTCTGGTATTTTGTCACAGAATGTCTCAGAGGTTTCTGGTATTTTGTCACAGAATGATCTCTAGGATTGTCACTTTGCCCTCCTCATTTTTTGATACACAGGGTGAATGACTCGAACTCCAACTTTTTAAAATGCTATTGGGTATATAACTTAATTCGTGCGTTTTTTTTTCCAACTTTGAACGTTTATTTAAGTAAAACATGTACAATAGTATTATTCCAAGTATTGCCCATCTGAAGCTATGACTTTTTCCCATCTTTCTGGCAATTTGTGGATCCCATCCCAAAAGAACTGCGCCCGTATGTGAACCGTATTTCCGTTCTGCATCGACCGGAACAAATGGTAGTCAGAAGGGGCAAGGTCTGGGCTATAAGGCGGGTAGGATAAGACTTCCCATCCACTGTTTTCCAAATAGTTCTTAAACGGAATAGCAACGTGGGGCCGAGCGTTGTCATGATGGAAAATTATTGCCTCGTGTCTGGTCGCATATTCCGGGCGTTTTTCGGAGACTGCTCTCTTCAAACGGATTAATTGTGTTCGGTAGCGTTGTCCATTGATGGTTTGAGCTCTTTTAGTAGCTCATAATACAGCACACCCATCTGATCCCACCAAATACAGAGCATTACCTTCGCGCCATGGATATTCGGCTTTGCCGTTGATTTGGCTGGTTGGCCGGGTTTCACATATGATTTTTTGCGCTTGGGGTTGTCGTAATGGATTCATTTTTCATCGCCAGTAACAATCCGATGCAAAAATGACTTCCTTTTGTGGCGTTCCAGCAGCATTTCGGACATGCGAAACCGCCTTTCGACGTCTCTCGGCTTGAGTTCATGTGGAACCCAATTTCCTTGCTTTGGAATATATCCAGCTGCTTTTAAACGTTTTGAAATGGCTGCTTGAGTGACACCCAAAGATTCTGCGAGCTCTTCTTGTATTTGGCAACAATCTTCATAGAGTAATGCTTCCAGTTCTTCATCTTCAAACTTTTTTGGCTGCCCAGGACGTTCATCGTCTTCCAAGCCAAAATCACCACTTTTAAATCGTGGCACGTTCGCTCAGCTAGCGCATGTTCGCTCAGCTAGCGCATGTTCGCCATAAACTTCCAACAAAATACGATGACTTTCGGTAGCAGTTTTCTTCATATTAAAGTAATGAAGAAGAACTCCCCGCAAAAACACTTTCAGGCACAAAGTTCGACATATGTGAGTGAAAAAAATTATTGCTGTCTACGCTTCAAATGAATGACATATACTGAAATAACGTACAATGACAGAAGCTTTCCAACGCATGTTCCAATGGAATAATACAAGTTATGCCATCTCTTAACAAACCGCACGAATTAAGTTATATACCCAATATAATTTTTTTATTTTTTGATAAATTTTATTGTGCCAAAGCAAAAAATGTTGGAAAATACATCAATTTTCAAATTGTATCAGTAGTTTTCAATATGTCCACCTTTGGCGCGAATAATGGCCTTGAGACGGACGAAGAAAGCATCGCACGCTGCACGCAAGTGGCTCTGCGGTATTTTGGCCCATCCCGGGCGAAGTGCTTGTCTGAGGTGGTCCAAACTTTGGTATTGCCAACCTTCGCCTTCAAAATACCCCAGACAGAGAAATCCAACGGATTTGCAATCCATTGTGTAGAAGAAATGAAGTGTGAAACATTGTTTTTTAACCAATCTTGGTTGACGCACGCTTTGTAAGACGGTGCCGAGTCTTGTTGGCATTTGCCCACCATCTCCGACCGAAATGATTGTTTGCCCAAGACTTCAATACTGCCTCTAAGACAGTTTCACGGTATACGATAGCATTAATTTTGACGCCACAGTCCAAAAATACGAGCGGAGAACGACCATCGGCGGTTATGGCGGCCCAAACCGTCATCATCGCTGCTGCCTGCTTTCTGGTGGCCGTCCGAAGGTGTAAATTTTGGAAGGACCTCTCTGGCAAGTAAACTCGGTCATTTTGTTTGTTGACATATTGTTCTATAACAAATGGCGACTCATTGGAAAAAACCAAATTTGGCAACTCACCACTTTCGTGCAAGCGTAGCAACTCCTTTGCTCTTTCGACTCTAACGTTTTTCTGCTGCGGTGTAAGATCGTGTGCTTTTCGGAACTTCAATGGCTTGAGCCCAAGCTCATTTTTCAGTATGTGTTGCATCCGCTCCAACGATATGTTGAGCTCACGAGCCATTTTTCTTCCACTTCGACGCGGATTTCGCTCAATTCGAGCCTTCACTCTCCGAACCATTTCTGCCGATGTTGCTGTTTTTTATGACCACCTCCATGGCGTTTTGCAACGCTGCAAGTATCATGGTAACGAGCTTTGTTTCGAGACACAAATGATTTATTCACGTTGAGATGTTGGAGGGCTCTAACGATAGCTACTTGTGGTTTTCCAGCCAAATATACTATAAAGCAATCACACTATCACGTTTGAATTCCATCGCGGATAAAAATTTTTCAACACAACTGAGACGCAAATCGTTTAAAAGGCTTGTAAATAATAAAATTATCTGTCATGTGTCAAAATTTGAGCTCACTGTCATGAACGGTTTGGAAATTATAGCAGTATGAAGTTGGTTGCAGTTCGAGTGTATTTTAAGCGATTCCCTGTATTAGTCCCAGTCAGTCACTTTTCTCGCACTTTTTGGTAGGTTGAAAAGTTTTCTGCAAGGTTTTCTAAGCGATCCCAGTGTCCAAGTCCGCCAGTGCAATTTTTTCTTGCCTCTAGGTTGAATAAGAGGGCAGGAAGCAACCATAGCCTAATTGAGAACCAGGGTGGAATCCGCGACTTTCATGTCAAGCTCGTTGGTGTTAAGCGGGGGACTTAAGAGTTCAGAGGATAGTGTTCTTAATAATATTCCTCTGTATTTTGGCTAAACAGTTTTCCGATAATTGCAGAATGTTGATTGACTGGCAGGAGCATCATTCAGGCTGAATTGGATGTATCTATGGTTTGAAAATGATTGTTCAGACGATACCATTCAGTTGGGTAGAATTTGAGTGATGATGTCGAAGATAAGGGTGATATCTAGCATTTCCTGTCGGTTTCTTGTTTTGAAAGTGGGCTAATTGCCAATATTGCACACAATGAGATTTGTCCTTATAATATAATCAAAAGGTGACTCGCCTCTATCGTTGATGTCGGTATTGCCCCATACAGTATGCTGAGCGTTAGCGTCACACCCGATGAAGAGGCCAGTTTTTAGCCTTCCAGCTTCCGTTCCAGTATCACCCTTTCTAAATTGTCACCAGATAGAGGACCCAGCTGATCGTGCAAAGGTATGTCGATGGCAGCCAGTAGCTGCCTTTGTCAGTCTCCAGTCTTCCAATGGTTATGTCGGGGTCGCTGAGGTTAGGAAGTATAAATACATTAAGGCTTTGTCTTTTGTATAGAGCGAAGGGTATACAGGTGTCCCAAGTCCACCACGCCCTCTACGATTCATGGTTCCTGGATTAGGATGATGTCTTCTGCGTTTTTGGAAAGAATAAGTGCGGCCGAGGCCTTTTTGGAGTGGTGGAAGTAAATTTGTCAAAACCGTATCATTGCTATAATCAACCAGAGAAGGCTCCACACGGTGTCATTTGAGTTCTTCAATTCTAAAAATGTGCCCAAAAGCTCATCTTCATCCTCTGATAGTAAAGGTACTCTCTTTGATTCGTTTTCGGCCTCCATTTCCGACAGGGTGCCAGATGGAGACTGTCAGCTTGGTTGCCACTATGGAAAGATTGGAGTTGTCGGTTTCTAGGTATTTCAGGAAAAGAGATCGACGCTAAAAGATCTGAAGCTTTTTTTGTAATTAGAGCGCGCTCAAGGGATTTGTGTTCCCTTAACATGTTTGTACATAGCGCGGCCGAAGGAAATTTACGGAGGAAGAAAAGAGAGGTACCGATGTAGATTAATCTTAAATGTTTGCAAGGCTGTACTCGTATTACCTGTTTTAATCAACACTAGCTCATAGTTTTATGAAAACCTTTAGGGTTATAGACTTAAATCCGAACCGAATCATGCCTTTAATCTGTACTAGAGGATTAAGGGATTCCTTATTGATCACAATTAACGCCCATCTATAAGGGCCCCTTGGTTTCTCCAGTTTCGCTACTTTCCAGTCATGAGTCGGGGTTGTGTTACTGATCCTAATGATCTCCAGAATGTCTTCTCAAAAGGACGGTTCAGCTGGAATCCTAGATCTGCTAGGGCTATCCTCGAGATTTGCACCCGGCCAGACCTCTCCTACTCCACCTACGGCTTTTATGTAAAGATCTTTGGTCGCCACAAGCGATAAGCTTGACTACAAACTTGCTGCTGCTAGGGGTAGAGAAAGTGGTAGGACCATGGGTTGAAGAATGCGGAGGGAGGGGTGGGGGTGGGCATCCTTTAGTTTCATGACTTATCTGCAAAAGTTCTTGAGAGTCATTGACCTTACTCAGCCTCTACAACTTGACAAGTTCGATGTTCAGAGTAGAGGTATGGGTGGTGGCCGTAGCTCGATTGGTAGTGTAATGGATTCCAAATCGGACGGTTCGGTTTTCAATACCAGCCGCGACTAAATTCACGTAAGACGAGTGGTTGCCTAGAAAATAGCCCAATCACACCAACAATTTATTCTCCCCATTCAATTTTGCCACCCGTGGAGCATCCATGGAAAAACAGATACACAGGTGGTTGTTGTTCGGTTTCCGGCTCTAAGTTTTCTAAACTCCCTCTGAAGAACCAGTGGCTTACATCGAAATTGTCGTTATAATTACTGTAAGAACCTTCATGCAACCAGTCTGCAACACATTCGGAAGCAGAATGCTACAATCAATACATGTATGCGTCTTTGATACCTGCTGCATGTTCTTAAGTGATCTATGTTTAATTTGAACAAAGCGATATTGTTTGTTCTTTTGGGCTTGCACTATTGCTTTCAGAAACATATTGAAAGCATTAACTATTCGAGGAGCGCGGTTGGTATTGCCATTTGGTTAATCTGTCAAATTTAATTTTTTATTTCTGATTTGGACGTATATGCATTTGCTATAAAATTATAAGGTAGAACATTTTTTTGCTTGTAAAGAAAAATATTTACGAAAGAATAAAAAATAAAGATGAAGCATATAAATATATTTCCCCGATGAAACGTAGCTGAACTGAACCGAAAAGAAAAATACTAATAATTGCAAACATCGGAAGTTCCAGCCAGGAGTAGTTGATAAATTACTTTTAAGCTTTGAATCACGGCGTCGACTGCCGTCATAGTAATGGATAACGCACATAGTATCGAAAGAAGAAATCAAAACGTGGGTTTGTAAAAATAACACATGCTTCGATGAAAATATGGTTAAAGTAAAGAAATGCTGGATGTTGTCAAAATCCGCATAGACAAATTGATGTCCACGCGGTCTATGCGGTAGATGAACTGACAAGACACAATATGCTACGATCCTGGCTTTACCACTGTCAGCTAAATCCTATATAGTTAATATGATGTCAAAGAAAAGGATTCGTAGCAATCTAAAACAGGTAATTAAAAATTAAAGACGTAAAGCTGTTAACAATAGCTTGAGCACTGAGCACTTGAGAAAGTGAACAGTGAAAAATGGGTTGGTTGTTGAGACTAAAATGTGTGATGTTAATATTTTCACCGAGAGAGCAACAAAAAAAATTGTTGTTATTCAGTGATTTTTTTTCGGATTAGTTTGCTTTTATTATATTATATTTTATGCTGAATATATGATGAATATGTACACTATGGTAGCGCTATGAGAACTTAAGTACAAGAGTGAAGTAAATATGCTATTCATGACGCATTTATTTTATTAACTTTAATTCACTTAAAAGCAAGGCAAAAAATGCTTAAATACCACCTTGATCAAGAAGTTCCCGATCACACCCACCGTGTGGCACTCCCATTGTTCCGATTTGAGTTATGTTTTTTTGTTAAGTTGGTAATCTGTTGTTGACATTCTCTCTAAATCTTACCGTCATAGCTTGACATTTGCAAAAGTTATGTAGTCAAGAGTACATCTATCTCTGTGTGTTTTGGCGATTTTTTACAATTTTAAAAATGGATTTAAATTTGCAACAACGAACTTGTGTTAAATTTTGCGTAAAAAACGGATTTAATGGTGCGCGAACGTTGGAAATGTTGGAAAAGTGTTTCGGCAACGATTCTCTAAAAAAAACGGTCGTTTATCAGTGGCATGAGCGGTTCAAAAGTGGTCGTGAGTCAATCGAACATGATGAACGCAGTGGAAGATCCTCGACATCGAAAATCGACGAAAACGTTGATGAAGTAAAAGGAATGTTGGTCAATAACTGCAAATTAACCATCATAGAGATAGCGGAGGACTTGAACATTGCCTATGGATCCGTCCAAGACATTTTGGTTAATGATTTGGGTTTCCGTCGTGTAGCAGCAAAGTTGGTGCCAAAAGACCTCAATTTCATGCAAAAAAGAGACCGTGTTGACATCGCAAAAGAGATGATTTTCGAGGCTGAATCCGATCCAACATTCATCAACAGGATCATTACTGGAGACGAGACGTGGGTTCATGAGTACGACACACAATCCAGACTTCAGGCAAGTGAATGGCGTTCACCAAATGAGCCGAGACCAAAAAAACCACGTCGTTTTCAGTCAAAAAAGAAGGCAAAGCTCACGGTTTTCATGGATTACAACGGTGTAGTGCATCATGCATCAGTAAACAAAGAGTATTATTTGGGCGTTATGAGACGTTTGCGTGAAACAATTCACCGAAAGAGACCAGAATTGTGGGCAGAACTCGTGGATTTTGCACTATGATAACTCACCGTCACACAGTGCCATTATTATTCGTAATTTTTTGACAAAAAATGCAACAAATACCATCCAACAACCACCGAATTCACCTGATTTGGCTCCCTGTGACTTCTTTCTGTTCAATCGAGTTAAAAAACCACTACGGGGAACGCGTTTCAGCAGCCGAGAGGGAGTAATGGAAAAATCGCTGGGAAGCACTGATGGACATACCGAAAACCGAATATAAAAAATGTTTCGAGGATTGGATCAAGTATGGATTGGATCTAATATAGATTTAGATGAATAAACTTGTATTTTTAATTTTCTGAATAAATTCCGGGAACCTTTTGATGGTACGAGGGCGGGTCAATAAGTCCGTGACTTTTATATTAAAACACAGATTTTTTGATAAAAAAATAATTTTATTTTTCAACGTAGTCTCCCTTGAGCTCTATACACTTTGTCCAACGCTTCTCCAATTTTTTTATCCCTTCCAAAAAAAATGATTTGTCGAGGTCCTCAAAATAGGCTTTTGTTTGCGAGATGACTTCATCATTGGAGTCAAATCTTTTTCCACCAAGCCATTTCTTCAGGTTTGGGAACAAGAAGTAGTCGCTCAGAGCCAAATCTGGAGAATAGGGTGGATGAGGGAGCAATTCATAGCCCAATTCATGGATTTTTGCCATGGCAACTGCACATGTGTGCACCCTTGCATTGTCTTGGTGGAAAAGAACTTTTTTCTTGGCCAAATGAGGTCGTTTTTTTTTCAAATCGTCATTGAATCGGTCCAATAAGATGGCATAATATTGCCCATTGATTGTTCTTCCCTTTTGAAGGTAGTCAATGTGGATTATCCCGCGTGCATCCCAAAAAACAGTCGCCATAACTTTATTGGCTGACAAACCCACCTTGGCCTTCTTTGGCGCCGATTCACCCTTAGAAACCCACTGTTTTGACTGTTGTTTGTTCTCTGGTGTGTTGTGATGGATCCATGTTTCGTCCACGGTTACAAAACGGCGCAAAAACTCCTCCATATTGCGATTAAACAACGCCAAACCTTCCTGTGAAGTTGTTACACGATTGCGTTTGTGGTCGACTGTGAGCAAACGCGGCACCCATCTTGCGGAAAGCTTTCTCATGCCCAAGTGATCATTCAAAATTGAAACCACTGAGCCATGCGAGATCCCTACGGCTTCCACAATCTGTCGCACTTTCAATCTTCGGTCGGCCAACACCATATCGTGAATTTTTTCGATTGTTTCGGGTGTAGAGACCTCAACTGGGCGTTCAGGACGTTCGGCATCTTCAGTGCTTGTACGGCCACAACGAAATTCAGTAAACCACTTTTTTACCATTGAAATCGATGGTGCAGAGTCCCCATAGTATTTATCAAGCTTAGCCTTGGTCTCGGTAATGGTTTTTTTTCGCAAGAAATAATGCTTAATAAGCACACGAAATTCACTTTTTTCCATTTTCTCCTCAAATTAGTGAGTAGTCTGATAAAAATAGCTGTCAAACACAAACTAACTGACGCAGCAAGTTTAAATTTTGACAGGAGTCAACTGACAGATGCCTGTTGACAGGAGCAGTGTTGCTGTTTCAGTAAAGAGGTCAGAAATTCAAAAATCACGGACTTATTGACCCGCCCTCGTATATATTGTTATTGATCTAGCCATATCCTAAGCTACTTGAGTACACTTCAACATGTAATGGTTGTTTGTGCATTAATAGCGTTATGTCAAATGGAGTACGACGAATAAATAAAAGATCGACTTGTTTGAGTTCTATAACCAAACTGAATTTTGTTAATATAAATCAATTTGAACCTACGTGCAGTTAATAGTGATGACTTTTCTGTTCTCATCAAGAGCATCACTTCGGTGTGGTAAGGCAATCATGGTATCATACTCTTGTGCGTGGGAGTACAATCTAGAGTTTTGATTTTGAGAATTCTTACTAGCTTGGGTGGTCAGATAACATTCATAACAGTGTTACCTATCTTTTATTGTACAGGGTATAGTAATTATGAGTTCACCACGCAAGCATCAATTTGAAAGTTGACATGTTCAAAGGGAGACAAAACTAAATGTAAATTACAAAAAAAACTTCTCTTCTTTCCAAATTGAAGACTATTCTAAAATCTCTTCATCTCTCTCACGAAAAACGAGTGTTTGTGTTAAAAATTAAATTAACGACACAAAAACTTTGGAAATTATGAAAAAGTGCTTTCAACGATGCAACAATGCTCTAAAGAAAACAGCAATCAGCTTCGGAAAGCATGTCTTTTGCAATGTCCACATGCTGCATTTTTGCAGGAATTCAAGTCCTTGGGCATCTTGTCGCGTTTGAAGCCCAACTGATTGGTTATAATGCCGTGGATGTATGCAATCGAGATCTTAGCCAACTCTGCTAACTCTCTGATGGTACATTTTTACGGTTTACGACCAGTACATGTTTGATTTTATTGAGGTGTTATTCAATTGTTTATGTCGTTGGTCTGCAAGATGGGTCGTCATCGTCGACGGCTTGAGGACCACTGCTGAGCTTTTTCTTATGTTCACGAAATTAAGTATATTTTTACATATGAGTACTTCAAATTACATTTTCATCAAAAAAGGTAATAGTAACAATAAATTTATTTACCTAAACAGAAACATCTTTATTTACAAATGAAAATAATTTAATACAGTACAATTACATTATACTCGCACCTTACTACCAGTGAACTTAATTCAAGTTTTCTTTTTACTTTGTTTTTATTGTCTAGAAAACCATGCTGATAGCATCTCAATAACTTTATATTTACATACACTAATTGTGTTTACGTCACCGAAATCCTGGTCCCTTTCACATAGCAAAAATATGGACAAAGTGCAGCCGGTGTTACAAAAAATATGCTACAATATTCAAGGCTTTTTAGTTCAAAATGGATTTTTTCAAACAATGAGGGTAAATTTCATTTCTAAAAAAATTGATAAAATAACGTTATTTTTAAAATTGCTAGTGTCTTATGATAAAAGGATGTGCGAGGGAAGAAGTATCATTAAAGCCCGTTTCATTAAAGGCCATTATAACTTTATCCACACGTCCATTAGTAGACGGCGATTTTAGTGAATCTCTTATTTCAAGATTTTTGACAGATATATTATCAATACCTGCATTAATTCTACATCTGGAATCAAATGCTCCGCAGTGTGTTGTACAATTACAATCTATGAACTTACTTAAAAGAGCGCTCACAATTTCCAAAAATCGAGATTGGCATAAGGACTTTGTTAAAAGTGTTTCGGTAATTAAATTGTAAATTTAATACAAAATAAACAAACTAAATAATTACTGAATTTAGGGAACTAAATCGCTGGCATTTTTGGGAAATCTAATAAATCTATTTTACTTAGAAAATTTTGATGAAGCTAAATACTTAGCATATCCTTTGATGACGGTAATCATTTATTTGTCATATATTAAAGTGAAATTTAAAACAATAATTTTTTTTTATCTGTATGTTTTAGGAAGTTACAAATTATATTCTAGAAAAAATTCCTGAAAGCGTTGGTACAAAAGGTGTTTTTTCGCAATGGCATGATTTGCTTGGCTGGTATACCCCTTCACAAGATCCAACACAGAACCAAAATGTACCACTACTTAAAAAACAATACCATATGTTATGGGGTCATAAATGTATTAAGCTACTACTCGGAGATGTCCTTAAAGAAATAAATAAAAATTTTGAACGCATCGAATTTCAACAATCCTCCCAAAGTTCTGGAAGCAATTTGTTACGTCGAGCTCTCGAACGAACTTCAACTAAAGGAAGCTTTATTAAAAACGGCAAGCAATGGAGAAAGTTAGATTCACCAGAATTTTTGGAAGTTGCAAATGTTTGTTCAATGTTTTTTGCTGCATTAACTACATTACCACAACTGAAATTAGATATACTATCAGGTGACGATTTACTTCTTATAATGCTGGAAAATCATTTATTGTTTATTCTTTTAGGAATTTGCTACAATGATTGTATTTTATACGATCTTTGGCATCTTATTGCATCAGTTGGACAACTTTGCGGAATAAAAGAATACATAGATCTATTGAAATCGGACACTAGTTCCCCTCTGCCGCAAATTTATATGCTAATGTTGTTTTCTGACTGTATGACTCATTACGTAACGTAAGTTTTGTTTCATTCGTATATAAGATTCCCCGCATCTTTATTCTTTTTTAATAATACCGTATATCAGAAGGCGCAGAGATTTTGCTGGAATAGACAGTGATTATAAATAAAGTTGATACTATTGTATATTGCTACTTAGAAAACTGGTCGGCGAAACTAGATTTTCGAAACTTTGTATTTTTAAGTGCTAGGAAAATCTAAGACTACCATTTGGAACCTTTTCTTTATAGTTATTATATAGAACATGAAGTATACGCATGTAGAAAAAATATAGAACATATAGATCACATGTAGATCACAAACAAAGGCATTTCATTAAACTTAAGTTAAGGAGCACACCTAGTGTAAAATTTTGAAAACATACTAAAATTTCAAATGAATGTCTCAAATACAATAGTTTTTGAGTTACATACATCCTTCTAAAGAGTAGCCGCTCAGCGGTCAGAAAGTTACGTTTGCTACGGGATCTACCAGAGTTATTGTTCGGGCTCTGTCGTCATCGTACACCATTATAATACGATTCCGGTTTCTATTGATGACCTTCAGGTATACAGAAATGCATGAATAGGTCTATTCTTTAGGGATTTTTCGTTTATAACTACGTCACATGTTTTCGGAGCCAGACACATTTAGTTTTACTGTGACCGTTATACTGAGCACTTCTTAAGTTATTTTAGTAAAAATGAGTAATCAACCTCTGCATTCAAACCAAAAAGGTACTCACGACATTCCCAGGCATCAGTTTGAAGCAAACAAAAGTTTACGAGAAATCAACATACATTCGAGCAGTCTACCATGAATACCAGTACGTCCGCTGAGGAACTATCACAAAATAATGATAATAATATTGTGATTGATCCCACTCATGGATATCGCATTATCCAGTTTGTTTCGGTTTTTTATGCAATTAGCAATTTAGTAATGTGTAAAACTTGTAGAAAAAATGTGATTTTTAATCAAGCAAGTCCGCGAGGTTGAGGATTCAAAATTGCTGTCATGTGTGAATGCGGTGTTTCGCACATCAATTCCGGGCCTATGATTGAAAATGCATTTGAAATAAATATACGTTTAGTGCCTGTGAGGCGTCTTTTGGGTATCGGGATAAACGGAATTAATTTTTTTGCGGTTTGATGGATTTAACAAGTAAATTTTATCATCAAACTTTCGCTGGATGTTTCACGAATTTATGGATAGCAGCAGAATCAGTTTGTAAATTTAGTATGGAAAGAGCTGCTAAAGAAGAGAAGAAGGAGACATTATAGAAAGAAAATTCAGGGACAAATTTGACAGTTTCGGGAGATGGTACGTGAAAAAAACGTGGCTATACTTTACGTTTCTGGCACGAAAATATCGTCGGTTTGTGTGTAAAGTCTACTTACTGTCAGAGTTGTGTCTTTTGGGAAAATAAAAAAGACAGCGATCCTGAAGCTTACGAAGAATGGCTCTCACTACACAAAGATGATTGCGGCATAAATCATAAATGATCGGCTGCAAAAATAGAAGTCGACTGTGTAAAAGACATGTTTGGTCGCTCGATTAGGAAATACGGGGTGAAATATTCGCGGTATATTGGTGATGGTAACAGTGCCACATTTGAATCCATATGATATTCCTGTAGAAAAACTAGAGTGCTATCTACATGTTGAAAAAAGAATGGGATCACGATGCAGTAGTTTGATTAAAGCCGATAAGAGTTTAGGAGGAAAAGGTAAAACCACGCTAAAATTAACTGTAAACTTAATTAATAAGCTTCAAAATTATTACGGCCTAGCGATCATGAGACGTCAAGTTAATGTGGATGAAATATATAAGGCAATCTGGGCTACATTTCATTTTTTGAGTTCGACTGATAAGAATCCAAACAATGAAAACTGTCCAGAAGGCCCAGAGAGTTAGTGCGCTTATCGCCGCGTGGAATCTGAAGGAATGAATTTGATTAAGTTGAAGCACGATCATCTCCCACTTGATCGAAATGTTCAAAAAGCTCTGGAGACAATATACGAAAACTTGTCTCGGCGTAAATTGCTTGGTAGATGTAAGGGTAATAAAACCCAGAATAATAACGAAAGCTACAATCACAGATAATAAAGTTACATAGATATCGCATGCAGAGCAAAAAAAAGACCACTTTTTCAACGAAAATTCTCAAACCTAAGGGTTGGTGCATCAATTCGGTATGAAACCATTTGAAGTTGTATAGTCGTGGATATCAACCGTCCTCCAGTGTGTTGTAACTTCGATATACAGGGTGAGTTTTTTAACTTGAGACATCCAAATTACTCGACAAATACGATATCGCGAAAAATGTTTCAGGCAAAAGTCACAAGGTTCTGAAGGGGACATAAGATGGTGACTACGAGTTTGACCTTGAGCCCCATTTTCAAGGTCAAACAACTGTCACTTTTGATTTTTTAATGGGAACCCCTATTTTTTTAACAGATTCGTAATTTGCGTGAAAAATTACAATTCTTTTACATGAAACACTTTTTTCAAAAATGCGTTCTTTTCCCGTCAGAGGGCGCCATCAAACGAAGGTCACTTTTGATTTTTCAAATGATAATTCCTGATTTTCATTGCTCAGTCGTATTGCTCTTAGGCTTGTCATTTGTTTTTACAATGACGTGAACGTAGCTGTATTTTGTTTCCTTCGGGGTGATTAATTAGAGTGGGTCCCCTTGCCTCCCACTGTTGAATCATTGCATTCTTCCCATTTCGACGTTTATTTCCCGAGACTATTTCAACAAATGCTCGAAAATGTGACCATTCACTTCAATATACTTGTCTATCCGCGCTCTAAATGAACCAACAGAACTGAGAAGTATTTTTGGCGTAATCTTCCGGCAAGCTTCAGTTATTCGTCTTTTCATGTCCTCACGTGTTGTTGGCTTTTTTCTGTAAACCTCACTTTTTAAGTTGCCCTACAAGAAGAAATCAAATGACGTAAGATCAGGTGATCTAGCAGGCCATTGCCTCGGACCCCCTCGTCCGATCCATCGTTGATGGTAAACATTGTTTAATACGCCCCGGGCTACTTGGGAATGATGGGCTGGACAACCATCATGTTGAAACACATTGTTTGTCGCAACTCCAATGGCAGTTCTTCTAGTAATACTGGAAGATGGTCCCGCAAGAAGTTTGTATACTTTTCGCCATTCAAGTTGCCTTCAATAAAATATGGACCTATTAATTTATCCCCAATAATTCCCACCCAAACATTAACATCCCAAGGGTGCTGGCGTTCAACTTGTCGCAACCAAAAAGGGTTTTCGGTAGCCCAGTGCATATTATGTCGATTGACTGTACCGTGATTGGTGAAAGTCGACTCATCAGAGAATAACATTTGTGAAAAAAGTGTTTCATGTAAAAGAATTGTAAGTTTTCACGCAAATTACGAATCTGTCAAAAAAAGGGGTTCCCATTAAACAATCAAAAGTGACGGTCGTTTGACTTTGAAAATGGGGCTCAAGGTCAAACTTGGGGTCACCATCTTATGTCCCCTTCAGAACCTTGTGACTTTTGTCTGAAACATTTTTCGCGATATCGCGTATTTTTCGAGTAATTTGGATGTCTCAAGTTAAAAAACTCACCCTGTATACACATTTTTTCATATTTCGTTTTGCTGTAATTTTGTTTTACGTCTCAATCGATCTTGCAAACGAACATTTACGAATGACTGACTGTGTCGCTGGTCTTTATCTGGATCGCTACACTGTGGCGTGTTTGTGTGTATATATTTATTAATAGATAGATAAATATTTTATTTCGTATATTAAAAAATTACATAGGTATAGTAACTGCCCATATTACAATACAATAGTTCGATAAAGATAAAATATCTTTCTATTGAAATATGGTTAATTAATTGCAAATAATTTCGTGAAAATTAACAAAAATTTTGAAGGAAAATACGGGAAAAAAAACCTCCAATCCAAACGAAATATATATTTATTGAGGATTTTATTTTTCAATTTCATTTTCATTCGCTGTCAACTTTCGAGGAATGTGGCTGTTTATGGTTTATGGTATACTTTTTTAAATATTTAGCAATGTGTGATACAAGTAAAGAAATTTCCCCGATCTGAAAACTTTTGCATGTCCTTCAAATGAAAAAAATGAAATTTTGAGTAATTTGTGGAAGCAGGCATGCGATTTTAAGAGCGAAGGAAAATATTTTGTTTGTCAAATTCATTTTTCTTCGGAATTTATTGGCAGTAAGATACTTAAAAGGAACGCTGTTCCTCCCTAAAATTTAAATTGTAATTTAAATTTAAACTTAAGTTTAGAAAATTTTTCATCTTTGCTACCAAAGCGGAGAGGGAATTCTAGTAGTTCAAATATTTCTTGCGTTAGATGCAATAAATTATTTGCAAAATGAAAACTTAGTTCTAGATCTAAAACGCATAACGCTCTACGAACTAGCAAAATATCAACTAGTATATCATCGCAAATTCAAGTACTTGATATTTCAGAGCATTCAAATATGTTTTGTGGTATAGGGAACTTTTCCAAAACATTTTTTACAGATCTCAGAACGCTTATAAATTTCTTCGAGGTAGACTGGGATTTAGACTTCCCCACGTATCCACAGTCTATCGTTGGACTCCTCTTAAAGGTTTACAATCTGGATTCCAAAACAATGAGCACTGTTTTCTGAAAGCAAAGTTGGCATTATTAAACCAACGGGAACGGAATGTGGTGATGAAATTAGAATCCGTCCAAATCTCACGTACAATATCAAAAATGACTTAATTAATGGATTTGAAGATCAAGGAGTGGATCGAAAAAGATTGTACGTACACGAAATTTGTGTTTTCATGGTAATCGGCCTCTTTGATAGCGTATTTTAAATTATTTTGTTTCAGCAAACTCTGTCAAAGGGGTTATCCTGAAGTCTATTTTAGAAAATAATTTGACAATTTGCCAAGAACTTGGTCTGAAAGTGTGCGCTATAGTTTGCGACCAAGGATCTAACAACAGGAAAGCTTACCAATTATTAGATGTTACAGAAGAAAAGCTTTTTACGATTTTCAATAATGACAAAAATATTTTGTTTTTATGATTTTCCTCATTTATTGAGTAATGTTTTACTCAAATCTGATATACTAACTCCAGATGGTAATGTTTCCTTTGATGTATTCAGAGAAATATTCAATTTAGAAAGAGATAATTTGGCTAAAACATGTTTGAAATTTACAAGTTCACACATAGCCCCACATGAATTAATTTTTTTATTTTTAAATGCATTTTATTTTATTAATCATTAACTCTTACATACTAACAAAAAAATGCTTAAATGTTAGCTTAAAATTACTTAACAATCTTATACTAAATTACTGGCAGCCCCAAATGCATTTGAAAAAATTATTATTCGCTTGGCAACGGAAACCTTTAGTAGGACAACGGCAGTATCAATGCAAACTGCTCATCAACTTAATTGCTTAAAAAATAGTTCAAATCAAGTTCTAGCAACACAATCGTTTACACTGTATGGGTAGTGGGTCTCATTACGATAAAAGTATTTTAAAGCGTAGAGTTCAGGCCAGAAATCCAGCTTATAATGAGCTTAAAAAATTCTTGTCTTACTTACGAGGTGCGTTCAACATATTCTCGGTATCGGAGTGAAGCTGTGGTTGTATATATAAATTGACTTATTTATCAAGTAACACTATTATTTTAGTGCATTCATGTAAAATTTCATATAAATTAATTCGCGTTTTATCTCTAGTTAAACAGAATCATAATGGCAACTGAGACGATGATGTTGAAAATTGAGCATCGCGCTGTAATTAAATTTCTCACTAAGCAAGGAAAAAGTCAAAAAACTATTCATGAAGAGATGGTGGCTGTTTACCAGGGTTCCGCACCTTCATTATCAACTGTGCAAAAGTGGTCAAGTGAGTTCAAGAGAGGCAGAGAGAGCATTGAAGACGACCCCCGCTCCGGCGCCCCGGCTACTGCTTGTACGGGGAAAGCATCAAAGAAGTCGAAAAACTTGTTCTTGAGGATGCCCGAATAAAGGTGAAAATGATGGCAGAGATCACCAAGCTTTCAATTGGTACCATTCACATCATTCTTCATGACCATCTTAACCTTTCAAAGGTCAGTGCAAGGTGGGTGCCACGAATGCTCACAGCGCCTCAGAAAAAAGTGAGAATCGCATGCTGTAGAGAGCTTTTGGAGATGTGTAGTGAGAACGCGGACGGTGTTATGGATCGAATTGTTACTGGGGACGAAACATGGGTCCACCACTATGACCCTGAAAGCAAACAAGAGTCCATGCAGTGGCATAAAAAAGGAACAGACCCCCCGAAGAAGTTCAAAGTCACTCCGTCTGCCGGGAAGCTCATGGCCACAGTTTTTTGGGACTCAAAGGGAATCTTGCTCATTGAGTACAAAAAAAAAGGTGAAACCATCAACGACACATCCTACACTTCCACTTTGCATAATTTGCGGGAGGAAATTAAAAAGAAAAGACGGGGTAAACTCGCAGCAGGTGTGTTGCTTCTTCATGACAACGCTCCTGTTCACACGGCGCGAGTTTCTAAGGTTGCTGCGCGAGATTGTGGTTTCGAAGAAATCCAACACCCACTCTATAGTCCAGACCTTGCCCCTAGTGATTATTTCCTGTTTCCGGATTTGAAAAAATGTCTTCGTGGAAAAAGATTTTCGTATGATGAAGAACTGAAGTCGGCAATAAATGGGTATTTTGTATATGTATTTTTTTTGAGGGTTTAAAAAAGCTTATCTTAAGATGTAACAAATGCATTGATGTTAGGGGAGATTATGTTGAAAAATAAAAACAATTTAAATTGAATTCGCATTTTCCTTCATATCGATACCGAGAATATATTGAACGCCCCTCGTAAGATCAATGCAAAAGTTTACTAATTTTCCAAGGAACTTTTATGTAAAAGGAATGGTACAGACAATAAACGTGGTTTTATTACTTAGTGAAGATATAAGTGATGGTATATTCGGAAAAGCTGAGTATTTACTTATAAAGAGAACTCATCAAGATATTTTGGAAAATTTATTTCCTATTATTCGCAGTAAAGGCGGTAATAACAAAAATCCCTCAGTGTACGAATTTAAGGTTTTAATGTTAACAATTCTGTCCTCAAATCTAATTGTTTTCTCTCCTCATAGTAATTGTGATGATAACGATGTAGAATTTTTAAATTTAGATACCTCATAGACTCAACCGCACACATCAAGAACTTTTTTATTACCTGAAGCAGGCGAGGAAACTGTATTTGATAATACTTTGTTCGAAAGAGTGATAAATGAAATCAAAATTACAAATGGAATTTCATTGGAAACGACTGCAATGCGTTATTTTACAGGATATCTGGCGTTCAAAATGCATTAAAAAACAAGTGTAAAAATTGTTCGAAATTATTTTTAAAAAGTGATGAACAAATAACATGTCCGTCAGAATTTTTCATTTTTGCTAAGAATTTTCCCCAAAATAGTGATTTTGGAAGTCTCTTAGCACCAACTGATTTTCAATATTTGTAAGCTCCATTTCCAAGTATGCCATAAAATTTTTAGAGATCGTTTGCATATTAGAAATATAAGGGAGAGAATGGCCTTGGAATGCATGAGAATAACAAACCTTAGACACTCGAACTGGTTTGATGAGCAAAACCAATGCTTTGGGCATCGCAAAGAAATTCTTTACTTTGCACTTTTTATTCTCTTGCGAAAACATTGTGCCTTTAAAATTCAAAAAAGAATTACCAGTAAAAATTAAAAAAGCAATATCCCAAGTTGCTATTGCAAGATATACTTCCCTGCTAATCCCCTCTCACTGTTCTTAAAAAAAAAGGAAATAACCTTGAACAAGAAATTGCTTCCATTGAATCACAATCAGAATCTGAAATACAAAAAGAAACACACTACGTACATGAAAACAAAAACCGAAATAATGAAAAACAAAAGACAAGGAGAAATAAGCAAAAGCAACAAGAAATTTGCTGTTCCAACCAAATTTAAAAGAACAACATGACTTACGCACGATTCGAACGAGTTCGATTAAACTGGGACATAGTAGTAAATCTCATTCGCCTGTAAAAGTGACATATTTTTTTTTTACTCTGCATGCGATATCTATGTAACTTTATTATCTGTGCTACAATGGTTTTTTCTTTGGCACTTTGCTCCGAAACATCACAGTGGTCTCAAAACTATTGAATTATCAAATTACTTTGCTACTTTAATATTCAATGACGGTTATACATCTATTTTAAAAATATTTAATGTGATGGGAGTGGACCTGCATCGAGAGATTATGTCACTAGCAAAGATGAAACAAGTCTACGGGTAGCAGTGCATCGCCAACAGGCTGCCTTGAAAGAGGGTCGATCTTCTCGAAGAAGAGCTTCAACAGCCCAGCAGGCGCTTTTTGAAGATGAGGAAGGTGAATTATATGGGCCTGGAATAGCAGGTTAGCTCTAAGTATGATTTTTATCTATTTATAACAATGAAATCAATCATTTTATCTTTAAACGCGTTTTTCTCGAAACTCCATTTTTCAAATTTGCTGCTGTTGTAACTCGAAGACAAATCATCCGATCGCTTTGAATTTTGGTTTGCTTATTTTGTATATGTTTATCTATACAATGACCCTCCAGTTTCGATTGTATGAAAAATTGATTTTGGCCGGCCAAAAATCATCAAATTTTCGGGCAAATTTCGACATTTTTTTTCAAAACTCTGCCATTTCGTTAAATTTAAATTTTTTTTTCACAATCGTGGGTTATTGTATAGGCAATACCTTCTAGTTTAATAATCTTTTTTGTTTTTTTGATTTCAGCCACGGTGAATGCTGCAATCACTGGAGCAGTGGAGGACCTTTTTTTTTTGTGACTTGGGAGATAGCGAATAAGTCGCTGAAAATTTAATTTTTTCCTTTGAAAATTTCAGTGTATGGTATATTCATTATTTATGTATAAATATATCCTCCAAATTTTAAAACATTTGATGCCGTAGTTTTGTTTAAAAAAAATTCCCAAAAATCACCTTTTTTTTCGCAGTCACGCTAAGTGTGCCCCTTAAAGAGTTCGGCCAAATTTTGATGCGTTATTTTTTTACGTATGTTTCAGTATGTTGTTGTAGAGGATGGCGCAAATGTAATCTTTTGGTTTGAATTCGTTATAACAATTTCTTTGGTTCAGTATACAAATTAGCAAGTCTTTTTACGCAACCGTCATATATTCCAATTTTCCGTTCTACATATTTGTACTCTCCAACATATTTCGGTCATTTTACAAATTTCTTTGCGAATATTCCCCGTTTACCATGCAACTGTAAACACTGTGGGTGCCATTTAAAAAAAAAGTGGTTTTGTTTTCCACAAAACTGCATGTTTCGTCATTTACCTTTTATCTACATTGGAATTTGTTTTAAGTGTGTTGTTTTGTCGATGAATAGGCGTTGTGATTACTCTCTTTCAATAGGATTTGTTATCAACTCTAAAGTCGCACAAAATGCAAAAAAAATCAAGTAATCTTCTAGAGGTTTCGCGAATTGAAGATTGGTTTCCATGTCATTTTCATCGTAGGTTTGAATGATACTCTCTCTTTTGGTGAAGTATATTCCCGAACATTTGTCCAACAATACTAAACATAAGGTCTGTTCTCGTACTGTCCAAAACTACGAAAAACGGTTCAAAATCCGTTGGCGTACTCATATTTTTCGTTGTTTTCGCAAAAAAGTTTGGTTACTTTTGGGACTAAATATGGAAAAACTCTCAAATCCGGAGGAGTGGCGATAAAACGCACTCAGAGAGAAGATTTGTTAAAAGTAAGCGAACGAATTTTAGACAGATTTATACAGACAAATGTCAACTATATTTATGTCGATTTTTTTTTGTTTCATTTTTTCCTCCACAAGAATTTCAAGAATAAGTTTTAATTAAGTTAGCAGTTTTTTTATAAACGTCTACATTTCTATATTAGTACAATTGTTTTGCGTTCACAAACTTCATGTCTGATTTGCTTTTTTCTAAAGAAAAAGGTTATATATTTTTATTACATATTATTTCAATAGTTCTACATATTACCTCTTCAAAAAATAGAAAACTACAATATTCCACGCTAACTTTTCCTGCAGCCACAATTAAAATGCTAATCTGCGCAAGCATGCCGATATGTTAATGTTTATGAACACAGGGGTAATACAGTTTAACTAAGTTATCATAGTTTTGCAGAAAATCTGCATTATTAAACACAACTATGGAGTTCTTTGTTAGTATGACGTTTTTTAAAAAAACACCATTTATTTAAGCCTAGACACATCCGAATGACTTAAAATAAGTTCTTCTGATAATTTATTTTTGTACTGTCCATCTTAATGCCATTTGTAGATGCCTGAAGGTATTCTGAGAGCATTTTAATTTTATTTGCTTTCTCTTTAATATATTTTGGCCTTAAACACTTTCTAAAAACTTTTTTCTATTGTATTTGAACTTTGAACTTTTTGCGCTTAATTAATTTTATATTCAAATCTCACTTATTTTTGGCAATACAAAGCTAAACGAGTTTCAATGCAAAGTGAAAACAAAGACAGTTTGAAATAAAAATATTTTGACAGTTTCTGCAATTTTGCCTAAATAAATTTCTTGAACTAAAACCGACAAAAGAGGAGAAATTAATTGCTCTTTCATTTCGTTCTCCTCTGCGAATAACTGCGAAAAATATGAGTACGCGAACGAATTTTGTATTATTTTCCGTAGATTTTCCTAGTTTTTGACAGTTTGTGAACAGATCTATTAACATTTAACAATAAATAAATAAATAAACAAATAAGTAAATTATGTAAATAAATACATAATAAAATAATTAATGATCAAACGAATAAATAAAAAATAAATACATTACTACGTACATGAATAAATAAATAAAAAAGTTGATTTACAGAGTAACTTATCTATATAGGCACAGTGAGTACAAGAAGGAAGAAAAAAAAACATGGCTGTCAATTATTTTGTTGAATAGTGGGTGGCCGTGGCTCAAGTGGTAGTGTATTAACATCCCAATCGGACGGTTCGGGGTTCAATACCATCCGTGCTCGAACTTTTTTTCAGGCAACTAAAATCTCGTAAGATGAATGGTTGCCTAAATACAACATCAAGTCAATTTACAGTAATAATTTAGTCTCGCCATTTAATGTTGGATTTCGTCCAAGGAACGAAATAATCACTGATCATCTTTCTCCCTCTCTCTCAATCCAATTTTCCGAAAAACTTAACACGTGCTCCGACATTTTAAAAGTAGTAATACCCTTTTGAGTGTTAAGTTCTTTTTTTTTGTAAATACAATATAATTTGTTTTCGAAATATAATACTTACAAAAGAATTATCAGCGAAATCACAACCGTCTAAAAATCGTTGATTTCTTTCGCAAGAGCATTTCACCAGGTATCATTAATTCACTTTGAGATACGAGTACCTATGGTTTTTTAACACGGCATATTGCACAGCTTCCCTAAACCTGTCATTCAAATAGCAGAATTGTCTGAAAAATTACCTTATGGATATCTCGATTGCGATTCCAATTTTTTTGAAGATATTGGGAATATGACTGAATGGTAGCTTTTGATGTGGTTGTGAATTCTAAGAACTTGAAAGGACATACTGTGGAATTATTACTGAAGATATAGATCGTTGTCGGAAATTTGTTTTGACATTTCCCTTTTAGACCTTTTTATATATTTCACTTATGCTACTTAGTAAACTACTATTGTTAGTCTTTTCAGGAGGTTTACAAATTTTTATCAATAGTATGGCTGTAGCAATTTTCTATTTATCAATTCCAAGCATACGAGTAAAGCCAGCATTTATTATAAATTTTATTATTTTGTATGCAGATTTCGGCAATTGTTTCAGGCAGATGTTTTTTATTGCACCAAGGCTTGCTGAATCTTTACTCGTAAGTTTTTGACTGATGGTTTATTTTGATGAAACGGTGTGATCCTAGTAAAAGTCTATGCAAGTGCATTTGGTTTATCTGAATCTGTGTTATTTTATTTTTATTTTTTTTAAAGAAAATTGAATGTTTAACTGCGTATGAATACTGTCAACATGCCTAAGCACGTGTTAGATCTTTTATTTTTTTTTAAACCAGTTGTTTCACTTTTGAACAATTATATAACACGAAGGTTGCTACTTATGTAAGTATTGAGGAAAACAAGTAAAAAGAAATATTTATGATCACAACACCCTCCATGAAGATCAATACACTTTTGCAAGCGTTTGAACCAATTTTCCCACTCTGAATGAGCTAACTCCAAAACATGCCCTTTAAACGCATCGACCACTCCAGTATGCATCGAAATCGTTGACTTCGCAACTTATTTTTGATGTGCGGGAATAAAAAGAAGTTATTGGGTGCTAAATCAGGGTTATACGGCAGATGACCCATCAACTCGATGTTTTGTGTGCTCAAGAAGTCACATGTTTGAGCCTACCTATGAGAACTCGCATTGTCGTGGTGGAGAATGATCCGTGTCGGCAGTTGCTTTTCCTTATTTCTCCAAAGACTTGTAGCAAACAAAAGGTGGCGTAACATTCGGAATTGACCCTTCTAAGTTGCTCCAATTTCATGGTGGCGACATGTCCGAAGAAGCAGATGACCATTTGCTTAATAGTGCTTCGTGCGCGAAAAACTTTTGTTGGATTTGGCACGTCTTGAAAAGACCCATACAGTCGACTGCTGTTTAGTTTCGGGCTCATATGCATAGATCCACGATTTGTCGCCTGCTACGATCTTATAGACGTTTCTTAAAGCAAAGCGATCAAATTTTTTTCAACATTTCTTTGGCCCAATGGACCTTTGGCCGTTGTCAAATTATCCGGTATCCAACGCGAATAATATCTTTTTGATGACCAAATATGCATGCAATATTAAATATACTCGTATGCATGTCGAAATAATGCCCAAGCATGCCTCAATTTCACGATAAACCACATGACGATCTTGCAATATCAGTTCCCGCACGAAACCGATTTTTTCTGGCACAACAACCGATTTTGAACGACTTTCACGAAATTCGCCTTGAGCGGACGACGACCACGATAGAATTCAGAAAATCAGCGAAACGCGGTGACTCGGGATGCTGCTTCATCACGAAAAGTCGATGCGAGTTGTCGGCACGCTGCTGTTGAGTTAATCCTTGTCGAAAGTCATAAATCAGCCATCACAGGAAAATGTTCACGATTTAATTCCATTTTTTGGCTGAGATGAATTCCTCAAGTCTCTGTAAAAAACGCAAATAGCACTTGTATGACAAAACGTTCTGAGCGCGTGTACCATTAAAAACATCAATTTTTACGAGGCTGATGTCAGACTTGACGTCTCTACACCGGTATTGATATCTCAAAACAGGACTAGCTTTCTAATTACTAATCGTTCGTTTTGGTGGACATGGCAATTTAGTAGATATGGTATATGGTTCGTAATTCTTAGGGATGAATGGCAATGACCCACAGTTTGTGAAAACATCCGTAGATACGACCAATGACCACGTTAGTGTGATTATACCCATACAAAGTACGGTTTACTATGTAGCCAAGACTTAATTTTATAGTTATTCATGATAATATCAGGTAAAACACTCAAGTTAAAATTATTTTATGAGATGGGAATTACTTAGGATTTTGATTGAATTAGTAGTAACCCATTAGCTACTGACCATTCTAGTTCATTTAAGTTGCGGAAGGGTTTCGCTAAGTGTAGTTGGACATTACCTGCATGTAGGTAAACCGAGGCATATTTACAAACTGATGGAAGGTCTTTTACGAACATGCAGAAAGTATCGGTATTAATATTGAGCCTTGAGGCACTCCCAGGCATTTATGATTCACATTACCAAAAGCCTTCGAAAAGTCTAGCAAATAAAGCAACGAAACATTACCCCTGTCGTAGTCAAGCCTTAGTTCTTCCAGTAAATTAACCATAGCTGTGGAACAACTATGGAACAACTATGGTTAGCCCTGAAACCGGATTGTTTAGCATACAGCAACTTGTTGAGTGATAAGTGCTTTATTATTTGCTTAGCCATAACTTTCTCAAATGCGTTTGGCAGACAAGGTGGAATGCTAACTGGTTTAAAATCAGTAGGAGAAGATACGTTTCTTTGCTATTGGCACGACTCTTGCAGTTTTCCAGATCTGAGGAAAAGTTGATGTTGTTATACACCAGTTGATGGCATGGGTGAGATGAGAGATAATTTGAGGTAAAATAAGTTTGATGAATCGTATTGGAAGGCCATCTTCACCTAAGGAACTTGACTTTACAGCTGCTATGCATTGAGTGATTTCGAATTCTGCGGCTACTACAAAGTCTTCAAATATTGGTACAGAACTTACAATGTCTACTTTCTGTTTATACGAGGGCGGGTCAATAATTCTGTGCATTTTTGAATTTCTGACCTCTTTACTGAAACAGCAACACTGCTCCTGTCAACAAGCATTTGTCAGTTGACTCCTGTCAAAATTTAAACTTGCTGCGTCAGTTAGTTTGTGTTTGACAGCTATTTTTATCAGACTACTCACTAATTTGAGGAGAAAATGGAAAAAAGTGAATTTCGTGTGCTTATTAAGCATTATTTCTTGCGAAAAAAAACCATTACCGAGACCAAGGCTAAGCTTGATAAATACTATGGGGACTCTGCACCATCGATTTCAATGGTAAAAAAGTGGTTTACTGAATTTCGTTGTGGCCGTACAAGCACTGAAGATGCCGAACGTCCTGGACGCCCAGTTGAGGTCTCTACACCCGAAACAATCGAAAAAATTCACGATATGGTGTTGGCCGACCGAAGATTGAAAGTGCGAGAGATTGTAGAAGCCGTAGGGATCTCGCATGGCTCAGTGGTTTCAATTTTGAATGATCACTTGGGCATGAGAAAGCTTTCCGCAAGATGGGTGCCGCGTTTGCTCACAGTCGACCACAAACGCAATCGTGTAACAACTTCACAGGAAGGTTTGGCGTTGTTTAATCGCAATATGGAGGAGTTTTTGCGCCGTTTTGTAACCGTGGACGAAATATGGATCCATCACAACAAACAACAGTCAAAACAGTGGGTTTCTAAGGGTGAATCGGCGCCAAAGAAGGCCAAGGTGGGTTTGTCAGCCAATAAAGTTATGGCGACTGTTTTTTGGGATGCACGCGGGATAATCCACATTGACTACCTTCAAAAGGGAAGAACAATCAATGGGGAATATTATGCCAACTTATTGGACCGATTCAATGACGATTTGGAAAAAAAACGACCTCATTTGGCCAAGAAAAAAGTTCTTTTCCACTAAGACAATGCAAGGGTGCACACATGTGCAGTTGCCATGGCAAAAATCCATGAATTGGGCTATGAATTGCTCCCTCATCCACCCTATTCTCCAGATTTGGCTCCGAGCGACTACTTCTTGTTCCCAAACCTGAAGAAATGGCTTGGTGGAAAAAGATTTGACTCCAATGATGAAGTCATCTCGTCATTTTGAGGACCTCGACAAATCATTTTTTTTGGAAGGGATAAAAAAATTGGAGAAGCGTTGGACAAAGTGTATAGAGCTCAACTGAGACTACGTTGAAAAATAAAATTATTTTTTTATCAAAAAATCGGTTTTAATCCAAAAGTCACGGACTTATTGACCCGCCCTCGTAATCAGAACAACTGACAGTAGGATCATTACCCAGAAAAAAATTATTTAGAGCGTCGGGATCAAGAGCACACTCAGAGTCATTGCTTCAATTTTCAATTTTTCAATTTAATTCAATTTATTGTTATTGGCATATTTGAAGTGTAACACATTGGCTGAAAAGTTCGCGCTGTTTTATAGTAAAACACAAAATTTTTGCAAAATTCAACTTTATTTATCAATATACGAGTAGTTGCCTTCGAGGGCAGTACACTGATTAAAACTATTTTTCAATCTTTCGATACCAGTTTTGTAGTACGATTTGGGTTTAGCCTCTTCTGGCGTGCATTCTTTTGAGGTCTGCGAACAGGAAATAGTCGCTGGGGGCCAAATCTGGAGACTACGGGGGTGGGGAAGCAATTCGTAGCCGAATTCATTCAATTTTGCCATCGTTTTCATCGACTTGTGACACGCTGCATTGTCTTGATGAAACAGCACTTTCTTTTTCTTCAAATGCGGCCGTTTTTCTGCGATTTCGTCTTTCAAACGCTCCAACAACGCAATGTAATAGTCGCTGTTGATAGTCTGCCCCTTTTGGAAATACTCGATGAAAATTATTCCATGTGCATCCCAAAATACGGATGCCATAACCTTGCCAGCCGAGGACGAGGTTCGTCGCCTACTCGCCACTCAGCTGAATGCCGACTTGACTCTGGTGTGATGTGATGGAGCCAAGTTTCATCCATTGTCGCATACCGATGCAAAAATTCAGCTTTATTGCGGTTGAACAGCTTTAAACACTCCTCTGAATCATCAACACGTTATTGTTTTTGGTCGAATGTGAGCAAACGCGGCACCTACTTTGAACACAGCTTTCGCATGTCCCAATATTCGTGTATGATATATCCAACACGCTCTTTTGATATCTTCAGAGCCTCAGCTATCTCGATCAACTTCACTTTACGGTCATTCGTAATCATTTTGTGGACTTTTTTGATGTTTTCATTTGAAACAGCCTCTTTTGGACGTCCACTGCGTGCATCATCATCGGTGCTTGTATGACAACTTTTAAATTTTTTAATCCACTTGCGAATGGTTCGTTCGGCTGGTGCAGAGTTCGGGTAACACTTATCAAGCCATTTCTTTGCATCGGCTGCATTTTTTCCCATCAAAAAGCAATGATAAATCAACACACGGAATTGCTTTGAATCCATTTTTTTCACAATAACAAAAGTTGCTTCACTCACAACGGTATATCTCGAGAACTAATCGTCCGACAGCTGTCAAATTTATACACGTATCTTTGGTACCAACTGAAAATGATATGGATTTAATTCGAGTGGTGCCCTCTCTTAGAAACGGCACGGACTTTTCAGCCAATGTTACATTAAGAACATTTTCTTTTATAGTACTCAGAACATATCTTAGCATAGAAACAACTACTCGTAGCATAAAATTCAACAATTACAAATGTCAGAAACTATAATATTCATTGTTCATAAAAAATTCAAAAAAATAAATAAACATGAAAAAAAACAAAAATACAAAATGAAATATAAAATAGAGGAAAAAAAAAGAAGATAGTTTGTAGAGAACACACAAGGAATAGATGAAATGAAAGATATAGAGGTTAACATTGAAGAGAAAAGTGTAAGAGGATTGCATTTTTAAAGTTGATGGCATTTTTAATATCCCTAATGTGTTGGGGAAGGGAGTTCCATAGTCTTAACAGACGTGACGAATATAAATAATTATAGACAGGTTGTATAAGGTTTTTAAGGACTGAAACGAATAAAATTTGTAAACTTCAAAGAAAAAAAAAAATTTTTTTTCATAATTCATGTAAATTTTTTTTATTTGCTTTAAAACTCTGTTTTTATTAAATTCATTCACAATTACAAAGAACAAAAAAAAAATTATTGGGTTCTCATTCTTTCCTCAACTTCTTTCGAATGTCCTTCATAAGGTTGGTGACAGTTACATCCGTGATCTTTGTGGACGCTCTTTTCCATTTAGCACTAAAATCGTTTATCCTTTGCACACTGCTCACTTTTTCTCAATTTAACTTTGACCAAAGCCCAATGCCTTTCAATGGGACGGCACTGTGGAACATTGGGTGGATTCATGTCTTTTGGGGCAAAGTCGACATTTTTAGCAACAAGAAAGCTCAACGTGGCATGAACCTGGTGAGCTGAAGCTTAATCTGGCCAAAATAATGTTGAACCCTCGTGTTTGTTTAAGAACCGTTTTTTTAGGCACTCGTTAATGTACACTTCTCCTTTCATTGTTCCCGTTGTAATAAACGATGAGCTCCTGTGTCCACATTGGTAAATGGCCTGCCAAACGAGAAATTTTGACCCGAATTTTTTCATCCCAATCGATGTTGTTGATTGCGGAAGAATCTCAGCTTCAAACGAGTTGTAAAACTGCGCACCTGGAAGGGTAGTAAAGTCGGCTTTGAAATAAGTTTCGTCATCCAAAATCAAGCACGCTTTCTTGTTGCCGATCAACTCGTATAGCTTTCGGGCTCGTGTTTTTATGACTTTTTTTTTGCCTTTCAGTAACTTTTGGTATTTTTTGTTTTTTCGTGTTTTTATACCATTCCGTTTTTTAGATCTTTGTATCATTGTTTGGTAGGTATTATATTTCCGAGCAACATCTCTGGATGACATAGTCCGGTTTTTTACGATGGTACCCACTATTTTTCTGTATAAATTTGTACCATGTCCTCCACTTTTAGCTCCACTTTTCTGTTTTCGCTTTACTGTCAACGTCTCCAAATATCGTTTAATAACAGAATCCACTGTACCTCGTGCTATGTTTAAATTTTTTGCGATGAAATGGTTTGGACGCGAAGTCCAAATGATCTTTTTACGGCGTTCCTCTTGACTCATATTTTATAAATATTGTAAACCGCACCGAACTAAAATCAATAACAAACTGAAACTAGAGAATATACAGGCTAATTTGGGTACAAAATGGGATTGCAATTTTACGCATTGGAAGTATAGCCCGTATTAAAATTTACAGATTTTATTCGTTTCAGTCCTTAGTTCTTTGAGAACCACATCATCGTGTGGCGCTCTCATTGTTCCGATTTGAGTGTTTTTTTTTTTTTGTTAAGTTGGTAATCTGTTGTTGACATTCTCTCTAAATCTTACCGTCATAGCTTGACATTTGCAAAAGTTACGAAGCCAAGAGTACATCTATCACTGTGTGTGTTGGCGATTTTTTACAATTTTAAAAATGGATTTAAATTTGCAACAACGAACTTGTGTTAAATTTTGCGTAAAAAACGGATTTAATGGTGCGCGAACGTTGGAAATGTTGGAAAAGTGTTCCGGAAACGATTCTCCAAAAAAAAATGGTCGTTTATCAGTGGCATGAGCGGTTCAAAAGTGGTCGTGAGTTAATCGAAAATGATGAACGCAGTGGCAGATCCTCGACATCGAAAATCGGCGAAAACGTTGATGAAGTAAAAGGAATGTTGGTCAATAACTGCAAATTAACCATCATAGAGATAGCGGAGGACTTGAACATTGCCTATGGATCCGTCCAAGACATTTTGGTTAATGATTTGGGTTTCCGTCGTGTAGCAGTAAGTTGGTGCCAAAAGACCTCAATTTCATGCAAAAAAGAGATCGTGTTGACATCGCAAAGGAGATGATTTTCGAAGCTGAATCCGATCCAATATTCATCAAAAGGATCATTACTGGAGACGAGACGTGGGTTCATGAGTACGACACACAATCCAGACATCAGGCAAGTGAATGGCGTTCTCCAAATGAGCCGAACCCAAAAAAACCACGTCGTTTTCAGTCAAAAAAGAAGGCAATGCTCACGGTTTTCATGGATTACACTCACAGTGCCATTATTATTCGTAATTTTTTGACGAAAAATGCAACAAATACCATCCAACAACCACCGAATTCATCTGATTTGGCTCCCTGCGACTTCGAATTAAAAAAACCACTACGAGGAACGCGTTTCAGCAGCCGAGAGGAAGTAATGGAAAAATCGCAGGAAACACTGATGAACATACCGAAAACCGGATATAAAAAATGTTTCGAGGATCGGATCAAGCGCTGGCATAAGTGTGTTGCAGTCGATGGGGACTACTTTGAAGGGGACAATATAGATTTAGATGAATAAACTTGTATTTTTAATTTTCTGAATAAATTCCGAAAAATTTTTGATCAAGGTGGTATAAGGAATTTAATAATAATGGCCTGATGTAGGTAAATGCAGTTTCGTGCACTGAGATATTGTTTCAAGGTACATTTGAATAAGCTTTTTGAATGTACAAGAATGTACATGTCTACGAAGCCCATGTATAAATCGCATTGAGTCATTGAAAGCTACTTGAAGTTTTTGCTGAGATAAGGAATCAAGGCCACTATATCCCACCTCAGAATAGCTTATTAAAGGTATAATTAAAGTCTTTACCAATTTCTGTAGAGTTGCCATTGGGGTGAAGCTAGCTTTTAGCCAGAGTTTTCGTAGATATCCGTAAATGCCACCCGGATAAGTTTCTACTGAAGATGAAACCGAGACTTGTTGCTGACTCTACGTGTTTAATCCCAGAGTTAGAGAGCCATAAGTCTGGTATGATGTTAACATCAAATTTCCGATTAGATATTGGGAGATTTCGCTTAGTTAAGCAACAATCCGTTAGCCACCGACCTATCATATATCGATCAAATTCATGGGACGAGATAGATATAGCATGCATGCATGGAGCGTTGCATGCTGGCTTGATGGCAAGTCGTTAATGAAAGTACAGAATAAGATAGGACCGAGAATCGATCCTTGCGGTACTCCTTGGTAATTATTTTCAAGGCGGAGATTTGCGACCAATGACAACTTTTTGCGATCTATTGGAAAAATAACTTCTAAGAAGCTTGTTCACTGAAGCCAAACAAATTATGTAATTTCCAGCGTAGAATGTCATGATTTACCTTATAAAATGCTTTTGAGAAATCAAGTAAGCAAAGAAGTGTTACGTATCCCTTATCAAAGTCATGCCTAATGTCATCTAAGACATTAATCATAACCGAGGAAGAGCTATGATTACTTCTGAATCCAGATTGGAAAGTGTTAAGGAAATTATTAGAAGAAAGATGACTTATTATCTGCTTCGATATAAGTTTCTCAAAAACCGTTGATAGACGTGGTAAAATGCTAATGGGGCTGAAGTCACTGGCGGAGGTTGCATTCGGTCTTTTGGCAATCGGTATAACCTTTGCAATTTTCCAGGGCTGTGGAAATATGGATTTCATTATACTGTGGTTAAGAATATGAGTCAGGTGGGTTATAATTTCGGGTAATAAAAGTTTGATGAAGCGAATGGTTACACCGTCCACCCCAGTCGACTTAGATTTAATAGCCATAACACAGTCAACAACTTCACCTTTGGTAACCACTTTAAAATTACCCGACATATGAGCAAGTGGACCAGAAATTTCATTTGGATGAAAGTCAGGCGTGTCGGGGTTCCTTCCCAGGAAGAAGTCATTAAGGACATCGGGATCAAAGTCACACTTTGCGCTGTTCGTACTACTAGGGACACAAATTCGACGCAAGTTAGTCCAGAGTTCTTTAGACGGAAGTGATGTGCTCAACTTAGAAGCATAATAGTTTCGCTTGAGTCCAAAAGACGATATCAAATCTTTGATTTCGAAGGCACGAGAATCATTTTTGAACAAATCAGCATTGAAGTCGCCACCTATAATGACATCCTGAAATAGCGCAGAAAACTCAGAAAAAACACTAAAAAAGGCTGAGGTGAGCAGCTTCTGTTGGGGTTATAAGCGCAGGATACTAAACATTTAGAGGAGCCATCATGTATTTTACAATCAGGTATTCAATACCTGTCGAATCAGATGCACTAAGAACGTCATATTTTAGTGTACATAGAATTAATATATGTATATTACTACTCCCCCTCCTATCGTGTCCGTTATTCTGCCATTTCTAAATACGAGGGCGGGTCAATAAGTCCGTGACTTTTTGAATTTCTGACCTCTTTACTGAAACAGCAACACTGCTCCTGTCAACTGGCATTTGTCAGTTGACTCCTGTCAAAATTTAAACTTGCTGCGTCAGTTAGTTTGTGTTTGACAGCTATTTTTATCAGACTACTCACTAATTTGAGGAGAAAATGGAAAAAAGTGAATTTCGTGTGCTTATTAAGCATTATTTCTTGGGAAAAAAAACCATTACCGAGACCAAGGCTAAGCTTGATAAATACTATGGGGACTCTGCACCATCGATTTCAATGGTAAAAAAGTGGTTTACTGAATTTCGTTGTGGCCGTACAAGCACTGAAGATGCCGAACGTCCTGGACGCCCAGTTGAGGTCTCTACACCCGAAACAATCGAAAAAATTCACGATATGGTGTTGGCCGACCGAAGATTGAAAGTGCGAGAGATTGTGGAAGCCGTAGGGATCTCGCATGGCTCAGTGGTTTCAATTTTGAATGATCACTTGGGCATGAGAAAGCTTTCCGCAAGATGGGTGCCGCGTTTGCTCACAGTCGACCACAAACGCAATCGTGTAACAACTTCACAGGAAGGTTTGGCGTTGTTTAATCGCAATATGGAGGAGTTTTTGCGCCGTTTTGTAACCGTAGACGAAACATGGATCCATCACAACACACCAGAGAACAAACAACAGTCAAAACAGTGGGTTTCTAAGGGTGAATCGGCGCTAAAGAAGGCCAAGGTGGGTTTGTCAGCCAATAAAGTTATGGCGACTGTTTTTTGGGATGCACGCGGGATAATCCACATTGACTACCTTCAAAAGGGAAGAACAATCAATGGGGAATATTATGCCAACTTACTGGACCGATTCAATGACGATTTGAAAAAAAAACGACCTCATTTGGCCAAGAAAAAAGTTCTTTTACACCAAGACAATGCAAGGGTGCACACATGTGCAGTTGCCATGGCAAAAATCCATGAATTGGGCTATGAATTGCTCCCTCATCCACCCTATTCTCCAGATTTGGCTCCAAGCGACTACTTCTTGTTCCCAAACCTGAAGAAATGGCTTGGTGGAAAAAGATTTGACTCCAATGATGAAGTCATCTCGCAAACAAAGGCCTATTTTGAGGACCTCGACAAATCATTTTTTTTGGAAGGGATAAAAAAATTGGAGAAGCATTGGACAAAGTGTATAGAGCTCAAGGGAGACTACGTTGAAAAATACAATTATTTTTTTATCAAAAAATCTGTGTTTTAATCCAAAAGTCACGGATTTATTGACCCGCCCTCGTAGTTTGTAATTGGGCAACGACTAAGAAATGTCTGGATATCCGGTCTAAACCAAGTTTCACACATATAACATCAACATCTGACTTCAAAAATAAGTAATACAGATAGTATAGTTTGAAGATGTTTAGGCTTCATGCGTTTAGGTGGCAAACTTTAAATCCCTCCGGGTATTTGGACAAAACATGTATCAACTCACGAGTGCAGTTTTTATTCAGACAATTCGACAAAACATTACTTTCCATAATTAAAACAAAGATATAATACCATAAACCTGTTTCAAATGCATATCCAGAGGACAAAAGTACAAAGAAGAAGAATGAAAGATAGAGTTAGAAATAGAGGAAGGAAGCGTAGAGCAAAACATATAGAAAAACATAGTTATAGATAACAATATAAATAAATAAATTATTTCAATAATTGAGTAAAAATTGTTCATAAATTAAATAAAATTAAATAAATAGTGTACTGACGCAAGGAACAAGCAGTGAAGTAGATGAAATACAATATTTAAATAATGCATGTAGATGTATGTATGTATGTCACGGCGGCAGTAAGTCCAAAATCAAGCTTTTGGTTGAAGTGGTGTCAAACATAGTGTAGGCGGGGAACAGCTGTTTTTTGCGTTTGAATGAAAATTTAAGTAACAGCTGTTTTCTAGTTCTATGCCAACATCATGGAGACGAAGTTCTCTGTTGTTAGTTTTTCCATATGTCGCAGCTGATTTAAGAATAGCGTTTCTGTCTTAGAAGGTATTAAATTTGAGTACTATTGAAGAAGAGGTTTGAGTTGTGCTCCCGTGGTTATGGCTGTGGCGATTTCTGATGTGAAAAACATCTCTTAGCTTCGGTGGCTTGCAGTCGAACGAAAGCCACAGTTGGTTAAATAAATGCTTCAGATTTTCATCGGGAAGATCAGGCATGCAAAGAGGACGGCGTCTCCAGCAACTTCCTTTTTTTGGAGAAAGTTTATTTGTTTTTTCAGCGCCAGTACTTCTATTTTATGCTTAACTGAAACTGCATTTGTGTTTTCTTCGAGTTTGTCTACACGTTTCGCCAAACCAGTAAAATTAGAGCTATGTTCTTCAAACCGTTTCACCCTTGTAGCATTGATTTCTTAAATTTTAAGCATAACTTCTTTACGAAACTTACTTATTTCGTCCATTAGGCGGTAGAGTTGCATTGTCGGCGAGTTGTTTGGTAGTTGGGGAATGATTAGGTTTCGAGAGCATACCTTTAGAAGGGGCAGTTTTTGAGCGGGTATTGGGGAGAGACATTGTTCGCGTGCAAGGAGCTAGTGATTGTAGTGCCGAGGAAGAAAAAACCGAATATAATACCGTCTTGGCAAATTGAAAAAGTAATTTGTTAAACCAATATGTTAGAGGCGTTAGCACTTTTATTGCAAATTAACAAAAAGGATAATTTAGAAATTTTTACTTAAATTTCACAGCTAGTATGGGTTATTTGGTTGGGAAGACACACTGTTCTTTTTAGCCGGACGGAAATATAGACACGTCTACTCATATACACTCCACTTCCACTGGAGATACCATTTTTTTGTAAGTTACTCCAAAGTTTTTTGGCAGGGAGGGAAGTATTTAATTTGGAGGCACAAAAGATTATCTTTGATGTATGCTGACCAATTGACATCGGATGGTCTACGCTTGCATTTGCTGTATATTTTGTTTCTGGTTTTTATAGAACTAAATACCTCAGACGTGAACCAAGGACATGCTTTGTTCTGAATTTTAACTGTTTTAGTTGGTACACATGCATCATACAATTGCACAAAGATTGACTGAAACAGTCTCTTTATTTGCATCAGCAGCTAATCGACATTGCTCTCAGGGAGCAGAAAGAGTTGCTATTTGAATGACATTAGTGTCAATGGAACTGAAACCTTTAAATGTAAAAGTGTCTGGGAGGGTGGTTTTCGACAAATTGATGTCATAAGTACAAAAAAGTAGATCATGATCTGAAACATCAAATTTTTTATTTTTTTTTATAATTTACGCGCGCCTAAGGGGTTATGATACCCTTTTACTGTTGCCACGGCGCGGGCGGAAAGATAGAAGGAGGAGTAAGGAAAGCATTGTTGTGATGTAGTGGTTTGAAACTGAGGTGTGTTTGGTTTCGATATTGACTCTCCAGGGGTGGGAGTCCGAATAGGACGGAGAGATTTTTCTTCACTCGGAATGATTCAGGTTGTTCATTTTAACCGTTTTTTTGTGCTTGAAAACTCTAAAACAGCCGAATCTACATGTCAGTGTTTTGTGTTATGCCTTCACACGTAGATTTTTCTGACTGAGTTCCAATTACACAAATGAAAACTTGCCGTGGCTAGGATTCAAACCTTGACCCTCCGAGTGAGATGCGATTGCTAGTCAGTTTCAGTTTTAATGCATTTTTATTAGACTTCATTAATTAATTCTTACACGCTATACAAAAAAACGCTTAAAAATTAGCTTAAATAACTTAAAAGTAATCTTATTCTAACTTACTGGCCCCATGCGGGCACTCTAGGTTAAACATAATACTTAATCTATGTCTTTGGACGTTGCTTACAGTCTATTTTTATTTTTGTTTTTACATATATTAACACTAAAACTAAGAAAATGAATTTTAATTAAAAAAAAACTTAGTATCAGAACTTTTTTTTTTGTTATAATATAAAACTTAAAACTAAACCTATAAACTACCTAAAAATAAATCTTAACCTACTTAACCCTACTTAAACTACCCCTTATTTTAGAATGTGTTACCCACATCTGTTCTATTATAATTTGTTTTGTGTTTTTTTTTTTATTTTTTATTTTTATTTTTTTTTTCCTTAAATCTAACTTAATGCTACCTAAAACTATGTAAGCCGGCCATGGCTGATAAAATAGACAGACGACCGACTTTGCTTCACATGAAGCTACCTATAACTTGAGGAATTCGACGACGTACCTTCCCCTCCTTCTACTAGCCACCAAAATTGTTGGTGCTGCTGAGCAACATCCCTCATCTCGCGACTCCCTACCGTCCTACTGAATCGGAGACGCTCCGCACTGCCATGTGCGACGTCTCTGTCGTAGTTAAGTCGCATGTCCCCAGCTGTCCGAACGACGTGGAAGATTAGCGGCACCGCTAATCTATCCTGGATCAGACCTTTCATATCGAAGTAGAGGAACGCTTCTGGAGGAATAAAGCCGTCAAAGCCAACTCTCTCATGATACATATAATTAGGGTAGTAAGCCCCGGAGATCAGGTTGTTTGACGAGGTCATTGCTCTTGCAATGTGCCTTCGAGTCAACTTAATAACAAATCGCTTAATTTTATCGAAGTCACGTTGCAAGAGTATGTTAATGACCTCAATCTTTGGCCCTGATCTGCACGCGATTAAGTCGTCTGCGTACGCTATGGCATGGTGAAGTGAACCTATCAGATCACTTGTGTAAATGTTGAATAGGATCGGCGAATTTACAGCACCTTGTTGCAGACCGTTTTTAATGTTAAATATTCCAGCAGAAGTCACATCGCTATTCTAAGCGATTGCTAGTATCACTACACCACGGCCACCCCTTGATCACACATAAGAACAAGCGGCGGACATGCAACAATTACGAGATCTAAAAGGCTGGGTAGATTATTTATTGCAAAACGTGTAGGGTAAGTAGTATTTATTATTTCCATTCCTATTGAAGAAATTGAATCCTTCAATTGAAAGGAAAGGTAAACGAATAAAATCTGTAAATTTTAATACGGGATATACTTCCAATGCGTAAAAATTGCAATCCCATTTTGTACCCAAATTAGCCTGTATATTCTCTAGTTTGAGTTTGTGATTGATTTTAGTTAGGTGCGGTTTAAAATATTTATGAAATATGAGTCAAGAGGAACGCCGTAAAAAGATCATCGACAAATGACTCGAAAATACTACGCGTCCAAACCATTTCATCGCAAAAAATTTAAACATAGTACGCAGTACAGTGAATTCTGTTATTAGACGATATTTGGAGACATTGACAGTTAAGCGAAAACAGAAAAGTGGAGATAAAAGTGAAGTACATGATAAAAATTTGGACAGGAAAATAGTGGGTACCATCGTAAAAAACCGGACTATGTCATCCAGAGATGTTGCTCGGAAATGTAATACCAACCAAACAATGGTACAAAGATCTAAAAAACGTAATGGTCTAAAAACACGAAAAAAAACAAAAAATACCAAAAGTTACTGAAAAGCAAAAAAAAGTCATAAAAACACGAGCCCGAAAGCTATACGAGTTGATCGGCAACAGGAAAGCGTACTTGGTTGTGGATGACGAAACTTATGTCAAAGCCGACTTTACTACTCTTCCAGGTGCCCAGTTTTACAACTCGTTTGAAGCTGAGATTCTTCCGCAATCAACAACATCGATTGGGATGGAAATATTCGTGTCAAAATATCTCGTTTGGCAAGCCATTTGCCAATGTGGACACAGAAGCTCATCGTTTATTACAACGGGAACAATTAACGGAGAAACGTACATTAACGAGTGCCTAAAAAAACGGTTGATTCCTTTCTTAAACAAACACAAGGGTTCAACATTATTTTGGTCAGATTTAGCTTCAGCTCACTATGCTCATGCGACGTTGAGCTTTCTTGTTGCTAAAAATGTCGACTTTGTCCCAAAAGACATAAATCCACCCAATGTTCCACATCCCATTGAAAGGTTTTGGGCTTTGGTCAAAGCTGAATTGAGGAAAAGTGAGCAGTGTGCAAAGGACGTAAAAGATTTTAGTGCTAAATGGAAAAGAGCTTCCAAAAAAATCACGGATGTAACTGTCACCAACCTTATGAAGGACATTCGAAAGAAGTTGAGGAAAGAATGGGAACCCAATTATTTTTTTTTATTTTTTGTAATTGTGAATGAATTTAATAAAAACAGAGTTTGAAAGCAAATAAAAAAAAATTACATGAATTATGAAAATATTTTTTTGTTTTTACTATGAAGTTTCCAAATTTTATTCGTTTCAGTCCTTAATGTCACATTTAATATTTGATTTGCAATAATTACCACCCCGCCACCCGTAGTATCCGTAACTCGATCGTTCCTGAATATTTTATTATTATTAATTCTTATTATTATTAATTCTTATTATTAAGTAATAAATTACAATAATAATATATAAAAAAGAATATATAGCACTAGCTACCACGGCTATCGGCTAGAATATTTTATAACTGGGAATTTTATATATTAAGTCAGTTATGTTCGGATTAAACCAAGTTTCACTTAAACAAATAACATCAATACAGGAACTGGAGAACAGGTACTTTAAATGATCTAATTTTCGATTGTTTAATCTCCGCGCATTTAAATAACATACTCTGAGTCTATCTATTTAGAGTTAATAGTTAATAGTGCATTGTCTGGTGTTGACATTGCTTGCAAGTTTGATTTTTAGAATTTGCCATATACATATGTGTAACCAGTTAACAGTCAGTATATAAGAAAATACTCGTAAGTGATTTTCAATGTTGACAAGCAGGAAATAAACTTTTCTTAGATGTTAGTATTCAAACAATGTTTAATCTGTCAAAGCATACCCTTTTCTTATCTTTTAGACAATGGTTCTTAAAAAATATAAAACTGTACTCGTATATTTAAAATTTATATACGTATGTATAATTAGTTTACTAATGTTAATATTGTTTACGTTAAGAGAAATATATGTAGAATGAAGCTTTTTTGAGGAAGTCCTGAAATCCGATTTACTTCTCCAATTTTTGAGCTGTTCGAAAATCTTTGAAAAGAATGAGGTAACCACTTGTAGTTATAACATTTTTACTGAAGACGAGAGCATACTCGTGAATACAGTTTTTAACTTGTTTGAAATTCACCAACATTTTTGAGATGTCATTGAGGGAGCGAAATTACCGATAGAGGAACTACGTTTTTAATTTTTTAATGTTTGAGCAAATCCCGTTTATTTTGGTTGAAATTTTTTATTGCCTGGAAACGACTTTGTAATTTGAACCAACATATTTGAACCAATTTTCTATTTTTCTTACTTATTAGTATGAATTGGATACCGATGCAATTAAAGAATTTTTCAAAATCGATTGAAGAAAGAAGACTCGGCAGCAGAATTGGTATTTTCAAATACCAATACCAGGCGTTACTCCCCAAGTCACCTACGCCCAAATGGCGGCAGGTAGGGGAAATACGGTACAGCCAGCGAAGATTGCTTCTCAGGCGCCTGCGCCTAAAACACCGGAACTCGTGCCTGACACGCCAGCTATCTTGCTCTCTATCCAGGGACAGATGGTTCAGCTAAAACGTCAGATAACTGAATAGGCTACGCAGGTGGACCAAACCTACGCGCTGCTGGCGGGCCTAACGCACCTCCAGTCGTAATGAGTACGAACATGGCGGAGTCCTTAAGGTACTTGCATTGAATGTAAATTAACTGATAAGGATCGAAAAAAGAGCCACACTGTTTAAGTTTCTTAAAGACCAAGCCCCTGACGTTAGCGAAACTAAGCTATTCAAAAAAACACAAAATGAGGTACGAAGAAACGGACCCAGCTTAATACAAGGAGGAGGCGCTGCGATCTTTGTAAGAAAACGACTGCGTTTTAAGGGTAGATGTACACAAAAGAGCCGGAAAAAATGTCATTTTTATGTATCTTTTTAAGGAAAACTCTTTGAAATTTCGAATTGGGAGTTTAACTATCTAAAAGTATACACGTTCAGAAATATGTTTATTTTTTTTTTTATATAAAAATATCAAAAATATACAAGGATAATGTATGATTCTTGGAGCGTCGTAAAAAAATCTGTGTAAACGGTACCCACTGGCGTTTCTTCAAAAATCATCTGAACAAGAAAAAAACCAAAAAAGATTATTAAATTAGATACTATAATCTAGTATTGTCATAGCCGATTTTGAAAATATTGATTTATGACAAAATGGCGAAGGTTTGAAGATAAATAGTGATTTTTGGAGTAAAAATTAGTTATTATTTTGCCTACAAAACAAAAATTAAGTAACGAAAAAAAAGGCAAGGCAATCGGTTCATTAGTTTTCGAGAAATTTTGGGTACCGATTTGAAAAACGTGGTTTTGAGAAATTAGGGAAAGAATAAATCATGAAATTTTCATCAATAATACGCCCACAGTGTAAGTCTTTTACGGTCGACGGAATGTTCACAGCCTTTAAATTTTGTTGTCGGCGCCATATTCGAACTTCTTTCGTCTGTCCTTGCGCTCGCAGCTCGGCTATGCGAGTTTCGTCTTCTTACAGCGTACAAGTGCGCTCCCGATCCGACCGATACTCCTAACTCGTTCACGACTTCCAACAATGAAGTGACACCATTGTTGAACGTGCATGTTGCAAGAAATACAGCAATGTTACCGATTTTGGCCCCGCTGTTCATCATTTTTGGAGCTATCTTCCAAATAAGTTGGTTGAAGCTCTCATTGCTGTTTTGGGCATGTCCGCCAATACAGCGCTCCAACAATTTGTCATTGCTGAGGTCTTCGAATATTGATAACATCTAACACCATTTTTGGCAATACTGAATAAACGTGACGGAAATTTTTCAGTTCTCTTTCAACTTTCGGTTGTTGCCACTTGCACCACGATTCGGGACAGAAATGATGTTGAGGGTTGCTGTCTGTTGAGCCGTAATGGTAGAATGTTACCCATACCGTTTTTTCATGTCATCCTTGGAGTTACGTTTCAGCTAAGCCATAGTAAATGCTCAGTTTATCTATAAATTTTGTCGTAAATTTGTTTTTGTCGCCGATACCATGATTTCTTTGCTTGCATTCGCGAAGACGGGTTCTCATTCGCTTTTGAACGTATTCCACGCATTTTGTTTTTATAATTTCCATCTCATCACCATACGGTTTCGCATTCACTAATCCCGTGTACGTCTTAGAGTCACCATCCCCGATGGAATTAGTATACATAACTCCATGCTTTTCGACGGATTTTGAAAATAATTCTTTCATGGCGTCTTCATCCATTTTGCTGCCGATCCGTCATGATTGATCTGGGAGTTTTCATCATGATTAGATTCCCATTCCTCATATTGCTCGGTATGTTGGTGTTTATTCCAATAGTTATATTCAGCACAATAAGAAGATTTTACCAGAAGACTTTTTTAACTTTTAAAACTTTTAAAACTTTTTTTTTTTTTTTTTATGAAAGAACTTAACACAAGTGGGTATGAATACACTTATAATGCCTTAGCATGTGTTAAGTTTTTTGGAAAATGGGATAGAGAGAGAAAGAAAGATGTTTTGGCTCAGTGGTTATTTCGCTCCATGGGTGGCATCCAACTAAATTCTTAGTGGAAGTTGGCTTGGTGTTGATTTCTAGTCAACTACTCGTCTTACTTGCAAAAATGGACGATATGTGTTTCGGGCGAGGCTGGGATTCGAACACCGAACCTTCCGATTTGGAAGCCAGTTCACTACCACTTGAGCCACGGACACCCACTGACCAATGAGAACCATAACTCCATACAATTAGGTAAAACCACGTTTTCCCCACGTACCGGTCAGTTTTGTTATATTAACAGTCGAATTTTCTTTTATTTCCCGTTTTTCTTCTTTCACAGACTGTTTTAACACCAATTGAACGATACTTGAAGCAGCAGAATGAATGCTATTAATATCATATCATACGTCGTTTGTTGAAGCGGAGGCGGTAAATCCATGCGTCCACAAAATCTCATAGCTCTCCCCAAACCAATCCCCAATAAGCGCATAACAAAATGGAATCAGGTATTTATTTCGTAAGCTGTGTTAATGTACGGTCGCGAAGGAATGAAAGCCGGTTTCCACGATGAACACGAAACTACAATTTTAAAACCGAGCCCTTGAGTTTTTTCTATTGAGAATCGAACATCACTATCACACTTTTTACATGTTACACATTCCGATAAGGCAGGCAACACAGTCAGAACATTTAAAATTCGATACCCGATGTTTGGATCGTCTGGTGCGGAAGTCTCATGATCAGTCTTCAATTTTTTGGCACTGGAATCAATATTCTCGTCGGAAAGAATTTTTGGCAGTATGTCGATTTTTGGGCGGTATTTTCTTTTTGCTCCAATCTTTGCGAAAAGATCCGGATCGATGAGCTCTCTCTCTCTCGAGAACCTTTATTTCTGATACCCATTTTCTTCAGAATATTTATTCACAAACGAAAATTCACTGTAACAGTTGCACGAACGGCAAGCTACTGGCAAAACGTGTCTATTTCTGGCAAATAATAACAGTCGTATGATATTTCCGCTATCTCCTGGAGCCGAGCACGCTCAGAAATCAATAGAATCATAAAATAGGTCTAGGGACGCTCTGTTCGAAGGGTCGCTTGCCGCTACTTGCCTCTCGGTTCGACGCTGCAAAACTCGTTTCACTCTCTCGACTGTAACTGGCTTATTATCGAAATATTGACTTGGGGTTTTCACCAGATATTCTTGCGGCTTCAAGAAAATGCAAAAAAAAGTCGATTTTTTTTACCATCCTAGGTGTATATGGTATATCCCCTTAAAAGAGTATACAGTGGTGTATACGTATTATAGGTTCCAGGTGCATGTTGTATATCTCTCTTCGCAGTGGAATGCGGTTGTACATGGTGTCTGCCTATGCACCTGAGGTTACTCAGTCCACCCTATTCATCTCAGAACTCGGGACACTTTTTCGATTCCTAGCGCTGGAATTGGAGGAAAATAATTTTATTACCGGTGGAGCTTTTAACGCCAAACATATAGATTGTGGAAATAATGCACCAAATACCAGAAGGAACAGTACAGTACAGACTCGGCCTAAAGGCGACGGATAGTCCGTCGTTCCTTAAGTACGGCTCTTATTTGGATCTCCTCTTGTTCGACACACGAATATAATTTACAGGCACAAATCAAGGTACTACACACTGTCTACGCACTTTTGTGTATAACAGTGACCACTGCGGTCTCAGTACCGAAATAAAGACTTACTCCGCTGTGCAACTATTGACGCATCGCACCAACGTAAAAGTAGACTGCTGTGGAAATTAAAAACCTTTTACAAACAGTTTACTGACAGACATAACCTGGAGATCATGACACTGAAGTCGTCGTTCAAAAATTTCCAGATATTAATAAGAGAAAATTACAGAGCCTCTGTAAGTTTGTATTGGAGCAATAAAATTCGGGCTGTAAACACGAGCAACCCGAATATAAAATTTTTCGGAGGAGAGATCAAAACCACCTTTCGTGTCTTAAAATCACCCGAAACGAACACACACTTTTAGCAGCACGCATAGATCCAAATGAGGGCGTTGATGATGAAAACTTAATGTGCTCTACTATGTGCTCTACTATGTGCTTGTGTTGTATTTGGGTGTCGTCTGTGGTTCAAGGTGAGAGCAAGTTTATATGAAAAGAGAAGACTTGCCTCTGAGTACATATTATTATTATTATTATCATTTATTACAATATAAAATAAATTTACATTATAGTAATAGGAATAACAGCACTAGCTACTAGAGGCTTGCGGCTGGAAATTATAAATCTAGTTGGGATAAGTGTTCTAGATATAATAATAGGGCTGTCAGAGGCCAGCAGGCCAGCGACTAGGTTATAATCGAAGTAGTTCTAGCCCCTGACAGCCTCTGTACACTGAATAACAAAGGTTAATTAGATAATAGAATCTAGTTTGAGTGTAAGTAATAGTTTATATATGTTTTTAATGTTGTCGGTTGATGTTGTTGACAGAAGGTCAGTTAAATTTTTGTTACAAAGCGATTTACATACATTATATACTTTAGAGTTTAGGGCATTCTGAAGTGAGATGTTTTATGGATAAAATTTGATTGGATTGGCAGAGATGACATCTGGGTGGGTTTTCCTTTTTGAGTAAGTGGCCATGCGTTGCTCGTGTGTGTCCAAGGCGAAGACGGAGGAACCATTTGTTCATAATAGTTGTCGTTTCTGTTGGATATACCGCCGACTCTCCCTTTGGTGGAATAGTGGTGAACATATGTTTTCCATCCGTCTATTCCTATTTCATCCTAATAGGTGTTGATCACATTGAGAAAATCTTTCTTAGTTGGAGGAATAGAAAGTATATCAATTGTTCTGAGGCTGTTCTGACAGCACCGTCTGCTAACTCGTTCCCTTTGATTCCTGAGTGTCCTGGAACCCATAGTAACACAATTTTTCGTCTGTTCAATAGAACGTTGTTACGAATTTTAGTTATGGTTGGGGAGGAGTTTTGGATTCTGTTCATTGCCTTGAGTGGAGATAGGCTATCGGAGGAAACCACTATGCTTTTCGGTATTGTGTTTGCTATCTCTGTCGCTTTCAGGATTGCGTAAGCCTTGGTGGAATAAATGGAAAATAGTTTGGTAGTCTTGCACTGTATTGAATGTTACCAGTTTCCAATATGATTGCGAGTCCAGTCAGATCTGGATCCATCTGTATAGATGAAGTCCCATGAATTATTTCGGTATTCGTCAGTTATTTCATTGAACATTTGTGGGTAGTGTTCCTTAGGTGTGGACTTTTTACTGAATGTTGCTAGAGTGGTATTTACGATGTTGGTTAATAATTCCCATGCAGGGATGTTGCCAAGAGTGAGTGCACTGATTGTTGGAGTAATACCTATTTCACTGGCACCGTTCAGGGCGCTGTAGATGGCAGAGGGGAATTTTGGTGTTTTTATACGATGTAAGATTTTTTGAAGATCTGAAAGACATACATATCTTTGGTGTGAGTCGTGCACCAGATCTTTGCGGTGGTCTATGGATGGGAGTCTTGCTTCAGCGAGGATGTTCTTTGTTGGTGTGGTTGCAAATGCTTTCAACCTAGTCCTCATAGCAAAGTGGTAGGTTGGTTTGATGATGTTGAGAGTAGGTTTAGCGCATTTATGTGGGTGGCCGTGGTGTAGTGGTACTAGCAATCGCTTCTCACTCGGAAGGTCAAGGTTCGAATCCTAGCCACGGCAAGTTTTCATTTGTGCAATTGGAACTCAGTCAGAAAAATCTGCGTGTGAAGGCATAATACTGACATGTAGATTTGGCTGTTGTAGGGTTTTCAAGCACAAAACAACCGTTAAAATTCACAACCTCACCAATTCCGAGTGAAGAAAATCTCTCCGTCCTATTCGGACTCCCACCCCTGGAGAGTCAATATCGAAACCAAACACACCTGAGTTTCAAACCACTACATCACAAACTTTCCTTTCTCCTCCTTCTACCTTTCCGCCCGCGCCCTGGCAACAGTGTAAGGGTATTCATAACCCCTTTGGCGCGCGTAAATTATAAAAAAAAAAAAAAAAAATTTCCCGTAAATTGCTAACCCATAGTCAACTTCGGATAAAATAATGCTACAAGTTATTGGGTTGTACCGCATGAAATGTCCCATTTCATAGTAAAAATGTAAAAGCCAGTTTTATTTGTCCGTAAGTTTTTATTCAACCAAAATAGGATCCGTTGGCATCTATGATATTCTTCCAATATTTTACAAGGTCAAATATTCCTTTTTCGTAGAAGTGTTAACTTTTTGAGGCAATGAAAACTTCAAAAGCTTTTATGATCTGCTCGGTTACGGAAGACCTTCTGCCGGCAAAATGAATCCAGATTGCGGAAAAGATGGTAATCCGTTGGGGAAGTTTTTGCACCGTTACTTATGAGGTATGGGGTCTAGCATTGTCATGCAAAAGGATCGGACCGTGCCTATTGACCAACGTAGGTTGCTTTCCAACCAATTTGGCCTGCAATATGTCGATTTCGTCACAGTACTATATTTGATAGCGTTTATCGTTTCTCCTGGTTGAAGAAATGAAAAGTGGATTGGTCCTTTCGATGTCCACCAAATTATCATCATAACCTTTTTTGGGTCAAGATCGGTTGTGTTTTGGCTTTTCATCTGCATCCAACCACTGCCCAGATCTTTTACGATTATCATACAGTATCCACTTTTCATCACAGATGACTATCCGGTGCAAAACCGGCTCAGTTTGGATCCCAGGCGCAGTAGTTGTTGGTATTCGTTCAGTTCATGGGGTACCCACTTATCGAGTCTCTTTACTTTTCCTATGAGAGAAAGGTATTGACGTATTGTCATTGGGGATACTCCCATGCTTTGCGCAATCTCCCGCACCGATTTCGTTGGATCTGCCGTTGCTCTTAAAATATCGTCGTCAACTAACGTTTCCGGGTTCCCACGTGGTTCATTTTCGAGGCTGAAATCTCCCGAACGGAACTTTCGAAACCAACGTCGTATAGGGCGTTCGCTTACCGCTACATCCTCAAATGCGTCATTAATGTTTTTCATTGCCAAAGGCGCATTATGTCCCATTTTAAATTCGTAAAGGAAGAGGGTTCGAATTAGAACTGCCGACAGCATGGTAAATAGTTCCTAGAAAAAAAAAAAACGGTACTTGTAACGAACCCTAAAATTCTCACACGTCAAGCACACATACCACTTTATTTTATAAAAAAAGAAAATTTAACGTTCTGGCACAGATATTCACACGAGAACTTCTTGTTTCCAACTGAGCGAAAATGAGCCATTTCATGTGGTAGAACCCAATATAAGGATAAGTGTATTAAGATGTACAGAATTATTTTTTGATGATAAGAATCTTATATTAAGTCTGGTAGCTAGTTTTTTCTTAAGAGATACACAATGATCCTTAAAAGTAAATTTATTATCAAAAGAAATACCTAAAATAGTTAGTGAGTTTACATTTGGAATTTTGGGTGAGAAGATAGATAATTTCTTTTTTTACAAATATGTAAGTGCTAGCTTTTATCGGAAGAGATAATAAGGTAGACCCCAATGATTTAGATCGCCTAAAATGTTATGGAAGAAGTCACTCGTGCGATTGTTGTTGTTGCATTTCGATAATATAATCACATCATCCGCGTATAGGCAATGGTCGATTGTTGTACGCGATTATGAATAAGGTGAAAGGGGTGAATCTTGGGGAGCCCCTTTAAATAATTTGTATATACTTGAATAAAAGTTTTTGCTTTTACTCTTAATTTGCTATTAGAAAGAAAAGATTTAATGAATGAAAGCATTTTAGGGCCAATCTTCCATTGTGTGAGTTTATTTAGGATAACATGAATGCCGATCCGATCAAATGCCTTTTCAAAATCAAACAGTACGGAGACATGATTTTTGCATGATAGCGCAGAGCTAATATACTCATCGATGTGCAAAAGTGAGTCAGTGGTGCTGCGTCCCTGTTTAAATGCGACTTAGTTTAGATTTAGATAATTATTTTTTTCAGTAAACCAGAGAAGCCGTTTAGAAATAATTTTCTCTAAAAGTTTGCTAGTACAAGAAAGCATGGAGATTGGTCTGTATCCTGTAGGATCATTCGATGTTTTAAAAGGCTTAAGAATTTAAGGCATTTTTTAACATTGGGTATTTGACGCGGTCATACCATGGGGCTTTACCTTTCAGAGTGGCTAAGTAGCTTTCCATTTCAATCAAGCTAATCTGTTTTTCTATGCGTTTTGCAGATTTACTGAGTTTTTCTATATGGTGGTGGCTATTGAGAGTTAGATCTTTAGAACTGAGGAAGGTTGATGGAAAGTTGGAGTCGTTAGAATACATGGAGCAGGTTTTACCAAAGTATTCGCAGATATCTGATGGGTTAAAAAGAGCTCCCGATTCGGTTATTAGGGTGTTTATTGTAAATTGGGTATAATTGCCTGTTTTGATATCTGTCAATATCTTTTTGCTTGAAGAGTTCGGGTTAATGTTTGACGTAAATTTTTGGAAGCTTTCTTTTTTGGCTATTTTACTGTTCCTGCAGAAAAAAGCATTTGCCTTACGGTAATTAACTAGGTTGGTATTGTTGGGATGTTTTTTAAAGATTTTCCAAAGGTTTTGTTTGTTGTTGCGCAGAAATGATAACTCAGAACACCACCATGGGGTTATCTTCTTATGGGGGATATTTTTAGATTGCGGAATTGCTTCGTTGGCAGCCGCGCGTAAGGTTTCGGTGATCGAAGCAGCTTCTTTGTTAATGTTAGAAGAAAGACTGTAATTGTCTAAAGTGTTGAGTATTGTACTTGGATATAATTCCCAGTTGGCACGGTCGGTTTAAAGTTTACATGTGAGTTTTTTTTAGGAAAGATAAACACTAAACAGCCAAGATCTACCATATTTTTGTCAAAATTGGAAGATGGTCGCTGCCATGTAAATCTTTTAAAATTTCCCGTGAAGTTTTAGGAAGCAATTGAGGTGAGGTAGCTGAGAAGTCGACATGTGTCCATGTCTTATATGTCGAGAAATGTGTTGGACTTCCGCCATTTAAAACGGCAAGGTTGGCACTTCAAAGAAAATTTTCAAATTTCGTACCTCTAGAGTTGGTTACAGGGGAAGAGCAATTGATATCGCCAGTTAACAGAATCGGTGTATGGATATTAGTAAGGATGTTTGACAAATCGCTAGAGGTGAATGCTTGAGTGGGGGGAATGCATAATGTATCACAGTAATTTTAATATTGAGGTTGATTTCTATTGCAATGGTGGATATGTTTGAGTGAATGGCTAATTGGTGTGTGGGATAGAATTATGTATCAATAAGCCTGTACCTTGTTTCGCATAAGTGTTTGATGCGAAGTTGTGGAAATACGGTGTGTATTGTTTTGGGGGGAAGGGAGAGAGGTTGGTTTGTAGATGAGACTACTGCAGAGTTATAATAGAAGAATTAAGGTCATTGATTAACAATTGCAATTCGTGACAATCGTTGTAATAGCGTTTTATGTTCCATTGCAGAACTATTAAATTGGTTTTGTATGGGGTGGAAGGCTTTGTTTGGTTAGATTGGTGTAAGCCAAAGTTGGTGTTGCGGATAATGGTGGTAGGGCGCAAGGGACTCCGCTGTCCAGAGGATGGGCCACCTGGGACGCCGAAATGTCCCGCTTATCTCACCCTATGGGCAGCGAAGTCGTTTGTGTTGGAGTTAATTTTGTTGTTAAGTACTATCATCGTTGTTTTCTATAGAATTTATATAGTAGTAGTTGTCGACTAAAAACTGGGTGAATTTTGATAAGGGTGAGCTGGAGTTAATTACGGTTGGATTTGTGTAACAGAGAGGAATGTTTGGTGAAATTTGAGTTCATATGGTGTTAATTGCTGGAGGTGGGTTTAGTAGATGATGTAAGCTTGATGTGCCTGGGAGTTGTTGGTTGATGTGGCCTTTTTTTATAACATGGCTGTTCACTTTGGACTTGAGCTGTAGGAGGTGTTGGGGGGGATTTATACATATATATTTGTAACTGAATTACTGATTGTTGAGGTGGTTTTGGCTTGAGCAATTTTTGCAATATTTGTATATCTTTGCGTAGAGGGGAGTTCAGGATTCAATTCCTTGTATGCTTGTTTGGCCTCGAGCATCGTGCATTTTCTTATTGTCTTAATTTGAATATCTCTTTCGCTTTTAGGAAACTTTTACATGTTTTTGAAGATGCGGGGTGTTCCTCAGAGCAGTTCGCACAGTAGGTGCGCGTGCATGTATGGGGGTCAACAGGTAACATGGTAACAGGCAATCTTTCATATCGCTCAAACAGCTGCGGATAGGCGACAGAGACGTCGTAGTCGGCAGTGCGGAGTGTCAGTAGGATGGTAGGGAGTCGCGACATGGGGGATGTTGCTCAGCAGCATCAACAATTTTGGTGGCTTGTTGAAGGAGAGGAAGCTTCTCTGTCGGATTCCTCTAGTATAGCATAGCTTCATTAGGAAACAAAGAAAGTTGGTCATCAGCCTAGTTTCTTAGCCGTGGCCGGCTTACGTAGCATTAGGTAGAAGAAAAATTATAAAAATTGAAAAAAAAAAAAAAAAAAAAAAACAAGAGATGGGGGACAACTACCAAGTAACGGATTATCTATACTCTAAAAGAAATTGTATTATTTGTGTATAACTGCAATAAGGTAGTGTAAGTACGTTAAGTAGGCTAATATTTATTTTATGTAGCTTGTAAATTTTAGTTTTAAGTTTTATAATAAAATAAAAAAAAGAGTCCATTTACTATGTTTTTGCTACTTAAAAATGTTTTGTTAGGTTAAATTGTAATAAGTACCTATAAGAATAAGAATAAAAGCTAGTCAGAAACGTCGAGAAACATAGTTTAAGCATCATTTTCAACATAAAGTGGCCGGTAAGTTAGAATATGATAATCTTAAGTTGTGTAAGCTAATTTTTAAGTGTTTTTTAGTATTTGCTATAGTGTATTTATGAATTAAATAAAAATACATTTAAAATGAAATGAAAATGGCTCGGATGGTTCAGCGTTAAATCCCAACCGTGCCCGAAGGACATTCTTTTTTTCAGACAACTAAAATCACATAAGATGAGTGATTGCCTAGAATACAAAAACAAGTCCAATTACACTAAACATTTGGTCTCCCCATTAAATGTTGGATGCTACCCATGGAGCGAAATAACCACTGAACCCAAAAATCTTTCTTTCTCTTTCTGTCCCATTTTCCAAAAAAAATTAACATTTGCTCAAGCATTCTAACAGTAATCGTATCCTCTTGGGTGTTAAGTACTTTAAAAAAATATATAAATTAATCTGGAGTTTAGTACTTTCAGTCATAAGATCTTGATTTTGATGTGAGTAATTTGTCTCAGTAGCCGTAAGAGTCATTGCCACGTTTTGACAGTGTTCTTATTTGGAATCCAGATGTTATAATTTTCACTTACAATGTTTCTATATCACCTACAATTGTTTCTGGGGAAGAGTTTTGGTTCATGGGTGCAGCGAAGTACACAGTGAGCAATAAGATGTGTTGTGTATCTTTAAAGGGCGACCTTTCACACACTTGTTTGTGTGTACAAAGCTCCTCAAAATCTTTGTCCCATCTGGCGACTTCTTCTTTTTTTTTTTTATAATTTACGCGCGCCTAAGGGGTTATGATACCCTTTTACAGCGGAAAGATAGAAGGAGGAGAAAGGAAAGCATTGTTGTGATGTAGTGGTTTGAAACTCAGGTGTGTTTGGTATCGATATTGACTCTCCAGGGGTGGGAGTCCGAATAGGACAGAGAGATTTTCTTCACTCGGAATATTCAGGTTGTGAATTTTAACGGTTGTTTTGTGCTTGAAAACTGTACAACAGCCAAATCTACATGTCAAGTGTTATGCCTTCACACGCAGATTTTTCTGACTTAGTTCCAATTACACAAATGAAAACTTGGCTTGACTAGGATTCGAACCTTGACCCTCCGAGTGAGAAGAGATTGCTAGTACCACTACACCACGGCCACCCCATTGCGTAGAGTTTCCATTAATTGTTTATGGGTTTGTAATAAGCGATAGATCTATTTGTGGGAATGTTATATGGGTTGAGAGCCGTCGTTGAAAATTAATAAATTTGAGGATAGCTAGTATTTAATAACTGAGGTTCCTGAAGGGGCAACAAGCCTTATCATCATCAGAAATGATATTAGTGAGTTTATATTTTTTATATTTAAGACGATGGTATGTTGATTCCTAGCTGACTTAGGTTCCTTAGCAAAAGCGTAATTCACCGTTACAACGCAGGTGACTCGTTGACCTCGTAGAGGCATCCAGAAGCATTTAGTCTGTCAGCCGGAAACCCGGAGAGTCATGCCATCTGCACTTGTCGTTGTGCTCATATGAAACCAGTGAATTCCTAATCGAGAACACAGGCAATCCTTAGGCAGGATGGAGTCCTAACAAATTTTTATCTGAATCTTGGCCAGTAAGTTGATCGGCGATCTAATTTCCTGCGTTCCCATTATGACCTGGGACCCAAACAAGGCTCATTGAATTCAGCATTCGGACTAAGTTCCTCGAAGTCGTGGAAAGATCTACAAGGATTTAAGCGCAGCTTGATTGTCGCTAAAGAGGCAGATGCTTCGCCCATTGCACCGATTCTTCACAATATAATTTATTGCCATCAAGATTGCGTATATCGCCGCTTAGGAGACAGACACATGTTTTTCTTAACGAGAAGAGAAATCTCAAGTCCTCCAGAAAGACACTACCATTGCATTCTAGAAAGATTTTGGGGCCATCCATGAACTACATTCCTTTCCTGGTTCAGATTCTGACCGAGACCGTTTTTAAACACGGGAAAGTCGGATTCCTATTTTCGCAGCAACTTGAATTTTAGTGTCATTGAATTAGAAAGCATGTCCATAAGACTAGAGTCGAAAGAAACCCGCTCGCAATGACACACATGACACGTTTGTATGTTGTAACAGAGGCCAGTTCTTTTTAAATGGAAAATGTCTTTATGCATCCCATATCAAGGGAAGGGAGACCAGTGCTTTTAGAGCAGAGCCGGGCGTGCTAGAGGAAGCCCCAAAAAGGCGAACAGACCATTCCTTGAAGTCTGGTTAAATCAGCAGTGACGCATTTTCGTGAACGATCTTTTCACCAGGTAAGGGCCGAATAAGATATAATCGCCTTATAGATCCGAGGGTCCACCTCGGTGACAAGGCCTATGGTTTTGCGAAAGCTTTTTAACACCAAGAAGCCGACAATACTTCGTATGTATTATCTTGTTTAGTCGAAAGATAATACCTAAATACTTGGCATCGCTTGAGAAAAGGACTGTGATACCTATAAGCACTAGATGATTCAACAACTTCAGTTTTAAGATTTACTGAGAGTCCATTTCTAGTGCATCGATTGTCGATCACGCTTATGACTGCCCGAGCAATAGAACAGTGTGATTTCTCCATTTCAATCGCTTTGCTGTTAATAGTTTTCTTGTTGTTGACTAAAGAAAAGATCGTTTGACTATTAAAAAAATGAGTTTTTTGTTTTTTTTTTTTTTCGTGTGGAGAATATTTATAGCTTTTTCTGTATTTTTTCTTTATAAATTCGTCTAGCTTCGTATAGGGAGTACTTATTTTTTGTTTTTGCTGCTAAGATGTCTAAGATAGACGTGGTTGGATGCGCACATCTTGGGTGTACATTCGGAACTTTCATGTCGAGGACTTGCATTGAATTTGGCGTAACTCGGTAACCATTGCTTTATAGAATCCAATTTCAATCAAATTCAGGAGTTGGAGGAGGTCGAAGGAAAATAACATGAGGTTAGTTGGTTTTCTTTTATAGTGAGGTATTTTGGCAAATTTTCACATGTTGGTTACATTTCGGCACTTCATCTCATACATTTTTTCTGACCAAAAATATTTACTTATTTATTACACCTTCCATAAAATTAACGTTAGTGTGAAGTTGTCACTGGGCAAATATTATGCAGTGAGGTTGATTTAATGAACTTATTTTTTTTCAGACTGCTATAATTTCCAAACCGTTCATGACAGTGAGCTCAAATTTTGACACATGACAGATAATTTTATTATTTACAAGCCTTTTAAATGATTTGCATCTCAGTTGTGTTGAAAAATTTTTATCCGCGATGGATGCTTTATAGTATATTTGGCTGGAAAACCACAAGTAGCTATCGTTAGAGCCCTCCAACATCTCAACGTGAATAAATCATTTGTGTCTCGAAACAAAGCTCGTTACCGTGATACTTGCAGCGTTGCAAAACGCCATGGAGGCGGTCATAAAAAACAGTAACATCGGCAGAAATGGTTCGGAGAGTGAAGGCTCGAATTGAGGGAAATCCGCGTCGAAGTGGAAGAAAAATGGCTCGTGAGCTCAACATATCGTTGGAACGGATGCAACACATACTGAAAAATGAGCTTGGGCTCAAGCCATTGAAGTTCCGAAAAGCACACGATCTTACACCGCAGCAGAAAAACGTTAGAGTCGAAAGAGCAAAGGAGTTGCTACGCTTGCACGAAAGTGGTGAGTTGCCAAATTTAGTTTTTTTTGGATGAGTCGCCATTTGTTATCGAACAATATGTCAACAAACAAAATGACCGAGTTTACTTGCCAGAGAGGTCCTTCGAAAATTTACACCTTCGGACGGCCACCAGAAAGCAGGCAGCAGCGATGATGATGGTATGGGCCGCCATAACCGCCAATGGTCGCTCTCCGCTCGTATTTTTGGACTGTGGCGTCAAAATTAATGCTATCGTATACCGTGAAACTGTCTTAGAGGCAGTATTGAAGTCTTGGGCAAATAATCATTTCGGTCGGAGACCGTGGGCATTTCAACAAGACTCGGCACCGTTTCACAAAGCGTGCGTCAATCAAGATTGGTTAAAAAACAATGTTTCACACTTCATTTCTTCGAAACAATGGATTACAAATTCTCCGGATGCAAATCCGTTGGATTTCTCTGTCTGGGGTATTTTGAAGGCGAAGGTTGGCACTAAAAAATACCAAAGTTTGGACCACCTCAAACAAGCACTTCGCCGGGAATGGGCCAAAATACCGCAGAGCCACTTGCGTGCAGCGTGCGGTGGACATATTGAAAACTACTGATGCAATTTGAAAATCGGTGTACGAGGGCGGGTCAATAATTCCGTGCATTTTTGAATTTCTGACCTCTTTACTGAAACAGCAACACTGCTCCTGTCAACAGGCATTTGTCAGTTGACTCCTGTCAAAATTTAAACTTGCTGCGTCAGTTAGTTTGTGTTTGACAGCTATTTTTATCAGACTACTCACTAATTTGACGAGAAAATGGAAAAAAGTGAATTTCGTGTGCTTATTAAGCATTATTTCTTGCGAAAAAAAACCATTACCGAGACCAAGGCTAAGCTTGATAAATACTATGGGGACTCTGCACCATCGATTTCAATGGTAAAAAAGTGGTTTACTGAATTTCGTTGTGGCCGTACAAGCACTGAAGATGCCGAACCTCCTGGACGCCCAGTTGAGGTCTCTACACCCGAAACAATCGAAAAAATTCACGATATGGTGTTGGCCGACCGAAGATTGAAAGTGCGAGAGATTGTGGAAGCCGTAGGGATCTCGCATGGCTCAGTGGTTTCAATTTTGAATGATCACTTGGGCATGAGAAAGCTTTCCGCAAGATGGGTGCCGCGTTTGCTCACAGTCGACCACAAACGCAATCGTGTAACAACTTCACAGGAAGGTTTGGCGTTGTTTAATCGCAATATGGAGGAGTTTTTGCGCCGTTTTGTAACCGTGGACGAAACATGGATCCATCACAACACACCAGAGAACAAACAACAGTCAAAACAGTGGGTTTCTAAGGGTGAATCGGCGCCAAAGAAGGCCAAGGTGGGTTTGTCAGCCAATAAAGTTATGGCGACTGTTTTTTGGGATGCACGCGGGATAATCCACATTGACTACCTTCAAAAGGGAAGAACAATCAATGGGGAATATTATGCCAACTTATTGGACCGATTCAATGACGATTTGAAAAAAAAACGACCTCATTTGGCCACGAAAAAAGTTCTTTTCCACCAAGACAATGCAAGGGTGCACACATGTGCAGTTGCCATGGCAAAAATCCATCATCATCCACCCTATTCTCCAGATTTGGCTCCGAGCGACTACTTCTTGTTCCCAAACCTGAAGAAATGGCTTGGTGGAAAAAGATTTGACTCCAATGATGAAGTCATCTCGTCATTTTGAGGACCTCGACAAATCATTTTTTTTGGAAGGGATAAAAAAATTGGAGAAGCGTTGGACAAAGTGTATAGAGCTCAACTGAGACTACGTTGAAAAATAAAATTATTTTTTTATCAAAAAAATCTGTTTTAATCCAAAAGTCACGGACTTATTGACCCGCCCTCGTATTTTCCAACATTTTTAGCCTTGGCATAATAAAATTTATCAAATAAAAAAATTATATCATTTTAATAAGTTGGAGTTCGAGTCATTCACCCTGTATTTGTTATACAAAAATTTGTGCAGAGTTTCGAAATCATTCCTTAGCTTTTGATTAATATTGTATATGCTTTATGTGCTTTACTTCTTGCATTTTTTAAATTAAGGAGAGATTTATTGTACCACGGAAGATGTTTCTTATCGCTTTTTTCAGTGGGACATACAAATTCATACATTCATGTATAACATTTAGGAGAATTGGGTACATCTCCTCAGTGTTTTTATTCTGAAACATACTTGGCCAGTCAAAATGAGCTAAATGCGTTTTCAGGGCAGAGACATTTGCTTTGTTAAAGTTAGATAACTTAATATTAGAATAAATTTGAACAATAGAGTACTTATAGCAATCCACCTTGATATTCAATGTTTTATGGTGTAAATCACATTCACTTATAGTGTAATCACTTTCCGATACTTCCGCAAGTAATTCAGTGTCTAAGAATATTAGGTCCAACAATTTATAATTATCATTAAATATTTTGTTTATTTGAGCCAAGTTTATTTGAGCCAAGTTTATTTGAGCCAGGTTTATTTGAGCCAAGTTTATTTGAGCCAAGTTTATACCGAACAAATTATCTACTACATAGATTTCTTTTTCACTAGATATATTAAACGGAACCCACATCTAATCTTCATCAGCGAACTTTCCATTTAATATTTGATAAATTAAAATCACCAAAGGCACAAATAAATTCATTTGATTTAGATGCAGCCGATAGAGAAAGTATATTATCAGTATGCATTTTATATAATTCAAAGCAGCTTTGAGGGGGGATATAGCTTGCACAGCAAATTAGATCAAACATTTCATCTGATTTGTAATTACAAGAAAAGCGAACAACAACTTGATCAATTATGATCGTTTATCTTTACATCATCAGCATGCAGGTTATATTTAATTGCGATAAGTACTCCACCACCAAACTCATGACCTGTCATTTCTTCACTTCTGTCTTTTCTAAACACTTCATATTTATTTAGATTGACAAATTCAGAATTTTTGATATTATTATGTAACTAAGTTTCTGTAATACCTATAACATCGAAATCACATTCACAAGTGAATAAAGTGAATTGCTTTAACTTAGTTCTCATACCTCCAATGTTTTAGTAATAAAAGAAACACTTGTTGGAGTCTACACAATTTGTGTCCCTTTCAGCGTCAATAGCAGAAGATCTATCGAACGTGTTTACAACCACAGCACGACCACGACCATGACCAGCAAAAGAACAAGAGGTAGTATCAACAGCAATATTTTGAGTAACAAGACCACCAGCAGCAACAGCAACATTATCTGCAACACCATCAGCAACAGCAACAACAGCACTTATATTATTGCCAGTTATATCAGACTCTCCCCCGACAGATTTGTGGGAGAAATCACGTTTTTTTGAAAAAAATTTAAACGTCGTGCAGTGATACCCTCAGGCCAAAAAGATGGTTTAAGAACATGATCAATCCTTTGAGAAGGCAGAGATAATTTAAAGCTGATAGACTTCAGTTTATTGACATCAGTGCCTTTCTTTACCAATCGATGACATTTAATTTGGTTTATAGTATATCAACGTCGAACTTGTCAGCAACATGTTTAGTTACATCAATGTTTACATTTACGCGGGAGACATGTATCCATTTAGTCAACGGCACTCCACTAATTTCGCATGGTGTTTTGTTACACCCAATGACTTTTTTTGTACTAGTTTGTTTTTTTGTTTTACTTGTCACCGCTGTCCAGCTAGGTTCGATGACCTTCGATAATGCAGCCGAATAAGGAGATAAAGTAGCGTTATCAAACCAAGAGACAGATAACTTTAAATTACTAGTGAGTTTCTTTAACAGCAGCAGCACCCATTTGTGCGTTATCCCATTGATCCACTGAATTGATCGATAAATATGTTTGTTTATGCGAATCAGTGAGGACGAGGGATATACAAGTTTTTTCAACAGCAGTAATAGCATTCAGTTGTGGGTTCAAATGGCTTACCAAGCCAATTGATGGTGACATGTTCTTATGCAGGTCAGTCGAATCGATGGATTTTGCATTTTTAGCATGACTAATATCGTCATTATCATCGATGGTTACAATAGGAAGGTTTACATTTTCCTTCTCAGCAGCACGAGCACAACCACTTATGGGTTTAGTTAATTTCACTATATTATTGTTTGTGGATTTGAGCAGCGATTTAATGTCATTACCAATGTCATTTATCTTGAGCATTAGAGGTTCAATAGACGAGTTTGGTTGAAGGCAATCAATGCAATTGTACACATAATGTTTATTTTTGAGAATAATACTGAAATTTTCACTATTCAGGCCAGAGCATTCCAAATGAAATTTACGTTGACAGAGTGATTTGCACTGCACTTACGAATGACTGATGAACATTTCGAGCAAATTGACTTCTTAGACATAGTAGTAAAAAACTAAACGCACTCGGCGAATACGTCTGATCACAAGCATGGTTTCCAGAATGAAATTGTATAGTTTGGTATAGTAGGATTAGTCAACTTTGTAACAACATATAAATTGAAATTGACTGCTTGTTTTTTCGACATTGCTTACAGCAAATAAATTGATATTGACTGCCCGCTCTTTCATCTTTTTAGTTCTCCTGCCATTAAGAAATGTACACATAGAAAATGCAATACGAACTATTAATTTTTATTACGAACATTTTTTTAAATATCTATTCTTTTTTTCTATAGATTTAACAATAATTATATTTTAACAAGAACTGTGTTTTTTATGATCTCTTTTCTACGACATTAGAATTTTAGACGAATATGAAATGTATACTGAACAAAAGCCATTTTTGCTGAACGATTTTGTTGGGTTGTCCTTCTTTGTAAACCAGTTTTTGTATAGAATCATTCAGGATAATATTTTGGGTAATTTTTTTATGTTTTTGTTTGTAACGGTATATTTTAACTTTCTGTTTAATACTTATAGATCGCAAAAATCTAACGTCAACACCTTTATTTGTATCGCTTCACACACTTCTACTTTGCCTTTACCGGCGAGATTGCCGCAGATCATTTGCTTCACCGAATCACTGGCTTATTCAAGAGATTAGGCCTTCCCATTTTTTAGCTGAGTTCGAAAAGGGTAAAAAGCATATTCAAATTCTTCTGCAAAAAATGCCACACATAATACCACATGAAGATCGAGTTAAACTTTTTCGGAAATTTGTACAAAATGAAAAGGTTGTTCTTGGCCTTACAGAATCAGCATGTGCATCGCCTAGATCAGCTCTGATTGTCATACATAGAGAAAGAATTGTTGAAGATGGATATCGGCAGTTAGCTGCACTACGTGCTCATGCATTAAAAGGAGTTATTCGTGTTAGATTTATTAACCAACAAGGTCTCCATGAAGCTGGAATAGACCAGGACGGGGTTTTCAAGGAATTTTTGGAAGAAACGATTAAAAGGGTGTTCGATCCATCATTAAATTTATTCAAAACTACATCAGACCAACGCCTTTATCCGTCTCCAATATCGTATGTTCAAGATAACCATTTACAGCTTTTTGAATTTGTAGGACGAATGTTGGGTAAAGCTGTTTATGAAGGCATTGTTGTTGATGTACCTTTTGCTTCATTTTTTTTATCTCAATTATTGGGACAAACACATCAGGCTCTTTATTCCTGCATGGACGAATTACCATCTCTAGATAATGAGTTATATAAAAGCTTGACGTTTATTAAACACTACAAACAGGATGTTTCCGACCTAAATTTGACATTTTCGGTAGATCAAGATGTTATGGGCAAAATTATAACCCATGAGTTACATCCCGGTGGAAAAGCTCGAAGTGTGACAAATCATAATAAGTAAATATCCTTTTTATTTGACTTTTATTATTAAAAAAATAATCACAAATTTAATGCTTGTTTGATAATTTGTAATACTGATACTTTTGCAATCACTTTATTTTAAACTAACAAAATTTACGTTACACCTTTTTAAAAAGTTAAAATTTAGTAAGAAATTTGAAATTTTCAAAACATCTAAGAAATCACGGCGACCGGTTATGCTTTTGTACATGCGTTTACAATATCAATGTGTTGTATTATTATTGTTATTATGTATGAATGCATTTCAAGGGCCTAATATATACCTTCCATACTTTTCAGAATTATTTATATTCATTACATGGCATATTTTCACATGCATACCCAGATAAGAGAACAAACTGCAGCATTTAATCGTGGGTTTCGAAGCATAGTAAATCCTGAATGGCTATCTTTATTCTCTGCTCCAGAACTGCAGAGATTAATTTCTGGTGATACTGCTCCTTTGGACTTGAAAGATCTACGAAAACATACACAGTATTATGGAGGATTTCACGACTCCCATAGAGTAGTTGGCTGGTTATGGGATATTTTGAGTAAAGACTTCAGTGAGGAGGAACGAAAGTTGTTTTTAAAGGTACCCATTTAAATAAAAATTTGTTATTTAAAATAGTGAACATTTTTAAAATTATGAACCATCGCTGTTTAGAAAGCAAACTGCCCGAGTTCCAATTCTGAACGACGGGTTGTATTTGAAACGAATAATCCAGAGCATAAATATCTATTTCGGATGGTACAATGTAGTGCAATATTTTTTTTAATTTTAATTATTTTCTTTATGTATGTATGCACATGTCTGCAATTTCGTCTGTACCTAACTTTAAACTTCACATCTTTTCTCGCGACATACTTTTCTTTTTCTAAATGTTAGAATAACAACTTTTGAGCCTTTTTTTTTTGCTGAAACAACCATTTCTATGCATGCTTTTGGCCTTGGGAGTTATTTATTCTATTATCAAAGGTTATATTTATTAATAAAGAGTTGTAATCTTTTAATTGAGGTGCGTGATTGTACAGATTAACTTTTCTTGATTGATACAAATATTGTAGACGAGTTAAAACTTTTCATGCTAAGTTTTAACTTTTTATGGAATGCGCTACCTTAAAATAAAAAGTTTTCCGAATTTATCATCAATTGATTTTTTAAGCAGAAGCACTCAGTACAAAGTGGGAGATTTTTTATCATTCACCGAAGTGGTGATTGACATATTCGGTCCAACTCCGCTTAAGAGTTCATCATAAAAACTTGGTACCACAGATATACCTGTGGCGTTTAATGGCAGTCCATATGTCGGTTAGTGGAGAAATTTTGTTTTGAAAAAATGTTCATGGAAAATGTTTGAAATTTCTGAAAATTCATTGGAAAGTTCATCACAAACTAAGAAAATAGTATTTGGAAGCACTGATTCATATCCGCTAAATAGATAGCGTATATAAATTGACGTAGCGTACATCTCTATGTTGTTAGCGGGTAGCAGATATAGTCACATCACGACAATGGTTGCTAGAAAACATTGGTTTAGGGGCTTTAACACTTGTAATCGTAAAATGTTTATATTTTTCACATAAATTTATTTCACATGGAAGACATGCTAATATAATGTTAGCACAACAAAATTATCGACGAAATTATGTAAATGTAACTCACTGTTTTATTTTTAATGCATATTCTGGATTTTCTTTAGTCAATCATTTTATTGTTTCTAAAATATTCCCGGTTCTGCTTTTCTCTTTCTTCCTTTGCTTTCCTTTTCCCAATTCAGCATTTTCGGAAGAGATTTTTTATAATATTTCATACATCCGGGGATCAATTTTGAAACTAACGGAAATTTGTTCAGAGAAGGTTGAGGAGGACGAAAATCTTAACTTAAACTCGCGCTCAATTTTAATCTTTCCTGATAAATGTTGGACTTTCTGAAGTTTTTTAGGGTTTCATTTTATTAAAATATGGTTTTATAAAAAGTCATTTAATTAATTGAAAAAAATGTTTTGTTTGTTTCATAATGATATCTCTTAGTAGAAAAAAGATTTTATTTGATTTCAAATCGTGTACCTGTTTTGGAACAGAGATTACAACATTGAATATAGCTGCAATCAAAAATATCAACTAACATTAATTTAAAATGTTTTTTTCCTTCGAGATCTGGTCTTCCAATAATACCACGTTGTTTATTATAATCAGTAACTTATTTCAATTTCTGTTGTAAATTGGCGTTAATGTGTTTCTTATAACACACGATTGCTGATTGAAGTTGTATTTATTGTGAAAATTAGTCAAACTAGCGGTTGACTTATGGCAATAAAATTTATAATTGAACACGAAACTTAGAATATTGTCAGCACCTACTCCGCGGCAGTGGGTAGTGAAGAATCAGAAAAAGAAATATTTTGGCGCTATTTTGATGAAATTTTAAATGGAATATCGAGGAACATCAAGGAAATGCTTTTTATCGTACACATCGTAAAAGCAAACTACGAATATGAAGACTTCTCTGGAGGAAACGGTTTCGGAACGAGAAACCAGCGGGACAGAGATAAACTAAACTCATTGAAATCCCACGGTCTTACTATACTAAATATGCTATTTATTAAGTGATGAAACGATTGTTGTGATGGCCAGATCATTCCTTGTATCATAAATGGGGGCGGTAATTGATAGTGAAACACTGGAACACCAAAAATAATGGTTTTTGATTTTCACGGCCTCTCCCCTCTATTGATGTGGCGAAATCAATAAATAATGCAGTGCGAATAGATGTTGTAAGACTATGTTGACGAGTGCGCCTACGCACTCGCACTCGCTTGGCTGGTTAGCAAATCATGCTATTCTTCTTGTATTTGCTTTTTCAGCTCTTCTACCTTTTTCTATTCTTCTTAGCTCGTTTTGCACAATTATCACAAATGTGATTCCTCCGACTGCAACATTTGGTCTATGAGTAGTATTGGACTGGGCAGATTAATTCTCCACTGCGAAAAACGCCGGCAATGAAATATGGCGTGCTCCGTATCTTCCTCCTCGTTTGAGCATTCTGGGCACAAAGGGGAACTATTTATTTATTTTATTTATTTATTTAATTCAAAAATTCTTGTACATTAAGATTGAATCTTTTTTACATTGTGCAAGCTAGGTAATTATACATTAAAAAAAAAAACAGAGTTAAATTATAGAGATAACAAAATTAGGAAACTTATAAATATGGTATATAAAAAGAAGAGGAGAAGAAATAGGAGATGTGGAAGACTAAAATAGTTTGGAAAAAAGATTTGGGGAAGGAGTATAAAGGTTGGGATCTTCCATCAGTAAGTTTGAGCAAAGTATTTAAAAACCTCCTTTGTAAATACATTTGTGTTGCTTGATCGTTTGATATCTATTGGCAGACGATTCCAAAGATGAGTCGCACGGATAAAAAAATTGCGACTAGTTGTAAGATACTTATGTCTAGGTAAAATTCAAATAAATAGTTTGGTAATAATTATTTTATGAAGCAATAGTATGGTTCTGTAATTCAATAAAGCTATTAGGGAACAGCCGGTAATACTTTTAATCAAGTGCGTAACGTGCTCTGACCGTCTGATATCATAAATATATAGTTAATTTTCCTTTCGACACATAGTCCAAGTCCCCGTATATTTCGCATCCGTAAAGCAATATCGGCAAGGTAAAAGATTTAACCAATTTCAGTTTAACACCTATCGGGAGGTAGTTTTTCGTGGGACTTAGACCACGAAGAGCGCTATACACTTGCGATATTACTCTGTTTACGTGTAAATTCCAAGTGAATGTACTACTAAAGTAAACTCCAAGATTTTTTATCTTATCCACATACTCTACAGGAGTGTGATTGAGAAATATTGGAGCGGAAATTTCTGTTTGTCTACCTCTATTAATGAACATAGCTTTTGATTTGACTGGATTAAGACTGAGCTCATTTTTTGTTGACCAATCATGAATTCTTTTAAGATCTTCATTAATATTAATTAACGCCTGGCTATCGTGTCCGAATCGGTGCTAGTATTTTCGATAGCCGCCGTGACCAGATAGGAACTGCGTAAGGTGGTAGTTGTTATCCCCATGTGCTCGTTTTGTCCAGGTCTCGATGTTCGGGATCAACTTGTAGGTCCATTTGCCTTTTGTACTATTATCCCACCTGGCTTGCCAGAGGGCTGCTGAAGCCGCTCGCTCTTCTCCTTTTATTCTTGCAATTTCACCTGCATCTTGTCGCCCTGGGGTTCTTCTATTATAAATTCTCAACATCTCGTCCGCGAGAATGTCGATCGGAACCATTCGTGCTATCACGAAGGCTGCTTCATCCGAGATTCTTCGAAATCCACAGATCGCTCTTAATGCACTGAGCCTGAATGCGGACAACAGATTTCTCTTGTTTGCTTTTATGGCGAGTGCCCCCGTCCAGACCGGAGCAGCGTATAAGAGGACTGAGCTGACTACTCTAGATAGGAGAATCCTCCTAGCATATCCAGGTCCACCCATGTTTGGTAGTATTCTAGAAAGTGCTCCTTGCAGCAGTAAGGCCTTGTTACTGGAGTACTCTACATGTGCTTTGAACTGTAATCTGTTATCAAATATTACTCTCAGGTATTTGATTGATTCTTTCGATCGGATCATTTGATGTCCCACCCGTATTCCACAATTCTTCTACTGGTAATTAAGACGGCTTCCGTTTTATAGTCCGCTAATTCTAGACCGGCGGATACTAGCTAGTCTTTGATGCGAATAATCGCTACATTTGTGGCTGACTCTATCTCCTTTATTTCTTTTGCCACCGTAACGACGGCAATGTCGTCTGCAAATCCGATTACTTGAACTCCTCTCGGCAACATAAGCCTTAGCACTCAGTCATACATAATGTTCCATAGGAGTGGACCGAGTACTGATCCTTGTGGAACCCCAGCTGAAACGCTTTAGTATTTCAACCCTTCATCAGTTTCATACCTCAGTTCTCTGTTGGTAAAGTAGTTTTCTACTATCCTCAGCAAGTAATATGGCGTATTCATACCGGCTAGTGATTTTCTGATGAACGCCCAGTTTGCCGAGTTAAAGACATTTTTGATGTCCAAAGTCACCACTACACAGTACTTTTTTGTACCATACCGCCATCTTTCTCCTGTATCGCTTCGACCGCAATGTCGACCACAGTTTTTACGGCTTGAACAGTATTTTCTGAACCCAAACTGAAAGTCTGATAGTGCTCCTCTCTCTTCTGCTACCGCGAGCAGTCTAGCATATATTATCCGTTCCAGTATCTTTCCCATTGTGTCTAGAAGGCATATTGGGCGATACGAGGACGGTTCCCCAGGTGGCTTGTTTCCCTTTGGAAGCAGGACTAGGTGTTGTAGTTTCCAAGCATCCGGGAAAACTCCTTCTTCGAGACATTTTTGAATTGTTTCCATAAACATGTCTGGCCGCTTATGAATAGCTGCTTTTAGTGCCTTATTTGGTATGCCATCAGGTCCGGGCGCTTTACTGTCGCCTATCTTCCTGCATGCCTTTATGAGTTCATCCGCTGTGACTATTGGGATGTCCTCCGTGTTGGTCTCCCTAATGATATGGTACATAGTAGATGTACTTCGGGGGAAAAGGTGTTCTACTATGGAGCTTAGGATTGCTGGACATGTTATTTGCGGCGACCTGCTGCCCTTTATCTTAGTCATGACGATCCTGTGTGCTGTACCCCACGGTTTTATGTCGGCTTCTTCACAAAGTTTTTTAAAACATCTTGTCTTGCTCTCCTTGATTGTCTTTTTTAGGTCGCGTCTTGCTATTTTAAAACCAATAAGGTGTTCTTCAAAGCGATCTCTTCCCCTAGATCTTTGGACTTTGAGTCGGGCTTTTAAGCACTTCGCTCTAAGTTTTTTTATTTCCTCATTCCAAAGCCCTCCGCATGCCTTCCACATATCCATATAGCAGCATGCTTTGTCCTATCGCAGGTCCATATATTGCTGTCCACTTATCAAAATAACTTCCGCTTTTTCTTCTCTAGCCGTTTGTGTCAAAATATCCTGTGCAATTCTACAGTGATTTAAGTTAATCTGTATTATCTTCATGTTTTCTTGTTGGTGATGGCCTTCCTAAAAACCAGACACTTGCTGCTTCCGGCTACATGCTTCGAATCGTTTGGGTGTTCTTTTTTACAGAACGTGCATGATGGCTCCTTATCGCAGTTCTTTGCTATGTGGCCTTCTGTTCCACACCTTCTACATAGCTTGGAGCGGACAACTGAAGTATTTTTGGAGAAGCGTTCGCTCTCGAATGCGAGAAATAACCCATCCAATTTTTACCTTTCCTGCATCTAACAGTTTCTTTGCCAATCCGACGATAAGACCAATTGCTTGGTTCTGGAACTGCGGTTAAAAGCTTGCCTATAAAAAAAATGAGACGGTGTATGTGGGTTTCAATATTCATCAGATATAGAACATAAAGGACGAGAATTCAATATTGCTTCGATTTGAGTTAAGACAGTATATAACTCTTCAAATGTTAACACAGATTTTCCAATGACACGACGTAAATGAAGTTTAACGGAGCGTACCGCAGCCTCCCATAACCCGCCAAAATGAGGAGCAGATGGTGGAATAAAATGCCAACTGATTCCATCCTTTGTGAGAGCTGCTGCTATATCTTCATTGTGTGTTTGGGACATTACCGCCTTTTGCAGCTCGTTCAAACAACGACCAACAATTTTAAAATTACTTCCGTTGTCGGTGTATATATTGGTGCACCTTCCATGACGGGACACAGATCTTCGTAGTGCCGCAATAAATGCGTTTGTGGTAAGATCACTTACCGCTTCTTGATGTATAGCCTTTGTACTCATACATACAAATAAAGCAGTGTACGCTTTTGAAAACTTAGGGTTTCGACCTCAAGAGGGCCGTATAGTTATCGGTCCAGCATAGTTGCATGCAGGATGTTTGAAGGGTCGATCTGGTCGAAGCCTTTGAGCTGCTAAGTTGCCCATCGTTTTACAACTATGGACAATCTTTCGAATTAGGTTCCTGCTTTCCAATATCCAGTACTGCTGTCGAAGGATTCCGATACACCAGTATGGAGATGGTTGACTTGAATGTCTGTTGCTATAAGAAAAGGAGCATGATTAGTTTTTGGAAGAATAATTGGGTGCTTGATATTATAGGGTACAATATAATGCTTGATTCTGCCTCCAACACGTAGAACTACATTCTGGTCTGTTTTATTTATTTCATATTCTCTTTGTTCATTATTTACAAATTCGTCATAAGCTATATTACATTTGCTTGAGAATAAGATAGTGTCATTTTGTATTTTTGTAAAAAAATAAATGACACATCATTATTAAAAAATTCATATTGGGGGTGATTATAATTACAAAATAAGGAAAGGAAAAGATTCAATTATACAAAAACATTTGATTTTATGTAAAAAGAAAAATAAAATAATATTTAATAGCAATAATTAATTTAAATCTGACATTAAAGATTTAAAAAAAAAAACAAAGAAATCAATATATCAGAGTTTATTGTTTCAAATTATCGGGTCTATAAGATTTTCTATCAGTATGTGATCAAATTCAAATAGCCAAGATTTTATATTCCTGAGAAAGATATTTGGTGATCTTACTGACTTAGTGGAGCTCGGAAACTTATTATTTAATCTATATGATACTATAAAATAGGAATTACGACAACTTGTAGTGCGAAATGAGGGAGTATTGACATCAAAGCTTAGATTTGTTCTTAGGCTATATCTAGCCGAATTTCTTCTGTGAAAATAACCACATCTCCGGAAAAATACCCTCAATACCTTGAAATAAAGCAAATGCCTCAAAGGGACTTTTAACTGCTTAAACAACGCCATGGAATGATGTAAGCGGTTTTGCACACTTTTCTTACTACGCGTTTTTGAAGTATAAATAATTTCTTAATTTTGTTTTGGTAGGCCCCCACCCAACAACAAATTCCATACCGTAACTTCGATTGAAAAATACCGTAATATATCATCATAGTAGAAAATCCGTAAGGTTGAGAGAAAATATTTCATCCACGTATTAATGTGCTCTGTCCAGTTCAATTTATAATCTATAACGACGCCAACTTTGTTTTATTGCTGACTTGCATCTTATGCTTAGTAAACCAACTTCGTAAAATGTCTACATCGTGATTTATTTCAGAAATAATATTAAATGGACTCTCCGATACATAGGAAATGCCCAAATCGTTTGTAAATGCAGTGAATCTACCGATAATCTTTTGATTGAAAATGGAAATAGGATAGGCCAAAGGACTGATCCTTGGCACTCCCAGATACATTCTGCAACTGCTGCTAGATACACCACTTATTTTTACATTTTGCGATCGACCAATAATATAAGATTGGAACCAATTAAAAATGAAACACCTTGAACAATTTTTGCAAAAGGATGTTATGAACAATCATATCAAATGCCTTTTTGATATCCACAAAAAGATTTGCACAGCACCTTTTATCATCAAGCCTTTTATAGATAGAGTAGCAGAAATCCAGCAATGCATCTTCAATTGACAAGCCTTTTCTAAAACCAAACTATTTATGACTAAAAAACTTATTGTTATTTAAAAAGTGTAGAGAGTCTTATGCTTTAATTGCTTTTTCTAAAAACTTTTGAAATAGTGTGCAAAAGTGAGATTGGCCTGTAATTATTTTTTTCATTTGGATCTCCTTTTTTGAAAAGAGGAAAAACAATTGCACATTTTAGGTCATCAGGAAATATATCAGATACTACACTTAAATTGAAGATGTAAGCCAAGATATCTACCACATTAAACGCTATTTCTTTCAGTAAATAATAGGATATACCATTACTACCACAAGATTTGGAGTTGTTGAGGGATTTTATAATTTCCAGTACCTCGAAGGAAGATATATCTTCAAAATAATAACTGTTAGAGCAAATTTTGTCATCCTCGATTCTAGAGCTCGAGCAATAGTTGCAAGTAATAGTGTTGCGGTCTGGAATAGAGGATGCAATAGAAGCGAAGTAAATGTTAAATTCGTTAGCAATCATCGTATTATCAGTGATTACTATAGAGTCATTTCTCAAAATAATAGTCTTATCGCATTTAGAACGTCGATGGATAATCGCAAGTACTTAAGAAATTTCGAGTTTGTGGGCAAGGGTCTGCTGCTGCTCAAGTGATGAATATCGTCTTTAAATGCATCGCCTTGAACTTGCGTTATTACGATAATTCTTGAGTGCCGAATTTCATCCATACTGATTCTCGAAGTGCATTTGTTAAGGGACATAAGCAACAATTCTTTAAAGTCTATACCAGGAAGAGATATTATTAATAAGTTTCTGTATGACATTAAGTTTCGTTGTCGCTGCGAATAACAAATGTTTCGACGGCTGCTACGTCAGCAGATTCGCAAATGTGAATAACACATTTGGATATGTGAATAAGACATTTGTTATTGTTGTTGTTGAATAATCATATTTATTTTAAACTCATCCTGTTTAGTTTTGAAGCGAGCGTACACCATAGCTGCATCAGCGACAGAGGAAGCATCGAAAAACCCATTAATCTCAAATCCCTCAGAGTTAATTGATAATACATATATTCCTGGGTATCCGAATCGGCTCAAATGGGTGCAGTTCTTGTCTATATTTTGTCAATCTCTTAGCAATGCTGGAGGGCAGCATATCATCCCAGCTTAATCCTAGTTCTAATGACCAAACCTTCTGAAATAGAATTTTAAACAAAACAAATCACCGTAAAGCTGTTCTACTGATTTCCTATCCCCGAAGTACTGGAAGAATACTTCCTTTGTCTCATGCCAGTTCTTGATATTATTGTTGATTTCAATTGCCTCTCTAGCTTTGCCTACTAATTTACTTTTTATAATGTCAAAGGAAATAAGCTGACTTGTCTCGTCGTATTTACTGAGAGTTGGAAAAATTCTACCTACTAGGTCAATGAAACTATGAAGATTATTCCTATTACCATCGTAAGGAGGTAAATTGCTTAAATATTTAATTGGATCAATGCTTAAAGTTAGGGGGCTTACTGCTGCTGGTTTTTTTGCTTTTTGTATTTGTATTCGCATTCACTTTTTTTTTTTTTTTTTTTATTTTTGTTCAACGATTTTATTCTCTTTTTATTTTTTCACTTGTATTTTTATTATTCTTTATATATTGTTTTTCTTCAATTCTTAGCAGAGAGGGAAAAAAATTTTCCACTTTTCTTTCTCTAAATAAACCTTGTTTTATTTTTATACTTCTAGCGGCGTTTTCGTCCTTAAACGAATCTTTTCACCTTGTTTTTATTTATTTCTCCTTCATCATTTATTTCTCCTTGAACGGAGTTTCATTTATTTCTCCTTAAACGGAGGGCCAACTGCGCCAGTAATGGATGCGAACACCAGTTTGTTTAAAAAAAACTTTATTTTTTCCGAACTTCTGTACTTATAGCTACACTTTTGCAAACGTCATGTTATTTTTGTGGGAAAGGAATTTGTCAGCTGTTGGCTTGTCACTTGATCCCAAGCGCATGTACTGATCATGCCCTATTGAGTGAAGTGTGCATACGGGATATGCTTGATCATTCACCTGAGTAAACAGACAGGTAATGCATATTTGCGTGGTGAGATTGGGAAGACGGCGAAGTAACGGGAAAAAGGAAGAGGAGGCGGTTCCTGCCATTCAATGCCTTTATCATTGGTTAGATTGGCAAGATGAGGTAGGGAGACTAACGGGATTAACAAGGAGTGGTCTCTGAGACCTAACTCCCACAACAAACGGACATTATTAATTCATCAGAATGCCTTTCGGTCTAAAAAACGCACCAGCGATATTCCAAAGAATGATGAACAATGTCTTAAGAAAACACATTAACAGAATGTGCGTAGTTTAATAGTAGTATTTTCAACATCCCTACAAGAACATACATATAGACAATTTACAGAAAATTGCTGACACACTGAGAAAAACGAATCTAAAGTTATCGTTCAATAAATCAGACTCTGAAAAACAAACAGTAACCGGTGAAGATATTAAACCTAATCCAAAGAAAGTAGAATACATTAAAAATTTTGCAATCCCAAAAAATATCAAAGACATACAAAGCTTTTTAGGGCTTTCAGGATATTATGAAAAAATCATTCCAGACTATGCTAAAATTGCAAAATCACTAACATTGATATTAAAGAAAGTAACTACTGTAAACCCCGAAGACTCTGACTTCAAACAATCTTTCCTCAAGTTGAAAGAAATATTAATATCAGATATGATCTTAAAATACCCAAATACGGCAGCAGTATTTTAACTGTCAAGGTCTTTCCCCGTCTTTGTTAAATTTGACTAATACTGACCCAAGATGTGTGTGTACAGAAGATAACTGCCCTTTTTTCTTCATATGTATCGCGTGCAGAAGAATGGTTCGAATCCGTGGGGTCAAACTCTCGTTCACGAACAAATTGCTGTTTGAATCAAACCCAATGTTGCTTAACGAAATCGTTAGCGAGGGCTTTCACCATTAAGTTTCTCTCTCCTTCTCTGTTGAACTGGAGAACGACAGCTGGCTCGTCTTTGCTGTTTCGATGTTTGGTGCGAAAAACATTCTTCAGCGCTGGTCGTGTTATGCCGATGGTATCGCAAAGTTTTTCGAAAAGATTGTGTAAATTTTCATCAGCGAAGTGTGGGATGCCAAAAGCAAAAGCATCAGTCAAAAAATCTTTTCTTTCCAGCATATCACAGCCTTTCTGTAGTTCAGATACCTTAGAATTTGAAGATGTTTTTTCTTGAGCGGCTCAGTCGGGGTAGGAGGGATGTTAGTTACCTGTTTTTAAAGTGATTCTTTTCGGAAGCACCTGGTTTACCATCGATGAGTTTGTGGGTGTTTGGTGAATTCGTCGGAGTTGAATATTGATGTTGCTCTCGAGCTTGGTTTGCTCTGGTGTTGATTGAAGACGACATCGTGTGGTGTATGATTCAATATACGAGGGGCGTTCAATATATTCTCGGTATCGATATGAAGGAAAATGCGAATTCAATTTAAATTGTTTTTATTTTTCAATATAATCTCCCCTAACATCAATGCATTTGTTACATCTTAAGATAAGCTTTTTTAAACCCTCAAAAAAATAAATTTCCTCTTTCTCTGCAAAATACCGACTTGAGTTCTTCATCATCTGAAAATCTTTTTCCACGAAGACATTTTTTCAAATCCGGAAACAGGAAATAATCACTAGGGGCAAGGTCTGGACTATAGGGTGGGTGTTGGATTTCTTCGAAACCATAATCTCGCGCAGCAGCCTTGGAAACTCGCGCCGTGTGAACAGGAGCGTTGTCATGAAGAAGCAACACACCCGCAGCGAGTTTACACCGTCTTTTCTTTTTAATTTCCTCCCGCAAATTATGAAAAGTGGAGGCGTAGGATGTGGCGTTGATGGTTTCACCTTTTTTTTTTGTACTCAATGAGCAAGATTCCCTTTGAGTCCCAAAAAACTGTGGCCATGAGCTTCCCGGCGGACGGAGTGACTTTGAACTTCTTCGGGGGGTCTGTTCCTTTTTTATGCCACTGCATGGACTCTTGTTTGCTTTCAGGGTCATAGTGGTGGACCCATGTTTCGTCCCCAGTAACAATTCGATCCATAACACTGTCCGCGTTCTCACTACACATCTCCAAAAGCATCTCCACTTTTTTCTGAGGCGCTGTGAGCATTCGTGGCACCCACCTTGCACTGACCTTTGAAAGGTTAAGATGGTCATGAAGAATGGTGTGAATGGTACCAATTGAAAGCTTGGTGATCTCTGCCATCATTTTCACCTTTATTCGGGCATCCTCAAGAACAAGTTTTTCGACTTCTTTGATGCTTTCTCCCGTACAAGCAGTAGCCGGGGCGCCGGAGCGGGGGTCGTCTTCAATGCTCTCTCTGCCTCTCTTGAACTCACTTGACCACTTTTGCACAGTTGATAATGAAGGTGCGGAACCCTGGTAAACAGCCACCATCTCTTCATGAATAGTTTTTTGACTTTTTCCTTGCTTAGTGAGAAATTTAATTACAGCGCGATGCTCAATTCTCACCATCATCGTCTCAGTTGCCATTATGATTCTGTTTAACTAGAGATAAAACGCGAATTAATAATCACATTTATATGAAATTTTACATGAATGCACTAAAATAATAGTATTACTTGACAAATAAGTCAATTTATATATACAACCACAGCTTCACCCCGATATCGAGAATATGATGAACGTCCCTCGTAAGTATGTTATTCCCGTATTAACAGTACAAAATTAGAACTTAATTTTCCTTCTATTTAAGAGTAGAGATGTAAAGTTTTCAACTCAAAACAAGGCTTCAAAGTGTAGTGTTTGTTTCCGCACAATTTAATTTTTAAGACCCTACTGGGCTCAGTCTTAATCCAAAAAAGAACTCGGTTATCTGAAGTTCTCTCCTCTTCGTTTGTCTGATATTTATCCTGATTTGTGACTCAGGAAGCTAGCCATATGTTCCCTTCACTTCACTACCTCCGCCGGAGAGATTCCCAGATGGCGCCCCGAGGAGGACTGAAGTTGGTTTATTATCATAACTGCAAGGTGTTCGCGAGATGCTACTTTTATGAAGCTTAATACTAATCATTGCCACCTAACAAAATGTATGTGTGTGTATGTATCTCCGTATGTGTCAATTTCTTGGCCCACAATAACTCGCGAACGAATAGTGCTTCGATTTGAGTTTTTGTCGGACGATGCATCTCATACCGAGTCGGGGTTATTAGATTTTGACTAAAATCCGCCGATGACTTCTTAAATTATTAAAAAAAAACTAACCAAATAATTTTTCCATAAAAATAGAAGGATTGCAATTTTTGCAGTTCTAATCGAAATCTATTAATATAGCACATATTTAACGGGCCAACATTTTCTGGGTTATTCAACAAATAACAACAATTTTAAAACTGTCAATGAACTTTTTATGGCTGATAGGTTTTGGTAAGATAAAAATAAGAAATGGCAAGATATTGCACTCCTCTCTGAGCAAGAGGCGGATAAAAACATATTGAAATGCTCTCAAAATGTATCGTTTTTTTTTGTTTGTAAGCGTTTTGGAAGCTTATCCAATCAGTTGGAAAAGAAGTTCTCGCTTTTGGCGGCGAGATCAGAATACTTAGTAATCATGAGAATATCGTGACTGGGGTTTTGCGATGCCGTAATGAAAGACTATGCCCTTTCGGATGGGCGTTTGCGCTGAATTCCTTTGTTCAAAAAATCAAACTGAGTAAGATAACAAGCTCATTGTAAAGGGTGTTTTTTTTAGAGGGTTGGTTTTTAAACTGGCAACATTGGTTTCTACAGATTGTCAATTTGATAGTTGAAAGTTAATGTGTGGTTAGTGCGATACGTTTTGCCATTTTACGATAAATAGATTAACGCCAGAACAACGCGTGCAAATTGTGCAAACTTATTTTGAAAACCATGGTTTGGTTCGCCAAACTTATCGTACGCTACGTTCATTTTACGGTCGACATAATCGTCCATCTGACCAAGTTATTCGGAACACGTTGAATCGTTTTCGCACCATTCTAGTGGATAATTCTCATCCCCAAAGACGACAAGCAGTGCGAACAGAAGAAGTTATTGACGTTGTGGAGCGCAGTGTTGATCAGAATCCGAATGAGTCAATTCGCCATCGTGCGTAGCAATTGGAGTTATGCCCATCCATTTTGTGAAAGATTTTACGGAAAGATTTTGGCTTAAAAGCTTATAAGATGCAGCTTGTGCAGGAGTTGAAACCGCGTGACGATTATACGCGTCGTAGGTTTGGTGAATGGGCCGAAAATATGATTCAGCTTGATCCTCATTTTCTCCGATGAGGTTTACTTTTGGTTAAATGGATATGTAAACAAGCAAAATTGCCGAATTTGGAATATAGAAAAACCAGAAGCCTTTGTCGAGACATGTAAGGGTGTGTTCAAAATTACTGTTTGGTGTGCTTTATAGGCTGGTGGAATCATCTTCCCATATTTGTTTAAGGACGATGCCGGCCAGAATGTTACCGTCAGTGGAGAGCGCTATAGAAACATGATATCTGATGTCTTCGTTCCTCGGTTGAGTGGCATTGACGCAACAGATCTTTGGTTTCAACAAGATGGCGCAACATGCAACACGGCGCGCGACACCATCAATTTATTGCGGGAATCATCTGCTGAGCGCATAATTTCGCGTAATGGACCTGTGAATTGGCCTCCACGATCCTGTGATCTCACACCTTTAGATTATTTTCTTTGGGGGTATGTGAAGTCACTAGTCTATACCGATAAACCAGAGACGTTGGACGATTTGGAAGCCAACATTCCAGTTGCTCGATAAAGTTTTTGAAAATTTGACTTTAGGATTGCGCTTCATTCGAGGTAGCCGTGACACGCATATGCCCGATATCATATTTAAATACTAATGGCATAAAACTGTCTATTAAATAAAGCTAATATCAGAGACAATAACATTAGCTTCAAGTGCTGTATTTCATATTGAATTTGTATACCTCTAAAAAACAAAACACCCTTTACATCAGACCCTTTTGATCCCACTAGGAACACAGCATTACCTCCTTAACGCCAGCTATGATGTTGAAGCGGAGTTTCCCGTCTTTAGATATAGGCTGTTTTTTAGCTTTACCAAAACCTTTCAAGCTTAACCGGTCAAGTTTCCTGTTTTTTTACCATTTTCGATGTAAATTATCCTACTTTCTAATTGGATATGAAATATCGAAAACCGTTGGTGAATACTACAATATAAGTTCTCTTTATCAAGAAGTTCTTTTCGTGACCCGTCGTTGCACCTATTTCAAACCTATGTTGATTAAAAAATTACTGATTCCAAATGTAAAACTTCTATTTTTTTTGTTCAAGCCAATCCATGATTAATTTTACTATACATAAATAGTTTTCGATTGTTTTATAATATTTCTTTTTATTATTTAGTTTGTTACGAGCTGTTCTAAACCACCGTTATTAGGATTTGCGCACTTAGAACCACCGTTCTCCATTAGATGTGTAGAGGTTGGGGATGATGAGGACACTGGGGATACTATTGGAAGCGTTATTCGCGGTTTTTTTACGATTCGTAAAAAGGATCCTTTAAATAGGCTACCTACATCATCTACCTGTTTTAATTTATTGAAATTACCAAATTATCAAAAAAAATCTACGTTAAGGGAGAAATTACGCTATGCGGTATGTAGCAACACTGGATTTGAACTATCGTAGTTATTCACATGCATATACACATATATTCATGATATTTATATTAAAAAAAAATAAAACAATTAAAATTTTTCTGTATTATGTATTTGCTTTAGTTTTATAGAAAATCATGGTCATATAACTATGTAGTGCTTTAATTTTGAATGAGGTCTATTGTAGATGTTTATATATATGTATGTATGTATATTCATATTTTATGTGTATCTGTGATATATTAATTTGCAAATATAAACTAGATGTTAAAACTAAAAAAAAAGTAAATTTAATAAAAAATAAAATGTTAAAATTAAAAACCAAGTTTTGTTAGTTTGGTCAAATCTTACAATAAAATAATAATATCTTAAATTTAACATGTAGTTTCCTCGTGAAGTTCTATAATAAATATACGAGTATGCGAACGCAAATAAAAAATTCAAACAAATTTGTTACAACAAAAAGATTAATTTTGACGAACAAAATATAGCATTGATAAATGTATCGAGACCATCGGCAAAATTTTGGAAAGCGGTTGAGTTTATTAATGGAAAAATCAACTTAATATCTGTTGGAATACAAGCGTGACAATTAAGAGACCATTTTCGCTCTTTTCAATGTGGCACTATTTTCTTTACTCCTGTGTATCCAGCACCAACGGTAGTGGATGAATTCCTGGATTCGCCATGTTCCGTCGTGGAAGGAACTCAAAGCTAAATAAAGCGCCCTGGAATGACCGTATTCCCTTTGAATTTTATAAAAATTGTTCTCCCGAATACAATAGACTATTTCCAGCCGCTGATGTACCTGATTGTTTCCAGAACGCAATCATTTTTGCTTTGCACAAAAGGGGAAACTTCGACGATGCTACAAATCGCAGAGGCATATTGTTCTTAAACACGTCAGTCAAGTTGTTTGCCAGTATACTCCTTAATAGAATTACGGATTGGGTAATAAATAAGATCTTACGGGAGTTTCAAACTAGTTTTCGCAGGACCTATTCAACCATAGATCAAATATTCTCGATGGTAAATATTGTAGAAATATATAAAATGAAGCGCCTAAAATACGCCTTTTTCGTGGATTTTCGTGCGGCTTTTGACTCTGTCCCGCGAGTAATGCTTTACTATAAGCATAAGAGTCATCGAGTCGAATTTCATAAGGATTTACAACTGTGGCAACTAGAAATTTTGTTTGTCATTCGTGTTAATTATAATTTCTTTTCAATGCCAATGAAAGAGATAGTAAATTATTATCACGAATCGTTTTATCAAGAAAATGTCGTAGGTGGGCTGATTTTGTTCAATCAAAATCAAGTTTCGCCACGTCGAGAGAACTTTCGAGAAGTGTGTAAGAAAGTAGTTCAAGGATTATAACTTGTTGTCGTTTCTCCAGAACAAATTGAGTTTTTAGTTTATCCAGATACCGATTGTAAGGAACATTAAAAGAAAATAAAGAAATATTGTAGTTTCACATGTATGGTGTTTCAGAAAATAAAATCGAATAGAATTTGTACTGTCGATGTTTGTTATTCGATATCTGTTATTGGTTAGGATATTCAAATTTGTCTGTGGGACAACATCATTTTATTTTGATCGAATACTCGCTTATCCTACAACACCGATTTTCCTGTTTTGATATGAACAAAGTGAAACATAGCTGCACCTCGTCAAGTTGTCGAAGACCGGATGATGACTCCATGGTGTCTTGCGAAAAATGTAAACGCTGGTGGCATTATAATTGACATGATTTTGATCCCGACAAGTTTGATACAATAACTCCCTGGTTTTGTGAAAAGGAAGACTGTGTTTTACAGGAGGATGATGATGCTTCGAATGTGGGTACGAGTCGCAGAGGTTCTTTGCCAGCAGCCGCCGCAGCAGATGAGATCGACGATCACGTGGATTCAATTATTGAAGCTGCTGCAGTTGCGCAAGCCGCAGTAGCTCAACGAGACAAGGAGCTTTTAGAGTTGGGAGCTGAACTTGCGGAGACAAAGCTGAAGTTGTCACAGGTTTCCATCCCCAAAAAACAGCCACTTTCCACCTCCATCAGCACTGCAAAATCAAGTTTAAGCGCTACAAGATCTGTATGATTGGACATTGTCAGTCTACTCCGTTGCGAGAATTGTCCGACAAGCAGCCAGGTCAGTTTACACCGTTGGGAAAAACGTCCGATCAGCATCCAGACACTCGTGATACTTCTTTTCGAGATCAAGATATGGCAAATCTTCTCACGATGTTAAATCGCAACAATGTGCAGGATCTGCTGTATTTCTCAAGTGAAAACAAAAGAGAGTGGCCTTATTTTGAGGAGGTCTACAAATCTACCACGATGGAGGGGAGATACAGCACTAAAGAAAATGCCGCTCGTTTGCGTAAGGCCCTGAAAGGAGAGCCCTATCAACTTGTAAGCGATCGCCTGAAGTATTCAACAGATGCTGACGCGATAATTGAATCGCTTCGCACCATCTTCGGTAGTTATGACTTCATATTTATTAAGCCTTCCGAAACTCACGTCAAAGTGCGATCCCAAGCCTCGCATGTGGGCAGTTAAACTCAACGGATTCGTAGCAGACATCAAATCGATGAATGGCGAAGAGGGCCTTTCGAATGGGTATGTTCTCACTAGCCTAGCTTCTAGGTTAGGAGCAGGGCTTTATCAAAAGTGGCAAAGAAGAAAGTCAGTTTTGCCACGAGTTAATTTTCAACAGTTTTCTGAGTTCCTGACTGAAAAAGTAATTGATTTACCCCCTGATCTGATGAAACCTGGTGAACCATCTGTACAGAAGAAGTCACAGTCAGCTGGTAACGCTAAATCTTCTCGAGTGCTGTTGCATCAACCCATTTTATCATCTCCGTTATTCAACCTATGTTGCAAGTGCAACAAAAAAACAACATGCCTTGAATCATTGTGAAGAGTTTTTGGCTTTATCCCCGAATCAAAGGCAGACATTTGCTAAAGAAAAGTCTATTTGTTTTACATGCCTGGATCCATCAAAGCATCAGTGGAAAGCGTGCTCAAAAAAAAGAACGTGTGGTACCGATGGATGCAACGGACGTCACCACCCATTATTGCAAACAATACGAGGGCAGGTCAATAATTCCGTGCATTTTTGAATTTCTGACCTCTTTACTGAAACAGCAACACTGCTCCTGTCAACAGGCATCTGTCAGTTGACCCCTGTCAAAATTTAAACTTGCTGCGTCAGTTAGTTTGTGTTTGACAGCTATTTTTATCAGACTACTCACTAATTTGAGGAGAAAATGGAAAAAAGTGAATTTCGTGTGCTTATTAAGCATTATTTCTTGCGAAAAAAAACCATTACCGAGACCAAGGCTAAGCTTGATAAATACTATGGGGACTCTGCACCATCGATTTCAATGGTAAAAAAGTGGTTTACTGAATTTCGTTGTGGCCGTACAAGCACTGAAGATGCCGAACGTCCTGGACGCCCAGTTGAGGTCTCTACACCCGAAACAATCGAAAAAATTCACGATATGGTGTTGGCCGACCGAAGATTGAAAGTGCGAGAGATTGTGGAAGCCGTAGGGATCTCGCATGGCTCAGTGGTTTCAATTTTGAATGATCACTTGGGCATGAGAAAGCTTTCCGCAAGATGGGTGCCGCGTTTGCTCACAGTCGACCACAAACGCAATCGTGTAACAACTTCACAGGAAGGTTTGGCGTTGTTTAATCGCAATATGGAGGAGTTTTTGCGCCGTTTTGTAACCGTGGACGAAACATGGATCCATCACAACACACCAGAGAACAAACAACAGTCAAAACAGTGGGTTTCTAAGGGTGAATCGGCGCCAAAGAAGGCCAAGGTGGGTTTGTCAGCCAATAAAGTTATGGCGACTGTTTTTTGGGATGCACGCGGGATAATCCACATTGAATACCTTCAAAAGGGAAGAACAATCAATGGGGAATATTATGCCAACTTATTGGACCGATTCAATGACGATTTAAAAAAAAAACGACCTCATTTGGCCAAGAAAAAAGTTCTTTTCCACCAAGACAATGCAAGGGTGCACACATGTGCAGTTGCCATGGCAAAAATCCATGAATTGGGCTATGAATTGCTCCCTCATCCACCCTATTCTCCAGATTTGGCTCCGAGCAACTACTTCTTGTTCCCAAACCTGAAGAAATGGCTTGGTGGAAAAAGATTTGACTCCAATGATGAAGTCATCTCGTCATTTTGAGGACTTTGACAAATCATTTTTTTTGGAAGGGATAAAAAAATTGGAGAAGCGTTGGACAAAGTGTATAGAGCTCAAGGGAGACTACGTTGAAAAATAAAATTATTTTTTTATCAAAAAATTTGTTTTAATCCAAAAGTCACGGACTTATTGACCCGCCCTCGTCAGCAGCACCGGGTTAAATTCTGCAGCAGTTCCGTTCTTGCCACAACCGCATATCTACTCCTCGCATGTCGGGGTTGATGCCACAATCATGTTCAAAATAGTTTCGATTCGGATTCATGTTAATGGAGACTGGTTTGTGGATACCTATGCCTTTCTGGACGATGGGTCTTCGCTGTCGATGATTGAGGTAAACCTTTTTGCTTAGTCGAGAGGTCAGTCGCTCCTTTGATATAATGGAACGTTCGTTGAAACTGGTGGGCAGGCAATATGAGATTGTCCTTTTGTGGGATTCAGATCACGTCAGCTTCCCGACAGCTATAATATGGCTTTAAAACGCCTTCTGGGTTTGGAGAAATCCTTAAGAAATAAGCCTCATTTTCTGGAGGGGAAAAACAATTATTTTCAGGATTTGGCCTCAAGTTTGGTACACGCCAACGTTCATCATAGTAAATCCTAACAAGTTACCGCCAAGACCCAGATGCGTGGCCCAGATAACCTGGTTCCATTACATGCTGGTCTGTTCAAATTCCGGGAGCGTCAGGTAGCTGTGAACGCCGATGTAAGAGAGATGTTCCACAGAATCCGAATCGAGGCTGAGGACCAGCAGTGCCAGCACATTCTATGGAGAGAAGGAGACAGCTCTAGGCAACCGACCATATACCTCATGGAGGTCATGATGTTTGGTCCCAGATGTTCTCCGACTTGCGCGCAGTATGTTAAAAATCACCATGCCAACCTCTTTAAAGACGAGTGTCCCGAAGCCGTCGATGGATTGATCAAACGCACCTACTTCGATGACTATATCAATAGCCATAAATCAGTTGAAGACGCTATTTCTGTTACGAGAGATGCTGTTCGTATTTGTCATTCCATGAATTTTGATCTTGTCGGGATACAATCAAATAGCCAAGATCTTTTGCATCAAATGCCGGATGGTCATGTCAACACTAAGTTGGTAGGCATTAATTCTAACGAAAGCGATAGTTTGATTTCCAAGGTCTTAGGTATATTTTGGCATCCATCCTCTGATCACTTCTCATATAAACTTGTGGTCGATGAGGTTATGAAAGATATGTTTGCTGAGGTCGCGGTCATAAACAGTGGCAGATGCTTAAAACCATCATGAAGATTTTCGATCCCCTAGGAATTGTTTCTGTTTGATAATAACCGAACGATATCAACCAACGAAATTCGGCTCGAACAACAAAATGTGTAGACAACTATGGATCCCAATCCGAACAACGATTTTCAGCGAGGAGAAAAACCAAAGGGGCGAAATAAAACGAATTAGCTTAAGTGTCTTAGAATGCGTGTTATTATCCGTATGGTCCAAATTCGAATCGAAAAGAAAAAGCAAAAAGTACAATATAACATAGTAACTATTACAAGACAGAAGAATCAAAGAACAATGAAAAACTGCAAATTAAAACATAGAATGTTCTAAATTGAATTCTATAGTGGGTTTCTTGCCCATGATCTTACAAGTCAAATGAAAAATTCTAATGACAAGAAAAGAAAAAGAACAACATTTCAAACATTTCTAAACATTCCGCCACCCCTGGAACAAGGTTTTGGGACACCGGCAATACTGCTAACTTATGGATTGGTCGGACTAAGTTTCCGGTTGCCGTTCTTAGCGCAGCAACACGAACATCACTTCCAGGGTGGACCACGATAACTCGTCCCATTGCCCATTTTCCAGGTGGTAGGTTGTTGTCTTTGATCACTATTAGATCGTGTACGCTGATGTTTTCTTGAGTTCGCTGCGATCATGGACGTTGCTGCAACGAAGTCAGGTACTTCAGATGCCAGCGTTTCCAGTACCCCTGTACCTTCGATTGAATTGCTTGCCAGCATGACATGCGATTCACCGGCAAATCCAACATCGGCAGCAGCATACGACGCACCTAAAAGGAAATGCGCAGGTGTTAGTGGATCTATAGGTCAGTGTCAGATAATTGGCACAATGAACGCGAGTTTAGAATCGCTTCTATTTGCGTTAAAAGGGTATATAACTGCTCAAACGTCAAAATATCTTCACCAAGTACTCGACAAAGGCGCTGCCTTACAGATTTAACCCCCGCCTACCACAAACCGCCAAAATGTGGTACCAAAGGGGGGATGAAGTATCAAGATATCCCATCACGCGCGGGGGATTCTGCGACTATTGAATTATATTGCTCTGATAAAACGAGCTCCTGCATTTCCGATAAAGAAGGAGCCGATGCGCGAAAGTTTGTACCGTTGTTAGAATACAGGTGCGATGGCTTTCCACGTCGAGCAGCAAAGCGACGAAGCACAGCAATAAAAGCTTCTGTGGTTAAATCACTCACGATTTCTAAATGTATAGCTTTAGTCACTAGGCAAACGAAAAGCGATATGTAACTGACTTACGACCCGATTTTACTTTGAGTGTTATTGGACCCGCGTAATCACAGCCACAATGCGCGAAAGGTCTATTTGTTTGTATTCGCTGTGGTGGGAGACTTCCCATAAGTTGGGTTGTTGTTGCCTTACGTTGACGAAAACAATGAACACAGTCATGGGTGATTTTGCGAATTAAATTGCCAGATCCAAAAATCCAAAATTCTTGACGAATAAGTGCAAAAAGGGTTGAAATACCTATATGTAACATGCGAATATGTGCCTCACGAACGATTAATTTTGTTATGATGTGTCCTTTTGGTATAATAATTGGGTGTTTAGCATTGAACGAAAGATTTGCTTTTTGAATTCTGCCACCAACTCGAAGTATATTTTCACTGTCTAGAAAGGGGAAGAGATTAATTAGTTTCTATTTTTTGTCAAAGATAACATGTTTGCGATAAACCCGAATAGATTCTCCGAAGAAACTATCCTGTAACCATTGGATTATGTATATTTTTGCAGCGTAGATCTCAGGTGGTTCTAAGCGGAACGAAGATGATCGCTCTAGCTTTCGACAGTTTGGAATAAACCGTTGCATCCTAGCGACTGTTTTTAGCAATACATACCATGAGGAGATAGGAGACGAGAGTACTTCGATTGGATAGCTGCGTAGCCTTCCTTTCCTCTGACTTACAGCTTATATCTTCTGTTTTATCACTTTCAACTGGCCAGTTTTTGATGTCTTTTTGAAGCCAAAGTGGGCCCGTCCACCAAATCGGCTGTTCAAGAAGCTGTGAAGGAGGGATTTCACTTGAGGCGTAGTCTGCTGTGTTGCATTCTGACCTTACATGAAACCATCTGTTTCTTGTGAAAGTGGTTAATATTTCCGAAGTTCGGTTTCCGACGAAAACATTCCAACGACGAGGCGGAGACGATAACCACGAAAGAACAACTTTAGAGTCCGACTATGTATACACATCTGTAAACGTTATACTTAAGGCCTTTGCACTGCGACGATTAGCCTGGTAAGTAACAACGCTTCGCACAGCTCTAAGCGAGGAATACTTAATTGTTATAGTGGAGAAACCCGAGATTTAGCGGCGATTAAATTGCTGTTGCATATGCTGACGCCGATGCGTCTGAGAAACCGTGAATTTAAAACAATGGGTTTTCTAGACCGAGAGTGCGAGGGACTTCGATTTTTGTCGAGCAAGGAAGCTCATTGCGATATCTTCTCCATTTACATCCTAGCGAATCTTTAATTGTCTCATCCCAGTCGAGTTTGAGATGCCACAATTCCTGGATTAAGGATTTTGAATAAAGCGACCGAGGGTGCAAGGAAGCCGAAAGGATCGAAGATACGTGCTACATCCTTAAGAATTTGGGTTTTGTGATGGTTTCATTAAGGGTGTGGCTTAAACGAAAACTGAGCACATCGGACCTTGAGTTTTAATACAAACCTAACACCTTTGTCCATAAGTTCGCGTCACTGTCTAAAGAAACATTTTCCCGAAATTCGATTTCGTTATTTGGTTAAAGTTCGGCGCAGTTATTGTGCAATTTACTTAGCTCCATACCGCACTTAGATAAAAGTTGGATTAGAGTATCGTGTTTGTAAATGGCTTCATCTATGGTATTTCCGCCTGAATTCACATCATCAACGTAAAAGTCATTGAGCACTGTTTCCGACGTGATTGGAAATTCTTCTGCATGGTCTTCAGCGATTTGCTTTAATACCCTTACCGACAAAAAGGGGGCGCAAGAAGTACCATACGTGACTGTGCGTAACCGGTAGTGTTCAAGTGGCGATAGCGGTGACTTTCGCCAAACAATACGCTGAAAGCCTGAATCCTTTTCCGAAACCCAGATCTGTCTAAACATTTTAGCATTGGTGGGCCTATCATGAGCGAGTCGTTCAAGCTATTGCCGTTTGTGTCCTTAAATGAACCGTCATATACGACGCGAAGTTTGGTAGAAGTGCTGTCCGGCTTTAAAACGGCATGGTGAGGAAGATAAAAAGCATTTGACCTTTCTATTTCTGCGTTAGGAACTTTAGACATATATCCTAGATTAAGGTACTCATTAAGAAAATGCGAATAGTTACCGAAAAGTTCTTTGTTGTTAGAAAATTTTCTTTCGATTGATTTAAGACGCGCAATCGAACCATTAAGCGTATTGGCGAACTGAGGACGCGATTTATTTCGGGCCGAATTACGTCGATGAGAGGTTCGAAAGTGTTCTTCAATTCTTTCGTCTTCTTCTGTTGTGATGTCGTAGATATTCACTTCCTCAATGGTCCAAAACGATTGTAAGATCGAATCAATGTCCAATAACGAGTGCTGGACAATAAGGCTAGGCTCTGAAGTGCATGGTAATTGTCCCGCCATGGCTTTATCTGCTCCTAGTAAAATATCAATAGTATCGGGAGTGTTAAAAGAGGGGTCAGCTAGATCCAGGCTCTGTAAATGTTCCCAGTCCTCAACGGACAACGAATTAGTTGGTAAATTTGCAGTAACGCTTGGTAATATATATGTATCAACGGTGATGCTAAATAAATCGATGAGTGAAGCTATTACCAATGAGATAAGGCCTCTAGATTTACCAGCGCTGGTAGATCCAATACCGCTTATGGGTTTACGCGCATTTCTACGTTTTAGTCCTAGGCGTTGGACACATAATTCTGTTACGAAGGATACCTGCGAACCCGAATCGATGAGAATACGAACAAGGTGTGTTTTACCGTTTAGATCAAAGACTTTGCCGGCTGCTGTTGGAAGAAGGGTTTGTGGCATATGACGCGCGATATTGATTGTATGGTTATTGACTACGAAATCTCGTGGAGTAGTATGTGCGGAAGGTGTTGTGCTTGAATTTTGTCGAAGAACGAATTCTGGAATTTGATCTTGACCGAACGAACTTCCTGGTTGCGAACAAGATGTACCATTGCTTACCTTCACTGAATTGTCATAAGCTAAACTATGGTGACGTGAGTTACAGGGCTGCACCGAAACTTTGATTGGCACCGAGGGGAAGAATGACCTACCCTTAAACAATTAAAACAAAGTTTATTAGATTTGACAAAATCTCTTCGCAACTGAACTTCCATGTCTAAAATCTCTGGGCACTGCGACAGACCATGAGCTGTTTTACATTTTGTGCAATTTGTCGATGACGAAACGTGCATGCTTCTTACTTCTGGATTCTTAGACCGATTGTTTTCACGAAAATTAACCCTGCAGCTTTCTAATGCATCACACCGACGTTCCACGAAATCTAAAAATTGATTGATATTAGTGTAGTCTTCATTCACACTATCTTTCGACCACGCCTGGCGAGTTTCCGGGTTCATTTTGTTGAGCAAAATGTAAATGAGCCGCGGATCCCTATTGAGCGAATTAAGCGAAGAACGACCACGCACAATTTCATCAGCACCGTCTGATATTTTGCGAAGCAAAGTAACATTTGTGACATTTGTCGATGGGAGATCCATAAATGCTTTTATGTAACTGTTAATCACATGCCACAGTCTATTATACCGCTTGTCTAACCTAGCCCAAGCCTGTTCATAAGTGGCTTCGCAAACCGGTAAATGGCTTAACAGATTAAGCGATTCGCTACGAAGGCAGGATTTTAAGAAATTAAATTTTTGTACCGGCGTTAGCTTAGTTTTCTTGTGGACATTACCTTCGAACGGGCCCCCGCCCGTTAGCTTCGCCCATCAATGACGTTGTCTAATAAAATGCGGGGGCAGAGCATATTACTGGTCTTATCGTAAACATCTTCAGAAGACGCCTCTGACGGTTGCTACGATTTGACTAGTTACAAGTTGCCGGTCATAGGTTTTGTTGGTGGCAGCACCACCGGCAGTCCCTACCAGGACTTAAATCACGGTACCATGGGAGTCAGGAGCCCCCCGGATTTCGGTCCGGGCCTGACTTGTTGAGGTAGGCCCCCTTGTGGGAGCGTCATGGTGGCTGTGGTTTAAACCCAAACCGCAGGAAAGGGTCTAACCCATTGTAGAGTTGCAAATATGTACTGGGTGCTGTGACCCTAAGAACAGCAAGAGGTTTTAGGTCGGCCTCGACTCATACCAAGGGTGGAACTTGTGCCTCCAATACAGTTCCGAATTTGGTATCAAAGGATTGACGGAGAGCGATGGCAAGGCGTATCCTTGCTCCCATGGATTTATGGGCATCCAGTAAACATAAGTCTACATGACAGGTGGTTTACGTTAAAAACCAGAGACTAATGTACCTTCGAACATGTCCCGAAAAGTTTCCTGAGAATGGAAACGAATTTTGGGAAGAAGGAAATCCGAATTGCTTTCGGACGAAATCGATTTATTTGGTGTTTCGATTGGAACTTGCTGTTGAGAAGTTATCCTACAACGTTCTTGCTTCTTCCGCCTTTTCACGATCCCTAATGGCAGATAGTAAAATAGATTTAACCATTAAAAATTTTGTTTCGAATTCTTTAAAGTCTAAAAGTGGATCTTCATAACCTTCTTTATCGGCGAACTCGTACATGTGCTTTTGCGAAGCATTGAACTCACTCTAAAGATCTTCTGCCTTTTGTAGCCGAACTTGCAGATTACAGATCAAAAATGTTTCATTAATTGATCCTGCATAAGAAGCTAATTTGGTAAGTTAGCCTTTTATATGACCACGTGTAAGACGGAGTGCAGATGTCTGTGTCAGACATTTTTACTAGGAGAGGGTATAAATAAAACGAACTAGTTAAAAAAACAGTTTTTCATCCCGTAACGATGTAACCGTTTTATTTTCATAAAAAAACAATTACATTTATCTATTTGCATACACAAAATTCAACTCAGGTATGCAAACGGATCATTCTGTTCCGCAAATATGAAAAACGCATGAAGGAGAAAAACGAATAACGTGATTCCACCCTGATACATAGTACCCTTGGCTGACAGTAACTACATTCACGAAACGAACGAAAAAGCGTTTTTATATCTTTTAGTGCAAACGAACAAAAAACGGAAGTCTCCCACTTAGTACAATATATACGTGGACATATTCCTCCTTTTAATACCCATCGAGCTTCCGAGTTTTTTTCTGTTTGAAAGAAGAAAATAAGTTCGCCTACTGTCGGTGGAATGGAAATTCTCCCCGGGCAAAACCAAAAACAAAAACAAAAAAATACAAATTTAGTGGACAACCCACTAATAAGCTGGCGGGCGAAAAGTCTTTCAAGTACGGTAGCAGTAATTGGTAGTGCGATAGCAATAATTGATAGTGCGGATTACGATCCCCCACACAAAGCTACATCGCCTGCAAGAGGTGCTCCGCGGGATGTGGGATGTCCCGCAAATATACATATAAAAGACCAGAAAAAAAAACAAAGTGAATTTCTAAAAGAAAAACAAAGAAACTAGTGAATTCCCAGATCAGGAAATTACGTAAAAAAAAGAAAAAAGAAGGTGTAGTCCTGTTTGACTTAGTGAATAAGAATATAGTTACATATGAACATACATAATTTGAATTTATTATTTATAGAGTAAAGGAAAGAAAGATTGAATTTTATTTTTGAATTTTTATGCGCGAAAGAAAAAAAGGTTTTGTTTTGTTAAATAAGGGATAAACAATTCTTCGAAGTGCTGGCAGCAGAGCAACGAGGGATCGGTAGTACCCGGTAAGTCCTATGCATATAAGTTTTAAGTGGCTAGAATTAGAGTAGCCTATTAATGTTAAAAAAAATAAATTTCAAAAACTTATCGTTAATGCATACGTTTTTATTTGTGAATTATTATTATTATTACCTTTTTCTTCTTCCCGTTTAATAAACTCAACAATTATATATAGTGATATGAAATCAGTTTTTTTTTTATAATGAAGGCTTGGGTTTAGCACGAGTGGTGTGTGGATGGGCGAACCGACCGTCCCACACAGGGGCCAAATGCATGAATTCCTGGCAAAAACTATTTTATTGCACTAAACCCTTGGAAAATGAATAAAAAGCACACATCTTGTTTTTAAATAATAATATTTTATGTTTTTTATGCAAAATATACGAAATTGAAAAGAGTTAAATGTACAATAATCATTATTCGGTGTCAGATGAACTATCGGAACTAATATGAGCTGATGTATCAGAAGCATCTGAAGTAAACGGAAGGTCAGGTGCCTTTAATAAGTCAAGAACATCCTTCTCAATGTTATAAGCCCGTTTTTGAGGCAGTTTTCTCAAACTGGTTATAAACGGGTCCGAAGAAATAAGGAGTGAATTCAAAATATCCTCATTAGTTTTGACACGCGATATTTTACGAGAGAAATTTTCTCTGTATTTTTTTAATTCCTTATTTCGTGCCTCCTGCGCTTCTTCGCTTAGTTGGCCTATTGGCAATAAGGCATGTTCTATTATGGCTGGGCCATGAATTAAAAGTTTGTGGTTTGAAGGTGGCATTGGGTACCATTTATATTTTTCCACAAACAGTCTGGCAGTTTCAAAAGCATATATTTGAAATTTGTCCACAATAATTTTATAGGTACTAGCTATAGTTTGCAATACAATTTTAAACCTTTGAATAACATTAATATCCAACCCAGTAATCTTTGCGGCTACTTCTGGCTCACTGAAAAATCTCCTAGTCGTATTTCCATCGTTACTGCTCCCAAAGCCAGGTTTTGGCTTATCGACTACTAATCCCATCTCAGTTTTAAATTTGCTTTGGATTTCTTTTTTTCTCTCAGCAAAGATTTTCTTTTCTTTCTCTCTGCCACTTCATTAGAGGTAGTTTATAACTAAGGTGCAACAAACATTCGAAGAAACGAATCCAGGCATGGAGCACAGATAGTCCGAATTCTAATCGAGAAGTATCTATTACATGAGTGTTAATACTTTTTCCATGTTATTGAAATCTTTGTGTTGATTTCGTGTCTGTTATGGCATTACAAATAGCATAGCAATCGTAACATGCATTTCAATGCTAATCATTTTATATATCACTTGGTGTAGCTCTTCAATTTGCTTACGCATTACTTCAACCTCGTTCTTTGCTATTTCTGTTGTTTCATGTTGAAAAATAAACTTAATTGGTCTGCAGTATCGTGTGGATGAGGGTCTTTCATTTTGGCAAATAACTAATTGCTGCTGCTCTCCTGGGTTGTTTGTGATCAATCGTAAGGGTACAAAGGATACAATGAATATACTGGTGTCTCTAGCACTTGCATCAGAAAAATGCTGTTTATATTCTGACTGCGCTGAACCATCCAAGCCCCACTTACAAATCAGCTTCAAATTGTTTAAGGAATCCGTTTGTTGGAGTTCCAAAACTTCCTTTTCAGCATCTAATAGCCGATTAACTGTATAATTAAGTAAAGTCTGTAATTTAATATCAGCAACAGTGTCCGTAACAGTGATATATTCTTTCGCAGGGTAACACTCTTTTTTTGGTAAGTTGTATTTTTTTATAAGACGGGAACCGGGACTTGTTGTATTGGTGTCTAGTAAGTTTGGCTTCAACAAACATCGACAAAGCTTCTCTCCCAGAAAGTTGTTTTTCCTTAGCGCCTTCAAATTTCTTGAATGCCAACCTATATTTTGCAGCTCGTTTAAGTGAACTTGCCGTCACATCTCTCACAAATTTAGATGCTTCTACTTGCCCTGAAGACCGTAAATTCATTTGAGCAGGAAAAACTAAAGATTGAAACGAATAAAATTTGGAAACTTCAAAGTAAAAAAAAAAATATTTTCATAATTCATGTACATTTTTTTATTTGCTTTAAAACTCTGTTTTTATTAAATTCATTCGCAATTACAAAAAATAAAAAAAATTATTTGGGTTCCCATTCTTTCCTCAACTTCTTTCGAATGTCCTTCATAAGGTTGGTGACAGTTACATCCGTGATCTTTTTGGACGCTCTTTTCCATTTAGCACTAAAATCTTTTACGTCCTCTGCACACTGCTCACTTTTCCTCAATTCAATGGGACGGCACTGTGGAACATTGGGTGGATTTATGTCTTTTGGGAATAAGAAAATAATGTTGAACCCTCGTGTTTGTTTAAGAAAGGAATCAACCGTTTTTTTAGGCACTCGTTAATGTACACTTTTCCGTTAGCTGTTCCCGTTGTAATAAACGATGAGCTTCTGTGTCCATATTGACAAATGGCCTGCCAAACGAGATATTTTGACCCGAATTTTTCCATCTCAATCGTTGTTGTTGATTGCGGAAGAATCTCAGCTTGAAACGAGTTGTAAAACTGCGCACCTGGAAGAGTAGTAAAGTCGGCTTTGACATAAGTTTCGTCATCCAAAACCAAGCACACTTTCTTGTTGCCGATCAACTCGTATAACTTTCGGGCTCGTGTTTTTATGACTTTTTTTGCTTTTCAGAACTTTTGGTATTTTTTGTTTTTTTCGTGTTTTTAGACCGTTACGTTTTTTAAATCTTTGTACCATTGTTTGGTTGATATTACATTTCCGAGCAACATCTCAGGATGACATAGCCCGGTTTTTTACGATAGTACCCACTATTTTCCTGTCCAAATTTTTATCATGTGCTCCACTTTTCTGTTTTCGCTTAACTGTCAACGTCTCCAAATATCGTTTAATAACAGAATCCACTGTGCTGCGTGCTATGTTTAAATTTTTTGCGATGAAATGGTTTGGACGCGAAGTATTTTCGAGCCATTTGTCGATGATCTTTTTACGGCGTTCCTCTTGACTCATATTTTATAAATATTTTAAACCGCACCGAACTAAAATCAATAACAAACTGAAACTGGAGGATATACACGCTAATTTGGGTACAAAATGGGATTGCAATTTTTACGCATTGGAAGTATAGCCCGTATTAAAATTTACAGATTTTATTCGTTTCAGTCCTTAATTCCTCAGATGAGTGTTTCTGTCTTAAATCTTAGTTTTTAGGCGTTTGGTTCTTTGCGAAGCCTCATCAAAACTTTTTATAGAGCGACCACTTTTTTTTTCAGAAATTATTTTTGCCATCTTTGTATGAAATCTGATATGAAAAATGAAATCCGCTTTCGCAACAAAGGTTTAGCATGATCTGGGCATTTCGTTCGAGTTTCAACGTATTCCTTCAATCTTGAAGATTGGGTTGTCGAAATTAAATCGCCTGATTGTTTCATATGTTCAAACAATGTGCTCCTTGTAATGAAAATATCACTTGAACCTGATCCTACAACAACAACAAAAAAAAACATTAAACAATATTTTTTTTTTGAGTCGGGACTTGAACACTTTGGACAAACGATATTTTCAAAAGCACAAAAAGGCGCAAATTTTTATTGAAGTCCCAAAAAGAACATATAACACACAATCAAACAAGTCATAATTTGAAGACATGTTTTGACACGTTCATAAGTAGAACTTTACATGAAAACACAGAAAAACACAATTTTCTTCAAAAATTAACACCAACTTTCAAAAACTCACCAAAATTTTATTTCGTTACACAAGACTGTAATTTTACATATATATGTTACTGTTGACAAACACGGATCCTATTTGAATCCATTTCAAAAATATATATATATATAAATTGAAACGCTGCTAAGAAATTGAACACTTGCTCGTTTTTTGAAATTAAACACAGCTGCAAATTCACTGCACAGAATGCACAACTTCAAACGACTGACGTGGTCAAAATGCAAACAGCTTTATCAAAATTATCATATGTTTGTAATATTTTCGTATTTAACTGTACAATCCAGTTATTTTCTTTCAAGATTTCCTCAATTTTTTTTTTAATTTTTGCCAAGAATTCATGCATTTGGCCCCTGCGTGCGTCCGTCGAATGGGCCGACGGCGGCGGCGACGGGACGTGACGTACAAACGATGACGGTATAACTGAAATGACATGACAGACTTTCTCTGAATTTTTTTAACAGTTGGGGACTGGGAGGAGCTTCGTTGTAGGAGCCAGAATGGTGGCAATTGGTCGCGTTTAAGTGCGATAAGGGTGGGTTGCCCATCCTTAGCCAACAACACCCGGTTTATCCAGTCGTTCATTGAGCTCCGTAGAGTATTGACGTGTTTCGGCTTTCGGTTGTGTAGTCATACAAATAGAAAAGAATTAGACAGAATTCATATAGGGCTCCAATTAGCCCAGAGGTAGTGCGCCCGGTTACCAAGTAAAAGGTTGCAGGTTCGACTCCGGGTCGAATAGACTTTTTTTTTTTTTTTTGTTTTTTGTTCAATTGAAAAAAAAAAACAAAATAAAGTGATAGAGTGATAGTGTTAAAAATCATCACGCGATGGATGGTGAAGAGCGGTCCGTTATGCCAGTAACGGGATCCGCAGATAAATCAGGCGAGGCGTCAAGCGGTTCAAGCCATACAGAACCGAAGACAAAGAGAAGGAGGGCGCTAAGGCCAACTTCCACCTTAGCACAACGTCCCTCCCTACCAACTTCCACTCTAAAGCTGTTTGGTGGAGTGAGAGAAGGGGCGCAATCAACGACCGGACAATTTACCGACAGCAACCCATTCGCTTCAGATGTTCACCAACATCAGAAAGGGAACAGCTTCGCTTCCTTGGCGTCAACCGAATCGGAAGACGAAGAGGAAGAAATGGAGTCAATTAGTAGTAGCATCAAAATGCTACAACAAAGAGTACTAGCCATTAAAGGAAAGCAAATGCTAAGAAGGAAGAGCAACAGCAATCCCAGCAGCAACAACAAATGCAGCTAACTCAAAATCAGAGCCAACAACAACAAACAAACACAATAGCGCAGGTGCTACACAAACACCAACAAAAACTTAAAAACCACCAGCAAAAACAACAAGTGCAACCACAACAACGGCAACAGCAAAAACAGCAGCAGCAGCAGCAGAAACAACAACAGCAGCAGCAAAAACAACAGCAACAGCAACAACAACAGCAGAAACAGCAAATTGCAAAACAAAGGGTTCCACCTATAAATACATATAAAATGGAACTCAAAGAGACAATAGAACTGTGTAAGTCGGCCATAGGCGACAACTTTTTTATAAAAAGATTATCATTAGATAGACATGCGATCCACTGTAACACAGTGGAGCGCTATCATAAAATTAAAAGTTTATTGAAGGATTCGACGACGGAGTTCTTCTCCTACACCCCGAAGGGGGAGAAGCTGCAGACAATGCTGCTGAGGGGGTTAGAACCGTCGACTGATCCGGAGGAGCTCCTTGCACTGCTGAAAGAGAAGGAGTGCGAAGGGCTCAAATTCGTGGGGGTCAAGCCATTTGTCACGGCTAGAGCCAAAAGGGAGAAGCGGAAACTGCCGTTCTTCTTGGTCCAGCTAAGTCCCAACAGCAAACTGGATGGTCTAAGGAGTATAAAAGTCCTGGACTACCAGGTTGTACACTGGGAAAAATTAAAGAGGAGCGAAAACATCTTACAATGTGTTCGCTGCCAAAGGTTCGGGCACGCCGCGTCGAACTGCGAAATGCAGCCTCGATGCGTGAAGTGTGGAAAGAACCACAAGTCAGAGGAATGCGCTCTAGGCAAGGACGGATCGTCGGAAAAAAGCCAACTCTCTTGTGCTTTATGTAGGAACACGGGACACACCGCAAATTAGCGGGGTTGTCCCAAATTCCAATACATCAAAAGAGTACATCTGGCTCGGCAGCAGAAAGTGGAAGTTAAACGTCCACTCGTGCAGGCACAAACACCAGCCGTTACGCCCCAAGTTACCTACGCCCAAATGGCGGCAGGTAGGGGAACTACGGTACAACAAGCAAAGGTAGTTTCTCAGGCCCCAGCGCCTAGAGCACCTGACCTGACTTGCTGGCTATCTTGCTCTCTATTCAGGGGCAGATGGCTCAGCTTCAGCGTCAAATACAGGAACAGGCTACGCGGGTAGATCAAATATACGCGCTGTTGCCGGGCCTAACGCATCACCAGTCGTAATGGGTACGTACATGGCGGAGCAAACCCTGAAGGTCCTTGCAGTGAATGTTAATTCATTGATTAGGTTCGAACGAAGAGCCACACTGTTTAAGTTGCTTAAAGATCATGACACTGATGTGCTTTTGGTTAGCGAAACTAAGCTTACCAAAAAACACAAAATGAGGCACAGAAGATATAAAATATCACGAAGAAACTGGCCCAACTCCATTCAAGGAGGAGGTGTTGCGATCTTTGTAAGAAAGGGACTGCGTTTCAAAAGAGTATACAGTCGTGTAGTACGTAGGTTTCAGGTGCTGGAAGCATGCGTCATGTACATTCCTCTCCGTAGTGGAAAGCGGTTATACATGGTGTCTGTCTATGCACCTAAGGCTACTCAATCCACCTTATTCATCTCAGAGCTCGAGACACTTTTTCGATTCCTAAGGCTGGAATTGGAAGACAACTATTTTGGAGATTTCAACGCCAAACATAGAGATTGGGGAAATGATACACCAAATACTAGAGGGAACCTACTATTCAATTGGTGGGGTCAGCACAGTATAATGTATCGACTTGGGCTTAAGGCGACGGATAGTCCGTCGTTTCCCAGACACGGGTCCTATTTGGATCTTCTGCTGTTCGACTCACGAATACAACTGACATGCACTAACCAACAAACTACCAACTTGTCTACGCACTTTCGTGTATGACAGTGACGAGTTTTTTCAAAGGCATTCTTACAATTATAGTAGAGTGCGTTGGACACACTTCACCAGAACACTGACTAGAGCACTCTCCTCGAATTCGCTCTACCCACCGTCCAACAGAAATCTGTCAAACGAGGAGATTGACAGGTATCTTAGACTAATGGACGATACAATCAAACGAACAATGGACAGAACGATACCTCGGTATCAACACACTGACGAAGAAGACTTATTCCGCAATGCAACTATTGACGCACTGCACCGACAAAAAAGTAGGCTGCTGTCAAGACTAAAAACCTTGTACAGACAGTTTACTGACAGACATAACCCGGAGATCATGACACTGAAGTCGTCGATTAAAAACCTCCAGATATTAATAAAGGAAAATTACAGAAATTCTGTAAGTTTGTATTTTAACAGTAAAATTCGGGCTGTAAACACCAGCAACCCGAATATGTTCCCGCAAATAAATAAAATATTTCGGAGAAATAATCAAAACGACCTTCCATGTCTCAAAATCGCCCGAACGACGAACAACGAACAAATACTTGTAGCAGCAGGTATAGATCCAAATGAGGCAGTTGATGATGATAACTTCTTTGTGATCGAGGATCCGCAGGAGAAGGTAGAGGCTATAGGAGCGACTTTCCAGGAAGTGTACAAGGCGAATGACATCATTGGCCCGAACCACGACCTGGAGAGTCGAGTCCTTGTGCACAACTCCTGCCTTCGAAATGAAATTGCGAATTGGCGATTCGAGAGCTCGGGTTTCACCCAGTTCAGTGACGAGAATATGGCAAATAATGTCATCACCAACGAAAGGGTATTACCACCGTTCATTTCGAAGGAAGAGCTCCAAACGATCTTCGAATCACTTAGAAGTAAGAAATCAGTGGGAACCGATGAAATAAAGAACATTGTGCTTCGATATCTCCCACTAGAAGCGGTGGACATTTATACCACCCTGTTTAATAATGCAATGAATAATGCACATTATCCAGCGCATTGGAAAACTGCGGTGGTACATCCCATTCCCAAAAGGAATAAAGATACTTCCAATCCGGCGAATCTCCGCTCGATCAGTCTTCTTCCAAACATCAGTAAGGTTTTCGAGAAGGTGATCAATAGAGTCCTGACTAAGTGGGTTGAGGACAAACATATAGTTCCGGATAATCAATTCGGTTTCAAGGCTGGGCATGATATCATTCATGCTGCGTCTAAACTGGTTTCTGATATCCAATGGAACAAAGGCAAGAAACAGTGCACTGGTGCCTGCCTGATTGACTTGGAAAAGGCCTTCGACACCGTATGGTTAGAGGGACTCTTCTTCAAGCTGGACAGGTTGGGCATTAGTAAACCACTGCTGTATATTCTTTTTGATATGCTCTCCAGTAGACAGTTCATCGTAAAAAATGGCGATGTGACTTCTGCTGGAACATTTAACATTAAAAACGGTCTGCAACAAGGTGCGGTAAATTCGCCGATCCTATTCAACATTTACACAAGTGATCTGATAGGTTCACTTCACCATGCCATAGCGTACGCAGACGACTTAATCGCGTACAGATCAGGTCCAAAGATTAAGGTCATTAACATGCTTTTGCAACGTGACTTCGAAAAAATTAAGCGATATTGCGACGACTGGAAGCTGAAAATCAACTTTCAGAAGTCGGAAACCATTCTGTTTAGGACGCCTTTGTCTGGGGCCTCTAGGGATACCAGAAAGAATTGGCGAAAGTTCTCTATCGTCGGACAACATGGACAGCCACTTGCTTGTCGAAATGTAGTCAGATACCTTGGGATCTGGCTAGATCAATATCTATATTTTAACAAACATATAGATGTTGCTCTGGCCAGAGCCAGAGGTGCTTTTGCCCTTACAAGGAGACTGTTTTATAACAGCCAACTCGATGCAAGGGTGAAGGTGATCTGCTACATGGCCCTTATCAGGCCCATGCTTGTATTTGGATGTCCTGTGTGGTTCAACGTGAGAGCAAGTTTGTTGGAAAAGATTCGGGTGTTTGAGAGGGCTTGTCTTAGGACTTGTCTGCGCTTATACAGAACACCAGAATCTGAGTACATAAAATTCTATCGTAATGAGGTCTTGTACAATAGGGCGAACCTAATAAGAGTGGACAATTTCGTCATTAAGTTGACTCGAAGGCACATTGCAAGAGCAATGACCTCATCGAACAACCTGATCTCCGGGGCTTACTACCCTAATTATATGTATCACGAGAGAGTTCGCTTTGACGGCTTTATTCCTCCAGAAGCGTTCCTCTACTTAGATAGTAAAGGTCTGATCCAGGACAGATTGGCGGTGCCGCTAATCTTCCATGTCGCTCGAACAGCTGCGAACAGGCGACTCAACTACGACAGAGACGTCGCACACGGCAGTGCGGAGCGTCTCCGGTTCAGTAGAGTGGTAGGGAGTCGCGACATGAGGGATGTTGCTCTTGCTCAGCAGCACCAACAATTTTGGTGGCTTTTTGAAGGAAGGGAGAGTTCGTCGTCGAATTCCTCCAATACTTGATAGCTTCATGTGAAGCAAAGTGGGTCGCCTAATTTTTGTTTTAGCGTTGGCCGGCTTACATAGTTTTAAGTAGGAGTAAGTTAGATTTAAGAAAAAAAAATATATATACAAAAAAAAAAAAAAAAAATTAATAAAAAAAAAAATCAAAAAAAAAAAAAAAACAACAACATATATGTATGTATATATGTATGTACATGTGTATATATATTAAGTATATATATATTATGTATATATATATGTATATATGTATGTATTAGACGTATGTAAGTAGGTTAAGTAGATTAAAATTTATTTGTAGGTAGTTTGTAGGATTTTAGTTTTAAGTTTTATAATAAAATAAAAAGAACAGTCCTGTTACTAAGTTTTTTTGTAAAAAATGTTTTCTTAGTTTTAATTATAATTAATAGAAATAGTATAGTATAGTAGTAAGGTACGTCGAAAGACATAATTTAAGTGTTAGGTTTAACTTAGAGTGCCCGCATGGGGCCAGTAAGTTAGAATAAGATAATTTTAAGTTAAATAAGCTAACTTTTAAGCATTTTTTTGTCTAGCAAGTAAGAGTAAATTAAGTGAAACAATAAAAATGCATATAAACTGAACTGACTGACACCCGGTTTATTTAAGGTCGCAACGAGCTGTCATGGTTGTGTAACACTTTTTTTTTTTTTTTTGGTGGCGTCTAAGGATGTGGCAATCTTCGGAAATACTAATAGCCCGGGCTACCATAATGCACGATTCGCAAACCCCAAGTACTCAAGTACTCGATTTCGGGGGTGCGCCTACGTACTAATCTACACCCTGGACTTTTCTACCACTCTCCCCGCGGAACTGCGGTTAAGTACTACTTCGCGGGGCTGGTAAGCACTTTATGCCCTTCTCTCTCCGATTGCTGGGTCGACATTGTGTACAGTGTTTACTGTTTTTTGTTGTACGAGGGCGGGTCAATAAGTCCGTGACTTTTGGATTAAAACACAGATTTTTTGATAAAAAAAATAATTTTATTTTTCAACGTAGTCTCCCTTGAGCTCTATACACTTTGTCCAACGCTTCTCCAATTTTTTATCCCTTCCAAAAAAAATGATTTGTCGAGGTCCTCAAAATAGGCCTTTGTTTGCGAGATGACTTCATCATTGGAGTCAAATCTTTTTCCACCAAGCCATTTCTTCAGGTTTGGGAACAAGAAGTAGTCGCTCTGACCTCTTTACTGAAACAGCAACACTGCTCCTGTCAACAGGCATCTGTCAGTTGACTCCTGTCAAAATTTAAACTTGCTGCGTCAGTTAGTTTGTTTTTGACAGCTATTTTTATCAGACTACTCACTAATTTGAGGAGAAAATGGAAAAAAGTGAATTCCGTGTGCTTATTAAGCATTATTTCTTGCGAAAAAAAGCATTACCGAGACCAAGGCTAAGCTTGATAAATACTATGGGGACTCTGCACCATCGATTTCAATGGTAAAAAAGTGGTTTACTGAATTTCGTTGTGGCCGTACAAGCAATGAAGATGCCGAACGTCCTGGACGCCCAGTTGAGGTCTCTACACCCGAAACAATCGAAAAAATTCACGATATGGTGTTGGCCGACCGAAGATTGAAAGTGCGAGAGATTGTGGAAGCCGTAGGGATCTCGCATGGCTCAGTGGTTTCAATTTTGAATGATCACTTGGACATGAGAAAGCTTTCCGCAAGATGGGTGCCGCGTTTGCTCACAGTCGACCACAAACGCAATCGTGTAACAACTTCACAGGAAGGTTTGGCGTTGTTTAATCGCAATATGGAGAAGTTTTTGCGCCGTTTTGTAACCGTGGACGAAACATGGATCCATCACAACACACCAGAGAACAAACAACAGTCAAAACAGTGGGTTTCTAAGGGTGAATCGGCGCCAAAGAAGGCCAAGGTGGGTTTGTCAGCCAATAAAGTTATGGCGACTGTTTTTTGGGATGCACGCGGGATAATCCACATTGACGACTTTCAAAAGGGAAGAACAATCAATGGGGAATATTATGCCAACTTATTGGACCGATTCAATGACGATGTGAAAAAAAAACGACCTCATTTGGCCAAGAAAAAAGTTCTTTTCCACCAAGACAATGCAAGGGTGCACACATGTGCAGTTGCCATGGCAAAAATCCATGAATTGGGCTATGAATTGCTCCCTCATCCACCCTATTCTCCAGATTTGGGTCCGAGCGACTACTTCTTGTTCCCAAACCTGAAGAAATGGCTTGGTGGAAAAAGATTTGACTCCAATGATGAAGTCATCTCGCAAACAAAGGCCTATTTTGAGGACCTCGACAAATCATTTTTTTTGGAAGGGATAAAAAAATTGGAGAAGCGTTGGACAAAGTGTATAGAGCTCAAGGGAGACTACGTTGAAAAATAAAATTATTTTTTTATCAAAAAATCTGTGTTTTAATCCAAAAGTCACGGACTTATTGACCCGTCCTCGTAGATTGTAGAATTCGGCCTAGATGGTAGTTTGAAGGGGGCGATTAACTTGTTTTCAATTACACCTGCCACATATTGTTTGATCCCATCTCTTGTAAATTGAGAGTCGTCTGTCCAAAGAATTCTGCTAATAAACTCATTTTCGTTCAAGTTCCGCCCCAGCAACCAGTTAGAAAACTCAAGCCTCTTTTCCAAATCATCGGAAAGCAGTTCTTGCACAGGGTATGCTGGTATGGATAAAGATTTCTTCCATGCAATACATACACTAGTAATTTTGTGTCTGGCAACATTCAATTGCAAGGCTAAGCGTCTGATGGTGTTTGATGGATCAGTTGTAATAGCGTCCAGTATTCTTTCATCAGCCGAAATTACTTGTGGAGCTCCCGCGTTAGGTCGTGTATTTGGAACTGATCCCGTTTCTCGAAGCCTTCGACATGTAGGACTTCACTAATTAGTCGTCGGTTAGGATAAAGTTCATGGTATCTTTGTTGCGATCGAGTTGAACTTCCATTGCACAGTCCATAAACGTAAATAATGTCTGTAATGACATATGTACGAGGGGCGTTCAATATATTCTCGGTATCGATATGAAGGAAAATGCGAATTCAATTTAAATTGTTTTTATTTTTCAATATAATCTCCCCTAACATCAATGCATTTGTTATATCTTGAGATAAGCTTTTTTAAACCCTCAAAAAAATAAATTTCCTAAATACCCATTTATTGCCGACTTGAGTTCTTCATCATCCGAAAATCTTTTTCCACGAAGACATTTTTTCAAATCCGGAAACAGGAAATAATCACTAGGGGCAAGGTCTGGACTATAGGGTGGGTGTTGGATTCTTCGAAACCATAATCTCGCGCAGCAGCCTTGGAAACTCGCGCCGTGTGAACAGGAGCGTTGTCATGAAGAAGCAACACACCCGCAGCGAGTTTACACCGTCTTTTCTTTTTAATTTCCTCCCGCAAATTATGAAAAGTGGAAGCGTAGGATGTGGCGTTGATGGTTTCACCTTTTTTTTTTGTACTCAATGAGCAAGATTCCCTTTGAGTCCCAAAAAACTGTGGCCATGAGCTTCCCGGCAGACGGAGTGACTTTGAACTTCTTCGGGGGGTCTGTTCCTTTTTTATGCCACTGCATGGACTCTTGTTTGCTTTCAGGGTCATAGTGGTGGACCCATGTTTCGCCCCCAGTAACAATTCGATCCATAACACCGTCCGCGTTCTCACTACACATCTCCAAAAGCTCTCTACAGCATGCGATTCTCACTTTTTTCTGAGGCGCTGTGAGCATTCGTGGCATCCACCTTGCACTGACCTTTGAAAGGTTAAGATGGTCATGAAGAATGGTGTGAATGGTACCAATTGAAAGCTTGGTGATCTCTGCCATCATTTTCACCTTTATTCGGGCATCCTCAAGAACAAGTTTTTCGACTTCTTTGATGCTTTCTCCCGTACAAGCAGTAGCCGGGGCGCCGGAGCGGGGGTCGTCTTCAATGCTCTCTCTGCCTCTCTTGAACTCACTTGACCACTTTTGCACAGTTGATAATGAAGGTGCGGAACCCTGGTAAACAGCCACCATCTCTTCATGAATAGTTTTTCGACTTTTTCCTTGCTTAGTGAGAAGCGCGATGCTCAATTTTCAACATCATCGTCTCAGTTGCCATTATGATTCTGTTTAACTAGAGACCAAACGCGAATTAATAATCACATTTATATGAAATTTTACATGAATGCACTAAAATAATTGTATTACTTGATAAATAAGTCAATTTATATATACAACCACAGCTTCACCCCGATACCGAGAATGTGTTGAACGCCCCTCGTATATAGATAACTATCGATGTATTCTTACACGACGATGTATGTATATTTCTGTCATACCAATCTCCCACTCTCTTGAGATCAGTTGTAAGTTGTCAAGCAGTTGTTAATAAACACTCATTAAAACCAGTTCGTTTGCTTACTTATTACATGGCGCAGTCGAATCGTACTAAAAAATAAAAACAACATAATAGTTAATTTAAAAACGCGTGAAGAAATATACTTGTTGCATGGGTAGAGCTAAAGCTAAACCAGAAGTAAAGCGACCGCGTGGACGTCCTCCAAAAAACGTGCATTTTGTGTATATCCATAAGAACATGGATTTTATAAAAAAAATCAATGAGCTAAACTTAAGTTCAGGAAATTTACCAGACAATTGGCAAATTTTCTACAGAAACTTTAAAGTATTTTCAACGGCAATTGAAATTGAAAAAAAGACCGATGCTGTTCAAGTCGCAATATTCTTAAATGCCGCTGGTGAGGAAGCCACAGAAATCTTTCAAAATGTTTTGAAACTTGATGACGAGAAACGGGAAAAATTACAACCAGTGGTGGACGCATTTAAGACAATTTGCACTGGCAAAACGAATCAAGTATATGAGAGCTTTATCTTTCACACGAGGAACCAAGGTCACAATGAACCGTTCGACATCTTTTTGATGGATATCAAGAAATTAGTGCGGAAGTGTGAATTTAATGATGCCGACAGAATGGTGAGAGACAGGATAGTTCTGGGAGTCAGTGATAAGAACCTGCAGAAGCGTCTTCTTGAAACAGAAGATCTTACGCTTCCGAAGTCAATTGAAATGGCCAGATCTGCAGAAGCAACAATAAAACAAATGGACCAAATTACGAACAGAGTTGAAGCAGCCCCGATAGACACAGTGAAGCATGAAATCAGACCTCGACAAATTGATAAGAATAAATTTAGTTTAAATAATAAGCAAAGTGACAGTAATAATTTTTATAATTCTAGATCAGCAAATGTTAAATCGGATAGCCAAATTGATTGTATGAGGTGTGGGACGACGCATGGAAGATCTTCTTGCCCTGCTTATCGCAAGAGATGAACGAGGTGTAGCGGGCTTAACCACTTTGCAAGTGTATGTAAAACTAAACCGCTTAGTGAAATTAATATTGATAGCAATGAGGTAAGCGAAGATTTCTTCATTGATACTATTTCAAAGAAACAAAAAGCTATTAGTCCGTGGCTAGAATCAATTAAAATCAAAAACAAAAATGTAACTTTTAAGCTGGACACGGGAGCGATGGTGAATATTTTACCGGCTAAATATAGAAAAGACTTAAAGGGTACAATTATTTCTCAAAATTGCTCCAAACTTTCGGCTTACAATGGAACTGAAATCAAAACGATAGGTACAGTTGAATTAGAGTGCGAGGTTGGTAATAAAACAGTCCTAATAGAATTTTTTGTAGTAGATGACGACAGAATTCCGCTTTTGGGATTAGAAAGTTGCATTAATTTAGAATTTATCAAAAAAGTTAATGAAGTAAAAAAAGGTGAACTAGGAAGTGTTAATTGGAAATGTGAGTTGTTAAAAAAATACAGAAAGGTGTTCACTGGTTTAGGCTGTTGCTACAAAAATTTCCATATTAAGGTTAAGAAAAATACAACGCCTGTAGCTAAGCCAGCGAGGCGTGTACCTTTGTCATTAAAAGGTCCACTGAGAAAGGAACTAGAAAGATTGTGCCAAATGGGTATAATCGAACGCTGTGAAGGCTCGAGTGAATGGGTTTCTAACATAGTTATTGTAGAAAAGCCTAATAAACTCAGAATATGTCTTGATCCAAAATATTTAAATATGTCTATTAAGACCATTTCCACGAGATATCCTCATTTGAACAAGTTAAAACACAATTTGCAAATAAAAAGGTTTTCTCTGTTTTTGATATTAAAGATGGATTTTTTCATATTGAATTGGATGAAGAGTCGAAAAATTTATGTACATTTAGCACCCCTCTTGGTACATTTAGGTACATGAAACTCCCATTCGGCCTCAAAACGGTGCCAGAGATTTTTCAAAAAATTAATGAATAAAATTTCGCAGGTATTCCTAATCTCATTATTTATATCCACGATATAGCTATAGCAACAGACACTGTTGAGGAGCATGATCGAATAGTGGATTTAGTGCTGAATAGGGCTTTAGAAAGAAACATAATTTTCAACATAGATAAAGTTCAATATAAACAAAAGAAAATAAAGTTTCTGGGTCATCAATTCAGCGAGGATGGTATTGCGCTGGATGATGATCGAATACAAACAATCCAGGAACTTAAAGCGCCAAAATGCAAAAACGATTTGCAGAAGTTGCTAGGTTTTGTTAATTATGTGAGGGAGTACATACCATACTTGGCTGAAATTTCGACTCCACTAAGGGAACTCCTGAAAAATAATATTTGTTTTCAATGAAATGGTGTTCATGATAAAAGTCTGCAACAAATAAAAGACAGTATCATAAGTGCGCTAATTTTAAAACCATTTGATCCAAATGAGATGATAACCACACAGACGGATGCGTCTCAAAATGGACTTGGTACTTGCCTGATGCAGAGTGGTAGACCAGTCTCATTCGCTTCTTGTAGTCTTACTGAAACGGAGAAACAGTATGCAAACATCGAAAGGGAGTTTCTAGCTGTCGTCTTTGCATGCAATAAATGGCATTTTTTAATATGGCAGACAAATTAATATAGTAAGCCGTTGCTGGGAATAACAAAAAAAGAATACAGTAAAATACCCTCACCAAGGCTTCAGCGCATGAAACTTAGGTTAGAAAAATGTAATTTAAATTTTCACTATCTACCTGGGAAGCAAATGGCTCTTGCTGACCCACTGTCACGTAATCCCAGTTCTAAAAAATTTGATAAAAATGAAGTTGTTGATTTAAGTGAGGTTATTCATACTATTAACATTAGCAGGGATAAAAAAGAGCTATACAAACTAAAAACAGAAGAGGACGATATTTTAAAAGACCTAAAAGTGGTTTTACATAATGGGTGGCCAATCCATAAAAATAAACTGCCGGAGAAATTAAAATATTTCTGGAACTTAGAAAAAACAAAATCTAGGGCTCGAGCACTTGTGTATTGGCCCAGTTTAAATCAAGACATTGAAAATTTAATTGCAAAATGTAAAACATGTCAAAAATACCGTTCAAGTAACATAAAAGAGCCTTTAATAAGTTATGAGTTACCAGATGGTCCGTAACAAAAAATAGGTATGGATGTAATGGAGTATTGCTCGAAATCATTTCTTGTAATAGGGGATTACTTGTCAAAGTATATTGACATTATACCACTTAGCAACAAAACAGCCAAAACAATCATAGGAAAGTTAGGGGCAGTCTTTTCTATTTACGGAATCCCAAAGCAAATCGTTGCAGATAACAGAATTCTCCAAAAAGTTGGACATAGAAATTATAATAAGTAGTCCAAAATATCCTAAGTCTAACGGGTTCAGTGAAAAATGTGTGCAATAGCAAAAAATTTAATTCGAAAGTCAAATGAATCTGAAAGTAGTTTTCGGCTAGCTTTACTTGAATATAGAAATACTCCCATACAAAATTCAGACTTGCACCAACTCAATTACTAATGGGCAGACAAACTCGCACTCTCGTACCTGGAGATAATAGTTTTTATAAAAAATACGCAAATGTGCAGTAAGCTATTGCCAGTGTTAGGTATTATTTGGCCGGCTTACATAGTTTTAAGTAGGAGTAAGTTAGATTTAAGAAAAAAAATATATATAAAAACAAAAAAAAATTAATAAAAATAAAAAAAAAATAAAAAAAAACATGTATATATATACATATATTTATATATTAGGTATATAATATATATATTATGTATATATATATATATATGTATGTATGTATGTATTAGATGTAAGTAGGTTAAGTATATTAAGATTTATTTTTAGGTAGTTTGTAGGATATTAGTTTTAAGTTTTATAATAAAAATAAAAAAAACAGTCCTGTTACTAAGTTTTTTTGTAAAAAATGTTTTCTTAGTTTTAATTATAATGAATATAAATATTGTAGTATAGTATAATTGTAAGATACGTCGAAAGACATAATTTAAGTGCTAGGATTAACTTAGAGTGCCCGCATGGGGCCAGTAAGTTAGAATAAGATAATTTTAAGTTAATTAAGCTAATTTTTAAGCATTTTTTTGTCTAGCATGTAAGAGTAAATTAAGTACATAAATAAAAATGCATAAAAAACTGAAACTGAGTGTTAGGTATTGGGTACCCGGTGAAATTAAAGAAAAGCATTCGTTGCCGAGATCTTATTGGATACAGTTGTAAGGTGGTAGGGTTTTGCGATGAAATTCGTTTTTCTTAAGAAACCGAATTTAATTGTATACAATCAGTATGGCATTCGATAGAAGAGTACATAAGTATGCATACTATTTTCACTATTTTCTTTAAACAAAAGGTACATAAATCACATAGGTTTGTAATTTCTATTTATACATAGTTGAAGTTGTATTTGAAATTAACAAAAGATTAAGAAATGTAACTAAAATTTGTTAAAAATTAAATATTGAATATAATTGAACAGTTTAAAGGGGGAGATGTAATGATATATGTATATAGATAAGTATCGATGTATTCTTACACGATGATGTATGTATATTTCTGTCATACCAATCTCCCACTCTCTTGAGATCAGTTGTAAGTTGTCAAGCAGTTGTTAATAAACACTCATTAAAACCAGTTCGTTTGCTTACTTATTACAATGTCTGAGTATTCTTGGTTTGTAAATGCAGATATTTTAATTAGTGTTTCTAACCAACTGTAACCTTGCCATAAAAAATTAGTTTGGTAAGTTTTCCAAATAGGCCTTTATACCCCAAATCTTACCCTTTCTGAGAACTTGTAAGGAACAGTGTAAGGAAATAAATGAACACGCTTTAAATTTTTTTAATAAGTGTGTAATTTTAAAAAGTTATTGCAAAATTATTAATTCTTGGAAAACCACATTTATCGACAACTGTTGTTAGAAACGCAGTCAAAAAATCAAAAATCCTTTTTTTTGGTTTTCCCAAATATAATAAAATCTGTGGAGTTTTCTGCAAACTTAATGATGATTTCTTTTATTATTATTGTTACTTTTTTAAGAAAAATATAGTAAAACGTTATGTTTATTACGCATTTTCTGGAGGAAAGTGACCTCAAAGTCAAAAGTTAGCATAAGCAAGAAAAGTGGAACGGGCTTAGAAAGTGAATATCTCAAGACTCAAATAATTTAAATGCAGTTAGAAAGGCTAAGGGCAAATTTTTTAAGAATAAGATTGGCTAAGTATTCGAAAAAGTTAGCAATAAATATTAAACTCAAATTTAAAATACGAAAAACAGCCAGAACATTTTTGTATTATTTTTATGTATGCTGAATGTATGCATCCGTCAGCTTTTATATGTATTATAAAAATCGTTGAATAATTAAGAATGGGGCTAAAAAATACTGAAATCTTCATAACACAATATAATCCTTATACAGCACAGTAAAGATGAATTTGTTTCTTTAGAAAATCTTCATAACAGAATATGATCTTAATACAGCACAGTAAATATGTATTTATCCTATTAGAAAATCGTCATAACAGAAAACATAAAATCATAATTGGGAATAAAAAACACCAAACAAAATTAATCTTCATCATCTGAATCGACATCACTAAAATCACTTTTTAGATTTTTTTTTAACTCATTTATTTCATCTCGAATTATATCACAATAATGACTTAATAAGAATAAAGAATTCGTAAGAGTATTAAAAACATCTAGAATTGTATTATTATTAGGAAGAGATTTTAATTTGTTATTAAGGGGGTAGTTTCATGTATGATCTTTAAAAAATTGTTTTTCTTTGCATATTTTCAAAGTTAAATAAGTTGAGAATATACTGTGAAAATTTTAGACCGATACACTAGTCATTTTAAAGTTGCAGCAAATAATATGGAAAAAGGGTGCCCTGCATTTTTTTTCTTCTCCAAACTTTAAAAGTTTTTTCGAAACTACTTTTTATCCGTCGGCCCAGCTGATTAAAAAAAACTTTTGGACCAATTCGCCTGAAATTTTAACACAATATCCTACACACAAAGGGTTCTATCCGGTATTAGAATTCGATTTTTTTATCCCCTTTTTTTTCATCTCGATTTCAAACCGAAAAAATCGACTGTTCGATTATTGATTTTTTTTTCACAAGGTCGCCATTTTGTTATTTTTCACTAAAATCTTTTCAGTCTGTTACGGGACAGAATGACAATCCTACTCAATAATAATCTTTTTGAAATTTTGATTTCAGATGATTACAAAAGGAGCAATCAGGGGGTCCAGCCACCTGCTTTACCTCACCAAAATGACGTTACAATTATTTTTTTTTTGTATTATTCATTAGCTAAATAATAACATATAATTAGCATAAGAAGATTGTACTCCATTTTCCACAAAAAAAAAAAATAAATCCTTAAAAACCTTCAAAATTTAACCATGAGACTAAATTTAAACATGAGACTACCCTCTTAATATTAAGTATTTTAGCTACTCAACCACCTAGAAGACACGTGGAAGATTATCGGCACCGATAATGCCATGTAGCAGATAACCTTAACCCTCGAATCGAGTTGGCTGCTATAAAACAGTCTCTTTGTAAGGGCAAAAGCACCTTTGGCTCTGGCCAGAGCAACATCTATTGATATTGACCTAGCCAAATCCCAAGGTATCTGGCTGCATTTCGACAAGCAAGTGGTTGCCCGTGTTGTTCCAATTCTTTCTGGTATCCGATGAGGCCCCAGACAAAAGTGTCCTAAAGAGAAAGCTTTCCGACTTCTGAAAGTTGATCTTTAGCTTCCAGTCATCGCAATATCGTTCAATCTTATCGAAGTCATTTTGCAAAAGCATCTTGATGGCATCGATTTTTGCACCTGATCTGTACATGATCAAATCATCTGCATACGCTATGGCATTGTGAAGTGAACTCACAAGATTGTGGAGATGTTAAGTAGAGTCGGCGAAATAACTGCACCTTGTTCCAGACCATTTTTAATACTCCAGCACAATTCATACCGCGATTTTTCACGAAGAACTGTCTGCTTGTGAGCATATTAAATAGTGTACATATAGCAGTTGTTTATTTATGGCCAGCCCTTTCAACTTGAAAAAGAGGCCATCTAACCATACGGTCTCAAAAGCCTTTTCCAAGTCAATCAAGCATTGTTTCTTGCTTTTGTTCAATTGGATATCAGTCAGGACTCCATTGATCATCTTTCGAATACCGTACTGATATTCGGGAGGTGATTTATCAACCCAAGATTACACGATACATGTTTCCAGCGCCTGGAACCTACGCAGTACACGGCTGTACACTTTTTTAAATCGCAAGCTTTTTCAGTTGAAGATCGCAACACTACCTGATTGTACGGAGTTGGATCGGTTTCTTCGTAATGTTTTATATTTTCTGTGCCTAATTTTGTGTCTTTTGGTAAGCTTAGTTTCGCTAACCAAAAGCACATCAGGGGCTTGGTCTTTGAGCAATTTAAATTAAATTACGACTGGAGGTGCGTTAGGCCGGGCAGCAGCGCGTAAATTTGGTCTACACACAGCAGCGCGTAAATTTGGTCTACGTCTGTTATCTGACGTTGAAGCTAAGTCGTCTGCCCCTACCCAGCATATCAGATGCAGCTTCAGGTGCTCTAGGCACTGGGCCCTGAGAAACAACCTTCGATTGATGTAATGTTTTTCCTCTACCTGCCGCCATTTGGGTGTAGGTACTCCACCGTTTTCTGCCGAGTCAGATTTACTCTCTTTAAGTATTGAACTTAGGGCAACCCCGATAATTTGCGGTGTGCCCCGAATTCTTGCATAAAGCACAGAGGAGCTGGTTCTTTTCAGTCGCCCAATCCCTACCCAGATCGCATTCCTCTGACTTGTGGTCCTCAGTCCTGGCTGCATTTCGCAGTTCGATGCTGCATGGCTGAACTTTTGGCAGTGAACACATTGTAAAATGTTTTCTTCCTCTTTACTTTTTCTCAATGTATAAACTGGTAGTCTAGCATTTTAATACTCCTTAAACCATCCAGTTTGCTGTTCGGACTTAGCTGAACTAGGAAGAACGCTAGTTTCCGCTTCTCCCTTTTCGCTCTAGCCCTGGTGAAGCTTGACTACTACGAATATCAGCTCGTCGCACTCTTTTTCTTTGAACAGAGCAAGAAGCTCTTCCGGATGGATAGACGGTTCAATCCCCCACAGCAGCATTGCTTGCAGCTTCTCACCCTTAGCGATGTAGAGAAGAACTCCGTCGCCGTATCCTTCAATAAATTGTTTACTTTCTGGTAGCGCTCCCCTGTATTTTAGTGAATCTCATGCCTATCAATATTTAATCTTTTAATAAAAAAGTTATTGCCTATGACCGACTTACATAACCCAACGGTGTCTTTCAGTTCCTTTTTATAGATGTTAATTGGTTGCACCCTTTTGTTTGATGTTGTTGTGTTTTTTCTGTTGCAGTTGTCGTTGTTTTTGTTGTTGGTTCTGTTGGTTCTGATGTTTTTGTTGGATATTGTTCCTGCTATGTTTGTGGTAGTTTCTGCTGATTTTGTTGTTCCTGCTGATTATGTGGCTACTGTTCTTGCTTTGTTCTTTTTGTTGCTGGAGCTCTCCCTGCTCTCCCTGCTCTCTTGCCATTTTTTTTGGCTTTTATGGCTAGCACTCTCAGCTTCAGCTCTCTGATACTACAGTTTAATGACTCCACTTCGTCGGCCTCATCTTGAGATTCGGAGGCAGCCAATGTGGCAAAGCAGCGGCTCAAGTGGTAGTGGACTGGCTTCCAAATCGGAAGGTTCGGTGTTCTCCCGAAAGACATATGTATTAATGTTTTCCGTTAACGAAAATCAAGTAAGATGAGTAGTTGACTCTAAATCAACATCAAGCCAACTTCCACTAAGAATTTAGTCACCCCATTAAATGTTGGATGCCACCCATGGAGCGAAATAACCACTGCGCCCAAAATCTTTCTTTCTCTCTCTATCCCATTTTCCAAAAAAACTTAACACATGCTGAGGCATTATAAGTGTATTCATTCATACCCACTTGAGTGTTAAGTTCTTTTTTAAAAAAACTAAAATAAATATAGTGGCCTACCCCTTTTGTTTCTGATATTAAATGCGATAAAAAATGAATATTAAAACCAAGTACAATATAAAAAAACTGCGAACAATTCTATTAGTTGAATTTACAAATTATATTTTTAATTCTTACACAACTTGACTTCTTGATGGTCCAAACGAGAAAGAGAGTGATGTCAAAACAAAATCAATTATTTGGAATTTAATATTAAAGTGGACTGTAATTGTTTGTTGTTTAGAATACATAGAGTAATATATACAACGTTTCGCTCAGTTCTAATATGAATAATAAGTAAAACAAATAGTCCATTCATTAAGTGTTCATGTGAAGTTAATTGCAGTTGAATTATCAATAATTATTTCTATAAAATAAAGTATTCAGGAACATATTGCCCCCCTGAAAGATTGGTAGATCTTTCAGCCATAGGCAATGGGACAATTTTTACGATAGGTCGGACATACGCTCCGACCTGTGTTTTCACAGGAACTACTCGAACTTGACTGTCTCTTCCAGGATGTAACTGCTTTATTCGGCCAAGGATCCATTTTGACGGTGGCAGCTTAGGTTCCTTTAAACTCGTCATGTCGAGGAATTGAAACATATGGTTCGCCACAAAGGTCGAGAATTTAGCAACGCTTATACCTGTGTAAGCAAGGTGTACATTTCTTCGTATGTATAGTAAGTCTTTGATCCTGAATAACGCGCTTTAAGTGTTGCTTGACGGACTTTACGCCCGCCTCCCACAATCCGGCAAAATGTGGGGCTGTTGGAGGAATAAATTTCCATGCTATTTTATCCTTCGATAAATGGTGTTCTAAGCTGAGTCGTACTTAGAAATAATTTTATTGCAAGAAGGATGTCTTGCACCAAAAATGGGTTAATTGCTCTAGATAAATGAAACAAACTTGTTCGTATTACGTTATAATAATCTTTAATAGTACCGATCTAGTCTACTGCTAACTGAGAAGCGTTCGTAAGATTTGCATCCTAGTTCCCATGAAGCCTTGCTTTTAGTCGCTACTGTGCTTTACATACATTTTATTTTAATATACATCATATGGTCATTGAACTTGATCTTGAACTTGAAATTCTTATATACCTACAGATCCATTAATACATTTACATTATCATTTGCTTTTATGGGAACTGTATGAATAATTACATGGATTGCATTTACATTAGTGTTCTACTTTTTACATTAATGCCCCATATTTAATGTTGGGGGTGGGTATGGGATGATCATATAGTGAATGATCTCCTTTCTCTTTCTGTTTATTATTATTTTATTAGCCATTACCACCATGTTGCAAATTTGCCATTTCGTTTGTTTTCTCGTTTCGGTCGGTCGGTTTTGTTTTATTCAACATTTTTTAATTTAATAAAATACGCGAAAGTTTGACGCGATCTTGGTTTATTTCATTGTGCGTACTATATGCTAGTTATCTGGGATATGTATTTCTTATTTCCATATCTTAGTGACTAGCCCAATATGCGCAATGAATGCAACAATCAATTGTGCAAATGGTTTGGCAATGGCATTTTAATAATTAATTGATTTTAGCTTGTATTGTTTTCGTCGGCGTAATGTGATGCCTTGTGTTCTAAATTGTGTTGGGAACCAACAAATGGTCTATAACTGCATCAATATGATGTTGACTTATCAAAAGCTGAAACATTTCATTCAAATTCCGTTTAGCTCCAAGAAAATTTGAGCCATTATCGCTCCAAATTTCTGCAGGTTTGCCATGACGGGTGGCAAACCTATCAAGTGCGGCAAAGAAGACGGATGTTGAAAGGTCACTCACCAGTTCTATATGAATAGCTTTGGTAGTGAAACACACGAATAACGAAATATGGCTCTTTACGAATTTTGGATTTCGTCCTCTGGCCAAGCGCAATGTTAGTGGTCCTGCATAGTCTACTCCAACTTTAATAAAGGGGCGCGCGAAGCAGATACGCTCGGAAGGAAGGTTACCCATAAATTGTTCTACCGAGAATCTACGATGACGGAAACATGATATACATTCGTGGACGAATTTGCGTATAAGGTTACGAACTCCTATAATGTAGAACTCTTGTCGAAGAATTGCAAACATCTGAGATACACCCGGGTTTAAATGCCTTTTGTGGATGTAATCGACGATGAGTTTCGCGAACCTAGTGTCCTTGTTAATTATTATCGGACGTTTAGTTGTAAAATTAAGCTTTGACTCTACAATACGGCCACCAACGCGGAGCACCGCATGTTCATCCAAAAACGGGTTAAGACAAGCTAGTTTACTTCCTTTTTTTAGCACGTTTAACATTTTAATTGTTCGAATTTCAGAAGCAAAAGTAATCGATTGATAGAACTTTATTCTACTTTGCCTTATATAGCTCTTCCGATGAAAGTGGATTAAATTGCCTTGAACTTCGGCTATGACGCGAATTTATAGTAAATCGAATGACGTACGCAAGAATACGAAAGGATTTCATATAAAGAGAGGAGTTGTTGACTATAATTTCAAAAATGTTCGCGGCATGAGTTTGTGAAACTAAAACCTGAGCTGGCTTCACTTTTCTCTCTTCAAATTCAACACCAGAAATATCTGCTAAATCATAAGTTGAAATAGGTTTTTTGCGTTCTCGTCCTTAATCCATGCTGGTCTCGACCACCACATATCATTTTTTATCAACTGAGAAGTTAGAATACCGCGGGATGCACAATCAGCCGGATTGTCTTGAGATCGTACATGATGCCAATGCTTCCTGCCAATGAATTAAAGATATTATTTCTAACGTGCGATTTGCAATAAAAACTGACCATCGCTGAGTCAGTGTAGACACTAATTTGTATATCTTCGAATTGTAAAGAAGTTTTAAGTTTACTTACTAAACGAGAAAGCAGAACCGCTCCGCAAAGCTCAAGACGAGGAAGAGATACAACTTTGATTGCGGCTACCTTGCTTTTGGCAGCTACGATGGTACTAATAATGTTTCCAGTAGAATCCACACCGCGGCAGTAAACGACGGCTGCATACGCTTCAAGTGATGTGGCAACGGAAGTTGTTCTCGAATAGATTGCCATTTATTTGAAAGCTCTGTTGATATGGTATCGTCCCAAGTATTTTTCTTGGCCAAAGTTCCTTGTGTGAAAGGGAATCCTTGGCAGTGGACCACTGTAGGCCTAGTAATTTTACACAATTGTACTCCTCGAATTCTCTTGGTGTTATTTCCCGTTGGTCTTCCAGCAGACTTAATAGCAAGGGCAGCAATTAATAATCCATTTGCGGAGATTTAACCCACCTGAGCGTAGTAAGTTTATAAGTTCCAAACGTAGGCAAGTGATTTCATCGATGGAATTGGCTCCGGTAATGACATCGTATATGTAAAAATCATTAAGTAAAACTGCAAGGAGAGGTGCACAGGCTGTCCCATAAGTAGCTGTTAGTAAACGATAATGTTTAAGCGGTAAATTATTTGAGTTCCTCCAGAGAATACGTTGAAAATCTCTATGTTTGGGATGTACTCTAATCTGGCGAAACATTTTCTCGATGTCTTCAGATATTGTGTACAGATGTCCACGAAACGCGATGCATATCGATGTGTTTGACCAGTAAGAAGAGAATCATTAAGTGATCGGTTGTTATCTGTTATGGCAGAACCATCAAACACTGCTCTCACTTTAGTCGTGCTGCTATCAGTTTTGAAAACTGCGTGATGAGGAAGGTAAAAACACTCTTTGGAAGATCTGTCTATGTCATCTTCAGGTACCTCTTCCATATGACATAACCTTAAATATTCCTCAATGAAACCTATGTAACTTTCCTTTAACCTTGGATCCGTTTGAAGGCGACATTAAAACTACCTTCATATTTTCAATCTCCATTGGATTTAAATGGTAATTGCACAATATATCTTCCATCAGGCAGGCGAGAGTGAGTCTGGCAAAAAATATCTTCTGCATTTTGATCCTCAGCAGACACCTTTTCTTCATTTTGATTTTGCTCAAGTCGCCAGAAGTGCTCGAGATCGAATGGAAAAACAGAACCTAATCGAGTGCAGAACGACGTAACCCTTTTCTGAGAAGTGGGGTCATTCATGTTTCCGGATGCTACCCATGCAAATATTATTGGGATTAGGTCGGGCATTCCTTGCAGGCCACGAACTGGTTTTCCATTAAATATACTGAAAGCCTTGTCAGCCCCGATGGGTAGGTCAATATTACTTGGTACATTAAATTTCGGATCGGCTAACTTAAATGAAGTGGGTAAATTTGAATTGATTGCGGCTGATGCAGAAGCTGGGATTAACGATGTGAGCTTTGAAACAATATAGCAAGAAACATAAATAACATCTTAAGTAAATCGAGAAAATAGTTTGAGTGTGACAATTCCGTTTGTAACACCAGCTAAAACTGATCCAACACCTACGTTAGGAATACGAGCAGGTTTGCGGACGAGTCTTAATCGCTGAACCGTCTGCTCCGTAACAAAAGATACTTGTGATCCTGTGTCCAGCAATAATCGAATGGTCTCAAGAGTCCCTTGCTAGTCGAGAATATATGCTATAGCAGTTGGCAACGCCGTTTGAATTGAACGATTAGAGTTAAACAAGTTGCTTTCTGCAACTATTGATGAGCAAAGCGAGAGAAGAGCGCGGTTGTAGGATCAGATGTTGGTGGATTCGATGAATTTGCTGAATTTACATCTGCAGTGGTAGACGATGATTGTTGATAATGAACAAGCGAGTGGTGCCGGGAATTACAAATGCGACAACGAAAGTTGGAGCGGCATTTATTTTGAGAATGCCCAGCATGTAAACAGTTGAAACATAATGAATTCTCTTTTACAAATGAGCGGCGACGCATAATATCAAGAGATAAGAACGTAGGACATTTACTTAATTTGTGATCGGCTTTGCAGTTAGGACACTGTATATTTGTGTCAACAAAATGAGGTTGTACAGATTTAAGGGTTTTACCACGAGATCGATTTACACGAGAGAGAGCCTGACATGACTCCAAAGCATCGCAACGATCTTGTAAGAAATTTAATAGTTCGTCTATGGTACAGTTGTCTCTAGAGCCGCTTTCTTCAGCCCATTCTTGTCTTGTCTCATGATCAAGTTTTTGCAGCAAAATGAAAATAACATTGACAGAAAAGATTGAATATATAACTGTATAATTATATTAGAACGATCGTAACGTTGCTCTAAACGCTCCCAAACGTCCACATAGTTGGAGTCGTGGACGATCAAACTAGCTGCCTCATCGCGAAGAAAGGACTTAAGATATTGGAATTTTTGGGTTGATGTTAAATTGGATTTAGTGTCTATGGAACCGATAAATAGATCGCGAAAACTAGGCCACTCTTTGTAATCACCAGAAAAATAGGAATATTTATTTTAGGCAGTGCAATGGAAACTGATTCTTTTGAGGTTTTTAGGATGTCTAATGATAAATTTTGCTGGCTAGCTACTTTATCTATGACTGAGTGTTTTTCCACGGGGTTTTCGGCATTTCGCCTATCACGAACAGCTTTTGTGAGGTTCGATTGAGCAGAAAAATATTTAGTTTCATGTTCTTCAAAATCATCTTCATAAGCTATATCATTTTCACCGACAAGATCAAATAGTTGTACTAATCTTTGTGATATCTGCTAGCTGGCGCACCTTCACTTTCCTGTCAACCAACACCATTTCATTTATTTTTTTGAAATTGTCCTCTGTAACCGCATCGGAGGGCCTGCCGCTGCGGACTTGATCGGTAGTGGAGTTGCGGCCACGACGAAACTCTCGAAAGCAATATTTGGCGGTGTAATCTGACGGAGCATTAGCCCCATAATATTTATCCAACTTTTCTTTTGTTTCCTTCGCCGTTTTGCCTCTCAAAAAATAATGTTTTATGAGAGAACGAAAATCGTTTTTGTCCATACTCAACATGATGCCAAACACGTCAACAACAATCAGCTGTCAAAACAAAACTAAAGACAGTATCGCACTGAAATTTGGCATGTCTGCCTAAATATGAACGGACTTCAAGGCAACATAACCTTTTATGCAGTAGCTGTGCATTCTGGCGATCCAGGAGGTCACTTTTCACTCCATCTAGTATGTATACAATGTTTGGCTCAGTTCTACTCGTAATATGAATAATAAGTAAAACAAATAGTCAATTCATTAAGTTTTCATGTGAAGTTAATTGAAGTTGAATTATCAATAATTATTTCTATAAAATAAAGTATTCAGGAACACCTTTGTCTAAGACATATGGGTACTCATAGTCTGACCCATGGTGGTTCTCCTTCGATGTAAACGGCTTTTCCCGCATTTTAATAGAAGGCTTATCAATTTTAGCTGACTTAGCGACAGTGGGAGTATGCTTTGGCTTTCTCCTTCTCTTTTAAATCACTTCTACTTCTGTGTTGGACTTTGCTGGTCTCCCAGCATCATCGACTAATGCAACCATGTCATGAGCTGATCTATTTTTTTAGTGGACCGCTTCCCTGCATCCATCGCGTGATTTTCTCTTTGTCGATCACTTGCCTTTGTTTAATCTTTTTAATATATAAAAGGGAGTGACATTAGTTACTACGCTTATAACTCAAGAACGCCTGAACCGATTTCGATGATACGCACCAATTCGGACTGGTCTCCGGCCAAACAAGAAGAATACCGAAGAAAATTCCCGAAAATTTTGAAGAAAATTCATTTTCCCATATATTTTGTATGGAGCGATTCTACGACGCCATCTTCTTGATAGATGACGTTTATGTTTACGTTACGTTGCGACAATTTTTTTTTGGCAATTTTTTGCGACAATTGTTTTTGCACCAAATTTGTGTGGCAATTGTTTTTGTAGCAATTTTTTTTGTCACACATTAAAAACGAACAAAACGAAATTTCACTGATGAGACCATCACTGGCAACGATGGTTATCCACTGTATCGGCGTCGATCATCTGATGATAGGGGTAGAACAATAACAGTCAAAGAGAAAGGAAGTGATTTCGTGGTCGACAACTCTTGGGTTGTTCCGTATTCGCCACTTCTTTCCAAAACATTCAAGGCTCATTGTAACGTGGAGCATTGTAATTCAGTGAAGTCCATCAAGTGCATCTGCAAATATGTCACGAAAGGCAATGACATGGCGGCTTTTGGTCTTCAAGCCAATGATGATCTGATCCCAATGATGAAATCACGCACTATCAAGTTGGTCGATACGTTAGCTGCAATGAGGCGATTTAACGTATATTCTCATTTCCCATTCAAGAACGCTATCCGACTATTACACATTTGGCAGTGCATCTGGAGAACGTCAACGAGTTTACTGCAGTAAATGCTGCTCAACGTGCTCAAAGCCCACCAGCGACAACATTGACCAGTTTCTTCTCATTTTGCCAAAGTAATTCGTTTGCACGTACGCTACTTTACTCAGAGATGCTGCGTTATTACACTTGGAATGCTTCATCGAAGAAATATCAACGTCGAAAGCAAGGCGATGTAGTTCCTAGTCATCCAGTTCATCCGAAGAATGATGAGTGCTTTTACTTGAGACTATTGCTGGTGAATGTTCGTGGGCCGACATCATTTGAATCACTTCGAACTGTCAATGGTGTAGTGTTGCCAACATTTGCTTGAAAACGATACGCATTGGGACACGACAATCGCTGAAGCAACTGTTTCCGCATCTCCAAGTCAGATACGCACATTATTTGCGATCATTATTTCCACATGTTTTCTATCGAATCCACGTGAATTCTGGGACAAGTACAAGGATGACATGTCATCGAGTTCGTGTCCATTCAGAGAATCCCCATCTTGAGATGAATGAAGAGATGCACAACCAGGCTTTGGTTTTGATAGAAGACGTGTGTTACCTCATGTGCGGTAGTTTGTTAGTCAGGTTAGGAATGCCATCGCTAGATCGTGGAATAAATGATGCTTTCGGACATGAATTGCAGCGTGAACGTGAATACGACACAAATACATTAAGCCAATTGGTTCGAACGAATGTACCTTTGTTGAATCGCCAATAAAAAGAAGTGTACGATACGCTGATGAAGGCAATTGATGATGGAAATGTTGGCATGTTTTCCCTTGATGCGGCTGGTGGCACTGGCAAGACATTCCTCATATCATTGATTTTGGATACAGTTCGTGCAAGATCAGAAATTGCTGTAGCAGTTGCTTCTTCTGGAATTGCAGCTACGCTGCTGGAAGGTTGCCGCACTGCTCATTCGGCATTGAAATTGCCATTAAACCTTCAAGCGGTTGAAGAACCAACATGTAATATAACGAAACATTCAGCAATGGCCAAAGTTTTGGTAGCAAGCAAAATCATTATCTGGGATGAATGCACAATGTCGCATAAACGTGCGTTAGAAGCTCTGAATCGCACTATGAAAGATCTGCGTAATGGCGCAAAACGTTTTGGGGGTGCATTGATTTTACTCTCAGGCGATTTCCGGCAAACACTACCAGTATTACCACGATTGACCACTGCCGATGAGATGACTGCTTGCTTCAAATCATCGGCATTGTGGCGTTATGTGAAGAAACTTCAGCTGACGACAAACATGCGAGTTGCATTGGTAAACGATCCATCCGCCGGAGTGTTCTCCAATCAACTGCTAACTATCGGTAATGGTTGTGTTCCTGTTGACGCATCGATTGGATTGATTTCGTTCCCGCCGAATTTTTGCAATTTCGTCTCAACGTAAGAGGAGCTCATCAACAAAGTGTTTCCGAACATCATCGTTAGCCACAAAAACTACGATTGGTTGAGTGAAATAGCAATTTTAGCGGCAAAGAACAAGTATATGGATCACTTAAACTGCACAATTCAAAATCAAATCGTTCGTTCCCTGCACCATTTCAAATCTATCGACTGTGTAACAAACGAAGACGAAGCAACCAACTATCCAACTGAGTTTTTGAATTTATTGGATGTGATTGGATGGTGAAGGTTGGTTCAGTCGTCATTATGCTTCGCAATCTCAATCAACCAAAATTATGCAACGGAACGCGTTTAGCGGTCACAAAACTCCAGTAGGAATGTAATTTACGCGAGAGTACTAAAAGGCAAGTTCAAAGGCGAGGAAGTTCTCACTCCGAGAATTCCAATAATCCCAACCGATATGCCATTCGAGTTTAAGCGAATCCAATTTCCGATTCGTCTCGCATTCGCCCTGACATAAATCAGTCACATTGAGTGTTTGTGGCCTGAATCTGGAAAATGAATGTTTTTCAACTGTATGTCGCATATTCCCGTGTCCGAAAAGCATCCGCTTTGATCGTTTTCGCACCTGACAACAAAACGAAAAATATCCTTTATTACAGAGTGCTTCAATGAGAGGAAATACAATTCAAAATCGACCCGACCGCAACCCATCCAGCAAATATTTCAACACAAAGCATCAATTGCAATGGACAATTGACCACAGATTTTCTGCAATTTGAAATGACGCAGGGCAACGCCTGCGGGGTCAGCTAGTTTCTTATTAAAAAAAAAAGAAAAAAAAAGAGTTCACGTAGCCTTATTTTCTATCCGAACACTACTAACATTTTGGTTAACTTGGCTCCAAAAGGATTAGGTTTCATAGTTAATTAAGGTAAGCACACTTTTTTATTTCTCATCTGATTACTTCTAAAGTCCGTGAATGATTGCCAGGAACTGGTTTGATGTGGTGCCTGTGCACCAAGCGAGTAAGTTCCTCAAACGTGGAAATAATTTTTCCAAGCGTTTCTGATAGATTCACTTGACCGTTCTTCCCCTAGTTCCTTCGAAAACTTTGAACAAGATGGTAGAGAATTCTTGAGTGTGTATGGTTCCGCCAAGTTTTGCTCTTATGTTAACCGTCAGGCGTAATCTCTTAACCTTGGGCCAAAGGACGATCATTTCAGTGAGGCGTTTATCTCGGCAATTCGAGTACCTCGAGTAACCACAGGAAGCGTTTGTCGAGAACCGCCTCAAAAGAGGACGTGAGTTAGTCTATACCTGATTATTTTGGAGCCATTTTGGCAGCTATCCTAGAAGATGCTGTGGACAGTATTATCTTTCCCTGTGTTCTCACTTCCACCAGGATGGCTATAGTTAGGAAAGTGCTCCCGGTCACACCAGGGGCATCCAAAAAAATATTACTTGAATTCACGCTTTGGAGAACTGTGTTCTAATTCTGTTTTTGCTTGGAGGTGAACTTTAGGATGCAGTCATTAGCAATGTCAGACATCACCCCTTGGCTGTAATTCACTTCACCATAAGTGCGTAATCACTAAATAGTTTGTTCGTACCACCGATGGAAATGACAATATCTTGAAGTGACCAGAGATTACTATTTATAATGCGCCCGTCGGTTTCCAGAATTGCAGCATGCTACTGGGACTGTCGCTCACGCAATCATCCGCAAGTGTATTGTCCCTCTGTTGGTCGCAGTCAAGTTAACGACGCGCCCTTCAGGCTGCATGAAACCCTGGGTACGCTACTTCGTCAATATCTTCAGGAACGAAAATGATGTTGGGCCTCAGACCTCAGCACTCGCTGTTATTTCTATGTACCGTGTATAGCCTACTCAATGCATTGTCTTTAAAAACTCCACGGAAGCTTTCCACTGGGCAAACTTCCCATACCGGTGAATATGGAACAACTCATCTATTGTCGATTATAACCATCTGTCTGTGACTGTTCACTTCAATAATGAATCCACACTCAGTGAGTGTCCGTCCTCGCCAGTGATAGTTCCGTTTACAAATCTCATCGCACACTTTTTCGAATATAGGGCGTTCTTTATACACGGTGAATTTCTATTTAATCAGCCACAGGGTCCGTGGATCATGTAACATTTGACGACTTGATGGAAAGCAGGCATTACTTCGGGGTGAGACAACTCAGCCATAATGACCTGTTCAGAGTAGTTTGATCTGATGTTTTCTTCCAACCATAAAAGAATATGTGCATGTGTCAAGCCACGCTTTTGCCATTCGAGTGAATACATTCGGGTCGCCCCGAACACGTTTCGTGTTAGTGAGAAGACCTACCAGATGCTTTAATATCAAATGAAATACACTAGCTATCAAGTCATGTCTGTCGTAAGGCAGTTGTCCTGAAATAAGCCCTCTAGTTATTTTAGCTCATTTGGGATTCCTGGTGATGGTGATAAGTAAATCTTGTCGGACATATTTTCGCACATAGCAAAATGCGTTCTGCGTGCGTTCGGGCGTATTATTATTATTATTATTATATTCTCAGTGAAAAGCTACTAAATTAATTCAGATATATAAAAGCAAAGTAAATTCTCGGATACAAATTTTTATTTGCAACTCGAGGCGCACTGCAAAGTTTTCATTCAGCACATTTTCTAAGTCTCTTGGATTCCAAGCTAAGTTGCACCTAGAGCCTGAAGTTGAAAGATTGTTAAAGAAAAACACTGAGAAAAATTTAATACAATAGTTCACTTGCCGGTAGAGGCAACGTCCGATCTTTGATAAGGGCAAAAGGCGTTTGTAATGGTTTGCTGGATGACACCCGAGGAGAAGCAAGTTAAATGCACTAGACTTTGCATGACCAATATAGTGCTTCATTTGAGTACGCACTCGTCGGTAGTGCAGATTCTCAAGAAACCCAAGAAGTTAAAGGGCACGGATATCTTCATCAACAAAGACATTCCGGTTTTCGTTTGCTAAAAGAGGAGAAAATTGATGGAGGTTCAGTCCGCGATCCCTGGGATCCCAACTTCGCATGGATTCATTTCGATGGATTCAAGTTACTCGGTGATCAATTTCGAGTTTTACGTAACTTACGTCTTCAAATGAAGTTCAAAACAAAACAAATCGAGTCAGGTCAAACAAAAAGTCCTAATGTTAAAATATTGAATTCTGTGAAAATTCCCCACATCTCGCCTCAGGCGGAATCTATTGGGCAAACACTTGTGCCGGAAGCACCTCCCATTGGCATCTTTCCGTCGGCCAGACGTTAAATTCAAATAATTATAGGAAAAATACATGTATTTTAGATTTAAGAATATTAAGTTACAACATTGCAGGGCTTAGTAACAAGAGTGCTCGTTAATAACAATCTTTTCAAAGGTTATGAACTTGCTTGGAAAGCAGCTAGCAGAACTTCTACAATAACTTTGGCAGATCAAGTGGAGGGTTGTTAATTGGATTTGGAACCATCCTCAAAAACATTATGCAATTTAAAATGCATGGAGATTATAGTATTATTGTGTGACAGATGGAGGGCAAAATGAGGTTAATTGCTTAGGCCTACTTGAATTGCAATCACTGGAATGAAGATTTTGTCATCCAGAAAATCTTCTTGCAGAACTGGATGAAAACAATATATTCCAAATAGGAGATTTCTACGCCAGAATCGGAGCGGAACAGTATTGGTCAGCTAATCCTCTCATAGTTCCAACAAGTCTGAGTAGTTCACGCGTCACAAAAGGCAATCGAAGAAACAATAAAGGTGTACGATTCCTAGATTTGTGCAATTCCTACAACCTTTATATCTTGAATGAAAGAAGCTTAAATGATCCAGTCGGCGAATTTACTTGTGTGCGATCTTCTGCTCGTTCAGTCATAGACTACTGTTTAGCAGCTGGAAACTAGTTGAATATTATATTTAACTTCAAGGTTGGCGCAAAAACGTTTTCGAATCACATGTCATTAATTTCATCTATACGCCGTGCTGGACCTGGTACTGTTGGAACAACGGATCTTAAACTTCTGCCAAAACTAAAATGAATAATAGCTTCTTTAACGAAACTTAAACAACCAACTGATCGCACTGAATAATTCTTTGCGTTTAGAGGATATGCTCGAAGTTATAATATCACAAACTCCTAGGCAGCTAAATGTGTCGCGTTCATAACATTTCTACTTTAGGCTTAGTTACGCAGCAGCCATGCAGCAGTACAAGAAGCAGTGCTCGGGAAAAAAGAAAGCAGACTGCATAAGTGTCACCGCATCGGAATCAAGTGCAAGTTCGGCAGATGATTTTTGGAAATTCTTGAAAGCAGTAGATGGATCAAAGTACCCAATAAGTCACTCACTAAAAGCACTGCTCAACACAGAGCGCAATGCCAACCGTTTTCAGTACGCCGAGCCGTTGATAGTAGACCAATTTCTCGATCAGATTTAACCGTGCAAGAGTTCCTGGCAACATTATGTACATTGAAGTTAAACAAGGCAGCGGGTATGGACAGAATCCCATACGAGTTCTTTAAAAATGCCACACCGGGGTTTATCGTGAAGTTAACTGACTGCTACAACAAGATCTTCCAGAATTGCGATACTCCAATTCCGGTCTTCAATTGTTTTTCCACTTTTTAAAAAGGGAGACACTAACCTTCCTGAAAACTACAAAGTATATCCTTCTTAAATACTTCAATGAAGCTGAGTGGAGGGATGTTATTTCGTAGGTAGTTAATAGGTTATAGGTTAATGATAATAGGCCACTCAGCGAGTTTCCGGCAGGCTTTCGAGCTAAAAACTCCACAACAGATCAAGAATGTCTCTTTTACAAACTTTTGAACTTAGATATATTGTCCAAAGTCATGGCAGCACTAAGAGCTTTGTATGCGACTGATAAGATAGCTGTATGGGATGGTGAATCGCTTTCCGACCATTTTAGTTCTTTGATGAGCCTTAAACAAGGATGCGTGCTGAGTACACTTCTCTTCTCTATCTTCATTGACGAAATCGTAGAGTTCCTTGAAGCAGGAGTAAATGTAGCAGGTATTACTGTTCCGGCATTATTATACGCTGATGAGATAGTTCTTCTGGCAGACTCCCCTAATCAGCTACAAGAAATGATTGACAAGTTGTAGAGATATTGCGACACTTGGAATCTATGCGTCAATTTAAGTAAGTCCAAAATCAATATTGTCCGAAAGTCCGAAAAGGACTCGGAAGATATGCAGCAAACGAAAAAGGGCAGGAGTTGGACTTAGTAAAGGAATGCAAATATCTAGGCGTAATTCCTACAAACAATATAAACTTTGAAAAACATCTCAAGTTTAATCTCTCTGAAGCCAAGTCTGCATCATGGAAAAATCGTATGTCAAACTTATTGGTCATGCAGAAAAATACAAGCTGTTGAAAGCGGTTTCTAAGTCTATAATGATGTATGCTGCTCAAGTATGGGGTTACAAGCAACACGAGGAAGTGGAAAAATTACTTCGTTTCTTCTTAAAACGTATCTTCAAACTGCCGCCTACAACCGCAAATTAATACCGGACTGCCCAACATGTTTTTAGACGCACTCAAGCTGCATTTCGACTATATTCTCAAGGTTCTTAAAATAGACTCTTCAAGACTCGCTAACAGATTTGTAAAATTCTTGATAACGAACAAACTTAATTTTAGTAGTAGTAGTGGTAGTAGTAATTGACTTTATTTTATTAAAAAAATGTCACAAAGAAAATTTCTATGTCTATTTGATTTGGCCGAAGGCCGTCTACCTGATTGGCATTTACATGGTTCAATATAATTTTTTCTATCACATATACATAAATATTAAATAATACGGATGTTTTGGAGGTCTCCCTCGATGATGCGTTTTTTGTAGCGAAGTGTTTTCACTGTGTAATTAAGCAATAGATCCCAACCTTGTTCTCCATTTAAGATACCGATTGCAACTTCCTCCTCCAGAATATTAGAACCGAAAAATTGTTCCCGGAATCCCCTTAAAATGGGACATATTGCTAGAAAGTGTAGTACATCTTCCCTTACTCCCATATTGCAGATATTGCACAAAATTGGCAGTTCACATCTGTGCGGTATATAATTTAACTGAGCCAACTCTCCTCTCATTTTGAAGATAGTGCTTATTTTATCTGTTGTAAAGCAGTTGAAAAAATAAGTTCGTTCTTCAAGGTGGTATTTTATTTTGCTATAGTACAACCTCCAGCGCCATCATTCGTACTATATAATTAAAATGCATTTTTAATGTGTTCAGAAACATAGGGGTCGTTGCCGTTTCTAAATGTAGCAAATAGTTCTGGGTGCTCCTAGGCAATTTAAATATTGGTTTAAGAAAGTATCGCGGGAACTTATCAACGGCATCAAAAGAACAGTATCCTCACGCTTGATCTCCATACAAAAGAATATAGGCTGTAGTTGATCAAAATAGCTTTTGCTTTGCACTATGGCTGAATTGTTTGCTGTTGATGCATTTTTCCCAAACTGAGCAGATTGCGCGTTTAGCTTCAGACAATTTCTTTTGAAGGTGTTTATTCATGTTTAAGTTAGGGGTAATCAGAACTCCAAGGTATTTGTATTCTCGTACAATTTCAATACCCTCACCTTGAACCGTCCATCTTTCACTTCGACAATACCTCCCACCACCATTTCTAAGTATCATTAACTTTGATTTTGTTAGATTTACAGATAAATTCCAAGTTCTGCAGTAGTTATCAAGTCTGTTTATCATAAGCTGCATACAGTCGACAGTTTCTGCGAGAAAGACAATATCATCTGCAAACATGAGAGCAGGGATATTTGCTCGGTGCAGCTCTATTCCACCATTAATAGTGTCTGTTATGTCGTTTATTTATAATATACAACCTTGCTTTACGCCCATTGCAATTTCAAAATCTTCAGACAAGTGGTTTCCATCCCAAACGAAAGCTATGTTATTTGTGCAAAACATTTACTACCTTCGTAGATATTCCACATCTATAGAGTTTATAGAAAAGTGCCTCTCGAGGAACAGAATCAAAAGCTGCTCGATAGTATTTCTTTCACCAGTAATAAGTTTAACAGCTTTCCAGAATTCTGCTGAGCACCTTGTGCTCTTTAAAAGGGCAATAAAGGGCAAATGTTCTTAAAGTGATTATTTGCTTCTGCGTATAGAGTTTTGAACGTATTGGTGTTGTGTGTTCTTACCAGCCTGAGAAATGCAAAAGATGCATCTCTAGCTCGCTTGCAATCAATATCAAACCACTTTTGCTTGCTGCTACCGTTGACATATTTTAATAGATTATTTTGGTGTGTCGCTCTTTTTATTATTTCTGTTAGGTTTTCAATATTTAGCATGGCATTCGCGTTTGTCAAAGTTACGAGCTCTCTACTGAACTTTGACTGATAACAAAAACCGTCTTTCCATAATAGCTTTGGTAAGAGGCTTAACTAGCATTAACAGTACAATGCTTTGGTTTCTGTACAGGTAAAACGTAACCTATAGCGGCATGTGATCTGAAAACGTCCTAATTCCCACCTTAAATTCCTTAAGATGAGGGCATAAATTCCCAGTTACAAAACAGTAGTCTATAACAGAACATGCTGACCCACGAAGAATCCCCTCCATAGCTTCCATTAATGACTCGGCAATCAAATACATCCGATAATTCCAGAATTAAAATTTCTTTGGAGTCGCAGGAGCTGCGGTTTGTATAACATACATATATCGTTGATGTGCCCAATCCGCTTATAAAGTTATTTTGCGGCATGCCTATTCTTCCGTTAAAATCGCTGATAAGTACTAGATTGGCTGATCTTAAACTATTCAACAGATCTATTATTTTATTGTAGTCTCGCGTCCAATGATTACAATTTAGATAAATTGGTACAATGTGAAAGGTGTTAATGTCCATTTTCAGCTCAAGTACGTACGACCCTTCTATGCTTTTGAAGTTAACCTTTGCTCCTTCTATCTGCTTACGAAATCCAAATAGTTCGCCACCACTTCCTCTTCCAAACGAGCTTGTTTTTATCGCAGGTATAAATTCTAATTCATAATTCATGAAAATACTCTTAAATCTAGCTTCTTAATTATCTAGTAAATGAGTTTCAAATAATAGAAAAACATCAAACTCCTTTATATAATTAAATAATTCTACAAATATTTTCTTATTTTCTAGCCCTGCTACGAAAATGGCGATGTAAGCTTTGGTTATCTTGTTACACCGACCCTTCCAAGCTTTTAATTGTACCGGACCAGCGTAGTCCACTCCCGATGTTTGAAATGGATGAGCCTGATTAACTCTTAATGCGGGTAGATTGCCCATTTTTTCGTGCATTTGGGTTGTTTTATGCTTATAACACTTAGGACACTTATGAATGCAACTCTTTACAGTTGATTTTAGGTGTAATATCCAATATTCCGCTCGAATGGTTGCCATCATGAGCTGCTGACCGCCATGCAGTGATTTTATGTGCACTTCATGAACTAAGAGAGTGGTTAAATAGTTCTGCGCGTGTAATATTATTGGATGCCGCTGTGAATACGGGAGATCCGAGTTCTCTAATCGACCGCCAACCCGTAATGTGCCGGTTTCGTCTATGATTGGTGACAGTAGTGCCAGTTTGCCTCCTTTGAAAATCATTTTCCCTTTTGATAATTTTAATATTTTTTCAGCGAAAAAATCTTGCTGGACAATTTTGATCAAGCGTAGTCGAGCTGACGATACTTCGCCGACCGACAGTGACCCAGACAATTTCGCCGATTTCTTCAGGCAGTTGTGAGCAAAGCGAAGGCAAAAGGCTGTAACTCGTAATAAGCGCTGTAGTGAAGAAAACCTCGTGAGAAGTTCATAATATTCAAAGGCGGTACTGTGAACGAAGAGCTGAAAAATGTTTGTTAGTATCCAGATGCGATCAATTTATTCTTAGTCCTAGAAATCTTTGAAGCTTTCAGTTCGAGGTCTGTGGACTGAATGTCAAACGAAGGATGCAGTTGTTCCTTAAACGATTGCAGAAATTCCGGGTATTGGTACCATTCTTTATGATTGCTCAGATCCTTAGGTGAAAGTCCTCTTGAAGCCATGTCCGCCGGATTGTCCTTAGGTGGGACGTAGGTGGGACGTAGTTCCATCCAACGTAGCTCCTGGATTTCAGCCACCCTGTTTGCAACAAACGTGGTTCTGTTGTAAGGAACTGATTTGATCCACGCGAGGGTGATTTGCGAGTCACACCAAGCTAATATTTTGGCATTGCTGAGCTTCATAATTTCCTTGGTGTGGACCAGAAGGTGTGCTAGCAGCAGAGCTCCACATAGCTCCAAGCGTGCAAGCGATATTGTTATTGTTGGCCCATTTCCGCAATGGGAACCCTCCAAGAATCACATCGTCCACGTAAAAGTGTTTTTTAGCAATGTTTGATGCAATTGTGTAGTCTGCTCGGTCATCTGCAGCAAGTTGTTGGAGTGTGCGAACTGCCAAATACGGTGCAGCGGCGGTGCCAAATGTCACTGTGTTGAGGTGATATGTTTTTACTTCCTCTCCTTCCGCATCTCTCCACAAAACTAGTTAGTATACGGAGTCTTCAAATGGAACCCAGATCTGCCTATACATTTTGTTGATGTCCGCTACAAACCCTATCTTATGTTTCCTAAAGCGGGCGATGTGATCAAAGATGTCGTCTTTTAGCCGTGGGCCAACAAACAGATGATCATTCAGTGATGTGCCGTCGGACGTCTTACATGACGCATCGAATACAATACGGAGTTTTGTGGTGGAGCTAGATTCCTTCCTCACTGCATGGTGGGGAACAAAATAATGCGCATGGGTTAATGACGTGGTTTCTACGAGTGTCATGTGCCCTAGCACTTTATAGTCGTCTACAACGCTTTTGTACTCTTTGTAGAGCGATGGGTTTAGCCTACATTTTCTTTATAATTGAAGATACCTAACAAGAGCGGATTTGAACGACAAGCCTAGTTTAGGACGTAACCCTTCCTTGAATGGTAGCTGAAAAATATATTTACCATCTAACTGACGCTGGTGTGTTCTACAAAAATGCATTTCACACTGTTTTTGTTCCTCCAAGAGAATTTTCCTTGTGGTTATCTCCTCAAGTTCCCAAAACTTGTGCATCATGGATTCCAAGTCACTGTGCAAAGATGTCACTGTTTTTTGGTCGCCAGCAGATGTACAACCAGAGAGGATCCATCCGAGTTCCATTCGTTGAGCCATGGGTGTATCTGGCTCTCCCTTGACAACACCGGCGAGTAGAATAAATGGATATATGTCGCTCCCCAGCATGACATCGATTTTGTTTGGTTTGTAAAAGGTGGGGTCAGCAAGTTGAATGTTCTGGAGGTGCATCCAGTTAGCCCAGAGAATATTTTGCACAGGGAGGACTGCTGTTAGCTTGGGTAGAACAGACGCATTAAGTTGTAAAGTGAAATTGTCGTTAACGTTCGAACGGATAGTGAGCGAAACTTTAGATCTGGAAACGCCATTGTTGGTTTCCCCAACGCCTATTATGTTGACATAGTTCGTTGTCCTGAGATGAATGGCGCCTCCGATCCTGGATCAATTAAAGCCCGCAGCAACAGCGGTTGGCCCACAGCTGGAACAACCTTGATAAGCGCAGTGGCCAAAAGGACAGCGTTTGACTGACTGTTCTTGGATGCGTACGTATTGTGTACTGCAGCTATTTTGTTGGAGGAGGTTGGATCTTTTAAGAATTCTGACTGTGAAGATTGAACCGTAGTGGAGACAGGTTGAACAGGTGGCTGAGTAACCAACGTTGAAATTGAATTGTTGGCATGCATTGCGTTCGTGTTAGCTGGATCGCTTTCATGCAGCAACGAATGATGCCTTTGTTTGCATGCAGAACATGTAAAAGTGCTTGTACAGTTTTGCGTGGCATGTGAGTGTGACAGGCAGTTGATGCACAGTTGATGCCTTTTGACAATGTCCCATTTTCTCTGTGGAGCTAATGCCTTAAATTTGTAACACTTCCTAATTGAATGCAAACCCTGACACATCTGACATTTCGAAATTATGGAATTGTGCGTACGAACTGTGACTGAGCTAAATTGTCTTGATTTTGATTGAGGGGGGTTCGATGAGGATTGCCTAGGATTTCTAATATTCTTGACCTCATGAGCAAAAAATCCTGTAGTATGTTGAATGACGGATAATCTGCATAAGCCGAAATGTGTTTTCCCACTGACCTCGAGTGGTGATCGGAAGTTTTTGCACAGTGTGGAAAATTAAAACGTCTTCCCACGAATCTACAGTGACTCCAAGATTGTCGAGAGATTGTTTGGCCTCAATTGTGGTATCTAGAAGTGATTTTATATCGTCTGCTGATTCCTTAGATAGTTTTGGTTGATCAAACAGTAATTTAAATTGGTTGTCCTTAAGTAAACGTAGGTTTTGATACCGCTTCACTAACGTTGCTCATGCTGACTCAAAGTTGCCATCAGCGATGGAAGTGTTTCGAAGCAACCGTTCAGCTTCACCGCTTAAATTAGCCTTCAAATAATGCAACTTCTGAACATCGGATAAAGAAGGATTTTTGCCTACCAAGCTTTCAAATAAACTTTTAAATTCAGACCACATTTGAAAGGAACCCGAGAATGTAGGGATCTTAATCGAGGGGAGCTTCATATCAACCAAAGGGGGTTTCGATCCTGCTATTGAATTATTCAGAAAACTCTGAGTTTGATTGGGATTGTCGGAGGTACATAACTGCTCTTTTAAATCGGAGGAATATGTGTAATAGAGCTCTCTTAATTTCTGAAATGTTAGCGACTCAATGTATTTAACTTTAGCCTCTTCACTAGCAGCAGCAACAATTTTTTGATGAAATGCCCTAGCATCATCAAATCCTTTCTCCAAATTCTTTAACCGCGCCTCAACCATGAAGATAGATTTCGATGTTTTACTAAACATCGCTATATTATCAGCTCCGAGTTCACTCAAGATATTTTGAATTGAATCGATTAAATTTGAGATCTTAAATTTACTCATTTTCCAAGAAAGGCGAAAAGCAGAAACGAAATAGCAGAATTGCACCCAGAATAGCACCCAACACACAGGATAATATTATAATAATAATTAATTATAATTATCTTATTAAAAATGCCACACACCTGATTATAAGCGTTGCTCCCGCGCTGCCCCAGCTTCTCGAACTCCAGCAGATGTCCTTAGTAAGCGCCAACGATCCACCGAACCAAATTTACGTCGATATTTCAATGCACCCAACGAATTATTCGCAATTAAAATTATTAATTTGTCACTTGTCTAGATCCTGATCCGGCTCGAAGGACCATATGTTTCGCACGAAAACTAGCAAAAAAATATATATATGGTATATACAATATATATTGGCAAGACTAAGTTAAGTGCCGATTTATACAGAATCTAGTTCAATAAAGAGTTAAATTAAAACGCAAGTATTGGCTTTAAGAGTTTGATTTATTTTACATTAATTGCAGGTACGGTCACTCTGGTGGTTTAACTGGGAATGCCCAACAATTCGCCGCAGTTGTCATAACGACATCTTCCTTTTCCAGCTGATTCTTGAAGGCATGTTCTTCTGGTCAATGACCCATTGCGGACCTTGCGGAAATTGTTCACATCTTAGCTGCTACTGCATAGCGTATTTGGTTTTTCGTTGACTAGCCGACGGGAAACATGCGGCTTGTAAGAAGCTGATTTCCTTGATTGATGTACGGTGTTAGTTGCGATGCAACACTGGTCGTGAGCAACGTAGCTGAATTGCGAACACATCCGCATACACTGATGTCCTCCGTAGGTGAAAAATTGCTCGCAGTTTATATTATTTTAGCAGTTTCTTCACAGCATAGGCAATATTACACCAAGTTGAACCTCTATTTAAGTGTAGTAAACTACTTTTTTTAAAAAAAAAAAACAAAAAAAGCATTTAACACTCAAGAGGGTATGACTACTCTTCAAATGCTGGAGCACGTGTTAAGTTTTTTGGAAAATTTCATAGAGAGAGAGAGAGAGAGAGAGAGAGAGAGAGAGAGAGAGAGAGAGAGAGAGAGAGAGAGAGAGAGAGAGAGAGAGAGAGAGAGAAGATGTTTGGGGTCGGTTGGGGTGGTTATTTCGCTCCATCGGTGGCATCCAACATTTAATGGCGAGACTAAATTATTAGTGTATATTGACTTGATGTTGTATTTAGGTAACTATTCATCTCACGAGATTTTAGTTGCCTGAAAAAAGGTTTATCGGTCACGGCTGGTATTGAACTCCGAACCGTCGAATGGGAACTCAACACACTTTTTTTCATTTTAAATATATTTTCATTTGACTTCATTAATTAACTCTTAGATGCTAGACAAAACAACGCGTAAGAATTTGCTTAAATAACTTAAAAATGTTCATATTATAACTCACTGTCCCCGTGCGGGCACTCTAAGTCAAACCTAATATTTAAACTATGTCTTTCGACGTTTCGTACAATTACTATTATTTTTATTTCCATATTTATTTTAAACTAAAACTGAGAAAACAATTTCTTTTACTTGCAAAACAAAAATCTTAGTATTTGGACTTTTTTTTATAAAAAAAATAAAACTTAAACTTATAAACTAACTACCTAAACAAATAAAAATAAATAATAAGTCAAAATCTTACCCTACTTATATGTATTACCTTATTGTAACACATATGTTGATTACCCCTTTTTTTAGAAAAAAATATCACCCACCTCTTTTGTTCTTTTATTTTTTTTTTATTTAGTTTTTTTTCTAATTTTTTCTAATTGTTTACATATACGTATACATACATATTTTTTTGTTCTGATTTTTGTATTTTTTTTTTCTTAAATCTAACTTAATCCTACCTAAATCTATGTAAACCGGCCACGGCTAAAAGAAATAGTTTGGCCAACATCGCTCTCAGTAAAGCTACTCTGTATTGCAGGAATTAGAAGCTTCCGCTCCTTCAATAATCCACCAACATTTTTGGTGCAGCCGAGCAACATCCCTCATGTCGCTACTCTCTACCGCACTACTGAACCGAAGGCGCCCCGCACTGCCATGTGCGACGTCTCTGTTGTAGTTCAGTCGCCTGTCCACAGCTGTTCGAACGGCACGGAAGATTGGCGGCATAGCTAATCTGTAGTGATGTAGCAGATAACCTTCACCCTCGCATCGAGTTGGCTGCTATAAAACTGTCTCTTTGTTATTATTATATAGATCAGTATCTAGGCAGATCCGAAGATATCTTTCGACACGCAAGTGCTGTCCAACGATCGAAAACTTTCACCAATCCTATCTGGTGTCCCAATACAAAGGCATCTTAAACAGAATGGTTTCCGACTTCTGAAAGTTGATTTTCAACTTCCAGTCATAGCAATATCGTTTCATTTTATCGAAGTCACGTTGCAAAAGTATATTAATAACCTCAATCCTTGGACCTGATCTGTAAGCGATTAAGTGGTCTGCTATGGCATGGTGAAGTGAACTTATCAGGTCACTTGTGTGAATGCTGAATAGGATCGGTGAATTTACCACACCTTGCTCCAGACCGTTTTTAATGTGAAATATTCCAGCAGAAGTTACATCGTCATACTTCACGATGAACTGTCTACTGGAGAGCGTATCTAAAAGAATATACAGCAGTGGTTTGCTAATGTCCAACCTGTTGAACTTGAAAAAGAGTCCCCCTAACTATACGGTGTCGAAGGCTTTTTCCATGTCAATCGGCAGGCACCAGTGCACCGTGCCTTCGTTCCATTGGATATCAAAAACCAGTTTAGTCGCGGCATGACCCGCCTTGAAACTGAATTGATTATCCGGAATTATATGTTTGGCCTCAACCCACCTAGTCAGGACTCTATTGATAACCTTTCCGAAAACCTTACTGATGTTTGAAAGAAGACTGATCGAGCGGCGATTCCCTTGTTTGGGGATGTGATGTACCACTGCAGTTTTCCAATGCACTGGATAATGGGCATTATTCATTGCATTATTTAACGGGGTGGTATAAATGTTCACCGCTTCTGGTGGGAGATGTCGAAGCACAATGTTCGGTATTTCATCCGTTCCCACTGATTTCTTACTTCTAAGTTTTTCGAAGATCGTTTTGATCTCTGCCTTCGAAATGAACCGGGGATAGTACCCTATCGTCGGCGATGACATTATTTGCCATATTCTCGTCACTGAACTGGGTGAAACCCGAGCTCTCGAATCGCCAGTTCACTATTTCATTTCATTATGCACGAGGACTCGAATTTCCAGATCGTGGTTCGGGCCAATAATGTCATTCGCCTTGTACACATCCTGGAAAGTCGCTCCTTTAGCCTCTATCTTCTACTCCGGATCCTCGATCACAAAGAAGTTGTCATCATCAACGGTCTCATTTGGGTCGATGCTTGCTGCTCTGAGTATGTGCTCGTTCTCCGTCGTTCGGGCGATTTTAAGACATGGAAGGTCGTTTTGATTATTTCTTCGCAATATTTTATTTACTTGCGGCATCATATACGGGTTGCTGCTATTTACAGCAGGAATTTTATTGTTCCAATACAAACTTACAGAGTTTCTGTAATTTTCTTTTGTTATTGTCTGGAGGTTTTTAATCGGCGACTTCAATGTCCTGATCTCTGTGTTATGTCTGTCAGTAAATTGTCTGTACAAGGTTTTTAGCCTTGACAGCAGTCTACTTTTATTTCGGTGCAGTGCGTCAATGGTTGCATTGCGGAATAATTCTTCGTTATCAGTGTGTTGATACCGAGGCAACATTTTGTCCATAGTTCATTTAATTGTCTCGTCCATTAGTTTTAGATACCAATCAATCTCCTTATTTGATAGATTTCTATTGGAACGTGGGTAGAGCGAATTCGGTGCGAGTACTCTCGTCGGTGTTGGAGGAGAAGTGGAGAATGCACCCTACTATAGTTGTAGGAATGCATTTGAAGAATCTCATCTAATTCTTTGGGAACAGTTATTGGGTGCTGAGACCGCATCGAAAAAGTGTCTCGGTCTCAGACATGAATAAGGTGGATTGAGTAGCCTACGGTCCATAAACAGATACCATGTATAACTGCTTTGAACTACGGAGAGGGATGTATATGACGCATGCTTCCAGCACCTGAAACCCACGTACTACACGACTGTACATATACTCCCTTGGAACGCAGCCCTTTTCTTACAAAGATTGCAGCGCCTCCTCCTTGAATTTAGTTGGGTCGGCTTCTCCGTATAGTATTTTATATCTTCTGCGCCTCATTGGGTGTCTCTTGATAAGCTTAGTCTCGCTATCCAAAAGCAAATCAGGGGCTTGGTCTTTAAGCAACTTAAACAGCGTGGCTCTTCGTTCGAACCTAATCAGTGAATTAACATTCGTTGCAAGGACCTTCAGGTTTTGCTCCGCCATGTACTGGAGGTGCGTTAGCCCGGCTACAGCGCGTATATTTGATCTACCCGGGTAGCCTGTTCCTGTATTTGACGCTGAAGCCGAGCCATCCACTGTATTACAGTGGATCACGTGCCCATCTAAACCAAGTCTTTTAATGAAAAAATGTTTGCCTATGGCCGACTTACCTAGCTCTATTGTATCCTTCAAGTCCATTTTAAATGTGTTGATTGGAGGTACTTTCTGCTGTTGTTGTTGTTTCTGTTGTTGCTGTTGTTGTTGTTGTTTCTGTTGCTGCTGCTGCTGTTGTTGCTGTTGTGGTAGCGATTTTTGTTACTGTTTTTGTTGTTGTTGCTTTTGTTGTGTATGTGCTTGTTTTTTCGTTGCCACTTGTGCTGTATTTTGTTGTTGTAGCGGCTGTTCTTTCTGTTTAGCGTCGCTAATTGTGCGCTATTGCTGAGAGTTCAGGAGTTGTTGTTGTAACTAGTTTTGCCTTCTCGCCATTTATTTGGCTTTAATAGCCAGTACTTTTGCTGCAGCTGTTTAATGCTGCTATTTAGTGCATGCACCTCTTCCTCCTCATCCTCTGACTCTGTGGCTGCCAGAAATTGGAAGGTATTCTCACCACCTATATAGTGGTTTTCCCCTCCATCAGACGCGTATGGATATTCGTCTTGGTCTGACTCAGCTGCCGCCCTTGTTAATGTTTTTGGCGCCTCTTTCCTTACTCTAGCTGGAAGCTTTTCAGTAGAAGCTGATAGGGAGATGCGCTTTAGAAGGTTAGGAGTTGGCTTCAGGTTCCTCCCTCTTTTTTTTGCAATATTATCAGATGATATCCTGCCATCTGCTGGGTCCCGCTATTGGAATAGCGGACAACTCGTTGTCACAATTATTGTTTGTTTGATTCAACTTTTAAAAATAAAAAGTCAATGCAACCTTTTCGGGAATCGAACCCACGACCCCTGCTTTATCGGCCGGACATCGTAGCACTTGACCAAAATGTTTCTAATACACTTTTTATGGAAACTTGCTTATTTACTTTGTTCAAACTGAAAGCCGAAACACGTATATTCCTCACGAAGCTTTATGAACGAATAAAGCCAACACACTACCACTAGAGCCACCGCCACCCGTATCATATAATAAGAAATAAAGTGATTTGAAGTATAAAAAAGATAAGACATTAGACAAAGACAAAAGTGAAGTTCAATATTATCATCTCATCTTCAGAAGTCATCACCAGTTGTCGAGGAAAAAAATTGATTACCCATCCAAGCGAAGTGAAGTGGAATATCTTCTTTAACAGTTAATTTTATTCAACTAGCTAGGTATTACATATTTTAATGTCATAATATTAATATTATACAAAACGTTACTTTCTTGTGAATTAAATCCTAACAAAAGAAAACTTTAATTACAAACAACGATATCAAAAAAAAAAACACCACGAACACACTCGTATTAAGATAGCAAACTAACATAAGTATAATAAAACTTGTTAAAATACACTTGAATTTAAACTTGTTAAAATACACTTGAATTTATTTATCTAGTTTTAAATTTTTTTTTTTTTTTTTTTTTTTTTTTTTTTCCCCGGCGAGGGCAGGTGAAAATCTTCCATCAGACACTATGAGGATCAGAAGCGCGTGCTCATAGTAGTGTGAGATTCTTACTCACTAAAAACACCTCCCTTCATTGTTGATTTTAATACCGCAACTAAGTAGAACTTATCAAGCAGTTTTTATTTCATAAGTTAGTCACGATTGGTAGGACACTTTCCAATGGAAGACCCTACATATTCCGCTTTCTTAATGCGGTTTCAATTTATCGCGCAAGGTCCAACGGTTTAGTTCGTTGAAGACGGCGTAGTATGTTTCGTTCGTCCAAGACTTCTAGGACTGTATTGTTGATATGGCCGCTTAACCGGACTTTATGTTTTCGTGCGCAGTTCCTGACTTCATCTTCCACGAAAGGAACTCCGAGGTCTCGATGCAGGTCATTATTTCTTATAAACCATGGGGCACGCACAAATTGTCGTAGCACTTTATTTTCAAAAGTTTGTATTATATTTACATTTGATTTCTTAGTACAACCCCAGAGTTGTATACCATAGGTCCACACCGGCTTTAGCACTTGCTTATAAAGAAGCAGCTTGTTTTCTAAGCTTAGCTTGGAATATTTACCAAGTAGCCAGTACATTTCTCTGTATTTGGCCTCTGGTTCTTTTCGTTTCTTTCTAACATGCGTTTTCCATTTAAGCTTCGCGTCAAGTGTCATTCCCAAATACTTAGCCTCGTTTGCAAAGGGGATACACACCGAGTTTATAGAAATGGGCAAGTGATTTATCTTTCTGTAGGTGAAGTCAACATGTACAGATTTTGTCTCATTAAGGGTAATTCGCCAGATCTTTGTCCACTCGTAGACTTTATTTAAAGCAGTCTGAAGTTTCGCCGTTGAGTCTTCTATTGATTCTCCAACCGCTAAGATAGCGGTGTCGTCAGCAAAAGTAGCGAGAACAGTTTCCTCGACGTGTGGTATATCTCTTGTATATAAAAGGTACAAGAGTGGGCCCAGTACGCTTCTCTGCGGTACTCCGGCTAGGATATCTTTAAATTTCGAAACATCATTTCCGTATCGAACGCGAAAAATTCTATTTTCAAAATAGCTTGTCAATATATTATAAAGCTTTAATGGCAAAATTCGTCGCAGTTTGAACTTCAAACCTTCATGCCATACTTTGTCAAAAGCTTGTGAGACGTCAAGAAATACGCTCGAACAAATCTTTTTTTCTTCCAGGGATCTTTCAATTACATCAGTAATTCTATGCACCTGATCAATTGTTGAATGCTTAGTCCGAAATCCAAATTGATGGCTGGGAATAAGATTTTGGTTTTCGATAATTGGGAGAAGACGTTTTAGCAAAATCCTCTCAAAGATTTTCGACAGGATCGGTAGGAGAGAAATGGGTCTGTATGATTTTTTATCGTTTGGAGGTTTTCCTGGTTTTAGTACCATAATGACTTCTGCAACTTTCCACTGGCTTGGCACGTATTCAAGCCTCAGAGCCGCGTTAATAATGTGTAAGAGCTTTATAAGTGCTTTTTGAGGTAGCATTTTCAGAACTTCTCCGGTAATAAGGTCATACCCCGGAGCCTTCTTTGGTTTTAATTTCCTTATTACAGTTTTGATTTCAGCAAGAGTTGCATTTGTCATTACAAAATTACTATATGCTATTTCTAAAGAACTGGTGCCGGGTGCCAGTGTCGGGCCGTCGGAGGGCTTGAAAATTTCTTCAAGATAGTCGGCAAAAACCTCCGCTTTTTCCTTATCCCCCTTAGCCCATTCGTTATTGCCGACCTTGATTGGTGGCGCGGGGATTTTGGGCCTTTTTAAGCATTTTAAAGCTTTCCAAAGCGAGTAATTTGTTTCTTTTCCTGCCGTCAGGTTTTGAACATATGTATTTACTTCGGAATTTCTGTAACTTTTAAGAGTTTCCTTGAGCAGATTACAGAGCCTGTTTAAGCGTGTTTTGTCCTGCGGCGCTCGAGTTGTTTGCCATCTTTTGCGAGCTTTTCTTTTTTCTCTTATCATATCTTTTACCTCAGGCGGGTAGTTTAAGTTACGTTTAGCCGTGTTTTTTCGTTGACAAGGTGTATTGTTCCACGCAGCACATTGGACTATTTCAACGAAAGAATCCACTTCGATTTCGAGTTCAAGTGCTGCTTTAAGTGAAACGTCTAGTTCTAGGTTATTATTTATCTCATTTCTGAATCCTTCCCAATTAGTATTTCGTCCAGTTAGTCTTAATGGTCCTTGTTTTTTAATAAACGTGTCGTTCATTGTCAGTATGACTGGAGAATGATCGGAGGAAAGATCGAAGCTTTCATCAACGTTTATATCCGAGTTACGAATTCCTTTAACAACGAAGAAATCGACAAGATCGGGTATTTTCGTTGTGTCTGTTGGCCAATAAGTCGGCTTGCCCGTTGAATAGAAGTCACAATTGTGTTCCATACATGCTTTATAGAGTATTTTACCCTTTTGGGAGACACATCTTGATCCCCAAAAAGTGTGTTTGGCATTGAAATCACCGCCAATCATAAAAGCCGATCCAAGAGAATTGAATATATTTTTAAATATATGTTCTGAAGGCGTAAATCGTGGAGGACAGTAGATGGCTGAAATAGTAAAGGAGTTCCGTACCAATTTTGCGCGCACCGCAATTAGTTGTACAGACTCGAGCTCTACTTTTATATCTTCGTTGTGCTCAAGAGACTCTTTAATGTATACAGAGGATCCGCCTCTCGCGTTTCCCGAAGGGTGATACGCGTAGTAATCTTTAAAACCTCTAATTTTTGCAGATGACCCATTTTTCAAGTGGGTTTCGGAAACCAAACAAACGTCAATGTCGTTTTTCCTTAGGAATAACTCAAGTTCATAAAGTTTTTCTAAGATTCCGTTTGCATTCCAGGTGAGTACGTTTAATTTTTCCCTTTTCATTTTTTAGGCGAAGGACGTTTTTTATTGAACCTATTTTCAAACTTCTTTAGCTTATCTAAAATAAGTTCATTGATTTTGTTTTGCTGCTCAAGCTGCGCGAGAATAACGGAAAATACTTGGGAAGCAGGATCTCCGGAATCTTTTGCCTTTAGCTTGGTAGCTTCAGCGTATGTAAGTTTTTCCGATGCTTTCTTTTCAACACTGGAATCAGTCACTTTCGCCTTGGCGTTTTTAACGATATTTTGAGCAGATCCCGATGTTTTTTCTTTAGTTTTGGGATTCTCTTTTTGTGGCTTAAACAACTTGTCACGTCTGTTTTGCAACTCCTTTGCTACTTCACAGCCACGGAAATTTGCTACGTGTTTACCCCTGCAGTTGACACAAGTCGGAGGGGTTTGTTTGCTTACGTTGCATTCTTTGGACAGGTGTTTACCTGCGCATTTTACGCACCGAGGCTCTTTTTGGCAGTAAGCTTGCGTATGGTTAAATTCCTGGCATCGCTTACACTGCGGGATCAGTTTCGAGTTTTTGCGTCGAGGCTCAATTTTAACAATAATGTTGAGGATTGACTTAATATCGTATATTTTTTGGGTATGTTCAGTGTTCTCAAAGGTTAGCATAAAGAGGGGAAGGCTACGTTTAACTGTCATATCCTTTCCTTCAATTTTTTGTTTCTCTCGCTTTTCGATGTTGACGACATCAATGATTTTAAAACCCTTGTTTTTTAAATCACTTACGATATCTTCTTTTGGGCAAGACGGATGCAGTCCTCTGGCGACGACACGAATAGGTCTTTCGCACTTGTTCTCGTATGTGAACCATTGGATTTTTTCGACTCTTAACTTGCGAGAAAGAATGCGATAGTTGTCAGCGTCCTTAACGTTGACTTTCCATACATTATTATTGCGCGATGTTACTATATAGTCCGATCTCGGCAGGGTCATCAATATGTTTTGGAGTTTCTTGTAATCTGAAACTCCAGTGACATTGATTGGCGGGGGTGTTCGTTGTTTTTCCGCTTTGATTTTTTCAGGACTCATGTTATTGTTGACATTTTTCTTCGATTCATCTCCCTTTGCTTCACGTTGAGAGACGATTTTGGGAGAAGACGCAGCTTTACGCTTTTTTCCGGGACGTTTTTGCAAGATCCAGTCGGTTTCTCGACCTAGCTCTTCTTCATCTGTTTCGTAGATATTTTTGACAGATTCAATAGACATAACGTCGCTGTTTGACTTTTCCTTGGTTTTCAGTTTTTCCAGTTCTTTTTTAAGATCTTCGCATGTCGCTTCCATTTTGGTTAGCCTAGTACGAAGTTCGGTATTTTCGTCTTTCAGGCTATTTATTTTCGCTGAGGTCCATTCTTCGCAAGACGACGTTTTTGGTGTCGTTGGACTTCTTTTGTTATCTTCTTGTTTTGGAGATCTAGGTGGTGGAGATCTCGAAACCCGTGAACTTTTTCCGAACGGGTTGATAAGATGCAATAATTGGCTCGCCCCAGAATCCATCGAGCCGACCTCCGTAGAGGGTGGATTTTCCAGCATAGCTGGTCTGCCACCTGGGGTAATAATTCCTTTTGTTTTACTCATTGCATGATTAGTATACACTTCGCGCTCGGTATACGGAGGGTGCATTTTAGTCGCCTCTTACGACAGGCATGCATACCTCGGGTATATTCTAACCCCTACCCGAAGGGGTAGTTTTAAATAATTAAAATTTATTTATATTAGAGGCATTTTTGAAATTCGTTTTTGTTTTTGCTGGGTAAATAATGGACGCAGAACAGATAAGGGTAATAGTTATGACTGCAGTTCAAGCTGCAATCCACGCAACCAAACCAATAGTTTAAGAAAAAAGTTGGCGAATTGACAACTTGACTAAAGTTATTAGAATCTCCCATGGTTGTTTTCATTCAATCTAGTGTGGTCTGCGATGAGCTGTTAGATTTCGTGAAGTTGTTGCCCGTGTTTGGTGGCGAGCAGGTTAGGTACATATCGTGGTATTAAGCCGCCCTTGCTGCGTATAAATTATTAGTGTTTTGGGTTCGACGATCGAAATTAGTGTGTGCGGACTATCGAAAGAATAAACCGAACGATGATCATGAATGGATTTTTGAAATAATACACGCACACGAATATCCACGTTATAATTTGTATTTATTTGTTATCATTAACTACAAACTATCTTGTCACTGTGGCGAATCAATTGCAAGTGATTGATCAAACTCCTCATCGTTTGCTTTCTCCTATAGTGCACTTGTTTACGCACCACCGATCTGCACAGCGTTGTTGTTTTAAAAAATCGTACGATCATCCTGCTGGCCGATCATCCGATTTTGCCTGTGTGGTTGTTGGCAGGATTCAAAATGGTCTGATTTTGTGGTGCAGTGACTAACAGCAATTTCGTACAAATACACAGTGACTCGACAAATGTAGCAACAATAATTTTATAATAAACAATTAACACAATATATAAACGAATTGGAATGAATGAAACAAATGATTGAAAACGAATGATTTACAATGAATGAAATGAATTTAAATTAAATAATAACGATTATCAAACATCCCGCCCCCCCCCTGGAGCTAGTTTCAGGACAATGGTAGGATCGCAAGTTTGGTGATAGGCCTAAGAAATTGTCCACGATTGGTTCGCACTGTCACAACTCGAGATAAATTATCTGGTCCAGGATGAACAGCTTCAATTCTGCCCAGTAACCACTTTGATGGGGGAAGATTTGGCTCCTTTATCACGACTAAGTCATTCACCTTCAAGTCACACTGAACCTTCTTCCATTTCGGTCGCTCCTGAAGGCTTGGACCATATTTTGAATGTGTGTCCAATGGGACAAACGGCTTACAGGTACATCTAGACAGCTTGGCTCTGGTACAGCGGTGTACGGCTCACCTATAAGGAAATGAGAAGGGGTTAGTGGATTTAAATCGTCGTCGGATAAAGGACACAAAGGACGAGAATTAAGGAGGGCTTCGATTTGAGTGAACACTGTATACAGCTCCTCAAATGTTAAGATTGAACTTCCAATTACACGACGAAGGTGAAGTTTTACGGACTTCACGCCGGCCTCCCACAATCCTCCAAAGTGTGGTGCAGAGGGAGGTATGAAGTGCCATGTGGTTCCATCCATGGCAAGTGAACTGGCGATGTCATCGTTGTAAGTCTCTGATAAGACCAACCTTTGCATTTCGTTTAAGCAGCGACGAGCTCCTTGAAAATTTGTCCCATTATCTGAGTAAATGTTGGAACATTTACCCCGACGTGCAGTGAACCGTCTGAAGGCAGCGAGAAATGCATCGGTCGTCAAATCACTAACCAACTCGAGGTGAATAGCTTTGGTGCTCATGCATACAAACAGCGCAAGATACGCCTTTGACAACCTTGGATTTCGGCCACGAGAAAGCTTAATGGTAAAAGGCCCAGCATAGTCGCATCCGGAATTCAAAAATGGTCGACTACGTTGAACACGTTGAATTGGCAAATCACCCATGAGTTGCATAGTTGTCGTCTTCCTCTGTAGAAAGCAGGGTTTACATTGATGCACGACCTTGCGAATGAGATTTCGGCTTCCCAAGATCCAGTATCTCTGGCGCAATATGACGAATGTCTCCGTTGTTCCTGGGTGAAGATAGGCTGCATGAATGTGTCTCACTATAAGTAGAGAAATGTGGTTATTGGGTAGGAGTATTGGGTGTTTAAGGCATTCAGCCTTAAAGTATTCTTCAGTCGACCCCCTACACGAAGAAGCCCCTCATGGTCAATGAACGGAGAGTACCTCAGTGGTTTTGAATTCGGATTAAGGTCGCGGCTAGTTTACAGATTGCGAATATCAGTCCCGAACGATTCGTGCTGCACAATTTTAAAAATAATAAGTTCTGCTGAGTGCAATTCTGAGACCTTTAAACCGAGCATAGTCTTATCAAAGTGTTTAGGTCGAAAATTTTTTGTAAAGCGAACACAGAACGCGACTATTCGAACTAACCGAGTCCACGACGAAATTTTGGCGATTAATAGCTTGAAGTTATCTGCTTCTGCTGTGGTCGTGAGGGTTTGCTTTGGTTGTTTGTGTTCTTCCGCTGACACTTCATCCTGTTGTGGCACTGAGAACGTTGAAACTGGCCAATGTTCCTGTGGCAGCGATAACCATGGAGGACCGGTCCACCATAGAGGATGCGTAGGAAGAACAGATGGTAATAAGCCCCGTGACGCACAATCTGCGGGATTGGACTCCGATGCGATATGCCTCCACGCATATCGTGGAATCCGTTCTAAAATGGCAGCTGTACGATTGGCGACGAATGTGGTCCAACGACGAGGTGAGGAAGACAGCCAATGGAGCACGATTTGTGAATCGCACCATGCAAAAACTTTCAAGTTTCGGGGAATCGACGATTTAATTGAGGTTATTAGGCGACTGAGAAGAAGGGCACCACAGAGCTCTAACCGAGGAATCGAGACAGGTTTGAGAGGTGCAACCTTGGTCTTGGCGGCAACTATGACAATCTTGAATTGATTGGGAGCGATTTGACACAGACCATAGACCACAGCAGAGTAGGCCAATAGCGAAGCATCCGAGAATCCATGAAGTTCGATGTCATGCGAAGGGAAAATCGCTCGAGGCACTTGTATTTGTTCAAAGTAGTGCAGTTCTTCTTGGTAGCGTGTCCACCTTGCAGCTAATTCTGTGGGAAGTGGGTCATCCCAGCCTAGGTTGAGTTCTGATGACCATAGCTCCTGAAACATCATTTTAAATAAGACAACTGATGGCGCCAGAAATCCTAGAGGATCAAAGATGCGTGATATCTCAGACAACAATGAACGCCTAGTGGGAAGGGTAGTCAATCGAGACTCGGTCATGCGAAATGAATATTGGTCTGATCTTGGATCCCAATGCATACCGAGAACCTTTATCATTGATTTCGACCGATCAGTATCAAGCCAGGAGAATTCGCAGTCATCCTTGGGCAACTGGGTAAGTAGGGGCCAGCAGTTAGAGTTCCACTTCCGGAGCTCGAGTCTAGCATTTGACAGCAAGGATACAAGCTCAGACGCAAGATGTATAAGTTCGTTTGTTGAATTTGCTCCCGCATTATGTCATCTACGTAAACATCGCTTAACAAAACACGCGCTGCAGCTTTATCCTTATTTTGGTAGTCCATAGCTATCTGCTTGAGCACTCGAACTGACAAAAAGGGTGCAGATGCAGTTCCATACGTAACGGTGCGTAGACGAAAGTGGCTAATACCATCTGATGGGCTCTTACGCCAGACGATGCGTTGGAAGTGGTGTGCAGATCATCAACGCATATCTGCCGAAACATTTTGACAACATCTGCGGTAAACACGAATTTATGCTGACGAAAACGTAAGCAAACTCCAAATAAATCGCGCTGAATGGGTGGACCTATGTGCAACTGACTATTTAGCGATGTGCCTAAAGAATCTCTAGCCGAGCCATCAAACACTACACACAATTTTGTTGTCGAGCTGTCTGGCTTGAAAACAGCGTGCTGTGGTAAATAAAAAACCTTTCCGGATTCACCTTTCAACTCATCTGGTGATACACGAACCATGTGACCTAGATCCAAGTATTCCTGCATGAATTTAACATATAAACTATGCAATTTGGGATCCTTGGAAAACCGACCATCGAATGTAGACGATTGACAGGTTGTTTAATTGAGGTACCAAAACAGGGCGAAGGGCTTTTGAATGGCAGTTGAACGACGTACCTCCCGTCGGGAGAGGGCGAGAACGTGTTCCGAAAGTGTGTTTCAGCTTCATCATCAGCAAAAGATTCATCCTTCAATGATGTTCCTTCATCCAACTCCCAAAACTGCTGCAGTAGAACGTCGACGTCGAGCGTAGAATGAAGCGATGAAACCGTAACTTGTTGTTGTTGTTTGGAATCTAAAAGCTCTCCAGTGACTACCCAGCCAAACGATGTATTCTGAGCAATTGGTAGACCATGTGGGCCTTGCATCTGACCCCCCTTTAGGATACACCATATTTTGTCTGCACCAAGAAGCATATCAATAGGGCCAGGTACATTGAAGTTGGGATCTGCCAATTCGAGATTCTGTATATGAGAGCAGGTAGATGCGTCAAAGGAGTGCGAAGGGAGATTTGAAGTTAGCTTGTTTAGAATGAAGCTTTCGACGGTGATGTGGGTTTGATTAAGATGCGACGCCTCTGGTTTGACCAGCATCTGTTGAAGAAACCCCGAGAACTGAAATTCTTGCATGCCTACGGGGTAGAACTAAGCGTTGTGCAAATGATTCCGCGACGAATGATATTTGCGAACCTGAATCGATCAATATACGGCAGTTTATGAAATTGCCTAGGTTGTCCTGAACCTTTGCCAGTACGGTTGGGAGAATTGTTTGCCGACATTGGCCAACATCGAGCGACGAAGGATTATTTACCGGTGGGGAAACAGGCGAAGGTGTTAATTGTCTATGGGTTTGCTGAAAGGTTTCAGCCGATGAAGTTTGGACACGATTTAAGGGTAAGAGATTTTGCGGATCGGTGTGAACCAAAGAGTGATGACGAGAATTACATATACGACAGCGAAACGATGACCGACATTTACTCGAGGTATGCCCTGTACGAAGACAATTAAAACACAGAGAGTTGGTTTTAACGAACGCGCGGCGAGTTTCAATGTTCAAAGCTATAAACTGAGGACACTGTGACAAGATATGATTATTTTTGCATTTCGGGCATTGTGGACATGATTGCGATTGCGATGGAGACTCAGCGAAATGCGTGCGAATTTGTCCATGCGGTTTTGCACGTGCATTATTTGTCCGCGAAAGAGATTTGCACGATTCTAATGCATCGCACTTTGATTGCAAAAACGACAAAAGTTCTCCAAATTTGCAATTGTCCCGAGAACCGACAGTTTCAGCCCAACTCTGCTTAGTGTCTGTTTAAATAGATCAACCACGGATCACGATTGTTCGAACCGAGCGCATTTAATCCGCTTATAACCTCATCAGCACCATCCGTAATTTTCCGCAATGTCTCTACATTAACTACACTGGTTGAAGGGAGCGCTATAAATGTCTGAATGAACGATTGCACAATGAGATTCACGCGATCATACCGTCTTTCTAGCCGTTCCCAGGCTTCTAAATAATTGGCTTCAGAAATTGGAAGATGTTTTACTAAATTCGCGGCATCATCCCGAAGAAACGAATTGAGATAATAAAATTTCTGTGTTGCTGTTAAGTTTGGATGATTGTCTACCGAGCCCATAAACGTGTCTCTAAACGAAGGCTAATCCTTGTAGTTTCCCGAGAAGGATGGCACTGTTAGTTTGGGTAATTGAATTGACGACGCACGATCTGGATTCGAATTCAGCCTTTCCAGAATTTTAGATTGCTGTTGCGCGAGCTCTTCTACCGCTGAGCTTTCTTTAATAGCCGAAATTCGTTCGCGTATATTTTTCTTAATTGTCGAATGTGCATCAAAGTATCTGTCTTCATACTCACCGAATTCTTGCTCAGAACTTACGACCTCTTCTTCACTTGCGTCTGGCAGTACTTCTTCATGGAGTGAACAGAATGCTGACCATGTTTCGTCCAATTTAGTCAGCCGAATCTCAAGCATTTCGAGAGTAGTGGCGGGGCTGATTGTATCGATGAACGTTGCTGCACGAGTCAGACGTCCTTTTGCGTTGCCGCGTTTAACGCGAAGAGAATTCATGATGCACTGGGATAAATTGGAGGAGTCTTAGTATAATGGTCTATTTCCCGAATCACTGATTCTGTTTTTCGTTTTTTGTCAATATCTGATTCACTTTTTCGCTTTAATCTGGATCTGAAGGACCAACAAATATGTTTTGGATTCGACGATCGAAATTAGTGTGTGCGGACTATCGAAAGAATAAACCGAATGATGATCATGAATGGATTTTTGAAATAATACACACACACGAATATCCACGTTATAATTTGTATTTATTTGTTATCATTAACTACAAACTATCTTGTCACTGCGGCGAATCAATTGCAAGTGATTGATCAAACTCCTCATCGTTTGCTTTCTCCTATAGTGCACTTGTTTACGCACCACCGATCTGCACAGCGTTGTTGTTTTAAAAAATCGTACGATCATCCTGCTGGCCGATCATCCGATTTTGCTTGTGTGGTTGTTGGCAGGATTCAAAATGGTCTGATTTTGTGGTGCAGTGACTAACAGCAATTTCGTACAAATACACAGTGACTCGACAAATGTAGCAACAATAATTTTATAATAAACAATTAACACAGTATATAAACGAATTGGAATGAATGAAACAAATGATTGAAATCATTCGTTTACGATGAATGAAATGAATTTAAATTAAATAATAACGATTATCAAACAATTAGAGTCCCATGAGGGAAGTGCAAGGCACTACCAGGCAGTTGCCCTAATTAGTCAAAATTGTCAATTTTGCAGATTTGGTTTTCAGGTATTCCGATAAGAGTTCTATTCATGTCATGGAGCAGAGGAAATGTTCACTCTGCGCCAAGGTAGATTATTCATTGTCGAATTTTATGACAAAGTTGAGAAAAAATTTAACCAGATTATAAATAAGACAATAATGCTTCACGAGAGCAATATGATTTTAATTGAATCTCGTTCTAAAAAATATCGGCAAGACGCGTACGATATTTTATTTTCATCTCGACCAACTGATTTGCCTGAAGCACTTGCTCTTTCACAGGAACTTGGAGCGAATAAGGCTCGGTGTAACTCTGCATACTATTTTTGCATTATAAATGTCCGACCGACAATCAACCTACCTAGCCAGAATTATAACCACAATCAATTTAATCTGCATCATTCAACCCACCACAAACAAATTTCTGCTAACCAAACAGGATCTAAGTCATCGCGAATGGAACTAGACCTACCACTTTCTCAACTTAACAGTTTCTTTAGGAAATTTAACTGGTCGTTATGTTTCCTCGATAACGACGTGGATGCCGCTGCTGATATGATCACAAACACCATTCTCTTTGGAATGAGAAACTTTATCCCTCATCGGATGAAGGGTATCAAACCAAAAGAAAAGGCATGGTACGACTCGAGCTGTAAACAGGCTGTCAGGGTTAGTGAAATGTTTTTTCGGTCCTTCAAGACTAACCCAACAGAGGAAAACCGAAAAAAGTTTAAACGAGCCAGGAATGACTGCAATGCCTTTCTTAAATGTGTAAAATTCCAATACGACCAAAAACTGATTCAAAAAATACTACAATGCCCCAAAGATAGTAAACATTTTTGGTCGTTCGTCAAAAATACCACAAATTCTGCCTCATCCTCCATCTCAACACTCATATATAATGATATTCTAGCTGTCTGCTCTTTAGACAAGGCCAAACTGCTTGATGCACACTTTGCGGCCAGCTCAACATTCCTAGATTGTGTTTTGTCTCCGCTTACACTTGAGTGCGTCGAACCTACAACTTTCGCACTCGTGTAGTAGCAAGAGTACTTAAAGATCTCAACATTCATAAATCCGCTGGTCCAGATGGAATATCTGCCCTTCTTCTGAAGAGGTGTTCTTTCACGCTGGCAAAACCATTGTGTAAGCTTTTTCATCAATCCAACTCATTCGGACTCTTTCCGAGCAGATGGAAGACAGCATTTGTCCAACCCGTCCCTAAAAAAGGCGAGTCTTCCTCTCCCTCCTCCCACAGGCCCATTGCAGTTACGTCCCTTCTGTCCTAGGTCATGGAAACGCTGATAAACCGTCAGCTCATGAAATATCTCGAAACACGAAAACTTCTTAATGACCGGCAGTACGGTTTTCGTAGCAACATGTCCACTGGTGATCTGATGGCATGTCTCACCGAAAAGTGGAACAAGAGCGTACATCAATCAGGCGAAAGCAAAATAGTTGCACTTGATATTTCTAAGACATTTGACAGAGTTTGGCATCAGGCTCTTTTGTCGAAAATGCGTTCTCTTGGGATCGATGACTCTCTTCTTCAGTGGATTAGAAATTACCTTTCGGATCGTTCAATTCAAGTTGTCTTGGATGGTTTCAAGTCTGAATCCAGGGCTCCGTTCTGTCTCCGATACTCTTTTTAGTTTTCATCAACGATCTCTTATCTGCTACCTTTAATCCAATATATTCATTTGCTGACGACAGTGCTCTCTGCTTTTCATATTCGTTCCCGGACTCACAACCTTGCTCTTCGGCTGCAGAACGAGAACGACAGCGTATGTTAAGCTCATTAAATTCTGAGATTAACAGCATAACTAATTGGGGAACCACTAGCAGAGTAGAATTTAATGCTTCCAAAACACAATGCTGTCTGCTGTCGTTAGAGCGAAATTTAAACACCCAGCCATTATCCATGGATGGCACTTGCATCATCGAAACCGATTACCTTTCCATTCTCGGTATGTGTGTCAATGACAACAAAAATGCTGCGAAATGTGTAGGTTTCCTCAAGCGATGTAAGAAATACTTTACCCCTCTGATCTGACCTCAATATTTGCATAAGGCATTTATCCGTCCAAAATTGGAGTTCAATACCCACATCTGGTCGGGTGCGCCCAAAACATCTCTGCACCTGCTAGATAGGATTCAAAACCGTGCGATAAAACTCATAGGTGATACTAATATCAGTCAATCAATTGACACCCTAGAACAAAGATGCATATCAGACTACAGGGGATACACCATTCTTCTGCCCGCCGCGGCGATTGTCTTTTGCAGAAAAGCCAGAAGTTGACGCCATTATCAAAGATCTTTTGATTCGTGGAGTGATAAAACCTAGTGACTCCACTTATGCATCACCCATCGGCTTGACGAAGAAAAAGTCCGGTGAAATAAGAATGTGAGTGGATTACCGTACCCTAAATACGCACACATTGAGAGATAATTATCTTCTCCCACTTATCGAGGATTGCCTCGAGGACTTCGCAGGCAAGAACGTATTTACATTGCTCGATCTGAAGAGTGGTTTCCATCAAGTGAAGATTGCTTCAGACTCCACCCATCTTACTTCCTTTGTAACCCCAACGGGACAATACGAGTTGCTCAGGATGCCCTTTTATCCTTAAGAATGCACCTAGTGTCTTCCAGCGGACTCTAAGCAAATAGTTGTTTATATGGACGACATTATTATTGCAAGTCATAATACATCTGATCACCTACGGTTAGTGGAAAATGTTTTGCGATGTCTTGTAGAGAACGGGCTCGAGTTGAAGCTTTCCAAGTGTAGGTTCGTGTTTTCCACAATAGATTACCTAGGGTATAGAGTGATGGAACAGGGGATACAATCAAGTGATTCCCATCTAAGAATGGGAGAATTGAAGAATAGTTTGACATCCCCACCCGTACTGGCACTCTACGATCCAACGCGGGAAACGGAATTGCACTGGGACGCGAGTTCAATGGGCTACGGTGCAGTTCTCTTGCAGCGGCAGGATGACGGAAGATACCACTCCGTAGCCTATTTCTCTAAGAGTGCTTCAGCCCAAGAGGCTAAATATCATAGCTAAAAACGCTAGCCATTATATCGGCCCTTCTGCGCTTCCGGGTGTACTTAGAAGGAACAGTGGTAATCGACTGCAATTCTCTTACGCTAACTCTGAACAAGAAGAGTGTAAATCCACGGATAGCCCGCTGGGCATTAGAATTAGAAAATTATAATTACAAGGTCAAGCACCGAAGCCGAGCCAAGATGGCTCATACCGACGCCCTCAGCCGATGTCACATGGTGGCGGCAGTGAATTCAGAGGATATTGATTTCCAGTTAAGTGCGCCTCAAGGTAGAGACCCAGCGATTTTGGACCAGAGAGAGAAACTGTGCTAAAAGGAGTCAGATTCTTACGTTCTGAAGGACGGGATAGTGTTCCGTAAAGATCGCAGTGGTAAGCTACGCATGTTGTCCCTTTCGGCTTGGAGGCTAACCTTATTCATCATGCACATGAGAAGATCGGGTATTTAGGAGAATCGAAGTGTCACGAACAGATGCGTATGTATTATTGGAGATGATGAGGGAGAAGATAGACATAATGTGTGCTTCAACAGTGGACTCACATGAACGTAACATTTTTAATATCCCTAAGAAGTCGGTACCATTACACACTATCCATTTGGATCACTTCGGGCCTCTCCCTTCCGTGACGTTGAAGAGAAAACACATACTACTGGTGGTCGATGCCATCACCAAGTATGTTAAGTTGTTCCCTCTTGTTTCGAAGAGTACGAGTGTGCATGGCTTAGTCGGTACTTTGAGTACTACAGCAGGCTTTTAAGGGTGATTACGGACCGGGGTACTTGCTTTACGTCGTTAAAGTTTAGTTCCTTCCTCCTAGATCGAAACATTTCTCATGTCAAGGTGGCTGTTCAATCGCCTCAGGCTAATGGCCAAGCGGAGAGGGTCAATCGAGCATTAGGAAAGATGTTAGGGAAACTTAGTGAGCCCTTGCAGCATTCGGACTGGGTGCGTCCTCTATCCCAGGTGGAGTACGCACTGAACAACATAGGTCGACTCGAACTACGTCTAGCAGACTTCTGTTCGGGGTCGAACAGCGGGGCATAATTGTGGACGAACTTTCAGAATATCTTGATGTAAAGCGTCTAAATCCGAAGGCGAGGGACTTTGAAGAGCTTAGGTAGAATGCGTCCAGAGAAATACACAAGGTGCAGGAATACAATCGCCGCTCGCGCTTACCTACTAGGCGACTATGAGGTAATTAGAAATGTTGATGCGACTGCCGGTACTAATAAAAAGCTCATTCCAAATTTCGAGGGCCATACGTCATTCACAGAGTTTTGCCACATGACAGGTACGTTGTGCGAGTTATTAAGAATTGCCCTATAACGCAGTTGCCTAGTTACGATGGGGTCTTAGAGTCTTGGAATACCACCGTGTGGCGCTCCCATTGTTCCGATTTGAGTTCTTTTTTTTTTTTGTTAAGTTGGTAAACCTGTTGTTGACATTCCCTCTAAATCTTAGCGTCATGGCTTAACATATGCAAAAGTTACGTAGCCAAGAGTACATCTATCTCTCTGTGTGTTGGCGATTTTTTACAATTTAAGAAATGGATTTAAATTGGCAACAACGAACTTGTGTTAAATTTTGCGTAAAAACCGGATTTAATGGTGCGCGAACGTTGGAAATGTTGGAAAAGTGTTTCGGCAACGATTCTCTAAAAAAAAAACGGTCGTTTATCAGTGGCATGAGCGGTTCAAAAGTGGTCGTGAGTCAATCGAAGATGATGAACGATATCGAAAACCGACGACAACATTGATGAAGTAAAAGAAATGTTGGTCAATAACTGCAAATTAACCATCAGAGAGACAGCGGAGGACTTGGACATTGCCTATGGATCCGTAAGACATTTTGGTTAGTGATTTGGGTTTCCGTCGTGTAGCAGCGAAGTTGGTGCCAAAAGACCTCAATTTCATGCAAAAAAGAGACCGTGTCGACTTCGCAAAAGAGATGATTTGCGAGGCTGAATCCGATCCCACATTCATCAAAAGGATCATTACTGGAGACGAGACGTGGGTTTATGAGTACGACACACAATCCAGACATCAGGCAAGTGAATTTCGTTCACCAAATGATCCGAGACCAAAAAAACCACGTCGTTTTCAGTCAAAAAAGAAGGCAATTATCACGGTTTTCATGGATTACAACTGCAACGGTGGAGTGCATCATGAATTTTTGCCAGAAGGCCGTACAGTAAACAAAAGAGTATTATTTGGGCGTTTGGAGACGTTTGCGTGGAGCAATTCGCCGAAGGGGACCAGAATTGTGGGCAGAAAACTCGTGGGTTTTGCACCATGATAACGCACCGTCGCACAGTGCCATAATTATTTGTAATTTTTGGACGAAAAAGGCAACAAATACATCCAACAGTCACCGAATTTCCCTGATTTGGCTCCCTGTGACTTCTTTCTGTTCAATCGATTTAAAAAACCACTACGGGGAATGCGTTTCAGCAGCCGAGAGGAAGTAATGAAAAAATCGCAGGAAGCACTGGAGGACATACCGAAAACCGAATATAAAAAATGTTCCGAGGATTGGATCAAGCGCTGGCATAAGTGTTTTGCAGTCGATGGGGATTAGTCTGAAGGGAACAATATAGATTTAGATGAATAAACTTGTATTTTTAATTTTCTGAATAAATTACGGAAAATTTTTGATCAAGGTGGTATTCGATTGTGGAAAGCAGATTTCTCGTAGCAAATTAGTTAGGTTAAGTTTAGTCATAAGTCTAGTCGAGTCGTCCAACGTTTCTTAGAACTAAGTTAGTCTAATTGATGTCATGTTAATTTATTTAGTTGATCGAGGCTGACCAAACTGTCAGGTTGGCCGAGATGTAGTAGAATAAATAAAAAATGTAATTTTGACCGAACTTGTACGCGATGACAGCTGTGTGGTGTTATCGATATTGTGAAGCGCAGCCAACTTCGCGTCGGGCTCGGCCATTAAAAAAAAAGGAAAAAACGTCACGTAGGCACATACATATAGAAGATAAGGAGAAAAACGTGTTTAAGAAGTAAAAAAGGAAAATTACTACGGAAAAGCGGAGTTTTAATTTATCTTGACTACAAACCTTAAGTACGTGCTTAATTTACGGACAAGTTGGTCGTCCTTTTTTTTTTTATTAAATTCTCGTAGAGGAATTCGTTATCGCAGCATTTGTGAAGAAAACCAAATTTCGAGTACCTCTCCAGATATAAATAAACAATTTTCGTCAATAATGACACGAAATAATAAAGTATTTGCTGATCACAATGAGGCATTACCTTTTATACGAAAGTTTTATTCAATTAATGCAAGCATTAATGCGGGATTAAGACGCAAACTCCATTTTCTCTGAATCAGGCAAGAGTCTCCTACCAAAAAGTAACTTCGCCAATGGACTCCATATCATTAAAGCCGCTAAGCCGATAGGTAGACACCTATCAACGCTAAACTACAGCAACGCGCTAGAGAAAATCTTGAAAGGATGCACCATCCTGACCTCTATTTCGCAGGTATTCGACCTCACCTAGTAAAAGTGAAATTTCAACCTCTTTTTGAAAAATTTTTTCTTGCTCTTCTAACTCTTTTTCTCTTATCTTTAAATCTCTCTTCTCTGCTCTAGCTCTTGTACCATATCTGAAATTTCTAGCAGTGCTGTTCTTATTTTTCTTCCCATTTCAGAAATACAATATGTACGTTCCTTAAAATTACGAGAAATATTTTTAGACCAAACGAAAAATCGACAAAAATCGAAAAAAAACTTTTGGCTTCCTCACTTTATTAAATTTTTCGCTTTTATAAAAAAGAATGCACTCACGAATGGCATAATAAACCGTTAACTGGTAGCCTTTCTGTTCCGCTGAAACTGTAGTAATACAGTGCTGGATATACTCATCAAACGGCAAAGATCTAACGGTGGACTGCTTCTGCTATTGTTTTCCGATAACGTTGAATTTTATTTGTCTTTCTTTTTGTGTCCGCGTGACTGCCTTCTCCTCCTTGACTAGATTAGATTAGATTAGATTTTGATTTGGTAATCATCAAATGCAATAACATAGTTTATAAAACAAAAATCAAAAAGAGCTTGATTTTCCTGCCGTCTGCCTAGTTGACAAAACATACTTTTTTACGCATATAATAATTGGAAAATTTAATACTCCATCAAAACAAATGCGATAATTACTTTATATTGATAAATAAAAAACTTAATAAAAGAGAATTCTTGAAATTCAAAATCTTTCGCTTATTATATGGTCCCTATACGTTAGAGCCAGATTGCAATGTTAGTATAGTTTTTTAACTTCGATTTTGTTTAGCAGGCATATAACTTCGTTTTCCGTCAAAAAACTTGACCTCAAAGTGTTCCTTCTTATGTCCCTTAAAATAGAACATCTCCCCATGAAGTGGATAATATCGTCTCTTTCACCCAAGTTACACAAAGAGAAAAAGGTGAGTAAATCTTATTTGTGAGGAATAAAGTTTCGGTGTATCAGCTCTCCCCGTAGCCTGGCCATCATTGCTATTTCATCGACGCTATTTTGATCTCGAAAATAATTCCTTTCTTCCAGTTTATTGTTAAGTTGGGAATATATTGCTCTGTGGAGCGATTCGTTGGCGTTGCTCAGAAATCTCTCTCTGCACTTCAAATCTACTGATGTAATAAGTTGATATAGTAAAGTCTTCCAGCGAACACAGTCGAAACTATCTAGACTTAAATCCATGCCGCAGTCCGCAGCTATATCCATCCATTCAGCATACCAGCTCGATTCATCCTGTATGACTTGGAGGGCCACTATCTTCGGAAGCCGGTGATTTTTCATCTTCATAATCGTAAGCACGTACTCAATTTGCATTTTAAGGGCACGAATAAAGAGAGGTGACAATCCTGTTTCCAGCATTAATATATAATTTGGCATATTTTGTGGTAGTCGAAAAATTCGCTTTATGTAGTAGCTGAGGAGCTTCTCTACATTTTCATATTATTTCGCTCCCCATATTTGTGCTGCGTAAAATAAAATTTATTCCGATATCACCTCCAAAACCCGGAATTTGCTACTGTGTGAAATACTTTTATTACAAAAGCATCTACTCCACGATGGACTGATTGCGCTTTTAGCCTTTATCAGCTTCTTCTTCAGATGCTTCTCCATACTTAAACTTTTTGTGAAATAAACTCCGATATATTTAAATTAGTTAATAATTTCTACGGCCTCACCATTAAAATACCATTTTTCATTTACAGAGTTTCTGCTTCCCCCGTTCTTAAATCATAATTTTGGATTTCTCCAAATTCACTACCAGATTCCAAAGCTCACAATGTTGAGAAGGCCGGTTGATCATTAGTTGCAATGAATCAGGAGAAGACGCCAAGAGCACGATGTCGTCTGCGAATAGCAGTGCCTTTGTTATATGACCCACGTATTCGATGCCACACGGTAAGTAGCTTACGAGATCATCAATAAATAAAGCAAACAAGTCTGGACTCATAGTACAAACTCGTCTGACACCTGATTCAGTTTTAAACCACTCAGACCTCTCTTCACCGTTCTAAACTGCCACCTTTATTTCCATATATAAGTTTTGCATGACTCTGCCAAATTTTATTGACATACCAATGTTATAGACCTTGTAGAATAGAGCTTGTCTATCCAACTGCATCAAATGCTGACTTGATGCTCACGAAAAACGCATATAGCTTCTTCTTTTTGCTGAGAAATGAATCCGCAATACTTTAAACAACAAAGATATGGTCAGTCGTTGAATAGCCTGGTATAAAATCTGCCTGGTATTCTTGCCAGAGCTTATTATCGTTGATCCATGTGTTGAGACGTCTCTGTAGAACTAGCGTGAAGATTTTGCAGCAAGCATTTAAGAAGGATATGCCTCTATAATTAGATCAAACTTCCTATTGGGAAAATGATGGATTCTTTGAATTCCTGCGGTATCGATCCTGTTTCCAACACATTATTCTAAATAAGCCTTAGTCTATCGATGAACTCTCTGGTGCTATATTTATAAAATTCGGCTGGGGTCCCATTAAAACCAGCTGCTTTTCCATCCTTAAGCTTAGTCAATGCTTCAGTAACCTCTTGCTGTGTTGTGACCGCATCCAACACTTCATTAGCGGAACCAGGGGGTGCGTAGTAAAAATTGATTCTTTCTTACACTGGATTTAATGAATCCTTAAAACGCGTTGCCAGAAGATAGAAGCATAGTCCATGATGAATGTTTAAATTCTTGCCATTCAGCTTCCTATCCAAGTTCCAAAATTCTCTCGTATTATGAAGCAGTCGCTTCGATTCTGCTTCAAATAATACCTTGTACTCTCTTTTTGCTTGAAAATAAAGGTTTTCGAAATAACCCTCGTTTGAACTACGATATGTTCTTAGCCAAGCAAACGATAACTGCCTGGCTGTTTTACATTCGAAGTCAAACTAAGTAGCCGTACAATCTTTGCTAGCGTTCCTTGAGTAAGAGATCGAGTTAGATGCTTTGATGGTTTCCTCTAACAGGCTTGTTGCATACGTGTTGGCCTCGAAGAGATATGTCCAGCTTCTCTTGATACTCTGTCGCCTTAATCGGATTCAATTTAAGTTTAGTCAATAATATCATAGGTCTGCTTTCTTCCTGTTCCAACTCATCTGTCCAAAAGTCACAACTATACGAAGGTGGTCCGAAAACGGGACATATTCAACTTTGAAATCGACAACGTGATCATGCCATTTTCCACCGACGAGACTATAATCTATTACCGAGCTTCCTTGCTTACCAACAAAAGTAAATTCACCACCTATGTCTGACAAGCTAGTTCCGTTTTGGATTCTCAACCCATAAGAATTACAAAAATTTATTAACTTTACCCTTCTTGCATTAAGGATGATGTCTGATGATGTCACATCCTCCACTGGCTCTTCCTCTTGACTGAATTCTAATAGCTGGTATCCATTTAAATTCAAAGCTATCTAATTTCAAAATTGATAGAGCTATTTTCTTGTAAAAAACTTACATATAGAAAAACAAATTCAAATTGATTCATAAATTTATAAAAATCCACAAAAATGCTCATATTATTTGATCCTTATACATTGCAATAAAGAAAATTATTTATTTTAACATTATCATTATTTAAAGAGATTGAATTATGGCAGGCGGCATTACAACTAAAAGCGACTCGTATAAACAGTTTGAGAGCTACTGCTGCTTCCATCACATGTCATTCCACCATCAGTACCACTGTCAGTTCATTTGTGTCATCCGCAAGTATATACTTGCTGAATCAATAACAAACTATCCTCATGATCAGACGTCTGTTTCCCACCCCTATCAAAATAAAATTTATTTTCGAAGAGTTTCGCCTCGTAGTCGAACTTTTATGCCCTTGTTTCGTGAAATTATGTCGGTGTTTAGCTTATTTAATTGCCTTCTGCGTTCTCTTGCTGCCGCTGGATAATCCTTGTGGATAGAAGTACCAGTGTTATGCAATCTGGATTTAGCTCGAAGCACACTAACAACATCATCATGAACTTTTGCAGGAGATCCAAGGAAATCGCTTTTTCTTTCTCAACCGTATTTTGAGGATTATCTGCAGGTTGCAAATGGATAACCAAATTCTTCTCATTGGCTTTTTTTTTGTCAAGAAACTCCACTTCTCTCTCTAGCAAGACACATCGAGACTCCATCTGTTGAAGCTGGGTTTCTAATTCTTTGTTACTTTGCTTCAAAGTAGAAATTTCCACGCTTACTCCTTCCATATCGGTCTTAGTTGCCATATCTTTCAGTCTTACGTCCAATAATTCTCCCATAGAACGTTGGAACATTTTCTTTCATTCCGTAACCGGCAATATACTAACAGGTGTATTATTTTCATTCATTTCAGATGAAGGGAATTTTAGTGACATTTGTGAATGCGGTCTTTTAGGAGGGGTAGATTGATCGTTGATATGTAATGCCGAGCCACTACCGAACATTGTAGAGGTTTCCTTTTTTAGGCTTTTATAAGAAGACTCACCCAGTTTTTTTTTGTTTTTTTTTTATTGCCGATGAGACACTTCTTTATTAAAGATTTATATTCTTTTAAATTTGTTACAGTTTAAGCAATTATTTTTTTAACTTTTAATGGAGCTATAAATTTCGCTGATTTATCTTTTTGGAACAGAGTTGCCTACCAACTCTTAATCTACATACTCGTATATAAATAAAAATGAATCGCCGAAATCTATGTACGCGCATAACTTCCGAATGACTGCCCTTTCTCCTCCTTGAAATGTGCGATAACGTAGAAATTTATTTTTATATAATATATACATATATACTTATTTATTTTTTATTTTGTGTTTTTGCACTGAATAAAAGAAATCCCGCTACGAATGGATGCTGCAACAAACAGAAATCCCGGTTGAGCCCCCAATTTGTGGAATTGCGATAGTTTTTATTAAAATTTAATACAATACAATATTTTTAGTTCGCTTTATTTTGTTAGTTTAAGATTAAGTTAATTTCACATTCAGCGATGGCGGCGGTGGTGTTTGGTGGATAGTTGTGGTGACGACGGTGGTGGCAACAATGGTGGTGACTGACGATCAGCTTCTGTGAGAAAAAGAGAGCGCACTCAACTCGTGCGGTCCTTATATACTTGCCCATGAACAGTGATGCCAATAACTTTAGGGGGTCCTTCATGTATGTATTTGTTACCAAAACACTTCCTCCATGTTATATTTATGGCAGTCTTTGCCTTAAATAGTTTGCATCTCAAGTGTCGTTCCATGCTTAGATTTTGTGTGAGAAACATACCAAAGCAGTTGTACTCTTTTACTGTTTCGATCTATTCTCCATTCAGAAACCATTCAAAAATGCCAAGCCTCTATAGGTGGATGGCTGGGACCTGCAGTCTTTCTTGAACCCGGGAAAATCAGCGCTTCTTTGAACTGTTGCGGCTCCACGCCATGCTCCGATACATATTTAAATAAGCCTTCTAGTATCTTAGTCAGCTTAGGTATTCCGTGTTGGTAAAATTCCGTAGGGATTCCACCCGATCCCGGTGCTTTGATAACACCTACGTATGATAGCGCTGAGGTGCTTCTTGTTAAGAGAGATCAAACTCTTAGAGCGATTCAGATCCAGTTTTGGCCAGATTTGTTCGGTCGCTAGACATGTTGACCCAACAGTCCACCTAAGGTTTGATTTCTAATAGCATCCAGCTTTAGTTTTAGTTTGCACGTATTTGTATACCGATGATGCCTTGCAATAACTCTGCGGACCGGCACCCAACAAAGGTGAATATTGAACTGCTTCGCCATCTCCCTGAGAGATGATTGGCAATCCGGAAGGAGAAGCTTAGGTTAAGCTTATCTGAGAAAACACCGCCACCAACACCGCCATCAGCCTTGGATCCATCTGAAAAGAAATGGATTGACTTGTTGTCCATAGAAACATCTAGAGCGGATGCTTATATGAATGGCTTTGTCGAACCAATGTAGAGACATAATATAGTCGTTGTTCTCTTGAAGTATTCCTAGTGCATTAAGAATATAAGCGCGGCCAAATAGTTTATTTGTCCTCTTTTTCAATTTACGGCGAATAGCTACGTTTGCATGTACTTGGTGTCAAGTAAAAGAGACAATGCCGCGGAGGGAGTAGTACAATACATAAAGCTCCGCTTATGCATAAACATGCTGTGCTTTGGGTTTTGCTAAGTTTGTTGCAGTTGATTGTATTGTTTAAGGCTGTCCACCAGACAACCACACCATAGGTGAGAATCAGCTTATTATAGAGTCGTATAGCCAGTAGGTAATGTGAGGCTGAAGGACCCACTTGTCCCCAGTGGCGTCTTAAACGACAATAAAACTACTGTAGCTTTTTTCTTGAATATTTAGTTTCCAGTTTAATTTCTTGTCAAAAATAATACCCAGGTATTTCGCTGTATTCGGAAAGACTCAGCTGGTACCGTTGATTGGGGGAGGGTCTAGGATTAGAATTTTATATTTTCGGGAAAAGATGACAAGATCAGTTTTATAGGGGTTTAGTCCCAATCCACAGCGATCCCCCCAACTGGTTAATATGTTAAGATTTAGCTGTAGGGATTATTTATTGGTATTAAGATGCTAACCTGAGACGGATATAACAACGTCATCTGCATAGGTTATCACCCTGCTACCACCTGCTTCCAGAGAAGGGGTGAAAGGACTCTGGCTTGCGGCGTACCTTCGCTGACACATCTTTTAGCAGAAGCGATTATGCGATTATGCTATTTAGCTTAACACTGATCAACTCCCTAAGTAAGTCGTCTACCTTCGGAGTTGACAGCGCAGTTGTGATTGCGGGTCTTTTGACGTAGTTAAAGGCGCCTTCTATGTCCAAGAACGCGACCATTGTGTACTCACTATAAGGACTGTCCTTGTTCGATGTGGATAGACAGTAAATGCAGAGCCGTTTCTAGCGTTTCCTTTACAGTAGGGCGGGTTGAGCCATAGACAAAAATCGTGGATCAATTCTAGATCATATTTATGTATATGGGTATCAATCAGTCATTGTACAGTTTTCGGAAGGAAAGATGACAGACTTATAGGTTTGAGGTCCTTTGGGACAATATGAGAACATTTTCCGGCTTTGGGAATGGAAACTACATTAACTTCCTCCAAGGGAATGTGGACCATTTATACGCAGCTTGTCATGATATTCACTAGCGTTGGCAGGATCATATCTGAGGACATATGCAGTTCGGCAGGTTTAATAGCGTCCGGCCCAGGAGACTTGTATGGTTAGAAGCTATGTAGCGCCAAGAGCAGCTTATCTCTTGAAATCAGATCGTGAATTTTAGTCACGGCAACAATAAAATTTAAATAGGGTCTGCAACTTCATTTGCATCCTATAATTTTGCCATAAAGAACTGGGCAAAAGCAGTTAAAATTTTTGCATTTCTTTTGTATTTCATTGTAATGCAATAGTCCATTTTTAGTCCAATAAAATACAATAAGAAGATTAAGTATTCAAAATGTGATTACATAAATTGTGCAAATTTAAATTTAACTTTAGAAGTTAGCGGTAGAACTCTAAATTTTCATAACGGCGACGTAAGAATTATTTTTTTCTGTTTTTCAGGATAACACCTGAATTTAGATCCAGACCACGAACGTAATATAGTTTCGGATGAACTATTCACCGCGCCACGGGGCTGCTACTGCTTATAAGATAAAAATATACCACCAATAAATAATTCCATTTAATTTCAAGTACATTTTTCGTTTGACGTAACAATAATATATTCCTTTGCTAAGAACCTTTATGACTTATAAAAGTAGTTGCTGTCATATGTACGATGACCATACTATTTGAATCAAAATAAGCGGCAAAATAATCTTAGCATATTTAAAAAACACCACCGGACAACGTCTGTCCACAATGCACGTGGCATTTTGTCCCCTTAAACCACCACAAGTTGATAATTAATAAGAAAAATGAAAAACTGCGGCATTTGCATTGGTGGTTCCCATAAAGGGCGTATGCAGAAGATTTGTCAGCAGAGGAAGTCTAAGGAGGAAGTTTTAAGGTTCAGGCATGTAAGCAAAGGTCTCATTATAATCCGCATCTAGTCCAAATACTCCTAGATAAGCCTTATATACACCCTTGATCTTTTTTTAAGAAAAAAGCTTTAAGAATTGTAGTAGGAAGTCGAAGTATTTTTTGCGTACAACATTTTTAGTTAATTGCATTGATGTCTTTCGGCAAATAATTATAAAGCTGTAAAAAACGTTAATTGAACATACTACACTAATTTCAGCCGATTACTTTGTCACTAAAGAGTTCTCCGTCGGGCCATTTTATTATTCTTTTGTTTTGTTTTTTCTGACCATCGATTTGAGCGACGGCTGAATGGACTGGAGAGAAGAGAAACCGCTTATGATGCTCCAAAGAGCGGAGTACCAACACTTCCGAATGAGGATTTGAAGAAAATTTTCAACCACATATGTCACAGAATTGACTGCAAGCCGCCCTCTTCAGTAAATGCTTTCCATGTTAACACTAATTCAAAACACAAAAACAAAAGAACAACAACGCCGCCAATCATATTAAAATTCAGCAGCCCACAAGAGAGAAACGCTGTGCTTGCCTCCGCTGCAAACTACCGCAAAAAAAGTGCATCACATTTGCGTCTACACGATCTTGGCATCGATTCCGAAGCTAGGTGTTACCTGAACGAAAGCTTGATCAGGCAAACACGCACTCTGTTACGCAGTGTTTAGTACTCAGGCGAACAAATCAGCTGTTCGCTACACACACAGGACATAGATTTCTCTATGCCAAGAAATAGGAGAACACAAAAAGCTATCTTATCAAAAGCTCCGAAGACCTGTGTGATGTTGCTGATGCTGCTGCTGAGACGTTTTGAGATGACCGCAGTTATTGTATCTAATTATTATTTCTTTTCTTTGCTTCTAGCTTTTGTTATCTACCTAACATACTTGTTTTATTCTTTTTTATATTTAATCTTCCTGTCACATTCTCAACATTCATTTGTAAATACTTACTGGCTGATGAAATTTTCGAATGTTCCTTATAATTTGATTCTTGTTTCTCTTGCTTTTAAAATCAAAAACATTTTAAATAACATTGGAGGGAGTCCCGCGAGTGATGGTAGGGACGAGAACATGCATTCCATGATTCGTACTCTTTGCGCGCAAAAAAGGGTTTAAAAATTTGTCATCTTAATACGCAAAGCTTTCACAATAGTTTCAAACTTGAAGAACTTAGATATCTCTTTGTGGGATCTCAGGTTGATGTTGGTTGTGTATCTGAAACTTGGTTCCATCCTGATATTGAGGATAATGTGTATGACGTGGCAGGTTTTAAGATGCACCGTGGTGATAGAATAGGTCGTGCTGGGGGAGGCTCTGCTGTTTATGTTTGCGAAGGTTTACGATTAACACCGGTTTGTAAATGTGCACAGGACTCCGGGCTTGACTATTGCTTCGTTTACATCGAGTGCGAGTCTGAAAAAATATTATTGGGTACCGCGTACAGAGCAGATCAATGTGTAGACTATTGCCCAATAGTAAATGTACTGGAACAATACTCTTGCAGCGCCTCGCATGTTGTTCTCTGTGGTGATTTTAATTGCAACTTAATCGACACTAGCGCTTCGCCGAAATTCGTCAATAGTTTTAAAGCGCTTACCTTTTTTCCAGTTAATACAAATATTCCTACTCATTTCCAGAGTGACGTAAATACACTTATTGATCATTTTTTTGTCAGCGACACAAATAAGGTCATACTCTACAATCAAATCTCAGCCCCTACCTTCTCCAGACACGATATGATCTTTTTAGCCTTAGATTTTCAAAATAAAAAGACGGAGTTTAGGTACCAGTTCAGAGATTTTAAAAATCTAAAAATGTTGCTGTGCTGTGAAGTCTAAGATTGTTCGTAGATCAGCGCCACCTTGGTTAAGCAGTAGTACGAGTATCATACAACTGATGCAAGAGCGAGATAGATCTATTAATCTTTGGAGGCGACACAAACTTGAAATATTGCATCGTGTGTTTGGCCGTCTGCGTAATAAAGTAGTGTCAGAGATAAGAGCTGCAAAACACACAACAAATTTTAAACGATTATTATTTTTCTGAAATAAAGAAAAGGTCAAATGTTGTAAAGTCTGTCATGAAGCCAAGTATCAAAAACATCCCGCTAAGCCGGAGAAGTTGACATCTATTCGACTGCAGGAGCTCATTTTTTAACATGCATAGATAAATTGCAAATTTGCAATTCTGAAATTCATCAAATCTCGAGCAATTTCTGACATAAAGCAACCACTTTTGGAAATACTCAACCCTTTTAAAAACATAACCACAACCACCGTTATGGTCTGTGACAATGACAGTGGGAAAGTTTTCACAGCACTCTCTCTGAGATAGCAAGGTGTACCAGACTCGTAAAGAATATCAGTGATACTGCTGAGCTCCTCTTTTTGCCACAGCCAATCATAGGCCAATTGATGTTATCCACTCGATTCCGATTGCATTAGAGGATGGAAAGATTTAGTGAGCTTTTATCGAAAAAGTTATTCAAAAAGATCGAGAAACTACGGTTTCAGTTGATAACAGAAAGGTTCATGAAAAAAATCCTAGATAAATTTATTAACTATACATATTATAGACTATTAACAGACTATGACAGACTACTAACAGAATCTATGTAATGTTATTTACTCGGCAATAGAATTAAAAGGTAATTCATACTAATTTATTTTCTTCTAATTATGTAAAAAGTGAACCGACAGCTAGTGTGGAAATTTTCATTAAATTAAACACACATTTATTGTGAGCTCAATGTAGAATTTTATTGATTAATAATCTACGGTCTATGGCAATTATGAATGGAATAGAAGATTGTTCATGTGACCAACATGGCTTCGTTGCAAGCGACCATCCGAAGGTCAAAATTATCGATGTCTTTTTGAAGAATACTCGTAAGTGGATCAATGGCCGTAATTTCAGTTTGAAGGTTATGTTTGAGATCCTGAAAATTCGCCGCAAAGTGCCATAAGTGGGGCCCAATTGTTAACTTCGGCGACCGATTGAGGTGCCTGGCTGATTGTGAACACTTTCGCAGTGGTGATGTTTTGGCGTGTACGTGTTGGCTGAGCATTCTGTTATGTAGTTTGACCCGATACCGAACCAGTTTCTTCAAAACGCTTCACAATTGCACGAATTCCGGTCTCATTAAGGAGATTATGTTGACCGAAAAATTCACGAATTTTACGAAATGTTACTTTTACAGATCGCCCATTTTCGAATAAGATTGAATAACAAAAATGCGTTGTTGACTAAAATTGCCAAAGATTGTACGAAATCTGTAAAAAAGGCCAACCACCTTGAATTTAGTAAATGACAGTAATTGACAGCCAACATCCACACCATCTGTTGGTGAACACGTTATATTCGAAACTTGTTTCATTTATCATACAGCAATTAAATGACTTAGTTACAAGTACTTTATAACTTTCTTGTGGAATAATTTTGCATTATAATTTAATTATAGTATTCTCAAAAATAATTAAATATTATATCAATTTTTATGTGGCAAATATATTTATATGTAATAATACGAATAAAATGTTGAATGAAATAATAGATATATAAGTTACTTGTCGAAAATGATTATAAAAATGTAAAATATTGAACAGTTTAAATTTGTAACTTAAGTAAAATTATGTAAATGGAGTGAAAAAAGAATTTAAAAATTATTTGAACAGATTTGAGAAAGGGCGGGTCAATAAGTCAATTTTTGAATTTCTGACCTCTTTACTGAAACAGCAACACTGCTCCTGTCAACAGGCATCTGTCAGTTGACTCCTGTCAAAATTTAAACTTGCTGCGTCAGTTAGTTTGTGTTTGACAGCTATTTTTATCAGACTACTCACTAATTTGAGGAGAAAATGGAAAAAAGTGAATTTCGTGTGCTTATTAAGCATTATTTCTTGCGAAAAAAAACCATTACCGAGACCAAGGCTAAGCTTGATAAATACTATGGGGACTCTGCACCATCGATTTCAATGGTAAAAAAGTGGTTTACTGGATTTCGTTGTGGCCGTACAAGCACTGAAGATGCCGAACGTCCTGGACGCCCAGTTGAGGTCTCTACACCCGAAACAATCGAAAAAATTCACGATATGGTGTTGGCCGACCGAAGATTGAAAGTGCGAGGGATTGTGGAAGCCGTAGGGATCTCGCATGGCTCAGTGGTTTCAATTTTGAATGATCACTTGGGCATGAGAAAGCTTTCCGCAAGATGGGTGCCGCGTTTGCTCACAGTCGACCACAAACGCAATCGTGTAACAACTTCACAGGAAGGTTTGGCGTTGTTTAATCGCAATATGGAGGAGTTTTTGCGCCGTTTTGTAACCGTGGACGAAACATGGATCCATCACAACACACCAGAGAACAAACAACAGTCAAAACAGTGGGTTTCTAAGGGTGAATCGGCGCCAAAGAAGGCCAAGGTGGGTTTGTCAGCCAATAAAGTTATGGCGACTGTTTTTTGGGATGCACGCGAGATAATCCACATTGACTACCTTCAAAAGGGAAGAACAATCAATGGGGAATATTATGCCAACTTATTGGACCGATTCAATGACGATGTGAAAAAAAAAACGACCTCATTTGGCCAAGAAAAAAGTTCTTTTCCACCAAGACAATGCAAGGGTGCACACATGTGCAGTTGCCATGGCAAAAATCCATCATCATCCACCTTATTCTCCAGATTTGGCTCCGAGCGACTACTTCTTGTTCCCAAACCTGAAGAAATGGCTTGGTGGAAAAAGATTTGACTCCAATGATGAAGTCATCTCGCAAACAAAGGCCTATTTTGAGGACCTCGACAAATCATTTTTTTTGGAAGGGATAAAAAAATTGGAGAAGCGTTGGACAAAGTGTATAGAGCTCAAGGGAGACTACGTTGAAAAATAAAATTATTTTTTTATCAAAAAATCTGTGTTTTAATCCAAAAGTCACGGACTTATTGACCCGCCCTCGTATTATTAAGTAATGTTGTAAGCGTATATTCTAATGAAAGGCCTGTTCCATTTCATCTGCACTGACTACAGGTTTAATTCGATATTTAGGATTCGATGCCTGCCATCGAATCAATTTGCCAATGCTGATGAAGTGTTCAAACTGTTTAATACGTAACATATAAGTTCATTGCCACGCCTGCAAAATATTACAATCAGATGAACTTTAGTTTTGAGCGCCATATTAGCCTAAATTGGTTTCAATCCCATCTCCACTTTTTGAGTCTAATTCTCTATCAAGGCATTAGCGTCCATAGAAAGATGTCCCTTTTCGATAGTTGGACCATGCCACCTGCTAGGTTATATTGTGTGAAAAGGTGAGTCCATTGCCAGTTTTTTTGATAATCAGGGCGCGCTCAAGGGGTTTTTGTACCCTTAAAATGTTCGTACACAGCGCGGGCGAAGGAAATTTAGGGAGGAAGAAAAGACAGGTACCGATGTACATTGTTTTTAAATGTTTGTAAATTATTACGGCCAGGAAACACAGAGATCGGCAGGGTATTCCATAAGCGAGTTGTACGGCTTAGGAAAGAATTATGATATTTTAGAGTACGTCCGAAAATGGGCTTGAGGGTATACTGATGAGCATTCATAGCGAGACGGGTGTTACGGTTGAAAGTTTGAATGGGCGGAATGCTACTGGCGATTTCAATGGAGCACTGGTGGTGGAAATAGCGATAAAACAAAGTGAGACAGGAGACATTACGTCGGTGTTGGGGGGTGTCAATTGATTGACTGATATTAGTATCACCAATGAGTTTTATCGCACGGTTTTGAATCCTATCTAGCAGGTGCAGACATGTTTTAGGAGAACCTGACCAGATGTGGGCATTGTACTCCAATTTTGGGCGGATGAATGCCTTATATATTGTGGCCAGATCAGAGGGGGTAAAATATTTCTTACATCGCTTGAGGAAACCTAGACATTTCGCTGCATTTTTGGCGACATCGAATATGTGGTCATTCTAACGCAAGTTGTCACCGACACACATACCAAGAATGGAAAGTTTATGGGTTTCGACGATACAAGTGCCATTCATGGATGATGATTGGGTATTTGAATTTCGCTTTAATAACAGCAGACAGCATTGAGTTTTGGAAGCATGAAATTCCACTCGGTTGATAGTTCCTCAATTGGTTATGCTGTTAATATCAGAATTTAATGAGCTTAACATACACTGCCGTTCCCGTTCTACAGCCGAAGAGCAGGGGCGTGAGTCCGAAAACGAATATAAGAAGCAGATAGTGCTGTCATTAGCAAAGGAATATATTGGATTAGAAGTAGCAGACAAGAGATCATTAATGAAAATTAAAAAGAGTGTCGGAGACAGAACGGAGCCCTAAGGCACACCAGCATTTATTTTGTGAATATCAGACTTGAAACCGTCCAAGACAACTTGAATTGAACATTCCAAAATGTAATTTCTAATCCATTGAAGAGAGTCGTCGATCCTAAATGCACGCATTTTCGACAAAAGAGCCTGATGCCAAACTCTGTCAAATGCCTTGGAAATATCAAGTGCAACTATCTTGCTTTCGCCAGATTTCCACTTTTCGGTGAGACATGCCATCAAATCACCAGTGGACCTGTTGCTGGTCGTTGAGAAATTTTCGTGTTTCTAGATATTTCATGAGCTGACGGTTTATCAGCGTTTCCATGACCTTGGAGAGAAGGGACGTAAGTGCAATGGGTCTGTAGCAGGAGAGAAAAGAAGATTCGCCTTTTTTAGGGACGGACTGGACAAATGCTGTTTTCTATCTGCTCGGAAGCTTACGCAGTGGTTTTGCCAGCGTAGAAGAACATCTCTTCAGAAGAAGAGGAGATATACCATCTGGACCAGCGGATTTATGAATGTTGAGATCTTTAAGTACTCTTGCTACTACACGAGTGCGAAAGTTTATTTGTCCCATTGTAGATTCGACGCACTCAAGTGTAGGCGGGGACAAAGCACAATCTGGGAGTGTTGAGCTAGCCGCAAAGTGTGCAGCAAGCAGATTGGCCTTGTCCGAAGAGCTGACAGCTGGAATGTCATTGTAAATGAGCGTTGGGGTGGAGGATGAGGCAGAATTCCTAATGTTTTTGATGAATGACAAACAATTTTTACTGCCTTTCGGACATTGCAGCATTTTTTGCCTCTGTTGTTGGTCGTATTGGAATTTCACACACTTGAGAAAGACGTTGCAGTCATTTCTGGCCCGTATGAACTTTTTTCGGTTTTCCTCTGTTGGGTTGGTCTTGAAGGACCGAAAAAACAATTCTCTAACCGTGACAGCCTCCTTACAGCTCGAGTCGTACCATGCCTTTTCTTTTGGTTTGATACTATTCATCCGATGAGGGATAAATCATCTCATTCCAAAGAGAATATTTTCTGTGATCATGACAGCAGCGGGATTCACGTCGTTATCGAGGAAACATAACGTCCAGTTACAATTCCTAAAGAAGTTTAACAATTGGAGTCCGCTCCAATTGGCTTTCTCGTATTGCCATACGGTTCTTTTAGGAATCTTTTCTCTAACTGTGTGGTGGGTGTACGAGAATTTAGCTGATATGACACAATGGTAATACGAGCCTAGAGGGGAGAGCACATCAACGCAGTACTTGTCAGGGTGAGAAGCTAAAAACAAGTCCAGTTAGATTTTGTAGAAAAGTTTTTCTGTAATATACATTTAATATCAGCAACTGATATGTATACAAAGGTTGAGTTGGAGATTCTCGCTATAATATCTGCTGCCATCGACCATGTCGTATGTCAATGCCAACTTGTCTGAACTTTTTCTCGATATCTGCACAGTGCCACAGCAAATCTTTGGAATCGGAGGATGATGTTTACCAGCAATTCATATATGAGTGGGCCTGCCAACTATGCTTCATTGAGAGAAATGACATTTGATGTCTGCGCTGAGGCATTGAAGACCACGCGAAATTTTGTTTCCACCGCGTTATTGGGAGTGTATTATGAATGTGATGGGTCGTCTAGCTGACCTATCACCGCATGCATTTATCAGGTTCAGCTCGTGCGTTATGGGCGAAAAAAAGTTCGAAATCATTGAACGATAGCGGGCGTCATTGACGACAATTTTGTTCACACGGTCATCTTTGAAAAAATACCAGCCAATATGCTCGAAAAAGTGCTTCAAAATTGGACTCTCCGTATGGACCACCTTAAACGTTGTCGTCTTACATGTAATAATCTTTAAAGAGTAAATGGTAAGCATTGATTTGTCAACTCAAATAAAAATTATATTGTATATATTTTCGCAATTTTCCTGCGTTTTTTTTGACAATTAAAAACCAAACGCTTTAAAAATGACTCCATTACTAAATACCAACATATGTACATGTATATACGGATGGAAATGTGAACACATACATATATGAATTATGTACCTACATATATAAATAAATTTTGCATCAATATGGCACTATAATTATGTAATTTACATAATTATATCCATGAAGGAATACTAGAAACCGGTTGATTTATGTATAGGTATAATATGTACTTATTATGTAATATCTGTACAAGCATTTGTACATTTCTAGTATTGATGTTACAAGTGCATTATCAACTTTTTCCGGTTAAATTACACTACTATACATATGAACATAAGCTTAAGGTAAAAAATAAACGAAAGAACACATACATATATTTTACATCCAACACACATACTCGTATGTAGGTATAGAAGTAGAAGCTGAATAAAATTTACCTGAATGACAAGATCTCGACACCAAAAACATGAAAAAAAGGAGAGATAAAACCCAAATACGTACCCCTGTCTGTGAACACCAGAATAAGATAAGGTACGGTGGCTGCGATTCAAAACATAGACCGAACAAACAGAAGGCAATAAAAAACAACAACATTTAATAAAAGATATTGTTGTATGTTGAGCGTGATGAAGGTTAAGAAACAAAACGTCAGTAAATATGCCCAATCTCACCATTTGACATGGCGCCAGCGTTTAAGATGCGGTCTCTTGTGAAAAGCTGATAGCTAAATTCGTTTCACGGTGCGGCAGGTTATTTCTTCTTGTTATTTGAGACTTCTTTTTTTTCAATTGAGATTTATGTTTTTTTTTTTGTATTGTTATGTAGGTACTTTTTCTAACACGAAATTTTTCACATTAGTAGCAACATAAAATAGCAAGATATTAGAAAAATGTTAATAAAAAGCATTTCAATGAATGTACATATATACATACGTATGGATATCTTTTTATTTATTGACTTTGATGCAGATTACCTCTTATTGCAGGATGATTAAAGAAATATTGTTATTTATTTTACATTAGCCTTACCCCTAAACCTAAAAATAATTTATTTCAGGATGTATAGTTTTTGCCTTGATATACATAAGCAGATGATCTATGTATGTATATTTTGTAAAAATACGAGTATCTACTGGTATTTCCATACTTTGCTGTTTCCATATGCCAATGGGCTTGTAATTTGCAACCATTATTTTGCTTCCATTTGCGGTTGTGCATACAACGATCAATTATTTAAAGGATATTTTAAAGGCTGTTGTTTGTTTTTTTAAACAATAACGACGGGAAAATAGTTTGAATCGAAATTCTTTATTCATTATGAAGAATGATTCATACAATTTTGTTTTGCACACGACGATTTCCGTGGTTACATCACTGAATTCGCGATATATTGTCAGGAAGTCAAAGTAAGCATTGGCAGTATAACACCTACTGACGTCCTACTTGAACCACATATCGTTCGGATCAATGTCGTCCATTTATCCAAAAAAAAATAATTACTGATCATGTGCAGTTCCTTATCATTGACTATAAATTTAGCTACGGCCGCATTTTTAAAAAAACGGGACAGATGATACCGCCAACCTGAAGACAACACCAAACTATGACTTTTGTGGGTCTAATTGAGTCTCATTCTGAATTTGCCTCACTCCAAAAACGGCAAACTCATTTTTCTATAAAAAACAAACAAGGCTCGACTTCAAGTGTACTTACTGAATACGGGTGTATGATTAATTTTCCCGAAATTTTGCATGTACGAGCAGTCGATGGACAAAAGCCAAACTGTTGCGAATTAACAATTTTGGATCTTACGCCACACTTTCACTCACAACAGTTTTTATACGCATATTACATTGATGGGTTGCTGGCCATGTAGAGTTTAAATGGTACGAAATTTATCCACAACATGATGAATAGTGAACATAGATGTTCAATTATAAGGACTAACAAAATTACCTACGTAATCTCTATAGGTTTCGTGAATTCAAATTAATTTTCAAAATAAATTTCAATGATAAAGAAGTATTTTGAAGGGTTTGAAAGATATCCCTATTGGAAAATCCACCGGTAATAAAAAACCGATGAAAATACATACCTTTCATATTTCTCTAATGTGCACAACTACAATACCGCTATTTTTAGCTGAGATCACAGACCTATACACGCTAATGAATTGTGTTTCAAAATTGAGACTCCCGCGAATATACAAATTTCTAACTACACGTACGTTATATTTTTATTTACTCACTGACATTAACCCGTTTTTATTTTTCGTCGCCAACAGTTTTCCGAAATGCCGGACAGTATTGACCCTCTAATGCCTTTTTTTTTTTGATTTGGGTCAATAAATCAGTATAGATTAATATTCACGTGAAAATAACGAATATGAAGTCCGTTTTCCATTTTGGTGAAGTTAACACCTTCTACAGGTAAAAGTCTGCATACCGCCTTGAGGCGGGGTTGGGTTGTCAGAGCAAAAGAAAAATATGCAGTTGCGGTACACTAAAATAAAATTTATTCAAGGAAAATAATGGAAAAAAATAAAAGAAACACTGAACAAAGTGTGTTTGTAATGTTGTGTATATGTATGTACATTCTTTAATGTGAATAGCACGATAAGGGTATTCATAACCCTTATAAAAAAAAATTAAATTATTGTGTATGGAATGTACGGAGACACGACTTGGTGGTTGAATTGCAAAGATTCACGTCGCATTTGGTGCAATAAGCCTGTGTTTCGGACTTACATTCCGGTAATTTGCAAGTCTTTTTGCCGGTGCGGTCGTGAAATACGCACAAGTGCCCCACATTATCATAACGAACATCTGGTGTTGGAATATAAGCCTTCTTTGGCTTCGGAGGAAATGCCATTGGATGGCCTTTAGCCTTTTTAGTTTGGTTTGAAACCATGCCCAATGATTATGCAACTTCCGATCGAAAAATCGGCAGTTCAGTGTTGACTCTTTGTACAACCGATGATAAAGACTATAATCATTTACCATTGCCACATCCAGCAGATAGTAAAAGATGCGATTTGTCCATTTTTGTGTTTTCATACGAATATGATAGCGACCAAGAAGACCATCCATGAGATCGACACCGCCCATGTGTTGATTATATTCTTTGATAATAAACGGGCAGTCTAGTTCAATCTTCTGCTTGTTTTTTCGATCCGATCGCGGGGATTTCGAAGATGGCGGCTCAAGTTCGTGAGAAAAGAATAGTTTCACACCAACATAGGTCGAAAGCAATCTAACACTTTTGTTGTCTAGCCACAAAATGCTGCCTATATCGATTCCGTAAACATTGGCGACGTATTCTTCGGAGTACCCTCGCTCAACTTTTTGTTGTGTCAGTTCAGCATCACTCGACAATTTGATGATTGGCACACGATTCGAGCGTACTGTTCCCAATCTATATATTCCACTTCTTCTGAGATACATGTATGAGCAAACCCAGCGAAGTGTAGAAGTTGTCGAAATAAACTACATGGTTGACGTTGTCTGGAATTTTGGCTGACAAACGAACAACGACATTCGACGAAGCTCCAAGATCCGGTGCATTTACAGGAATCACATTATCGCCGGCTCCAGAATTTACTTCAAAAGAATACGAGTAACCCGTATAATTGCACAGCACAAAGAGCTTGACTTCCCATTTATTTGCTTTGGCTGGCATGTATTGGCGAGTTGGATTGCCACCCATTTTCCTTGCGTACATCTGTTCGTCTACGCAAAGACGATGGAGCATCGGGACAGACTCAAAGCGTTCATTGAAATGAGACACTATTGACCGCACTCTATGCAGTTTGTCATGTCCAGGCTGGCCGCTCGGAATCGCAGTCGAATTATCACTGAAATGCAAGAATTCGTGTATTTGTTCGAATCTCATGCGCGACATTGTCATTCTGATTCGTTCGAACGAATGTCTTCCCCAGTAAGAACGAACGTATTAGGTAGCGATATACGGACACGAAGAATAAAATAACAATAAATTTGCGAACCTCTTGGAAATCACTGACAAATCGAGTATCGATTTTCTGCTAACAAGCGTGCAAATTCATTTGGACTGCCACTGCATGAATTCATCGGTGACGAAATAATGAAAGCAATCGAATGGTGTTTTCAGTCCCTTTAGTACAACTGGTAGCTCTCTGACGCCACGGAAAACCACTTCGTTTATGTGAATTCACCTCCATCATTTTCCATTTTATTTATCGAGCCGATGAATTGGCCAGTGCTCGAAGTGTTTCGGCCGCCTTGCTCTTCTTGCTATTCGTTGGTGTCATTTGAATCGCGTTTACGTTTTTGAAATCGGGAAGGAACATTTGCAGCGACTTTCGATTCGGAATCAACAGTAGAACAAACGGACGTGGATGGTAATGGTGACGAAGGTTTATTCGGTTCGACAATGACAATTTCACTTGAATTAAGCAATTGTCAATTAACAAGTCATCCTCTGGGCAAATGAATTCTGGATCTTCGCGATCATCGTCGAAATCATCTCTACCATCAATGTCCTCCGCGCTCGAAATTGAATCTATAAAATGAGGAATTTCGTTATCTGTCATCGTCGACAAATTGCTAATTATCTTATGGTGCAACATCGTTGATAAATGAGAAAAAAATATCGAAATTCGGTTGAAAACGCCTGAAAAAAACATTGAAACAGTAACGACACATTTAAAAAAAAATCACTGTCAACTGCCTTTGCCCGCCTCTAGACGGACGTAAGCGAACTCAGTATCGTTCAAAACCTAAAATCTATCCACCATTCAATAAAAAACACTTTTATCTACTTACCGATTTTTTTTTTTAACACGATATAACCAAAATTACTACACTTTTTTAAAATACGAAACTCGTGTTTGCAGCGAAGTATTAATTTACGTGGCCAATTTTGGCTCTGAATAAACGTTGCTTGCAAATGGAATGAACTACAGCGACGCGACAAATGCCAATATATAACACACTGGCTGAAAAGTTTCTAAGAGAGAGCACCACTTGAATTAAATCCATACCATTTTCAGTTAGTACCAACCTTCAAAGATACGTGTATAAATTTGACAGCTGTCGGACGATTAGTTCTCGAGATATAGCGTTGTGAGTGAAGCAACTTTTGTTATTGTGAAAAAAAAGGATTCAAAGCAATTTCGTGTGTTGATTTATCATTGCTTTTTGATGGGAAAAAATGCAGCCGATGCAAAGAAATGGCTTGATAAGTGTTACTCGGACTCTGCACCAGCCGAACGAACCATTCGCAAGTGGATTGAAAAATTTAAAAGTGGTCATACAAGCACCGAAGATGATGCACGCGGTGGACGTCCAAAAGATGTTATTTCAGATGAAAACATTAAAAAAGTACACAAAATGATTAGGAATGACCGTAAAGTGCAGTTGATCGAGATAGCTGAGGCTCTGAAGATATCAAAAGAGCGTGTTGGATATATCATAGCTCTGTTCAAAGTGGGTGCCGCGTTTGCTCACAGTCGACCAAAAACAACAACGTGTTGATGATTCAGAGGAATGTTTAAAGCTGTTCAACCGCAATAAAGCTCCATCACTTTACACCAGAGCCAAGTCGGCAGTCAGCTGAGTGGTGAGCAGGCGACGAACCTCGTCCTCGGCTGTCAAGGTTATTGCATACGTATTTTGGGATGCACATGGAATAATTTTCATCGACTATCTCCAAAAGGAGCAGACTATCAACAGCGACTATTACATTACGTTGTTGGAGCGTTTGAAGTACGAAATCGCTGAAAAGCGGCCGCATTTAAAGAAAAAGAAAGTGCTGTTTCATCAAGACAATGCACCATGTCATAAGTCGATGAAAACGATGGCAAAATTGAAAGAATTCGGCTACGAATTGCTTCAACACCCACCGCATTCTCCATATTTGGCCTCCAGCGACTATTTCCTGTTCGCAGACCTCAAAAGAATGCTCGCCGGAAAGAGATTTAAGACCGAATCGCCGAAACAGAGGCCTATTTTGAGGCTAAACCGAAATCGTACTACAAAACTGGTATCGATAGATTGAAAAATCGTTTCAATCAGTGTATCGCCCTCGAAGGCAACTACTCGTATATTGATAAATAAAGTTGAATTTTGCAAAAATTTTTTGTTTTACTATAAAACTTTTCAGCCCATGTGTTATTTAAAATTAAACCGCCACCTGTGATGAGTCGTAGGGTGTACCCCGCCTACAGGCGGTGCGAGTCATTAGAGGGAGAAAATCTACGGATTAAAGTGACATTTTTCATTCATAAGCTGTGAAATACTTGCAGCACTTTAGCCACCCATACTAATTCTTAATTTACTGATAGGGAAGATCTTGCATTCACCCCGAAAAGCAAAAATGAAGATTTTGTAATATCTTTAAGGTGTTTATATTGTTGCCAGACAGTTTTTAAAAAAATGTATGTACGAGGGCGGGTCAATAAGTCCGTGACTTTTGGATTAAAACTGATTTTTTGATAAAAAAATAATTTTATTTTTCAACGTAGTCTCAGTTGAGCTCTATACACTTTGTCCAACGCTTCTCCAATTTTTTTATCCCTTCCAAAAAAAATGATTTGTCGAGGTCCTCAAAATGACGAGATGACTTCATCATTGGAGTCAAATCTTTTTCCACCAAGCCATTTCTTCAGGTTTGGGAACAAGAAGTAGTCGCTCGGAGCCAAATCTGGAGAATAGGGTGGATGAGGGAGCAATTCATAGCCCAATTCATGGATTTTTGCCATGGCAACTGCACATGTGTGCACCCTTGCATTGTCTTGGTGGAAAAGAACTTTTTTCTTGGCCAAATGAGATCGTTTTTTTTTCAAATCGTCATTGAATCGGTCCAATAAGTTGGCATAATATTCCCCATTGATTGTTCTTCCCTTTTGAAGGTAGTCAATGTGGATTATCCCGCGTGCATCCCAAAAAACAGTCGCCATAACTTTATTGGCTGACAAACCCACCTTGGCCTTCTTTGGCGCCGATTCACCCTTAGAAACCCACTGTTTCGACTGTTGTTTGTTCTCTGGTGTGTTGTGATGGATCCATGTTTCGTCCACGGTTACAAAACGGCGCAAAAACTCCTCCATATTGCGATTAAACAACGCCAAACCTTCCTGTGAAGTTGTTACACGATTGCGTTTGTGGTCGACTGTGAGCAAACGCGGCACCCATCTTGCGGAAAGCTTTCTCATGCCCAAGTGATCATTCAAAATTGAAACCACTGAGCCATGCGAGATCCCTACGGCTTCCACAATCTCTCGCACTTTCAATCTTCGGTCGGCCAACACCATATCGTGAATTTTTTCGATTGTTTCGGGTGTAGAGACCTCAACTGGGCGTCCAGGAGGTTCGGCATCTTCAGTGCTTGTACGGCTACAACGAAATTCAGTAAATCACTTTTTTACCATTGAAATCGATGGTGCAGTATTTATCAAGCTTAGCCTTGGTCTCGGTAATGGTTTTTTTTCGCAAGAAATAATGCTTAATAAGCACACGAAATTCACTTTTTTCCATTTTCTCCTCAAATTAGTGAGTAGTCTGATAAAAATAGCTGTCAAACACAAACTAACTGACGCAGCAAGTTTAAATTTTGACAGGAGTCAACTGACAAATGCCTGTTGACAGGAGCAGTGTTGCTGTTTCAGTAAAGAGGTCAGAAATTCAGACCCACCCTCGTATGTGGGTACATTTTTTGGAACACGATAGCCTGCGAACGAATAGTGCTATCCATTTGAATTTTTGTGAGGTGATGCGACTTCATGCTGAATCGCGGGTATTCGATTTTGACCAAAATCTGCCGATGACTTTATAAGTTATTAAAAAAAAATATTCAAAATACAATTAAATTTTTCGTAAAATTAAGTGGTCTCATTCGGAATTTTTTCTTTAAATAGAATAAGAACTGCATGCTTCATAAAAGGAGATTCATCACTGAAATAATAGGTTAACGGTTCTTTTATGTGATGGCCTAAAACCACGGTTAGCAAGACTAATTACAAATCTTACAATCTCCCTTATATTTCTTTAATCAAAATAATATTAAGAGGAAGTTGCTGGACACAAACCAAGGGCAAATGTTCCAAAAGAAACTGAAGACCGTACACCGATTACGTTTTAAAAGAAATATATTCAGCTTAGATCATTAATCGAAGCTTCTAACTAAAGTCCGACAGCTTTTTCCCAAGTTTGTATTCAACTCTTTCTCGTTCGAAAAAGGGAAATAAGCCCACCTGCGGCTTTACCCGTCGTAACCCATCGGTCACACCCATTTTGACTAGTTACAAGTATTGTATAAGTAGAGTGTAGGGTGTTTGGAATGATAACATTGTTGTTTACGTACACAGCAACGAACTAGTAAAGTATTTGAATAACTTGGCGATTTCGCAACTATAAATCTGATAAATTCGTGTTTTTTGGAAAAGTATGATACTTAGAGCACTCATCGATAAAAGAATAAAGCTAGATCCTAGTATTGTAAGTGGAATCACAAATTCTCAGTTCCCAAGTTAAAGCCATATTAAAGAATACTCGTGAAAATAGTTTTTGCATTGGTGATAAGCTTTATAAAAGCTTACAGTGGAATTCAAACAATCACCAGGACGACAGATAACAAAAACCGATTATAGACTAAGCCTTATATTAGCGACAAGTTCAGTTTTCAAATCTTATTTGAAAAATTATATAATTAGCATACTGAAGATTATCTACAATAGATCAATTAATGACAGAAAGGCGGCCGATTCGAGTAGGCGATCTCTTTTTAGCAGTCCTGCATAGGGCTTTGAAGGACCTTAAAAAAAGAACTAAATAAATCGTATAAGTATAAAAAGACCAAAAGATTGCTAACAGCAATCAGCATGATAATTTGTAGAAATCAGAATCATCCAAGTACCAGCATAGGACAACTAAGTAGATATTTTAATCTAATCAAGACACACATATATCTGAAGAGTTCTACATTTAGAATCATCACACACTAAAACAAGAGCTAAAATCCGAGGATTCACAAAAGCATTCCATGCAATTATATTTTGTGGCGTGAAATTATTGGCCCGATTCTCTAGATGGATTGCTTCCAATTCACCAATGATGGAATTTCTAATTCACGTTTCTAGGAGGAAAGTAAACCCAAATCTATGAAAGATAATAATAAAAATGCAATCAAAATAGCGAGAAATGTTGATTTTCTCAAGCTAAAAAACATTCTGCTTTTTGAATGTTGGGGTGATATTTATTTGGAAGGTGATCCGTTCGTTTCTTATGCACTGTTTATTAATCGTCTCTCTAATCATATTACCAACTGCACCTCCATTTTATCCTTGAAAAAATCTCCAAAAAGACTTAAACCTTGGATATCATCACGCCTTATTAATAAGGTGAGGTGTAAAAACAAACTTCCAACCTTAGGTTGAGAAATCGGTACAAGAAACTATGCTCCCAACTTAAAAAAGAGATTCCCATTTGCCGCGATAGTTATTATCGAAATCAGTACCCTTATGCTGATGGAAATATCAAAAATGAGTGAAAGGTGGTCAATGATATTCTAAACCAATCCTCATCCACTAATAAACCCAACGGGATTCGTGTTAATAATGCTGTAATTTCTGATAAATTTGACAATGCTAATGCCGTCCATAATTATTTCACTTCAATAGTTTACCAGCACAAACAAGTTAACACAGTTGCGGTTTATATTCGGTTGTTGGTTGCCTTTGTGAACCACTGCAAAGGAATTGTTTTGCCTTCGAGCCTATAACTGCTTTCGAACTTTTAAAACTAATTGTTTCTCTAAAAAACACTAGTGCTTGTGGTTGTGATGGCATTTCTAATGCAATGTTGAAACGGATCGGTTGCTTTGTAGTTGATATTTTAGCTGTTATTTTTAATCGCAGCATATTTTTTGGAGCTTTTCCTGAAGACCTAAAATGTGCTGACGTAGTTCCATTATTTAAAAAAGGCTCTGCAGAAGATATGAGCAATTATTGACCTATTTCTCTTCTTCCTGCTTTCAGCAAAATCTTTTAGAAAACTGTGAAAGTAAGGATCATAACCTTTCTAAGCAAAAAAAATGTTTTTAGCTCGGTGCAATTTGGCTTTCTACATGGAAAATCCACCGAAGACGCCCTATTACGTTTTTGCTCTAACATTTTCTCAAATCTTGAAGCTAAAAAATTCACTGCAGGTCTTTTTGTGGATATGGTTAACCACTCAATTTTATTGGATAAGCTTGAGAAAGCTGGAATTCGTGGGTTTATGCTCTCCTGGGTTAGGTCTTGCCTTTCCAATCGATCTTAAAGAGTGAAGGTTGACGAAACCAGGAGCGAAATTCAGTTTTTAAATTTGGGAGTTCCACAAGGTCCCGTACTGGGACCCATTTTGTTCCTTATTTACATTAATTCCCTTTTTAGTCTAAATTTTAAAGGGGCACTTACTGCTTTTGCTGACGATATAGGCTGTTCTTATGGTGCTGATAGCGCTTTGAATTTGGTATCTGATATCAACTGGGATCTTTATTTGTTAAGAATCTGGTTCTCCGAACATAGATTGAATCTTAGCTCCAAAACTAAAATTATGTACTTTAGTCTCTCAACCCAGATTGGTTCAATTGCAGAACTTTACTTTCACGCACCAGAATGCCTAAAATTTAAACTGGCAGATTGTACTTGTGCTTCCGTTTTACCTTGTCCAACTTTTTGTAACACTTTTAGTTGCAGCGACAATTGCTTTTTAATTGAAAGTGTAGAGGAGTTTAAGTACTTAGGACTTACTATAGATTCTAGGATGAGCTTTGCTAATCATACTGAATCGATAAGAAAACATTTTCGTACTCTCCGGAATTTTTACTACTTGAAAAATGTTTGCTCTAAAAGATTATTGAAAACCATATACGAGTATTATGGCATTTTTCATTCGAAGGTGGGGTGGGGTGAAAAGTAACCTCCTTGACCGCCAGAATGCGCTGCTACTGCAAAAAAGGTTATGGTGCCTTGAATCCGTTCATATTTAGGCAAATATGCCAAATTTCAGCGCGATACTATCTTTAGTTTTGTTTTGACAGCTGATTGTTGTTGACGTGTTTGGCATCATGTTGAGTATGGACAAAAACGATTTTCGTTCTCTCATAAAACATTATTTTTTGAGAGGCAAAACGGCGAAGGAAACAAAAGAAAAGTTGGATAAATATTATGGGGTTAATGCTCCGTCAGATTACGCCGTCAAATATTGGTTTCGAGAGTTTCGTGGTAGCCGCAACTCCACTACCGATCAAGTCCGCAGCGGCAGGCTCTCCGATGCGGTTACAGAGGACAATGTCAAAAAAATACATGAAATGGTGTTGGCTGACCGAAAAGTGAAGGTGCGCGAGCTAGCAGATACCACAAAGATTAGTACTGAGCGCACACGCCATATTTTGGGCAATATTCTGCATATGGAAAAGTTGTCCTACCGCTAGGTGCCGTGCATGCTCACTCCTGACCAAAAACACGAACGCGAGAGCACTTCGAAAGAGTGTTTGGACTTGCTGATGCGGAATCGGGTGGACTTTTGGCGTCGATTGGCAACTGTTGATGAAACTTGGATCCAGAGAACAGAAAAAGTGCCCGGCAATGGACTGAAGTCGGCACGAGTGCGCCGAAGCGGCCGAGGAAGGCTCGTTGGGTCGGAAAGGTTATGGCGTCGGTTTTCTGGGATTGTCATAGCATACTCTTCGTGGACTACCTCGAAAAAGGAAAAACTATCAACAGCGCGTATTACTGTGCATTATTGGAGCGATTGAAGGTCGAAATAGCTGCAAAACGGCCTCACATGAAGCGAAAAAAAATTTTGTTTTTGCAAGACAATGTGCCGGCGCACAAGAGCATCGCAACCACGGCTAAAATCAATCACTTACGGCTCCAATTGCAGTCGCATCCACCGTATTCGCCCGATTTGGCTCCCTCGGACTACAATCTCTTCCCAAACCTCAAAAGATGGCTCATCAATAAAAAATTCAGCTCACGCGAGGAAATCATCGACGCCACGGAGGAGTATTTTGCAGACCTTCCAGAAAATTACTTTTCGGACGGGATCAAGAAGTTGGAAAATCGCTGGAATAAGTGTATCAAAATGAAAGGGGACTATATTGAATAAAATAAAAAAAAAAACATTTAAAAAAAAATGTTTTCATTCCCAAGGAGGTTACTTTTCACCTCATCTAGTAAATAAAATTAAACCACTTTTAATCCTGCAAAAAAGCGTCCTAAGAATGATATGCCGAAAAAATTGTCGACATGCCAGTTATCCATTATGTCGTGATATGAAAATTCTTCTTGTCCGTCACTTGTATTGTTTTAAAGTATTGAAAACTTTCTTAATGAGATCGGGTAATCGTAATTACAGATTAATTTTCGAATATAATTTGCGTAGAAACTTTTTGAATGTACAGTGCATCCCGATGTATCGTACCACCGCCTTTCGTAACTTTTATTCGGTTTCATCGTGCCACCTATTTCATAAGCTTTCACAGTCCCTAAGAGCTTTAACGGTTTAAGTAAGTTTCGAAAAAGGTGTAAGGCACTGGCTTTTAGATATGGATTATGCTAGCGTAGAATCAATCTTTTATGACATTCTGGTGTAACTATACTTAGTACAATATTTACTGTTTGTTGCTGTTTGCTAACCTATTTTGTTCTTTTTTCCTATTTTTAATCTGTGAATTATGCACCATCTGAATTTTGTATGAAATAAAATGTATCTATCTATCTATCTATCTAGAAAGAGCTTTCAATGCAAGTTAAAGGTGAATGTGTGGGCAGGTACGAGTATATTGGATAGAAATTTAGTTGAACCGTATTGATTTCTTCCAAGGCTCAATTCTGATTATTATCTGAAACCTTGCCATTAATAAGACCCATTATATTTCACTATCCTTAAGTTCTACAACCTCTGTAATAGGCAAATTGCTTTAAAAATTACTAGAAGTCATAATTTTGTGTGATGAGTATTATGGAACTAGACGAACTGTAGCAAAAACAATATCTACAAATAAAAGAGGAACTCGTAAGTCTGTATAAGAGAGACATCAAATTCGGGGTTGAATACCCGACAAATTGGAGCTAAAGAACTAGAAGTCCCACAAGTTCAAAGTATTATAAAGAGTTTTCCAAATACTCCTAAAGATCAAACAGCTCGACTAGAATTTGCAAGACAACACTTAAATCCTAAAACCGGAAAAAAAAGGTGGAAACCTATTGTCTTCTCTGGAGAAAAGCGATTTTGCTCGATGGACTAGATAGGTTTCTTCCGTCACAATTTAATCGCATCACAACTGCGCAGTCCTGATCAGGGAAGCTATTTTATTTTATGGAATTGTAATTGATCTCGTTAAATCGGGGTGCACATAAATACAGGCAACTAAATATCAAGTGTTATGGATAAAAGACAATGGATTTTCCACAAGGCTTTTCCAGCTCTTACCTTCATTGAACATTTCTGTGATTGCGTTTAAAACAGCTTTTTACTGTTGGAAAGTAGTAAAAAGCTAGAACTGACGCAGTTAAAAGAATTCAAGAAACTTCTAGAATCATTTTGAATAATTTGTACTGCTTTATTCCGAACAGAATTTCTTTAGCTATAAATAAAATTGAAAATAATACATACTGCTGATCAATCTGACAAAATATCAAATATTATAATTTTGGTTTTGTGTGTCGTATATTCTGATGCCCACACATGAACAATGTATATAGAACTCAACTCTGTACCTGAGTGTGCGATTGCATCGCTCTACTGCTAAAGTCATGTAAATAGACTCTACGTTTGGATATGTGAACTAAAAGAAAGCAGTAAGATGCCCCACGGCGTGTTCTGTCAACACTTACATATTTCGTTAAAGCCACTAGTGGATAATATTTATCTTCAACATGACGGCATGAACAAATAATATTGTCACTGCTGTTTGAAATGATTTCTTTCAGTACCAAGAGAAACACTCAATTATACACTATTATTATCATTGGTAAATATTGGCTAAAAAGCAGAGACCGAAAATATAATAACTCTTAACATTTATTTCCATTTGGTTTTTCACTGAGAGATTTTGTATTGCAAATTGGTATACATATACGAGGGGCGTTCAATATATTCTCGGTATCGATATGAAGGAAAATGCGAATTCAATTTCCTCTTTCTCTGCAAAACACCGACTTGAGTTCTTCATCATCCGAAAATCTTTTTCCACAAAGACATTTTTTCAAATCCGGGAACAGGAAATAATCACTAGGGGCAAGGTCTGGACTATAGGGTGGGTGTTGGATTTCTTCGAAATCACAATCTCGCGCAGCAGCCTTGGAAACTCGCGCCGTGTGAACAGGAGCGTTGTCATGAAGAAGCAACACACCCGCTGCGAGTTTACCCCGTCTTTTCTTTTTAATTTCCTCCCGCAAATTATGCAAAGTGGAAGCGTAGGATGTGGCGTTGATGGTTTCACCTTTTTTTTTGTACTCAATGAGCAAGATTCCCTTTGAGTCCCAAAAAACTGTGGCCATGAGCTTTCGGGCAGACGGAGTGACTTTGAACTTCTTCGGGGGGTCTGTTCCTTTTTTATGCCACTGCATGGACTCTTGTTTGCTTTCAGGGTCATAGCGGTGGACCCATGTTTCGTCCCCAGTAACAATTCGATCCATAACACCGTCCGCGTTCTCACTAGACATCTCCAAAAGCTCTCTACAGCATGCGATTCTCACTTTTTATCTGAGGCGCTGTGAGCATTCGTGGCACCCACCTTGCACTGACCTTTGAAAGGTTAAGATGGTCATGAAGAATGGTGTGAATGGTAGCAATTGAAAGCTTGGTGATCTCTGCCATCATTTTCACCTTTATTCGGGCATCCTCAAGAACAAGTTTTTCGACTTCTTTGATGCTTTCTCCCGTACAAGCAGTAGCCGGGGCGCCGGAGCGGGGGTCGTCCTCAATGCTCTCTCTGCCTCTCTTGAACTCACTTGACCACTTTTGCACAGTTGATAATGAAGGTGCGGAACCCTGGTAAACAGCCACCATCTCTTCATGAATAGTTTTTTGACTTTTTCCTTGCTTAGTGAGAAATTTAATTACAGCGCGATGCTCAATTTTCACCATCATCGCCTCAGTTGCCATTATGATTCTGTTTAACTAGAGATAAAACGCGAATTAATAAAAACATTTATATGAAATTTTACATGAATGCACTAAAATAATAGTGTTACTTGATAAATAAGTCAATTTATATATGTAACCACAGCTTCACCCCGATACCGAGAATATCTTGAACGCCCCTCGTATGTATAGTACATACGAGGGTACTCCCTGAAGTACCTAATCTATCTAATAAAGAAAACACAAAAAAATTGGGAAAAAATCTTTATTTCCCCACGTAGTCTCCTTTTAGTTCAATACACTTTTCCAGCGATGTTCAATAGCTTCGATACCCAATTAGAACTTTAACTCATTGGTTTTGGCCATCGCGATGACGGATGTGTGAACTGGTGCATTGTCTTGTTGAAACAAAACTTTTTTCTTCGCCAAATGCGGCCGTTTTTTCCGGATTTCATCTTCCAAACGCTGCAATAAGTTCATACATTCCGTTGATAGTTTTTCCTTTCTGAAGATAACCAATGAAAATTTTCACACGCGCATCCCAAAAAACTGACGCCATTACCTTGCCTGCAGATGTAACTGTCTTCGCCTTCTTTGGAGCCGATTCTCCCCTTTGAGTCCATTGTTTGACTGTTCCTTAGTCTCGGGTGGGAAGTGAAGGACCCATGTTTCATCCATGGTTATGAATCGACGCAAAAACTCGGCTTTATTGCTGTGAAACTTCACCAAACACTCGATTGAAATATCCTCACGATGACGTTCCTGTTCCATTGTGAGTAATCGGGGCACCCATCTTGCGCACAGCTTTTTCATGTCAAAATTTTTGCTATGCAAATGAAAGTATTGTATCACATAAAGATGACTATTTTTTTCAATATTTAAAAATTCATTGAGAGCGTTCATTATTGATGGCTGCCGTCAAATTTCAAATTTAAGCTTTATAAAGTTGGTACTTTCTACAATTGTCATTCTTTTTAAACAACAACCGCCATCTATACGCCAGGCCGAGTACTTCTGGGGCTACCTTCGTACTCGTAGGTCTTGGTCCGCGATATATTTTTATATACAATACACACCTCCTTGGTCTTTGCTTGCGAGTTATTAATTTCAAGCATATCACTCTTGCATTGACTTTTTTGTAAAAAGTAAAACATATTTCGTTGAGAAAAAATCATAATGCGTAATTGCAATATATGAAACACAATTGCTATATATATACATATATTAATAAAATTATAATAATAATAATAATAAAAGGCGGATCATCTCTTTCCTCCTACAGACCCTACAGACGCTGATAATATGAAATATTTTGAAATAAGAAAACGTCTCAATGACCGAGAGTACGGCTTTCCTAGTAACATGTCCACTGAATATCTGATGGCATATATCACCGAAAAGTGGAACCAAAGCCTACATCAATCTGGCTAAAGCAAGATATTTGCACTTGATATTTGTAAGGCATTTGACAGAGTTTGGTATCGGGCTCTTTTGTCGAAAATGTACCGATTTGGGATTCACGAGTTTCTTCTTTAATGGATTAGAAATTACCACTCAGAACTTTCAATCCAAGTTTTCTTGGATGGTTTCAAGTCTAATATTCACAAAATTGATGCTGATATGCCCCAGAGTTCCGTTCTGTCTCCGACACTCTTTTTAATTTTCATCAGTAATCTCTTGCTTTCTACTTCTAATCCAATATATTCCTATGCTCACAACAGTACTCTCTGCTTTTTATATTCGTTCCAGTATTTACGTCAATTTTATTAGAGGCCATATTTTTCCGCAAAAATTTAGAGAGGACCAAGTGAACCCTTCCTGCTGTCCGTAGCATTCTTTTTAATTCTTAGACCTGCTTCGACCACTATCTTTATTCATAATCGGAGCAATTGCTTTTTAACCACAGAAAAGTTGAAAACATATTTTAAATGTTTTTTAGTTGTTCAAGTGCTTAGTTGCTTAGCAGTGCCGAGATTTGTGTAAGTTTATATGCCTTCGTTCGATTTATTTGTTTTTCGTCTCTCTCTTTTATTCTAAAATTACATACATACATAAATTACAGCGTTGTTTCTGACATTAGTTAACATGCTTCTAACAACAGTATCTTTTGACATAAATCATTTCAATGAACCCTATCCCATAAACTTATTGTATTACATATTTTTTTTTAGGGGAATGATAAGAGACTTTGCCAGGTATCACAAAAATTTATCCTCAACCTTATCGCAAATAATCCTGTTACCTGTCAAAATGTCAACCCGCTACCGTAGCTCAGGTCGTGTAATTCAAAATCAAAAACACTGTACATCGATATAACTGTACTCGCATTGTATTGAAATAATTCAAATGGGCCATCAGGTGGTCTTGTTTCAAAAAAAAAAAACCTTTTAAAAGATTGAGAGTTACTATTTTTCCAACTCAAAGGTCTGGAACGGCTCAATAAGCTACGAGTAAGAACAATTTAACTCACTAAGTATACTATGTATGTACGAGTATATGTATATAAGGACTGAAACGAATAAAATCTGTAAATTTTAATACGGGCTATACTTCCAATGCATAAAAATTGCAATCCCATTTTGTACCCAAATTAACCTGTATATTCTCTAGTTTCGGTTTGTTATTGAATTTAGTTCGGTGCGATTTAAAATATTTATAAAATATGAGTCAAGAGGAACGCCGTAAAAAGATCATCGACAAATGGCTCGAAAATACTTCGCGTTCAAACCATTTCATCGCAAAAAATTTAAGCATAGCACGCAGTACAGTGGATTCTGTTATTAAACGATATTTGGAGACGTTGACAGTTAAGCGAAAAGAGAAAAGTAGAGCACATGATACAAATTTGGACAGGAAAATAGTGGGTACCATCGTAAAAAACCGGACTATGTCATTCAGAGATGTTGCTCGGAAATGTAATACCAACCAAACAATGGTACAACGATTTAAAAAAACGTAACGGTCTAAAAACACGAAAAAAAAACACAAAATACCAAAAGTCACTGAAAAGCAAAAAAAGTCATAAAAACACGAGCCCGAAAGCTATACGAGTTGATCGGCAACAAGAAAGTGTGCTTGGTTTTGGATGACGAAACTTATGTCAAAGCCGACTTACTACTCTTCCAGGTGCGCAGTTTTACAACTCGTTTGAAGCTGAGATTCTTCCGCAATCAACAACATCGATTGGGATGGAAATATTCGGGTCAACATATCTCGTTTGGCAGGCCATTTGCCAATGTGAACACAGAAGCTTATCGTTTATTACAACGGGAACAATTAACGTACATGAACGAGTGCCTAAAGAAACGGTTGATTCCTTTCTTAAACAAACACGAGGGTTCAACATTATTTTGGACAGATTTAGATTCAGCTCACTATGCTCCTGCGACGTTGAGGTTTCTTGTTGCTAAAAATGTCGACTTTGTCCCAAAAGACATGAATCCACCCAATGTTCCACAGCACCATTCCATTGAAAGGTATTGGGCTTTGGTCAAAGCTAAATTGAGGAAAAGTGAGCAGTGTGCAAAGGACGTAAAAGATTTTAGTGCTAAATGGAAAAGAGCGTCCAAAAAGATCGCGGATGTAACTGTCACCAACCTTATGAAGGACATTCGAAAGAAGTTGAGGAAAGAATGGGAACCCAAATAATTTTTTTTATTTTTTGTAATTGTGAATGAATTTAATAAAAACAGAGTTTTAAAGCAAATAAAAAAATGTACATGAATTATGAAAATATTTTTTTTTTTTGATTTAAAGTTTCCAAATTTTATTCGTTTCAGTCCTTAGAAGATTTTATTTACCTTTTCGACTTTAACTATATTGGGAAGATGAGATCTATGGTTTTTTTTGACGACTCGGAGGGCGAGAACAAGGGAGACTTTTTCATGGGCAGAGTATTTCATATTAATAAATTTGCCATTGCATGCCGAAAGGACGGTGATGTCAGAACGATAGATTGATTTTTCTGTTTTTTTTTGTGTTAGCCGAGCTTTGGACTCAGACTCACTTGCGTAGTAGTAAGGAGAATGTACCCACTGCGCTACTACTTCACCTTGAAGGCGAATGGACATGAGCAATACGGAAGATCTTCAAGAGGAAAAACTATGAAACTTTTTCTTGAAATCATGTAGATTATTATTATTATTTGGGGATTCAGTCAACAATTTTTTGCTGGTACCGATAGCTATGGAAACGGAGATGAGTAGCGTTACCTTCAAACAAAGCCCAGTGGATAAGAATCAAAGGGCGCAAAGAGTGCAAGAAACTGAAGCCGAGACTATGAGAGACTGATCGACAATAAAGCTAAGTTATTAGCGGCTTTTCTTGTTTTCTTATATGTACATCATTTTGTGTTGGTAGATGTTTTCTTCAAATTCACATGGTGGAAAATAAATAAAATATTATTTTTCGGATGTTGATGGAATCGAGGGCCAGAGCAGATTTATGAACTAAATGACTAATTGCCATCAAGTCCACTCAATTCAAAACGAGTATAAAACTGTTTCAATACATTTGGTACTAACAAGTGGTTTAAATGATATACACTGGCGATCACTAGGATGAGGCCATACATTTTGCAATCGATTTTCAATCTTTATACCTGTTTGAAATTTTGTACCCGCAAACTTTTACTACCTCTGAACAGGTACATATTTTCTCAACAGGAAGTCATAAAATTAAATAGTAAATAAGAAACGACCGTTGGAACTTCCCAGGATCAAACACTGAACTTCTTGAAAAGCGTATAAAAAGGTGCGCCAGTAGAATGAGGCCACATGCAAAATCTCAGAAAGGAAGGAAAAGATGAATAAAATGTTTACATTTTATGGTTTTCAAACATTTATTTTTTATGTTTTTCTACATTAATAATGAGTATGCTCGCCATTTTTCGATATGATTTCTATAAGACGGTTTACAGTTTTTTTTAAATAATCGAGAGAAATTTGGGCCAAGGCATCACGAATAGCTTCGACTAAAGTGTCCTTGTCTTCAAATTGTCTGCCGTCTTCATACACTTTACGAGATAACCATGCCCAAACATTTTCGGTGAAAGTGGCACGTCTTCTGATTGAATCCAACTTCTAACAACCCTGGAAGAGTGGATGGGGGTTCCAGCAAACATAGGGTCCGCCAAAAATGTTTTTTTTTTTGAAAATGCTATAAAAAAAAAATACTGAATATTTTCTCAAATTTATTTTTTTATTTGAAAGTACAATCCTTCCGGTTAATAATTTCATTCAAATGGCTGCCTCGGCTGGCCATGCAGTAGCCTACACGATCGGTCTAATTGTTAAGCACATTATCGATTGTGTGCAGCTGTATTTCACCAATGGCTTCACGAATATTGTCCTTTAAAGCGTCATTTGTCTCTGGCGTATCGGCGTAACACTTATCTTTTACGGCACCCCACAAATAATAGTCCAACGGTGTCAAATCGCAGCTCCTAGGTGGCCAAACGACATCAGCTCTGCGGCTGATAATGCGATCTTCAAAAACAGGGCGCAAAGCATCGAGTGTAGCTTCGGCTGTGTGGCACGTAGCGCCGTCCTGTTGAAACCAAATGTTGTCAATATCCTCCTCTTCAATTTTTGTGAAGAAAAATTCGTTCAACATGGCCCGATAACGATCGCCATTGACTGTAACGGCCATTCCTTGCTCATTTTCGAAGAAAAATGGCCCAATTATGCTTCTGGACCAAAATTCGCACCAAACAGTGACTCGTTTTGGGTGTATCGGCTTTTCAATGTATGCGTGCGGGTTTTCTGTGTCCAAAAGGTGACAATTTTGTTTGTTTACATACCCGCCAAGATCAAAATGAGCTTCATCTGAAATGATGATTTTTTTGGCAAAATCGGCATCTTCTTTAAGTCGATCGCAGGCCCAATTAGCGAACCATCTTCGTTTAGCGGAAGGATAAAACTAATTATCTGTCAAATCAGACATGAGCTAAGTGTTACCATTCACGAAATAAGTACTAGTTGAAAAAAAAAACGTTAGATGGCGGACCCTATAGTTGTTTCCGTTCATTGTTGTGGACAAAACCTCCAACTCCAATTGTGCCATAGTAGGTAATAGCTCCCCACACAATTACACCTGATATACAGCTGTGGTGTCTTGCCAAAATAAGCTTCTCCTTTCTTAGATCATGGAAATAAAAGTTGTAACCATCGGGGCGTCAAGGTTAAACGTTTTTTCATCTGAAAAGACAACGCGTTTCCATTCACTACTCCAAGCGACATGTTCTCCTGCAAAATTCATTCGATGCTCCTTGTGTTCTTGCCTCAGAACAGGTTTCTTTTTAAGTTTTTTCTCTGTATAGTACCATTTTTTCGTATTATCTTTCGTACCGTTTCAATGCTGGCTGATACTCCGTTGTTGGCCCTTATTTTAGTCGCTGGTGGAGTAGAATTTGAAGCACGCCATAGAATTAACCGCTTTTCTCGCAATGTTGTTGCTTCTGCAGTGCGTCCTTTTTGATTTTCCCCATAGTTTTGTGGATCCGCAAGATAATTGTTTACAACGGTCTTACTTCTTTTAAGCCTCCTTGCAATTTCTCGGCCTGAGTATCCTAACTCATTGAAAGCATCTATTTTCCTCTTTCTGTCGCTGTCAAAGTGTTTTTTAAACTAAATAAAAACAGTTATTTTCAACGATTTTTTAAATATTCTTAACAAAACTTTGAAAAAAATCACTGATGAGAACTCCTGCAATGAAATATTCGCAATGGCCTCATCCTAATGGCGCATTTTTTTATACGCTTTTCAAGTAGTTCGTTGTTTGATCTTGGGTAATTCCAACGGTCGTTTCTTATTCACCCTTTAATTTTATGACTTCCTGTTGAGAAAGTATGTACTTGTTCACAGGTAGTAAAAGTTTGCGGGTACAAATAAAGAGTGAAAATCTATTGTAAAATGTATGACCTCATCCTAGTGATTGCCAGTGTAGTTATGGAAGTAAAAGTAAATTTATTCTATTTTGTCCGATACTGCGCTGCCACTCAATCGCCATACGCCACCAAATTATTGCCTATACAATATCAAATTATCATATTATAGAGTTAGTATGAAATTAAGAAATTTTTAGTAAATATTGTAGTAAATTACATTTTTTAGGGTACGCTCGAAAGTTTGTCTGATAAAGAGAACTTATAGCATTCGTCAATGGTTTTTGATATTTCATATTCTATTAAAATTTAGTAAACTTATTACCCATAAAAGTTTGACCCCTCAGATGTGGGACCCCCTGTATCGATGAAATTGTGGTTAGTACTGTATTGGCGGTTCTAAAATTTTTACTATTTCAAATTTTCATCAAATGTGTTCCTCAAAGTACTGCAAAAATTTCGGAATAACCCTCTATTTTTAAGAAAAAATTAATTGTATTTCGAGAATGTGTTTTTTTTACCAAATTAAAAAGTCATCGGCGGATTTTGGACATAATCTAATACCCGCGATTCGGCATGAAGATGATAAAGATCACTTGAAAGAAATTCAAACCGATAACACTATTTGCTAGCGAGTTAAAAAATGGACACATTTTTGAATGAATGCAAGAATTTCCCTATCATGAAGTTAATAATACACGCATTAACTACTGCGCTCAGGTTGTAAATAGGAATACAATTTTAATATTGTAAAACAAATGTTTGCGTCAGTATGCTGGGATTTCATTCTATTGAAATACACGTATTGCGTACAAAACCAAGACGTTTTAACATAATAGTATCTAGGAATTCGAAACCACCTTTTTGTGAGATTTTTTTTATAAAAAAAAGTGCCATAACTGACACATAGATGGCGACTCTAATAACATGTCCATATAATTTTTATTTAGTGCCTACCTTCAAACGATACGTGTCGAAATTAGTTATCGAGATATTGAAGTTTTAACGACGCATCTTTTGATATTTTCAAAATCATGGAAAGAAAAGAGTTTCGTGCTTTGATAAAACACTGTTATTTGTTGGGGAACATCTTGTTATCACTCTAGAATGGCTTGAAAAATGTTATAAGGTATCTACTACACCGAAACCAACCACTTGCCCCACACAAATGATGATGAACACTCTGTGTGCCCAAATGACCCTGTTACTCCGGAAAATATCAAAAAAATCCACAAAGTCGTTTTGAAGAACGTTGGAGTAAGTATATGTTCGTTGATTGACAGTATTTTTAAGACTGAGCTGACCATACTTAATGCTAATAGTTTGGCTAATGAGTGACAGCTTTGTATTGGTATGAATGAAAGCTTTAGTTACAAAAAAGTACTTACGAGTACATACAACATCTTTCCTTTTCAAATATTAAATAAATATAAATCCAATGTTAAATCTAATGCAAACAAATAAGTATTAAATATAAATAAAACAAATAGAAATGCAATAGATACCTTAAAGATTAGATAGTAAGAAGTCGATGTTTACCATAAGTTCAGTTCCTATCAAATTTGTAAGTCCAATTATTTAAAAAAAAAAAAAAGAGCTTAATACTCGAGTGAGTATGACTACACTAATGATGCCAAAGCATGTGTTAAGTTTTTGGGAGAATGGGACAGAAAGAGAAAGAAAGGTTTGGGCTCAGTGGTTATTTCGCTCCATGGGTTCACATCTAGCATTTAATGAGGAGACAAAAGTTTTAGTGTAAATTGGCTCGATGTTGTATTTAGGCAACCATTCATCTCACGAGATTTTAGTTGCCTAAAAAAATTATTTTACAATTTTTTAGTAATTAAGTCTTTCTGGTACCCTAAACAAAACGATAGGTCAGGTCTCGTTTTGTTTGATGTTACTCGCTTTGAAATTTCTTGTTCAATATCTTCTGTGTTTAAGATTTTTTTACAATTTGAAATTCTTGAATTTTTGTATTGTCAAATTTATCGCCATTTGTTTCGTCGATAAACTCTTTTGTTTTATTGAGATTGGGTGGTTCAAACACAACGGCTTAGTTGATTGCCATCTTTGTCTTCAACGATATATGACCGAGGCTCGAGGCATTTTGAAACTACGGTATCAGCTTCCCAAATAGATTGAGGATTTCGTTTTAAATATATGTTTTGTCCTTTATTTAGTTCCTTTCTCGCTTTACCTTCTTTTCACCTGATTTTGGTGCTACTTTATGTTTTTCTTATATTCACTTTTGTTTACTACATACTCCTATATTGAATCTTAATATTTTATTTAAAGCTGGCAGTTTCGTACGAAGTCTACGTGACATTAGTAACTCTGATGGTGAGCGAATAATACTTTTATTGGCCGTGCGGTTGTGTAATATGATAATGCTTTGTATGTATCCGAACCGCTTTGCTCGCATTTTTTAATAAAATTCTGAACCACGCCATTCGACCGTACTACAATTTCGTGATGGTACATTGGCTCCTTTTGCATTGTGAAATGGAATACATGCTTCACAATTATTTATAAGGTTTGATAAATCTTGGTTGATATTTGGCCTCCTGTCAAACTTTTACACCTCTGAACACTGAGATGACCTTCGTAGATAATGCTTAGTATTTCATGGCATAAAGGTTTTGGGGTCACTTTAGAGGTCGTAAAAAAGGCTTTTTTGTGATTTACAGAAAAAATATAAAATAAATCGAGTTTACACAGATAGAGGTTTATTGTACATATGATTGACTGTAAAACATTATATATATATAGAATAATTTATTTAATAAATAATGGCAGCTGTACAGAGTTTCTCAGATGACCTCTCTTTTTTGGAATAGTCTATGGCCGTAACAACAGCTCCTGTAAATTTTGAATTATGATGAGTCACTAATTTTTTTTTATTGTGCATAACAACAACTAGAGAAATACATAGAATTCTTTTGATATACTGATTTTTGGCCGAATGGCGCACTTCCAAAGTCAAAAATTCGCAAAATTCGCAGGAAAATCGCCAGAGAATTGTTAATGAATTATACCATAAAAAAAATCTTACGTAGTTATTTTGAGGTCCCAAGAGACCATTGAAAGCAATAAAAAAAAATGTATTTTTTGATAATCCTAGAGTGGCTTACCCCTTTAAAAAGAATATCATCTACAAACTGTAAGTTGTGTCAGATGCTGGCATATGTTGCAGTATTTCGGTATACATCTTCTTTTGAATTTGGCAATCCATTCTTAGAATACTCCTTAATTTTCATTAAGGTGGAATCATTTTATTAATGCTCTCTTATATGTGTAGTTCCTTCTTCGGTAGCCGAAGTACTACACCTAAGCAAGTTACAGTGAAGCTCGAATTCTTTATCTATTTCAATCAATGCAATGCCCTAGGGAGAAAGCTTTTGGATCTTTGTCATTCTTTTGGGCTATGAATATTAAATGGGAAGAGCGACAGTCATCGAAATGGAGAGTTCACATTTGTTCGAAAACAAGACTTGTCCGTTATCGATTACTTCCACATCTTACGTAACACATGTGGAAGTGAAGCAAATGCCATTTTCCGATCATCTCCCGATTGTTACCACTTTTAGGGGAATGAGGATGTGAAAGATATGAAACTTTTTTCCAAGCTGGTATGAAATGCTTCCAAGGAGTCCTTGTATAACACTTTTTTGGATGAGCAACTACAAATGCAATCGAATGGAAGTCTCAACAACGTTGAACAAATTATAAAGAGTGTATATATGCGTATCAACCGGAATACTATTGTAAATATAAGAAGAAGCATTCCAAAGAGCCATGGTTGGACGAAGATTGCTTTAAGGCCTAGATTAATACCATTCACATGGCTTAGGCTATTTCGACAATATAACGAGGGTGAGATAAAGAGTTTCTATTTGGAAGCAGACAGAGAATGGCTGTAATTTTGTAATCAACTCCAAACTAAGTCTCAGTGGCCTTTAAGAACATTTTAATACGCTGTTAAAGCCAACCCCATTCCTCCAACTTTCACTTTACTATCCCCGGTTTTCAAAATAATACCTTGTACAGCGGAGTATATCCTAACCGTTTTAATGGGCGCGATAATTTTTCCAGTTTATAAAAACTGATATTCAGCGAATCCAGGAAATTATAGAGGAATTCTTTTTTTAAAGGCTCTCTACAAATTATTTACAGCAATTCTACAGCGTCGACTAGCAGAATGGATAAAAGATAATAACCTACTTAAAGAATACCAAACAGGCTTAAGCCCAAGATATTCTTCTTAAATCTGCTTTTGACACGTGGACAGACGAGCTCTATTTCAGAAGCTGTACAGGATGGGGATGTCGATGAAGTTTGGACTCATTATCTAAAATGATTGGTTTAGGACGTGGTCGGATCTTAGACAGATATGTTCTCTGAGTCCAAGCTTGTTTGCACTGTACATTAAGGACATAGTTGAAATTCTGGCAGGAGGTGTGGAGTACGTAGAACTACAGATCAAAGCATATGTATATGGTATATGTACATTTAAACAATTATATGTAAATTTAAACAATCTAAAATACATTATCCAGTTATTAGTATTGTATTTGATTTCCATTAGAAGTTAACAATTTTGTTCCAGTTTTACTTGAGACGTTTTGGTTTCTGATAATTAACGAGCTATGCCACTATAATTTGCTTATTGTTTTTAAATGGTTGAAAGAAACTGTGGATAACTAGGATGCTGATGAGGTTTAAGATTTTCCTGCATGGCTTCGATGTCTTTTGATGCTTCTGTAACAACATTGCTTGTACAGACGATGAGTGCGACGAGAACGACGGTTTTGGCGTGGTTGAAAAGTGTGACGACGATATTTTTTTCGATAAATGTGACGAAAACAACGGTATTGCCTTTGCTAATAAGTGTAATGATTTTCTTGACGACGGTAGTGCTGAAACAATTCGTAGCGGATCCAAGAACAAAGATGGAGATAATGCACGGTACAGATAATGAGGTAATACATTATTGCGCATGTGTCAAAAAAATTAAATATCGAAAAATCCAAGATGGCTGTCGAGAGTGATCAATTTTTTTTACATAATATGCTGTACGTTAATAATTGCTTGAGTTCGAATTCGTTATGGAGACTTTTATTCATTTATAATGATAAATATTGATATCGCTATTAATAGCGATTCTAAAACAACAATCATCTGCGACTTGGTGTCGGGGTATCTGGAAATAAATTTAATATGTGTGTGTATGAGAAAATATAACACATTTGTTTTTTATTAGAACATAAGTTAATATGAAAATGATTCTATTTTTACAGGAAAATATCACAAATTCAAAATAGACTAGCTTTACTCTACTATTTTACAATATTGTTTTTATCATTTTTCTTTTTCTACTTATTAAACTGTCTTCTATTGTATTATTTAGGTGTTTAGTTCTAAAGTACATGCGTGAACGGAAGAAAATTTCTTTCACTTATCTTTCGGGCGGTATGCCTTTTGAGAGATTAAGAACTGTTTTAAATAGTTACGACAATAAACTATATCGCCTTTATTAAACACTTTAAAAATTGTCTCTATCTTCTCCATATTCATCATCATTTCGTCTTTAGGTTTTTCAAGATATCCCTCCGTCAGCTGATTAGTTCATGTGAACGATCTCTCTTGCTGGTTATTTTGAACAGCTAGATCTGTATTCTTGATCCTGTGGTAAATATATCCTGCCAAATGCTCCTGTTTGGATGATCAAATAGGCCACCTTTGGATCGAGTCGTTCCGAGAAAATTCTCTAAATCATCTTGATTCAATCTGTATGTCAGTAAATACGAAATACTGTATTAAGTCTTTAAGTCGTTGTACAGCAGTTATGATAATACCTAAAAGTATTATAAGATTGTAAAAACAAAAATTCGTTTAATTCAAGAGTACCTTTCTGGAAGGGCACCATGGTCCGCTTTCCTTTAACCCTCATACTAAGCATTACGGAAGTCATCTCATCGACAATTCCATGTTGGAGCGATTCTGAAAGTCCAACGCCTTGAACTCGTTCGCGACTACCCTGGTAAGGAACTCTTATATTTAGGCAGTCGAACCAATATTTCACCTGAAATTGTAAAGATGTAGATGACACATGATTTTTAAGGAAATTTGAATTATTACCTGTTTAAAAAATACAGAACGCTTAAGCCAGCCTTCCGAACTTAATTCCACGAAACTACCAGCCCGAATAATAGCTTGAGAGACAGTGTGTGAAAATAATTTTGTTGCAAGTTTCACCTTTTGACGTTCTGCACCTTTAACATGTAAATTGTTTAATGATATTTTGTATACAATGCTCAAACCAAACTTATCATTAGTTTTCGAAATAAGCTCTTCTATGATTCCCTTGGAAATGAGTTGCCCGTCCAAAATAAAACCACTATTATCAACGAAGTTGTTCCGGATGAGTTTTATGAGATGAGGCACATCAGCGAACACATGCAAATTCCTTGATTCATCGGTTGGGTTTTGAAAAAACGATTGTGCAACCGTGATTTCAAGTCCACGCATCAAATCTTGATTTGTTCCCCCGAGATCACAGACGATTGCACACACTTTAAAACCACATTCATTTAATTGATGAATAATACTAAAAAGTATTTGTTTGGTCATCCGTTGGTCAAAATCGTAGAAAATTGTTTGTTTTCAATCAATCAATCAATTTTCAGAGTTTCATTTTTCAGTTTGTCGTAGACAATTTTCTCTTTGACTTTATTTTCGTCAAATGAAATTACACAAATTTTGTCGATTTCTTCCATATCGATGTTTTTCATGATATTCAACACGAATTGGACTATTCCCGGATATACCTCTAATTTTGAACACCACTGTGTTATCACAGCTGGAAGAAGGTATTGTTTTCGCAACAGCAATCGGTAGGCTCGGGCGCCAGCTGCATGTATTGCGAACGCATTAGCAATATCGTCTGATGACCATTTTCCACGTTTTTGAGGACATTCTAATTTTCTTGGCAAAATATGACCAACGGAGTCAATAGTTTGTTGCTGCTTCCAGTTTTCTGCTTTCAATTTTGCTATTTATTCCAATAATCTGCAAAATACAAACAATGGTTGAAATTCTAATTACACTTAATTCGCATTACAGTAATTTAATATGTCATCGATGTACTTGCTGAGAATATGTAGAGATGATTTCATCATTTTGTGTACTACAGTCGACCATTAATAGTCTAACTTATGTACCGCAGTCTACCTTGGAAGCATCAGTTTGCGTAGAGCAATCACACTTGTTTGATAGAAATAAATTATCCGCGGGGACTTAGAGATCTATGTTCTCCTAGTCATGCACAATCAGTTCATCACTGAAATAAAAAAACCGAGTGTTATTACTGTAAATAACGGTTATAATAATTGTTCTTCACATACCTTGGGATCAAAAGTCTATTTTGAATTCGTAAATCCCGCGGGCTCATCATTTCTTCATCCTTCTGCAATGGTAGCAAAAGTGAAGGAACAGCATCTTCTTTAACTCTAGTTGTTTTCAGAACTATTCCATATTGCTCGTACAATGGATTAATGACAAAATCACTTTTTTAAAATGTTTGCCACAAATTCGCGCTGTTTTTGTATTTAACTTGTCTTTTCGGCTGCACGAAAAAACCCACTGCTTGCACATTTTACTTTGTTTTGGAAACGAGTGATACGATACCCTTTCATTTCCAGTTTTATTTTTGCTTTTATAGTTGTTAGCACAACACCCGTACACAGCACAACGCATTTAACACCTTTAAACATTATTTAACCAATTTTAAATCAAAAATCTATCACAAGCAAAATATTTCCGCCTTTGTCGTCACTGTGGACGGCCATATTGCCAGAATTTGACAGATGCACAGAACGAGACCAAAATAATTGCGCCAAGTATATACCTTATTATACGTACCTTGGAGATGATGCACTTGAGTCTGTTTCATATTCAATACATTTTACTGTTTTATATTCCTACACATTTTTGCATAATGATTTCTTCGTTTACATTTTTTACATATAACACCAATTGCAGGACAAATGTGCGTTGTTGATTCAGGTTGAACGCTTATTTCGTTGTTTTTTTCTCTTGGTTTCCATGGCTAACGGCTTCGGTGAACTGCTCCCATAAAACTTTCACGTGCTTTAGTTACATACTGCAATATTTTTCTTTGGCATAAAGTGGTGTTAGATTGTCGTACTTCACCTATGTAGTGCAGAATTTGGTGGGGGCGAAAGCCCCCATTTATTCGGCTTAATACAAGCTATAACTTAAAATTAAACTTAAACTAAAACTTAAAACTAAGGTTGGTTATTGTGGTGAAGGAGAACCGATTTGAGGTAGGAAGTGGTGCGGTGGAAGTCAAAGACGCTAGGGTTTGAATTAATTTTTCGTAGCATGCGGGAGATTGGTTCGTTCGCGCCATAGGTGGTGTGGTGGGTTGGGAGATAGAAGAGACGAGGGGTACGTAGATTACGAGGGTTAGTGTTGAGGAAAATAGAATTGTGAAGGGACGTGCATTCAACCTGACCTGAAAGAAGTCGATGAATGAAGAGAAAGTCGGCTGCATCTCTGGTTCCTCAAGGGTGTTTAGGTTAATAAGGTTGAGACGGTTTTGATAGGGGGCAGAGTAAAAGAATCATCCCAGGGCAAACCTCGAAGAGCGAATCAAAGAAAACGGCGCTGGATGCTTTCGATTCTCGAGATATGAACACGATGATATGGGGACCATACTTGACTGGCGTACTCTAGGAGGGGACGAACAAAGATAATATAGAGGGACCTGGTCACGTATGGGTTGGTGAATTCTTTGGACCATCGTTTTACAAAAGCTAGTGCAGAGTTGGCTTTAAGGATTATCCCATCCATATGCAAACGAAAGTTGAGCTCCCTATCACACAAAATGCCGAGGTCGCGAAGAGATTCAACGGGGGAGATAGGTTGGTTGTGGAGAAGGTAGAGTCGGGGAGGAGATTTGAGCCGCTTATGTGAAAAGGTGATGGATTGGCATTTGGTGATATTAAGTTCCAAACAATTTTTGAGGCACCAGATCGAAAAACTATCAAGGTCTTGTTGAAGGAGGAAGGAGTCCTGGGGAGAGGAAATGGTTTTGAAAAATTTGGTATCGTCGGCGTAAAGGGAGACGGACGAGTGTTTGATGATCCTATCGAGATCATTTATGGTTAATATAAAGAGAAGGGGACCGAGATGGCTACCTTGAGGAACTCCAGAGGTGGCCAAAAATGGAGCGGAGTGGGCTGACCTAAAACGAACACTGTAAAAACGGTTTTCGAGGTAAGAGGATATCCATTTTAACAGTATGGGTTCAAAGCCGAGGGCAGACAATTTGAAGAGTATTAATCGATGAGAGATTTTATCGAAGGCTTTGCTAAAATCGGTTGCAACTACATCGACTTCGTTGCCGTTCTCTAGGGCAGAGATGGCAAAGGATACGAATTCAACGAGATTTGTGGTGGTTGACCTACCCTTTAGGAAGCCATGTTGTCTAGGGGAAATAAGTGATTTGCATTGGAAACTTAGAGCCTCATACAAAATACTTTCGAGGAGTTTGGGTATATGGGAGAGTTTAGTGATTGGACGATAGTTTGTTATTTCGTTCTTTGATCCCTTTTTATGGATCGGGGTTATAAAGGAGGTTTTCCAAACCTGAGGAAATTCTCCTTGTGAAAGGGATAGACGAAAGAGATCAGAAAGGGCAAGAAGAAGAGCTACTTTCAACCTCAAGTTTGGGCGCGTGCAAGAATATTTTTAAATGGTTGATCCAGTTTGCTCAGGCCGCTCCAAGATTTTTCGTTTAAAATTTAGCTGAGCGAAGCTATTAACTGATAGTCCATTAGATACCACTTGCATTTTTGATGACGTGCTTGGTTGGCGTTGTTTTTCTTCTAACACCATGTTGTATAATGATAACTACCATGTTAGAGTAAGTGTATGTTTATTGATTGACAGTATTTTTAAGACTGAGTTAACCATGCTTAATTCTAACAGTTTGCCTAATGAGTGACAGCTTTGTATTAGTATGAATGAAAGCTTTAGTTACAAAAGAGAACTTACAAAAGTAAATATATCAACCGTGTACATCGTATTTTGCACTACTATTTTTAAGAGCTCTGTTCGAAGTGTATGCCGCCTTTGGACCAAATTACAACGTGCTGATGACTCCAAGCACTGTTTAAGCAACATAAAAATAATTTTTTCATGCGGTATGTGACAATAGATAAACCTTGGATTCTATTAGCTGTTTGCAGACCTTAGAAAAATTTTTGTCGGAAAGAGATTTGGCGGGCTGGACAAATCATTCTAAAGGGTGATTTTTTTGTTGTTTGGCTTTTCAGTGTTCTATTTTTGACAGCTCACGCTAAATTCGTTATAAGTATCGAAGTCAAACATGCCCAGTTAGCATTGCCTTTTTATCATGGAAAAACTTACACCCGAACAACGCTTACAAATTAATGAATTTCAGTATCAAAATTCGTGCTCTATGAAAAATGCTTTTCACGCACTTCAACAATTTTACGGTCGTTATAATCCACCTACTGAGCAAGCAATTCAAGCAATAGTGACCAAATTTCGCACCAATTTCACGCTACTGGCCATCAGCCACCAGTCTTAATGAAGACCGTGATTTGTTAATTCGTCGCCGTTCGTAGCAATTGGGATTGTGTTACTCGACTTCGCGGAAGATTTTACGGAAGGATCTTGGTCGAAAATCTTAGAAAATGCAGCTCGTGCAAAAACTGAAGCCGAACGATCTGACACAGCGTCGAATTTTTGGTTAGTGGGCCTTAGAAAATCTGAAGGAAGATCCGCTTTTTTGTCGAAAAATTATCTTCATTGGATGGATATGTTAATAAACAAAACTGCCGTATTTGGTCCCAGGAGCGACTTCAGGCAATACAAGAGCTGCCAATGCACCCGGATAAATGCACTGTTTGGTGCGGTTCATAGTCCCATGGAATCACTGCCCCGTATTTTTTCAAAGATGACCGTGAGAACAATGTTGCCGTCAATGGCTAACATTCAATGATTTCGGATTTTTTCTCACCTGAAATGCACGACCTGAAACTGGTCGACATATGGTTGTAGCAAGAAGGCGCTGCATGCCACAGAGCACGAGAATCGATAGACCAATTGAGAAATGAGTTCGATGAGCAATTTATCTTAAAACCTTAAAACCACTTAAAAGGTAGTCGCGGTCAACATTTACATGAAATAATCATTAAAAAGTAAATGGAAAGCTTTGATTTATTACCTCAAGTAAACATTTTCTACACTTTGCAATTTCCCTGTGTTTGTTTTGACAATTAAAAACCAAACGTTTTAAAAGGCACCCATTATAAGAAGTAGACTATGTTATACAACAGATTTTTGCCAAAAAAATTTTGTTTTGATATGTTAGTCTCGGGATTTTTCGAACTACCTGTTATTTGTAAAAATGTTTGTGCAGAAAAGTGTTTCCACAGTATCACTTTTTTTTTGAAAATGTTTGATCTTGCCAAATATTTATATGTATAATACGTTTTTGTTTATAATCTTCCTGTATGGAATAGTTAGGGTGCCAAGTTGCTATACATAGTTCGATTTCTTAGCCCCACTGGGGAATTGCAATATGAAAAAGATTTAATTTTATTTTGATATTGACACATTTTTTTCACTTCAAAATTTTACAGAAAGGTAGTATAAGAAACCCTCGTATCACTTTGTATTGGGTCGTACCATATGAAATGTCGGATTTTATAGTAAAAATTTAAAAGAAAATATTATTTTTCCGTAAATTTTTATTCAATTAAAATAGGATCCGCTGGCATCTATGACATTCTTCCAACGTGATACAAGGTCAAATATTCCTTTTTCGTAGAAGTGCTGACTTTTTCAGGCAATGAAATCTTCAAAGGCTTTTATGACCTCTGCTCGGTTCCAGAAGACCTTCTGCCGCCAAAATGAATCCAGATTGCGGAAAAGATGGTAGTCCATTGGGGAAATACAGGAGAGTACACTGGATGTAGAAGAATTTCAAATCCCAACTGCAGCAATTTTTGCACCGTTACTTATGAGGGATGGAGTTGATAGTGTGCATCTCAAAAAATGCATGTATAAAGCAGCTAAAAATACGTTGTATAAATTAAAAATACATTATTGATTATCTAGTGACATTTCTAGATATGTACATTCCATATATACTCTTTATTTGCATTATTAATTTCTATGGTATAGGATAGTTGATATGTTTGCACTTGTACTAAGGAAACCATTGGTAAATAAAAGAGCATGCCTTTGAAATATTGAGAAATTTTATTATCATATTCTTGGACTGTATTTTATATATGATTGTAAAGCTTATGTCTTATTACGTCAAAGTAATATAAAAATAATTAACTCGATTAGTAACATCTTAAAAATAAATTTAAATAGAGATTATGTTAATTAAAAATAATAGTCTATTTGAAAAACGGTATTTGTTTTTAACTGTTACTTCCTAATATAGCAGAAATGGAGAATTTGTTGGATCTTAATGTTTTACTTCCATCGACTATTTCTGGATTTATTATATTATTCACCACTGTTTTTGTATTACAATCCGTGCTCTCATTTGTTGGTATTTCAGTCGATTCTAAGCACTTTATAGGAAGTTCATGTAGATTTAGGTATAACGATGGATGGTCTGACATTTGTTGTTGTCTCTCAAAATAAGGACAGTTGATGAATGCAGGACTTATAAGCGGCTCCATATTGTGGACAATAGCCCTGTTCGATGCTATAAGATTTGACGGATTCGGTTCAATATCGGTACTACTTGGTGAATTTCTTCCACTTGAATTATTACTGCTTATTGATAATGAAAACCCAACTTCATCAATTGATAAGACGGAGCATGAGGACCCATTCGATCTCATGCGTTTTGCACAAGAATGTCCACTACTGAGTTCATTTTGTTGATTTTCGGTACCATTGTTTGAAACTGATAAAGAATTTACAAGTGTTTGGTTAACCTGTATCTCTGGTGAACACATCTTTCTCTTGCACCTCGATTGGCCAGTTTCTCTAAATCCTTTCGCAAATGGATTATTATCGATTTTCAGCTTTGTGATCCGATCATTCTGCAAACAAATAATATTAAACGATTAGCAAAGCATAATATTTAGAAAAATTATGTGTTAAAGTTTAAATACATTTTACTAAATACAAATTGGATATTATCCACTCATTTTCGCCAAGATGTTTACATATGCTCGTATAAATGTACATACATATATAGGTACACTTTTTAAGTTCACCGACTCAATTAAAATCAATAATTGAATATATTCAATGATCAACATTTTAGTGTATTTTAAAATTACGTAGAATGATAACAAAATCGTAAAATGTGGTATGAATCTCCATCTGTCATTCTGTCATTTCCATCGTTCTTTATTCCGCACTCTAGAGGCCATAAAAATAGTTTTTTTTTCAGGGAAAATATAAAATAGATCGCGTTTACAAAGGTACAAATTTATTGTACACATGATTGGCTATAAAACATAATTTTTATAGAAGAATTTATTTAAAAATGGCGCTTGTGCAGCGTTTGCCAGACGACCTCTCTTTTTGGGAAGGGTCTACGGCCGTACCAACAACTCCTGTACGTCTAGTACATAGTCTACATAACAACAGCTAGAGAAGTACGTAGGATTTTTTTGATATATTGATTTTTGGCTGAATTGCGCACTTCCAAAATCAAACTTGCAAAATTCGCAGAAAAATCGTTAGAAAATTGTTAATAACAAATGAACTATGCCACATAAAAAAAATCCTACATACTTATTTATACAATGTATTTTTAAAGATCTTGTTAAAATTTGAAGTGAATTAGTTGAATTGATTGTTCAAAAATGCAGTTTTGAGATAAACGCCTTTAAAATTTAAAGTTATAGAAAGTCTTTCTGGCGGCCTTTGAAAAACAAGTACTTCGGGATATTTTCCCCCATAATCGTTTGGGAAATCATTTTTGAGGTCCTAAGGGACCATTGAAAGCAATAAAAAAAATTGATTTTTTGAAAACCCTAAAGTGGCCTAACCCCTTAGCTATTATTTTTGAATAGTGCGTAAGTCGTAAAACTCTTATCAGTTCCTTAAAGGAGCAACTTTTTGAAGGTTCCTGTTTTTTTTGTTTTGAGGCTATTGGAGAGCGGTCACTGGATTCCTTCATAACAAAAAAGGCAGTACAGCGGTTTTTTTTTGGATTTCGAGGGTGGGAAAAAGGGCTGATCATTCTAGAGTTACTTGCTCTAATCCAGTTTTATGCAAGAGTTGATATGTTGATCGGTGCATTGTCCTGCTCAAATGTCTCAATATAATACGTCAAATTCCGCCGAACCTACAAAGCTAGGGTGCCGATTGGGCAACGAATGAAAATCGTAGGCCATAGCATATAAGAGCCCACGGAACGGTTACTGTTCTGATATCCTCAGATCGTGAAAGTAGTTGTACAAATCAGCATATTTATTCAAATTAAAAAATGTTTCACATTAGTTGGTCCAGCGGTGTTGCGGCAGACAAGAATCTAATCTAGCAAATTATTTTTTTTTTCGTCGGTCTCTGCAGTTTAATAAGCGGAAACTGTTGAATAATTCTTCGAACTTTTCAGAGTCTCAACTATTTCTCTAGTTTTAGTGGCTGGAGTTGAAGAATTGAATGGATCCCTGATATTCTCTAGTCGCTCTGTTGTTGCTCTCGCTATACGTTCTTTCCGATTTTTTTCCGTTTTCTAGATTTTTTTTTAGAACTTAGTTATTTCCAAGTATGATAGTTTGGCCGATTCTGCACAAAATTTCCCCATTACAATAATTTTTCTGCTTAAGCGCTAAAGACAATTTCCGTTTTAAGTACCCTACCATGACCCATAATTTTTAAATTATACTATTTTTTATGAACTTGGCTAATGAATCTTAAAAGTAACTCATTCAAATTTCAACAATTGTTGTAAGTTTATAAATCTGCAACAAATTGGTTGCGGGTTAAACGCAAAAAAGGCGAAGCCCCATAATTTAATTTCGTTTCCTGGTGAATTTCTGGTTTAACTAATCATTAAAAATTCATTGAAAAATGACAAGTAGTGTATGTATGTATGTATGTGGTAGCGGGCAAGGAGTTCGTTGGTAGAGCAGTATCAACGTGGATGTGGCCGTGGACGGAGTACTTACATATATTTAGATCGTTGCTGACTTTATTTTAAACATTTTTCTAAAACATTTAAATAAATATTTGTGAATTATTAGTAATAGTCTTTTTAGTGGGGAGAAAAGATCCCACATGTATATAAATGGATATGTACTAGTATGTACATACTGTATGCATGAGTAAGAAAAATAAAACATTATAAAAATTAAAAAAAAAAAAATAAATAAAAATATAAAATTATTTAAAAAGAACCTATAGATTAGGTGCAATTTCTATTTAGGAAATGGGGCGTACATACCAAAAAAATTGTATAATGTACTCGTATGTATACAGTAACTTAATTTTAGGAGGTTAAAGCCTGAAATAGTACTGAAGTACTGCTCTCACTATTGCGTGCAGTTACGCACATGAGACACACGTGCAGGAAAATGTGACTTCATAGCAATTAATCTTAATTTTTTGTAAACAAATTTTTATAGGTTTTATCCTTTTTGTCATATAAACAATTATTATTTCGCAGTAATTCATTTAGTTGTATTTTCAACAATATATTTTTCGAAAAATATTTAAAATTCCAATATGCACAAATTGTCTTTTCAAAAAAATATCAAATGACTTAAAATATACTAAATAGTACTAATGTGCAAATCTATTACATAGAGCTTGCAGTAAGATTATAGTTTGCGATACCTATATATCGCAGCAACACATGGGGTGCAGTAAACACGTGTGTTTGCGTGTATAGAAAAGAGTGTTCCCTAATTTTGCTGCACGGGTTGTACTGTACATTTGTTTCAGGCAATATTAATTTTAAATAGTTTCTAAGTTGTAGTTTTAAGTTGTACTCGTATAGTACATACAAAAAAATAGTACGTTTATAAAGGTGTTAACGTATGTATGTCCGACTATCTTCTAGTAGTTACATAACTCCGAAATGGTACCTCGAAAATCTCATACAGCTAAATGAGGTAATTACAAAAATATATCATGCCGACTGGGGCAAACTTGGTAAGTGCGAGTACATATAATATGATAATCATTACAAACCTCTTTTGCATCGCGTTTTTGTTTCAAAATATTGCCTATTGAGAAATTAGGCATCATACTTTTCAAAAGTACCTAGATTTTTTAAGCTATTTTGTTGGTGTTTTCAAAAATAAATAAATAAAAAAAAGTTTATTTACCTGATATGCTGTTACTGCAACAAATTCAGTTTCCGAGAAAAAAAAAGCTTTTTGAGGAGACCAAGGTATCTGAGTTGGATCAGAAGTGCGTATTATATGAATTCTTGGCTGATATTTATGCATGCTCGTCAAAACAATCTAAAAAAGGGTTATACAATAGTAAATAATAATTCGTTTGATGAAATTAATCTTTGCATTCATATATTAAGTGCTTAAGCCAGTTAAAACTGAAAAAAAAACTGATATTGTTCAGCTAGTTTATATTTGACAGTCGTGGAGAATGGTCGACAATTTATTATATTCCAATATAACGCAATAGCTTGTTCAAAATGTTCAGTTGTTAGTATACGAAAACGATAATTGCGTGAGTCATGTGCCAAGCAAGTTAGAAAATAAGGTCCCTTTCATATTCATAAGACATTTTCAATTGCTGGTGAAAAGCAACAATGTGTTGATAATATTAGCAATAACGTGTTAATAATTCAAAATATTTAGAAAATAATAAAATGATGAGTCTTTTGAGCAAAAATTAAAAAAAAACAAAATCCTTTTCTTTAATTAAAAATAAAGTTTTTATTAAACTAAGATCAATATCTTTCCTCTCGTCAAGGATAGTCCGTTTTAACTCCTCCAGTGTATGAAGCTAACGGTTTTCTTCGTAAACCCGTCGAACTAACCCCCAATATTCTTAATTGGGCTCATGTGCAGAGAACATACCGGTCAATACATTACATCAATGCAATGTTCTTTAAACCACTTTATTGTCTTAACACTTGCGTGGATTCACGCATTATCTTGTTAAAAAATTCCAACGTCATTCCAGAACTCTTCATTTTTGATGATGTAAATTGCAAATCGAAGCATCCCGCATATGAAATCGTTCAGCAAGTCATAACAAAGCCTCTTCCAAAGTTTTTTTTTTTTTAAATACTGATGATATTTCCTTAAATCTCGCCAATATGGCTTGAATCTGTCTGGACCATCCAAATTCCATTTTTCTTCATTCGAAAAAATGACCTTAATCATAAAACAAAACAAAAATAAATATGGCCCGAAATAATTTTGATTTTTTTGGATTCGCTAGACTCCAACCTATGCCCATATCCTGGCTATGTTATGAAGCTTAAGAAGGTGAGGTGCAGATTTCGTAGTAAACTTGACAATGAAGGGGCTTCTCTGTAAAGTTCTCCTATAGCAGTCTAGCCGCTTTTGAAATATCGCTCAAATATAATTGTTCTTTAAATTGACAATGATTGTCACAACTTTTCCGCGATGCATTTTATTACAACTGAAATAATACGTTTCTTGAAATAAATAGAAAATAAAAAAATATTTTTTTGCTGCACACTTTTGTCACTGTCTTATAAACATGAAACGTTTAAACTGAATGCATTTTGACCAGGAAGTCAAAACACCTTTGCAACTGTGTTTTGTTTAAAAAGAAAAATGACATCAAAACAAAAACAAGATAAGAAATCAAGGACACAGTAAACAGTGGCTAAACGGAGACATACTCGTAAGTCCGCTGCCTGAAAAAAATATAGTGCAATAATGAAATATTTGCCAAGTGTCTTATAAATTTGAAACGGACCTTATTTTTTAAAGTTTGCGTACCCTGGAAGATTAAAAAAAGGCTGTGCATCAATGTTGCAAAAGTACGTCCGAAAATCTGGTCACCCCTTACCGACTGGGAATACAGCTAGCTATCATGTTTGTTATTAATTCTCAAAAATGATTTGTTTAAAATTCATTTGATGCAACGGATACAGAAAAATTATCATAAACGGCAGCGGGATTGGGTGCTTGGCTTTAATTTCTTTTTTTATAAAAATAGTATTATCGCTCAAGTACATTTAGACCTGGCTGGGTTTTTTAATAAGTAAAGTAACTACCGTTTGGCAACTTCCATTTCTCAATTGATACACCAACGAACATAACGTGCTCGTAGAGTGATAGACTCTATGGTTTATCACTTGCGCCGGCGGCATTAGCCGCGTTTTGTTATCACTTAAGATCGATATACATAGATCATACGATGAAAATAAAACATAAAACAGATCAACGAACAAATTTTGTTTTGTGTTGTGGTAACAGTTTGACACTTATTTTCTTCTTCATTCCAATTGCACAGCTGAGTTTATTTTTTCCGTTTAAAAAATAAATATTCTCTGTTCGCACTTGAACACGAGGGATTCTTCTAGAAAATTTATTTTATTTTATTTTCATCCTCCTATTTATACTTATATTCGGATACAGTGCATTACATTATACGTACATACGTTAAGTGTACTGATTTTTAAGACAACTAATTGATCAGTATATGGGAATGAATCGCTGTTCCTACGTACACACATGTTGCTTTTTATAAAATCCTTCAAACTTTTGTGTTCATATATGAACACTCTCGTTTTTTTTTAAAGGACCAAATGAAAATAATGTTTTGTAGCTTATATCTCACGATTATATCGGTAACTACAAGAATATCAATTTAATCGAACATAAGAAATTTTTCCCAATAAAATTTCATCTTCTAATGTGGGAACTAGACGCCTGACAATCATCGATAGTTGCAACGACTTTCGCGAATGAAAATGTAGCCAAGTGAGAAATAGCACGAACTAATTTTTGGATCACGAAAATTGATCCTGATCAAAAGCAAGATCCAGTGTTGTTGATTTAATGCATGTAAATCAATTATCTACTCGTATATGATAATAAAATACGGTTATTATATGACTTCAACAAACTGTTTCGGCTTTAGATGTTCTTTAATAAATTGTAGTGAATGACGACTGTTAAATATAACTGACAAAAGAGAAAGCCAAACAAAATCAGCCTGATACATAAAACACAAAAGGGTATAGTTTCAATGAATATATGCATGCTTGTATATACATACATGTGTATGTATGTTTGAAATGAATCAATAAATAGTGGCAAAGAAAATATACCTTAATCTGAGAGCCAAGGTACGCGAATATGGGTTTGTGACAAATTACATTTCATTTTCATTAAATTTAAATAATCTGCTTACATGACCACTGCTGTCCAGGGTATTATTTGTTAATTTCACTTTGTTGAAAAGAATTGGCTGAGCTTGCCAATGCGCACCCGAGGCAGGGCTATCTGCATGCAGGTACATTCTCTGAGTACTCTGAGGTTCTGCACCACCAGCTGGAATCCATTGTGAACCCGAAAATTTATAGCGACAATCACCAATCGGTACCATTTCCAAGACTACACAGTAATTAGACTCATCGTCCAGGCCGGATATTGATAAACGCATCGATGGAAACATTCTTCTAATAAAAATAAAAATAATAAAAGTATTTTCTAAAAATAATTTTTAAAAAAAATTTCTGAGAAGTTTTTATCATAAATGTATCTTTGACTAATTTAAATGAATTCGATGTCATTCCCGGTTACAAAAACAAACAATGCATCACCAAATATACACACGAGACTCTCAGCAAATTTAAAGAGGTGTTGCTCAAGGGACGAAATGTCTGATATAAGTTGGCCCAGGTTTGTTTTCCCATAGTTAGCAAGCCGGCAGGTGGTATTTTGTGGCGCCGACGTTTTTGTTTGTCTGACAGTTGGGCAGGCTTGCAGGGCTCCTATCAACAGAATGATTAATTGTATTTACATAAATATGTGTGTGTATAGATTTGAAATTTCATTGTCTCTCATGATTGATTTTTATTGAAAATGATTTGGAATTGTTCAGCTTAAAATGATTTTAATTAGAAAATGATAGCAAACTTGCAATAGTATATGTACCTACATTAAGTCACAATTTTATTTACTATATAAATACGATTACTCCTAACTCATACGTGCTTAATAAAAAAAAATTTTGATACGAATGCTAACATAAAAATTAATTTCCTTTTATAATATTTGAAGTTTTGTAACTTTTTTGGTTGTTCTAGATTGTATATGTAGTATCTCGGTATATCGTATATAAATGAATGTATTTGTGAAATGAATACAAATATGTCCATATGTTTGTACATAAGGTGCTATGCCTTTTCTTTGAACTATTATAAAATGCATCCCGATAAAAAAGGCTTTCTTTGTCACTTAAATTGCTACTTTGACTCAGAATCTGTCTTTTTACATCTATACAAATTTGCATTGCTCCTAGATTTTCTGATTGTATCTATGTAAGCTCTGAGTAGTTAACCAGTATTTTTTATCAATAAACGTTTATATAATACAATATAATCAGCGGTTTTAAGTACAAAAATTATAATTAACAAAAATAATTATATAGTAATAAATAACAATAATTATTTTCGGAATAAAAAGTTCATGTGCACTTTGGAAAAATGCAAGGCTTCCCAACGGATTATTATTGTTTGTTATAAAGTGTTGAGTCAATTGGCAGCTGGCACCAGTATATTTGGTGAAATATCGCGGAAATGCAATCTTTATATGTGCATAAGTACATATATAAAAATATATGTCAAACAATTGTTACTATTTTAATGAAACACTGCAGGAGCGCGGCATAAATACGTATTCATGTACCTAACTTTAAAAAAAAATATCAATTTGAAAATTAACTGAGGAAAAACTGATCAGATTTGAGTACATATTGATTCATATTGGTCTCATGTATTGGCATTTGATTATAATTATAAATTAAATGAATACTTGTGTAATTTATTATTATGGAACTTAATGTAAGTGCATATAATATGTATAGTATTATGTATAAAATATTTATGCAACTATGCGGCATTACATGTTAAATCAAGTCAAATTTCAATTAAATAAATAGTTGATGTTTTTTCATTCCTCATTTCCATTACACGCTCTTACTATTGTATTACAATATGTGCGCTTCGGGTTCATACTAATGCTCCGAATTGTGGTTATTAATACAATACATAATTCATCCAAATGTTTAAAAGTCTGCGTCAAAACGGTAACCATAAATGTTGCACTTAATAATAGTATAACTCGATATATTTATGTTTTTAATTTCAAAATTATCTGGTATTTAGATACACAAGATTTATTCTTTATCGTTTCTTTTTTCTTTTAAGTAAAAATAAATAAATAAATAGAAGATCCTGCCTTACCTGCCACTCTTAGTTATTATCATTTCTGTCCCAACCTCATGAAATTGTTTCCATAACTCATCATTTTGAAGTTTAGCTTCAGCCGCAGGTAAATTTGCCCGAGGAGGCAGTACTATATGTCTGGGTATAGGAAAAGGCAAGATTGGTGGAAAAGGGTCTGAAATAAAACCATAGTTTTTGTTGTAACACTTAGTTGTATCTATTTTGATTTATTAAAAAAATCAGTTAAAAATATGAAAATACACAAACTATAATTTTATATTCACAAACCGATCATCACCTGTAGACTGATTTTAGTTTCTAGTATTTTTTTTTTAATTATAACAATTTTAAGGCTTTAATCTCACTTCAAATGGCATGTTTGTCGTCTTTAAAACTGTATATGTATATATTTTTTGTAAGCTTTTAGCAATTCACATATTATCTACATATTATTACACTTTTTATGTTATATATACACATTTAGTTCCATTTTATAATATCCGTCGGATAATTGGGTAGGTGCCTAACATACTCGTACATACATATGTATGTAGATTTCATAACAACCGCTGGCATTTTGTAAACTTCTGCTTGCTTACCAGGAATCCGTTGCATGATCTGATGCCGATAAATTTCATGTGCAATATGTTGTTGCATTCTGATATCCATGAATTCGTTTATTGTTATCATTTTGTTCGAAATTTTTGTAAAAATAAACTACAGCAAGTTGTAGATGGCTCTTTAACAACAAAAGTATTGTTTCCCAACAATTTTCGATCTAATCTTATGATAATGAACTACGAAACTTCGAAATACGTTTGAGCTGCTCCCACGACGGCAACACGTTATAGAAACTTTACCCGACGTCTTAGCTGCACGAGATCAGTCCTTCAACTGACTCAACGATGCTTCCAAATCTTCAATTCCAACTTCTTTCCTCTGACAGGTTCCATGGTTTACAAAAGTAAACACAACAGGCAAATCGTGCAGCTACCTGTTTGTTTTATTTATCCTGTGATTTAACCAATGAGAGAAATTTTATATTAACAAAAACGTAGCAGGTTTTATCAGTATCACATTAAATTCTTACACGTTCATTCATTGGCTGCCTCAACACGATCGCTGACTATTGATGCTGGAAGCAAAAACGAGCCGCTCCATTTTGAATTTTGTCTACTCTTCTCTAGAAAGGTAGTTTAGTTTTAGCTCCACCTTCGTTGTTATTTTTTTGGTCTTTAATTTACATCGAATAAACTTGATTTTATTTATTGTTTAGCGATTGTGTTAGCGCACTTCTGTAGTGCAATAACATACATATTTCGTTCTTTAAGGTGGTCTCAATTTGTGACACAGGAAACAATTGAATTTATTATCAAGATGTAGTTAGAACGCAGGTATCATAAAAGACAATGAAAACCAAATAAAAGAATCGATTTTCCTTTTATTTCAATAGATGTCTTCATTTACGTGAAATCTAATGGTGCACACTCTGGTACATGCAAATTGTAATACCATAGGTACCATGAAATAAACACTATAGGTACCCTGATATTTCTATTATTGGATGTTAAGTGCCGTTGGTTTTATTTAAAGAATTTTAAACGTGGTTTTCTTAACACTTGGTTATCATAATTAAATATAAAATATATTGCATCCACTTACTTGATATTTTTACCATTTTGTCAATAAATGGACCTATCTACCTATGTATATTTCAAATTACGGAAAAAATAGTACCTATATTGCAGTGTTTACATGGAATCGTATCTTTTACTCTTATTTTAATACAATCCTGCAATTGCAAAGAGGGGCAAAGAGGGCGAAAGGTATGTGCACTCTAGTGGAGTTGCCTATTAACCAGATTATTTATGTTAATGATGCAAATTCATTGACCGGAATAAATCACTGTATCTACTATTTTGATCATTGGTCTCTAAGCTAAGCCAAAGAACAAGTATACTCATAATACATTCATTTCTTGAAATTTAAAAGTTCACGCAATAAGAAAAACATAAACGTGGGGTTTTACGGATTGTCGAAGTAATTTAATATTTTTTTTTAGTAAATTAATTTGATAAAAAGTAAGGGTAAAACTGCGTGTTCTACAGTTTTCGATTTCCCTATATAAGTGTGAGAATTTTTGAATAAATGTATTCGACAAAGTCTTGCGAACAAAGTGAACAGCACGTGGGAAAGTGCAACAACAACAATACATATGACTAACCCCAGTTGATACGGTTGGAGCGAATTAAAAGGAAATAGGATAATCGTGGGGTGTGATATACATACATGGTTTCAAGTTAAGAAAACACCTCCAACCAAGATATTATAGGTACATAAAGGGTGATTCTTTTAGAGGTACCTACTTTTTTCAAAAATAAAAAATTCAATTCTATCGTTTAATCCTTATTAACATACAAAAGAACTATTGTTTGCATTTATTTTTTGAAGACTTAGTTTTTCAAATGTTGGCCGTAACTGCGGCTAACATGGTTCATTCTGAAGTTCGTTCGGGTGTATGACCAATGACTGCGATAATGTTGGTCTCCAATTCCTCAATCGTAGCCGGCTTATCCATGTAGGCTTTGGACTTTACGGAGCCCGAATGGAAAAAGCCTAGAGGCCTGATGTCGCATGATCTAAGCGGCCAATTCGTCGGTCCAAAGCATGAAATTGACTTTCACTGAATCGTTTACGCAATAAAACTATGGGTGTGGGTGGGCGTGGCTTAAGTGGTAGTGTATTGGCTTCCAAATCGGACGTTTCGGTGTTGAATACCAGCCGCGCCCGAAAGACATTCTTTTTATGCAGGCAACTTAATTTACGTAAGATGAGTGGTTGCCTAGGATATAACAACCAGCCCAATTATACTAATAATTTAGTCTCCCCATTAAATGTGCTACGCTTGTGCCACCCATGTGCCACCCATGGAGCGAAATAACTACTGAGCCCAAGAATCTTTCTTTCTTTCTCTATCCCGTTTTCGTAAAGATTTAACACGTGCTCAGGCATTTTAAATGTAGTAATACCCACTTAAGTGCTAAGTTCTTAAAATAAATAAATAAATAAATAAATAAAAATAAAGCCATGGTTTCTCAGGTTGTGTGACAAGTGTCTTGGCAAGTCTTGTGGAACCAAATGTTGCCGACACTAAGTACTTCAATGTCAGCAAATAGTCCGTTATCACAGCGCGATAACCGGCACCATTCACAGTTACGTTTCTGGCCGTCTCAGTTTTGAAGAAATATGGACCGATGATTCCATCGACCCATAAACCATACCAAACCGTTATTTTGTTTAGATGCAATGGCAGCTCTTGAATCTCTTAGGGTTGGTTCGCACCCCAAATACGGCTATTTTGCTTATTCATGTCGCAATTGAAACAGAAATGCGTCTCATCGCCGAAGAAAATTTTGACCGAAAATATTGGGTATATAACTTAATTCGTGCGGTTTTTTTCTCAAAATTTGAACGTTTATTCAGGAAAAACATGTACAATAGTATTATTCAAAGTATTGCCCATCTGAAGCTATGACTTTTTCCCATCTTTCTGGCAATTTGTGGATCCCATTCCAAAAGCACTGCGCCGGCCTGGCAGCCAAGAATGAATCAAGCCAATTTTTGATATACTGCTCTGATGTGAACCGTATTTCAGTGAGGGCGTTCTGCATCGACCGGAACAAATGGTAGCCAGAAGGGGCAAGGTCTGGGCTATAAGGCGGGTGGGGTAAGACTTCCCATCCACTGTTTTCCAAATAGTTCTTAACCGGAATAGCAACGTGGGGCCGAGCGTTGTCATGATGGAAAATTATTGCCTCGTGTCCGGTCGCATATTCCAGGCGTTTCGGCCACTGCTCTCTTCAAACGGATTAATTGTGTTCGGTAGCGTTGTCCATTGATGGTTTCACCCGGTTTTAGTAGCTCATAACACAGCACACCCATCTGATCCCACCAAATACAGAGCATTACCTTCGCGCAATGGATATTCGGCTTTGCCGTTGATTTGGCTGGTTGGCCGGGTTTCACATATGATTTTTTGCGCTTGGGGTTGTCGTAATGGATCCATTTTTCATCACAAGTAACAATCCGCTGCAAAAATGACTTCCTTTTGTGGCGTTCCAGCAGCATTTCGGACATGCAAAATCGCCTTTCGACGTCTCTCGGCTTGAGTTCATGTGGAACCCAATTTCCTTGCTTTTGAATATATCCAGCTGCTTTTAAACGCTTTGAAATGGCTGCTTGAGTGACACCCAAAGATTCTGCGAGCTCTTATGTTTGGCTACAATCTTCATAGAGTAATGCTTCCAGTTCTTCATCTTCAAACTTTTTTGACTGCCCAGGACGTTCATCGTCTTCTAAGCCAAAATCACCACTTTGCACGATTTAAAGTGCAAACCACTTTTGGCATGTTCGCTCAGCTAGCGTATGTTCACCATAAACTTCCACCAAAATACGATGACTTTCGGCAGCAGTTTGCTTCATATTAAAGAATGAAGAAGAACTCCCCGCAAAAACACTTTTTCAGGCACAAAGTTCGACATATTTGAGTGAAAAAAAAATTATTGTTGTTTACGCTTCAAATGAATGACATATACTGAAATGACGTACAATGGCAGTAGCTTTCCAACGCATGTTCCAATGGAATAATAACAAAGGAATAATACAAGTTACGCCATCTCTTAGCAAACCGCACGAATTAAGTTATAGAACCAATAGCTTTTCAAGAGCCCAATGATTGAAACGGTGATGATTCGGAAGGTCGATCGGCTTCAGATCTTCACCTAAAATATGCCAAGTTGTTGCATTGTTGCATAGCCAGGCTGATTATGTAGACCATAAGTTGCTCTAAGCCCACGAAACACATTCCTCGTAGGGCGCTGATTTTCGTAATGCAGCTGAATAATTTATAGACGCTGTGCCGGGGTAAGTCTTTCCACGATGAAATATCAAACAGTACTTAATAAAAATACCATACCATGAAATTCCCACTTGAAGAAGTAGCTCTAAAAGACCTCTACCCCTTACTTCGAATGAAGGGGCACAAGCAACGGATGATGAATTTTGTCTTGTTTCTTAATTCTACAATATATAAGTTAATTTTTTTAAGTGAATTTTATGTTTTATTTTATTTAAAAATTGACATAAAACTTTTAAAAAAATAAAACATACAGTCAGACCCCAAAAACAAAGTTTTCTTGAAATTCATGAATACCAGTCGTCTTCTTCAAAACAAAAGTTCGGCATTGAAAATTTTTTCATTCAAACCATTTTCTGTCAATTTAAATGGATTTTGTTTTCATTAAACAAGAAAATAGCCTTTAGTAACCTTTAAGGTTAACAAACAAAAAAAATGTACCAGAGAGATAGGAAAAAAAGAACAGAAAGACGAAATATTTTTCAACTCTCTGATTAATACTTAGCATATTTGATTTGTAAGCTTAAAAAATACTATAAATTAAAAGAATTTTGTCATCCATGCAAAACAAGTTAAAAACTAATCAGTTTTAATGATAAAATCAGCACAATTTCGGTCGAGATCGTTTCTAACAAGTGTCAAATAAGCTGTTGTATTTTTGGTTTACCAGACCAATTTTTTTTTTATAAATAGCGAGTTTTAAATTCTAGTTTCTTATATATCATATATACTAAGGTATATGTATATGTATTTACCTGTATAAGGGCAATTGATTAAAAAATTCTATAATATAGTATGTACCCAGATAATTTCCCTTGACGTGTGGTGTCTTAACTCTCAATGATATAATACTTACCCAAAGTTTCATTGATACAGAGGGTGTTCAAAATATTAGGAAAACTGCATTTTTTTCACATATTTTTTGTTCATTGCTGTGGATTTTGATTTTGGAGCATGAAATAAAAAATTCAACTTTATAAGTTTGAAATTTATCATATTTATTTATTATTTATAGAGGGAAAAATTAACGCACGAATTCGTTCTGGCATTGTTTTCATATTTCTAACAATTACTTCCCTCAATTTTGAGCTATTTTACCAGGTATTGCGTATATTTTCAATTAACATGGTTTTATTAGTGTTTGTACGATTGTACACTTATGTTTTCAAGCGGCTCCAACAGTCCCTTTTGGTGACTCTTTCTGAAAAAAATCAAGAATTTCTTCTAAATATAAGTAATAAATTAGAAATTTGATTTACATACCATATATTGTATGCATATGTATCTGTAGAATAACTGAACTATTATGTTAATGGATATTTCTATTAGTGACATGAGTTAAAGGTTCGAGAAATCTATATGTATCTACTTATATAATTAAAAACAACTCTTTAAAACAATTATCTGCCCACGGATTATGTTGACATAACGATGATAGGAAAGAACTTTATAAACGCTTAGTTTTCATATTTTCCTATTCTGTATCTGCATATAAAAAATTTGTTTGGCCGAACCCACAGAGATGCCAACTCGAAATTTGAGCTAGAAGATAAGTCCCTCCGTACAAAAATTGAGTTTTTGAGTTATTTAAGGATAAGCAATGCTGACATCATTTGAAATCAAAAGCGATGGATTTTCTTTGAAATCGTTTGCGGTTTCCTTATTTTCTATATATCTTCTTTTTTTTAAATAAAAAAAATATGTTCGCATTTCAAACACTAATAGTAGAAATCCAAGAAAAGGAATTGTCAAAATGCAAACTTTGGTGTAGTTACACAAGTGCAATTTACTATGAGTGAACTTATTTAACCTGTTTCTACACTATGCAGAAAACAGTTGTTGCTATAAGATTTTCCCAGCCTCTGCTTTAAACAAGTTATTCAAAATGATTTAGTCCAAAGCAATACCAATGAAAAAGATGCAACTATTGTTGTCACACATAAATGTATTTCGACAGCGAAATAAGCAGAAAAACACAAACTTGAAGGCTTGAAAAAGAAAATTAAAACGGTAATATCCAAGTCTTATTCATTCTGTTAAATGTTAAACATGTGCAAAATTTCAAAATATGCTGGTAGACTTAAGCAAAGAAAATTGTTACAGTGCTGAAACCGTATGGCCAGAATTAACAGAACATAAAATCGAGGCCAGTGTCATCTGAAAAAGTCGCATGTAGGAGGCAAGATTATGATACCTATGAGGATGCATATCATACAGCCATATCGGAGCACTAGTAAGCTGAAACAGTAGTACGTCACAATATTTGAATACTGCAAATAATGTCGCAGTGATTGCCCGCTTAATATAATTAAATTCATTGGAAGAGCTCTGTATTGCAACATGACAATATGTACATATATGTTATATGGTATAATATACCGATCGGAACATCAAAAAGTAAAAAATCCAGATCTAAATCTAGTAGAAAATCGTTGGCATCTTTTTAATATTACCAAAGAGCCTTGAAAGCGATAGTATTGTAGACCAGGGGATGAGACGTATATAGTTAGAGTGCCGATCCAGATAAGTTCAGACAGGCTGTATGACCAGGTGTCTCACAGAAGTTATTACAGCAAAAGGAGGCAATATCTCTTGCTCTCCTCTGGAGAGCGGTTTATTTTTAATATAAAAATATCTTCCATTTATTTCAGAAGTAGAAAACTAGTTTAATTAACTTCATATCTTAATCTAACTTATTATGTGGGTGCTACACCTAATATGTAAAATATGTCTTTTTAAGTAACCTTACTTATTTAATTAATATTTTATGTCTAATAAAGAATAAGAAAATATAAATTGTTTTAGTTAAAACTTAGTGAACGTCCTTCTTTCAGAAACGGTAACTCTTTGTAATTAAAAAACAAAAGCACTTTTTTTTTATTATTTCCTAATGCAAAGTAAGAAAATTAAAACAATTTACGGAGATGCATTTCAACCAAATTATTGCTGTAACTTTGGAATATACTCGTATGCTTGTGGGGTAACAAGGTGGATATCGTTGACCTCACAATTATGAGTTCTTCATAGCTAAAATTTGCTCTAAGATCATTGATTCAAAAGCTCTTTAAGGTCAAAAATAAGTAAGCTATTTAAAAAAAACAACAAACAACGCAAAATGCTGATTTCGCTACTCTTTTCTCTCTTTATGTAACTAAATTATTATGCTTCAGACATTTTCTTCTTTGAAGATATAACCCAACTTGTCAAAAAAAGTTGTTTTTTAATTTTCCGTGTTTAATGAAAATTGAAAAAAACCTTTTTTAAATATTTAAAGAAAGGATTGAAAGCTTTTTTATTTTGTTATTTATTTTTATTTTGTTGAGATATGACATTCTACATTAAAAGTCTGTGTTTTATATGTTGGGCCAGAATCGAATTTGGGATTTTAACCACTACAATGAACTTAAATAGCTACAAATGTTAGCCGGAATAGACATTTCCAAGACTAAAGAATATTTTAGAAATTCCTTCCTGCATTTTATAACAAGACCTCCAAGACTTTGAAAAAGTAACTGAACTGAAACATCATTCAGAATTTTGAGCATAGAAAACTTGAAGTTAAGAATGACTTATAGCAACTATCTGCGATGTTTGGGACAAAATTTCGCTAAATTAAAAATCAAATTCCAAATCGTCTTATACGAGTAGGTATACATCCTACCTACTTGGCTTCCTGTCCAGGATAGACATGCATACAAGTACAGGTTACGCGCGTAACCAAATCTACGAACTCTTTGCGTTGAATGTAAACTCACTGAATAGAATTGAACGAAGGCAACCACAAAGTGAGGAACAAAGGATACAATATAGTAAAAACAAACCGACCTTCCTGAACTGAAAGCCGTATGCCAAAATGTCATCGAAAATTTCGTCAAAAGGGCCAACGTGTGCCATCAGTCGCGAGGCATCCATTCACTGATGTGTTCCATACATAACACCCATATCTACGCTCCTTATTAAAATAAAAACTTCAGAACTTTCAAATAAACACAGGATTTTTTTTTATTCAAAATAGGGGGACACCCGTTTGGGAGATTAAAATTAACCAATATTCGATTGCTGAGTTTATTCAGTTTCTTATACTCGTAGCCTTACTATATGCAATCCTGTATTTTGGATATGCCGCGTGAATTGTAGCTCAGATTACCAAAACAACGCGCGAATGAAACTTATACTTCAAGGCTACACACATACAAATTTCAAGTAAGTGATGTGCTTATATATCAAATAGCCTCTGGAACACCTTTGATGCTCGAGAAATCCATCGATTGTTGCGTCATAAAGATCTCATTTATGTAAATCGGTTTACATGCCGAAGAAGGTTTGTTGTTAAATAGCTGAAACGTACAGTTATTTTCTACTGAAAACATGGATTTCTTATTGTAACATACGAACTCGTCTATGCTGAGAAGATCCTAGTACTCTATGTCGTCGTTTGTCACACTAATTGGCCTCTTTAATCGTTGGCCGCATTAATAGGCGATGCAAATGCCATTAATGGATAATGGCAAGGTATTTAAATTTCGCAACAAACAGCATTGTGTTTTGGAAGCATTAAAATCCACTCTTCTCGTGGTTCCCCATTTAGTAATGCCCTTTATATCTGAATGTAATGAGCTTAGCTTACGCTGTCGTTCCCGTTCTACATTCGAAGAGCATGGACCTGAGTCCGGGAATGAATATGAAAAGCAGAAAGTATTGTCATCAAAGGAATATATTGGATTAAGAATTGAAACGAATAAAATTTGGAAACTTCAAAGTAAAAAATAAAAAATATTTTCATAATTCATGTAATTTTTTTTTTTTGCTTTAAAACTCTGTTTTTATTAAATTCATTCACATTACAAAAAATAAAAAAAATTATTTGGGTTCCCATTCTTTCCTCAACTTCTTTCGAATGTTCTTCATAAGGTTTAGCACTAAAATCTTTTACGTCCTTTGCACACTGCTCACTTTTCCTCAATTTAGCTTTGACCAAAGCCCAATACCTTTCAATGGGACGGTGCTGTGGAACATTGGGTGGATTCATGTCTTTTGGGACAAAGTCGACATTTTTAGCAACCTCAACGTCGCATGAGCATAGTGAGCTGAATCTAAATGTGGCCAAAATAATGTTGATCCGTCGTGTTTGTTTAAGAAAGAAATCAACCGTTTTTTTAGGCACTCGTTAATGTACACTTCTCCTTTAATTGTTCCCGTTGTAATAAACGATGAGCTTCTGTGTCCACATTGGCAAATGGCCTACCAAACGAGATATTTTGACCCGAATTTGTCCATCCCAATCGATGTTGTTGATTGCGGAAGAATCTCAGCTTCAAACGAGTTGTAAAACTGCGCACCTAGAAGGGTGTTTGACATAAGTTTCATCATCCAAAACCAAGCACGCTTTCTTGTTGCCGATCAACTCGTATAGCTTTCGGGCCCGTGTTTTTATGACTTTTTTTTGCTTTTCAGTAGCTTTTGGTATTTTTTGTTTTTTTCGTGTTTTTAGACCGTTACGTTTTTTAGATCTTTGTACCATTGTTTGGTTGGTATTACATTTCCGAGCAACATCTCTGAATGACATAGTCCGGTTTTTTACGATGGTACCCACTATTTTCCTGTCCAAATTTTTATCATGTGCTCCACTTTTGGCTCCACTTTTTTGTTTTCGCTTAACTGTCAACGTCTCCAAATATCGTTTGAATGGTTTGAACGCGAAGTATTTTCGAGCCATTTGTCGATGATCTCAACACACCGACGTTCGAGTGTTGTCCGCCCACGTTGTCGAAGCCACCCAGAATTGTATATTTTACAAACGTCCCTAATAGCGATATCAGCATGAGGATACAAGGATACAATTCTTTGAATGGAGCCAGACAGCGCATCAAATCGTTAAAAATCGAATTGCTAACCAGTTTGGGGCTTCTTCAAATAAACCAATAGTGAATAATTTGCTTACAGAGATCTAATTTTAGCCGCATGAAATTGAATTCCGATTGGCATAGAGATTACATTGTGGTGGGGTTTGTTAAGCTACAATACTACGCACGTAAATGTCGAGACTGCGGTGAGAGAAGAATAATAGCGCTGTTAATAGTTCGTAGCCAGGCAGCTTCAGATCAGAGTGATCTGAAAGGTGTGGGCGGAGATCTACCTGTGTTTCACTAGTTGGCCTGTGCTCACAGATGTGTTGTAGAAGTACGCAGAGAGTGATTACTTTTGCGCATATTTGCTACATCCACCTCTTAACCACCGACTATGTCAAGCAAAGTCGTGAAGTGAAAATTTTGACGTTGGTTATTGTTATGCCCTTACAACATTAGAAATCGTGTCTATCTGTTGCTCCATGTGTTGTAGACTTTTAGCAATGGAGAACGATTAGGCACACTGATTGTTGAATCTATAATTGGCATCTGATTTTAGAGTCACTTTAATTATAATAATATTCCTCATTTTTCTTTACTTTTCAGTTTAGAAAGATTATTGGCCATGCTACCAAATGAGCCTATCCGTTGCCTTTAAGCTATTGATTGCTTCATCATATTATTTTCTATTTTCAACTCATTTTCGATATGACAAACCTTCTGAATGATACTCTCCTATTCTGTATTTTTTGGTAATACTGAACACATAGGTACTCATCACATGCGTACGAGTATGTCCAACTTTTGTTGTTCCAATAGTGGATGTCCTCATGTCTTGCCAGTATTGTTCAAGATTGTAGAACGCAATTTTGGTTCAGTTCGTGACTGCTAATCTATTCGTTCTCATATAAAATACCAGATTTCGTCCCAAATTGCGTTATACTGATTGACTGGGCTACCAGTGCTAGCAATAGCAGCATTACAAGAAAGGTTGTCATCGAGTTGTGATTCTTCTGTTAGATGTTTGTAAGTAAATATGTGGGTTCTTCTTCTGCGTCAGGCAGATCCTGTCGGCAGACTTAAAGGGAAACAGATTGGTTTGATATGTATGATTTTCGTTTAAGCTTCATTGGAGAATATGGCCTTCTAGTTCTTTAAGCTTGCTTCTGACATCAGCAAATTGCGTTGGCACATTGTAATGTCTTGCACTTTCCACGATGACCAGTAAAACGTCTTACAGGAGTCATAAAGGCTTCCGTTGTTAAATCACTGACATATAAGTTTTTTTGTGAATTTTTCCACGGATTTCGCAGTGTACCCTAAAGGGACCGCAAAATGGCCACGCTCAAGTAACGTGGATAAGTTACCCATTAAATAAGTTTTGGTTAGTTAGTGCATCGTTTGCAGCTATGTATTGCCTTTTGCGAAAAATTACTAGAAGCGCTTACAGGTCAAAACTCAAGTTGTTTTAATATATCCTTCTTAATAATATCTTGATGAATGTATCATTGTATGGCAGTAACATCGGATGTTTCGAATCATAGAAAATTGAATCTATATAGAGTTGGCCTACTACTGAAATAATTAAATCATAGGCCAACTGTACCGCGGATTTGTAGTTGCCCGGTTTCAACAGCAAAATCGCTCTGTTAAAGGATGCGAATAATTACTTTGAGCGGTTGAACCAGTACTTCAGATAACAAGTGGGTTTCAAGTTGTTTGGTTTTACGCAAACGGAGCATATAAGTCATGATTTGTTAAAACTTACTTTCATGGTGTATTCCATAGATTATTCCATGCCCTGTAGTATTATAGATACAATTGTTTCAGTACGAGTAACTCCCTACGCTTCAATTCGATTGTGTCACATGGTACATAAACCGCAGGTTCTAATTAAAGTAAGTGACTATATCTGAAGGGTTGCTCTCACAAGATACGTGCCGCTATTGTGTATCAATTAATGTTTAGTGAATTTTTGCCACTATGATTGCCACAAAAATGTAAAATGAGGAGATTATCCCGTGTTATTTGTGTGGTCCCAATATATAAATCCTTCTGAACTTTTAATGTCAAAGTAGTTGCATGAGGAGTTTCGTTTTCACAAGAACATGGGCAAGCAGCTCTATATGATCAAACTTTTGTGCAAGTTCTAAACAAACAATACGATTTGTGATTTTTGGCGTCATATTTACATAAGTTTTCCAAGTAGCGCCCATCGTTTTGGGCAGGTTCTAACTTTGGAAGCGATGAAATAGCTTCAATGATTTGTGTAGGTACTATTTTCTTAATCTTAAGCCTGATTTCAGCAATAAGTTGTTTAATTGATCTGCTGGACTTATCCAAATTTGGCGGTACACTTTCACGATGTCTGTAAGTCGTAAATCGTAAAAAAATAAAAAAAAGTTGTATAAAAGGTAATTTAAGGTCTTTCTGGAAGTTTTGGCAGTGCCTTTAAAAGCGGCTCGAATTTTTGTAGTATTACTCTTCGGTAACAGCAGTAATGTGGAATGAAGTCATGTGTAGGGGGTAAATGCTTTGGTTGGACTTCAAGTCTCCCAGATCTTCATACTCAAAGAGTGCTGTCCTTAACATTCTTTTACTCCTCGTAAGTTATTTAATCTATCTTGTAGCATAGTTTAAGCTGTTCTGTTTTTTTTCTTCTGCTAAGGTAAGGTGTGCAAATAATTTTCCGCCTCCCCACCACTTCTGTGTGGTGGGTGGCTTGGTGGATCATTATCCTAAAGTAATGAAATTCTTGCGATTTTAGGTTAAAAAAATATTGTCTAGGTTGTATCTTAATTCTTAAAACATTTATACAATTCAATCTCTCTTTCTGTTTCTATATGATTTTTCAAGAAACTTAACACATGCTTAGATATTTTAAGTATATCCAGTTGCTAAATTCTTACAAAAAAAAAACTGTTTACAGCAATTGTCTGATTCCAGTACTAAATCCACAACAAATTTGTACCTGAGATTATGTTGTCATTTGGTTTACTATTCTTTGCAATGATACTAGATAGTATTATATGTATTTTGTTTCCTTATGAGAGCGTCAAGTTTTTACAACGCGTCATTTTAGTAACTGAAACTGTTAGATTGCTGCCCAAAAATTGTTAAGTCATTGTTCACAATAATAAAGAGTAAAAATGCCCAAAATGGGGCAAAAGTGGTGATTGATCGGGAACTGCTTCGTGTCCTATAGGTTGGATTGGGCCAGCAGCACAACAATTAAGTGGTCTGCTGTAATTGCATGACCTTTACACATTCATGCTGAAACGGCAAGGGCAGAGGCCCTTAACTGCTGTCACGCAAATATCACCGCCATCCCGGAAGCAAGATGGACGAGCCGGGCATAAGGAGGAAGAAAAACTGTGATATAACCTCAACTATAGTGATTCCTATGGGGGACAGAAACTGCGCTTATTCGGATGTGGATTTGCCATATACTGCAGACTTGGGCAAGAAGTCTTGAGCTTCCGACACGTAAGCGAGAATCTTATAACAATTCACATGAAGGCTAAATTCGCTAACATAAGTCTAATATGCGCCCAAGTCCCTACGGAGGAGGAGGACGACCCCACCAAAAAATGTTTCTACGGCTCCTCGACAAGACATATGATTTAATCGCAACGTAACCGAGACTTTTAATATCAGATTTGGTTTTCGACAAGGTTGCTGTCATGTGATTTCTTTAACAGCGAATTTGATTTTGGGGGGAGGGGGGGGGGCTTTAATGATTATATTATCAATATGCGAACGAAAATTTAACTCACTATCATATAAAACTCCAAGGTCGCGAAAGAATTGAATCTGGGATAAAGGTTGGCCTTGCAGAAAATAAAGTCGAGGAGGAGATTGATTGGACTTACGTAACAAAGTCTTAGATTGACTTTTGAACTCTAAGCAATTTTTTAGAGACCAAGTGGAAAACCTATCGAGGCCTTCTTGAAGGAGAATAAAGTCTTGAGGTGAAGAAATAGTTTTGGAGAACTTGGTGTCGTCGGCGTAAATGAATAGGGGCAGTGTTTAATAATTCTCTCAAGATCGTTTATAGTTAAAATGAAAAAAAGGAGACCTAGATGGCTGTCTTGTGGGACAGTATAAGTGGCTAAAAAGTAGGTTGAGAAGCTTGACCTAAAACGAACGCTATTATAACGGTTTTCCTGAACATATCCATGTTAACAATATGGGGTCAAAACCGAGGGAAGACAATTTGAAAAGGATCAATTGATGAGATATTTTCTCGAAAACTTTAGCAGGATCTGTAGCACTAACATCGATTTCGTTGCCACGATACGAATTCAACTAAGGTTGTAATAGTTGATCTGTCTTTCAGAAGTCCATGCTGACTGGGTGATATAAGCGACTTGCACTGAAAGCTTATATGAAGAAAGACTTCATATAAAAAACTTTCGAACTTTTAGGTATGTGGGAAAGCTTAGAAATGGAACAGTAGTTGGTTACTTCATTCTTTGATCCCTTTTTGTGAACCGAGGTTATGAGAGAGGTCTTCTAAATTTGGGGGAATTCCCCTTATGTGAGGGACAAATGAAATAGGGAGGAAAGTGGGTGCGAAAGATTGGAGGGACACTTTTTGAGGAATATTGTTGGGAGCCCGTCTGGGCCGGGTGGAAATTTGTCATTGAGATTTTGTAACTTTTCTTCGATAAAGGTGGCATCAAAAGATTGATAGAGAGAGGGGCAAGTGGATAAATTGGGAAGGTACTTGAAATATATGGGGTCAGGTACGAAGAAGTTATCTGCAAATGATTGTTGAAAAAAATTTGCAAAATAGTAGGCAATAGTATGTGGGTCGGTCGAAGATATATGTATTACTGAACAAGGGAGAAAGGGGATAACTGTCTCATTTTCTTTTGCAGTTGATGAATTGGTCTGTGCTGGGTCGAGAAAGCGCTGATAGAGACAATTGTAGAGCTGGGTGAATTGGAGGTAGGTTCCAAGATTATTAGAGTAGTCAGAATAAGACTTAGTGCGAAGAAAAATTGCTCATAATTTGTTTCTTTTGTTTCGTAAAGAGCGAGGCCTTCTGTTATACCAGGGAGAGGAAGTAGATGATGTTTTATGCCGTGAAAAGGGAAGGTAAAGAGAAATGGAATTAAATATTTCACTGTAAAAAATGGAGACAGCATCAGATAAAGATAAGTTGGTAAAATCAAAAGAAGGCTTGCTAAGATAGATACTGATTTTGCGAAAATTAGCTCCACGGAAGTTATAAAAAGGGATAGTAGGGGAAGAAGTGGACTGTGGTAGAGAGTTATGGAAAAATGAGAGAAGAAGAGGGGGGTGAAGGTTGTCGACAGTTGATAGGGTTAGCGGACAAAACATTACAGTGAAATTAATGGGGTCTCTAGTGAAAATAAGGTCTAGTTCCCTACCGATGGAGTTAGGGACGTCACTCGCTTGGCATAGGAAAGCGTAGGACACTGGAGGCAAAATATTTTAGCAGTCTGTATAACTACTAGCGTACGCCGATAATACGTATCAACATCATTGGAAGAGCTCAGCAGCCTATCACCGTTGCGTTCGCTAGTATTGAAACGGAAGCTACCAAAATGATTGGTTTAGCGGTAAATGAGGACAAAACCAAGTATATGCTGTCAACAAGAATCATATACAACATGGACGGATGGAACGGAACGTCACAGCTGACAGTTCTGGTATGAATTCTACCAACAATACCTCACCAGAAATAAAACGAAGAATCACTCTTGCTAATCGCTGTTTCTTTGGACTAAGAAGGCAATTGCTGAAAAACTAAGGATACTCTATACAAGACCTTAATCACCGCAGTAGAGGAAGATCTCACTTTAGACGATGCGCACAAGTAGAAGGGGGCACAGTTAGCTAAAGACCGGAGAATTTGGGTTAGTTGAGGGTCCAGGCTCACCACGAACTGTAGCTTCACCTAAGTAAGTACGTAACAAAGTAAATATGTAAGTAAAATTAACCAAAAACCAAAAATTAATCAAAATCCGCCCATAAAACAAAATCTAAAATCACCGAATATTTGAATTTTTCTCTAATATACTCGTATGTATGAGTACATATAGTACAATCGCCCAGTAAAATAGTATTTTTTTTTATTATTTCACGTACACACATGCGTATGTTTATACATATATGTATGTATGTATGTTACATATGGCTTAAATATCGCAAGTGTATTTTGTAAATATCTTTTTGTTTACGTTTAATATGTAACATACATATACGAGTATTACGCAAACTACAATAGAAGAAAAACTGTCAAACAATTTTATACAATTCTTTGGGAAGGTGTTAATTTTGGGCGATTATTCGTCTAGGTCTTTGAAAGTTGTCACAAAGAATATTCAATTGCATTTTTTTATATTCAAAATAAGCAGGTTTTTGTTTTCTCTCACAGCCGTCTTCTTTGTCTTTATTAGGACATGTATCTCTTCGACTAGCTATACCATATGTCCGAATGTTTGACGATTATTGAATAAAATGTAGCCATAATAATACGAATATGATGTTTTGTAGTTGCTTACACACAACTGGAAAGTACATAGATAGGGACACCCGAAATAACTTTGTAGCGCAGTTTTTATCCTCCTGAATTGAAGATATATGGTATGAATGAAAAAGTCAGTGTTGAGTCCCACGGTGCTCGTCGTCAATTTAATCAAATGTGGAAAACGGAGATTTGCAGTGCCACTGTCTATTGTGGGCGTAAATACCCAAGTAGGTGTATGTATGTTACCCCGTGGTTACATACTTACTGACTTCGTTACCACTTCAGTGGGTGGGGAGCTAGTGATATAAGGCACTACATTTAGCAGATATTTGCTTGTTGTCCTTTGAAAAGGTCGAGGTCACGAAATTGTTGGATACTTTTAGCCTCTGTTCTATGGAATTAGTGACTCAACATTTCCGCAACCTTCATTGAAATTGAAGATTTAGAAATAAAATAGACCTGCTTTTTCTCCAGGCGCACTAAGAACATTCTAATTTAAATTTCTTCAGAAGGCCACTTTTATACTGCTATTTCAGTTAACGTTAATCAAGGCTGTAAAGGTACTTAAAAATTCATGATAAATATAAATTATAATCGAAGATAAAATGTCATAAATAGTTGTTAGGGCAGTGTGCTGGAGATGCTATGGTGCCATATACGAGTATGTGGATATTTAGATAACAGGCGGATGTGTTACTTCCTCAAGCTAGTATATGTTTTTTATGTGTCGTTTTCACATTTGATATAGTCATCTAAACAAGAGGACGTGCATTAACTTTCTAGAAAAAATGGAAAGAACTGCCTGCTTGACAGTGGCAAGCTCTGTCCTACTCTAAACAGTGACACATTTTGTAGTCCTTTTTAAGGCCATTTATAGATGGAGTCATCGAGACAACTGTGGGATATTTAGATTTATATAGCCCATACCCTATCCAAAATGATCAAAATTGCTGATAAACTTCAGGAGAAGAGATATCCTCAAACTCGCAGAACATTGTGCTATTGGAAGGATAACGCAACGGTTGAGATTGAGTAACGCAAAAACGAAGTTTAGTGCGATCTTCCTCGTTTTACGTAAGCTAAAATGAGTTGTAGGTCCATTTTCCATTAACTGGTCGTTATGTTTTCTGGATAACGACGTGGCTGGTGCTGCTGACATGATCACAGACACTACTCTCCTTGGAATGAGATCCTTTATCCCTCATCGGATGAAGAGTATCCAAACAAAAGAAAAGGTGTGGTAGGATTAGAGCTGTTAAGAGGCTATCAGGGTTAGAGAACGTCTTTCTTAAGCGTGTGAAATTTCAATACGACCGAAAACTGAGGCAGAAAATACTACAACGTCCCAAGGGTAGGTAACCTTTTTGGCCGTTCGTCAAATATATACGGTTACCAAAGTGGATTCGTTCCATTAAAGATTCGACGCACCCAAGTATAGGCGGAGACAAAGCGCAATCCAAAGAGCTGACAGCTGGAATGACATGACAAATATGCGTCGGGATGAAGGATGGGGCAGAATTTCTAATATTTTTGAAGAACGACCAAAAATGTTTACTACCTTTGGGACATTGTAGAATTTTTTGCCTCAGTTTTGGGTCGTATTGGAATTTTACACTTTTAAGAAAGGCGTTGCAGTCATTTCTGGCTCGTTTGAACTTTTTTCGGTTTCCCTCTGTTATGAAGAATAAAGTTTCTCATTCCAAAGAGAATGGTGTCTGTGATCATATCAGCAGCGGAATCTACGTCGTTATTGAGGAAACATAACGACCAGTTAAAATTTCTAAAGAAGATGTTAAGACCGCTCAGTTGGCTTTCTCGTATTGCCATACGGTTGTTTTAGGAATCTTTTCTCTAACTGTGTACTGGGTGTAAAAGAAATTAGCTGATATGACACAATGGTCCGACAAGGCTAGAGGGGAGATCACATCAACGGTGTACTTATCAGGGTGAGAAGTTAAAACACAAGTCCAGGATATTGGCGGTATGACTATCAACGTCTGGTATTCGTGTTGGCTCACTTACAAGCTGGGTTAAGTTATTTTCCACAGCGAAGATCTCAACACACCGTCCTTCGGGTGTTGTCTGTCCAGAATGTCGAAGCCACCCCGAATTGTGTATATTGAAATCGCTCGTAATAACGATTTAAGTATGAGGATACAGGGATACAATTCTTTGAATGGCGTCAGACAGCGGATCAAACTCATTAAAAGTCGAATTGCTTCTGTAAATAAAACCGTAGTGGATAATTTGCTTACGGATATGGAATTTTAACCACATGAAATTGAATTCCGGATTGGAACAGGGACTACATTATGGTGGAGTTTGGTGTAGTTTGGTGGAGTAGTGACGCACGTAAATGGCGAGACTGCGGTGAGAGAAGAATAATGACACTAGTTCGTAGCCAGGTAGCTTCAGATTAGAGTGATCTGAGAAGTGTGGGCGGGGATCTACCTGTCTCTCACTAAGTGCCCAAATGGCTGGTCTGTATTTGCAGACGTGGACGTACGCAGAAAAGTGATTACTTTTTAGCCCGCGTATATTGGCCATATCCACTCTGAATTCCTGAGTCATTATAAAGAAACACAAAAAAACTCGAACACCGACGTTACTAAGCGCAGATGTGAAGTACAAATTCAGAGTTGGTTTAGCGAATCACACTGTTGTAGGTGTTATGCCCTCACAACAATAGGGAAAAGCACACCAACAAAATTCATACCCATAGCCCGCTATCCATCGGTTGTTACATACACTCAGTCACTGCACACGCTGTATCACAATGTAATACAGCAACGGCAGTGACTGAGCGCAAGCAACAGTTTGACCACGGGAAAGGAAGGTTGGGATGCCCGCACTGCGGATATGGATTTCGGTTTCACTGCACTCGCGGGTTGTTGTTGTTTTTTTTTGCCCGCACAGTGAACCTTGTTAGTGTTTTTTTTTGTTTTTTGCACTCGCGCGCGATTTTTATTTTATTTTCTCCACGCGAGGAGCGAATTTCACAGTGAACTTGTGCATGTGGTACTCTGTATATGTTGAAAAGTGTTATTATTAAAGCTAGTTCGCACTATTGCCCCATATCTATCAATACCATCTCTAGTTAACATATTCATTGCAATATCAAGCTTCTGTCAGAATTTTTGTAATAAAACGTGTTTCACAGCAAGAGGTTACGTTTCATTCTTTTCGCTTCTTCTCAAGTTCTCAAAAAAGAAAAAACCTTCTTCCAAACAGTATATGTAGTTAATTTGTTTAGATCAGGGGTCGGCAAGTAATTTTAAGTGGGGTCCAGATACGGTTGAAAACTTTTATCGAGGTCCAGAAAAAAAAACTCATGTTTTGTATTTTTTTTTATTTTGCTTCATTTAAGTAACTGTAGTAAACACAGTAAGTAAAATTATGAAAGAAATTACAACGACGGTCTTGAGCCAGTTTTTTTAAAATTTGGTTCACCCGGGGAACAGCAACTGCGAAGAGTGTCGTCAAGGTGGGCGTCTGATAATCTCGAACGATATTTGTTCTTCAAAAAAATCATATTTGGGAAAGCAATATATACCACCATGATCAAAAGAACCACCGTGTAGCGCTCCCATTATTCCGATTTGAGTTCTGCTTTCTTTGTTAAGTTCGTAAATTCGTTGTTGGCATTCCCTCTAAATCTTAGTATCATAGCTTGACATTTGCAAAAGTTACGTAGCCAAGAGTACATCTATCTCTGTGTGTGTTTAATGGTGCGCGAATGTTGAAAATGTTGGAAAAGTATTTCGGCAACGATTCTCTAAAGAAAACGATCGTTTACCAGTGGCACGAGCGGTTCAAAAGTGGTCGTGAGCCAATCGAAGATGATGTACGCAGTGGCAGGCCATCGACATCGAAAACCAACGAAAACATTGATGAAGTAAAAGAAATGTTGGTCAATAACCGCAAATTAAGCATCAGAGAGATAGCGGAGCACCTGAACATTGTCTATGGATCCGTCCAAGACATTTTGACTAATGATTTGGGTTTCCGTCGTGTAGCAGCAAAGTTGGTGCCAAAAGACCTCAATTTCATGCAAAAAAGAAACCGTGTTGACGTCGCAATGGAGATGATTTGCGAGGCTGAATCCGATCCCACATTCATCAAAAGGAGACGGGAAGTGGCCATGGGTTTATGAGTACGACACGCAATCCAGACATCAGGCAAGTGAATGGCGTTCACCAAATGAGCCGAGACCAAAAAAACCACGTCGTTTTCTGTCAAAAAAGAAAGCAATGCTCACGGTTTTCATGGATTACAACGGTGTAGTGTATCATGAATTTTTTCCAGAAGGCCAGACAGTAAAAAAAGGGTATTATTTGGTAGGGTATTATGAGACGTTTGTGTGAATCAATTCGCCGAAAGAGACCAGAATTGTGGGCAGAAAACTCGTGGATTTTGCACCATGATAACGCACCGTCGCACAGTGCCATCATTATTCGTAATTTTTTGACGAAAAATGCAACAGCCACCGAATTCACCTGATTTGGCTCCGTGCGACTTCTATCTGTTCAATCGATTTAAAAAAACTACTACGGGGAACGCGTTTCAGCAGCCGAGAGGAAGTAATGGAAAGATCGCAGGAAGCACTAATGGACATACGAAAACCGAATATAAAAAATGTTTCGAGGATTGGATCAAGCGCTGGCTTAAATGTGTTGCAGTCGATGGGGATTACTCTGAAGGGGACAATATAGATTTAGATGAATAAACCTATATTTTTAATTTTCTGAGTAAATTCCTTTTTGATCAAGGTAGTATGTTGAGCCAAATATAGTAGCCAAGTTGATAGCTAGTTTTTTTTGCAATTTTGATACTTTTCTGAAACATGTTTGCCCCAAAATTCATTAGTGGATGCAGTTTTATACTTTTGCAAGGAAATATCTTCTTGCAGGTCAATTAATTCCATTTGCAGTGAAGCCTTTGAAAGACCGAATAACTTCGCAGCCACGTCAGTCCATTTAAGGAATTGAGATAGCTTCCCAATCTCTGCAAAGTCTTGGAATATTACAGCAAATTCGTTTTTAAGATTCGAAAACACTGCAATGTCTTCTTCTTCAGAGTTCTTTTTTTTACCTTCAAGAATTGTTAGGAAATGAATAAATTCTTGTCTAGCAATATCTTTTTCAAAAACTAAGCTGGACGAAAAGCAGACATGCTTTGTATTGTATGGTGCAGGCATGGGTGTTGAATGTATGAATGGTGGGCTAATTATAAAAAAATATATGTACATAATTGAATTGAATAGGTAGTTGGGATATTTAAAAATATTTGACGGTCCAACGGCTAACTTGCCGCCTGTTGCTAGCCATCGGTTTAGATGGTGTCATATATGGCGATATAGATTTCTTGTATTTTCTCTAGGATCTGCCAGGGTGCGAATATTTAATCAATGCTACCGAGAGGGGCTAATCAGATCAAGTGCTCATATAATATGGTAAACAAAAATGCGATGCTAAGAAAACTGAAGCATCTATAATGAGCGTAGTTTAGAAAGTCTCATTTCTCATTGATAAGACACTTAATTCTTGGGTTCCATTCATCAGGCACATTCTTCCAAATCTTTAAAGTAAATCGGTGTATGCTTTCTACCAAATTATCCCTTCTTGTTAATAATTAATCAATTAATTAATTAATTAATTTATTTATTTATTTATGTATTAATAATACTCTATTAAACAAAGCATTGCTGTCTTTGTTTAATTTTGTTCGGGTATAGGGAAATATAATTTTTCACCGTCAAAGGGACCTCAGCATCATTTGTCTTACTACTAAACATCTTTGCTCCAGGTTTCTTCGAGTTCTTTTGGTTCGACTTCGAATGTTTTTTTTTTACTTCTTCGTTAAACTTCCGAACTTCTCATACTCTCTCGTTTTACTTCCTTTCTTTTTTTCCTTGGAGTGCACGAGTCGCTCTTGTCTCCTTATAAACAGCGCTTAATAGACGCATGTTGTGTTAACTACACTTGTATTACCGAAGACGCTCCCTTTTCCTATTTGAAGCACTCCTTAAATAATATTTAAAGCATTGCTCGTCTATTTCTTCTGTTTGATGGCATCGTCTATTTTGTTTGTGGAAATGTGAATCCATCTTTATCCAAGTTATAGGTTGCTTCGGATGGAGAGCTAACGAAGTTCTCAACCCCCACCTCGAGGCCCAGGCCCATTCTACGATGCTTGGGCTAAATGGATTACTTCGTAGCATTCACCCATTAAGGGTTATTTCGCTACAATATTTTATATATTTTAACATTGTGACTAGCCATTAAAAATCCTTATTGGCATCAGGTCTAAATACGTTGAAATATTCAGTTACGTGAATTCATATGTCAGTTTTTAGTATTGTTTCTTTTTTCTTGCGCAGCACTAACAAGTGAAGACAGATTGAACGAAACCAACATATCCTGACTACCATGAGAAGGTATCGTTTTATCAATTGCCCCACGCAGTGTGTACGTACCCTTATCGTACAAATCCAACTAACTTCAAATTGGATCGTATTTTAAATATTATGGCCTTGAGAGAAAAATTTAATCTCGGTTTCCCTATAGAGTGAAATTATATCATTTATCTCATTACGTATGGCTTAATCGATTTTGAGATACCTAGTAAATAAATCAATATACAAATAAACTACGTAAATAATAGTTATATGGATATACGAGAACATATTACCATAATGATATTCAAAATATTATAACTCGCAATACATTGGCATCTTTATAATACATAACATATGTATATATGTACAAAAACATGTTTATATGATGCTGCTATGCACTTGACAGTAATATAAAAGCATATCTATAAATATATATGATTGTAGGTAATGTCTGATGTCAAGTGCTTGGTCACAACATGTGTATGGCTCGTCATAACGGCAGAGATAAGACAAGAGACGGCAGACATAGATATTGACTGTTATAAGTGCTATATACGAGTAACATAGGGTTTGAGTTAAAGCGTGTACCTTTTTTGAAATGTGGTTTGAGAGTGTGAATTCCTAAATTTATAAAGCGGAAATCTATATAGATACCTGCACAGTGTCGCCAGCAAATATTATGCCTTGCGAAGGGTACAACACATTAAAAGGTGGCGCCGCACATAGGCCAATAATCTTAAGTTATTGCTTTCACACACTTTAAAATTAGTTGTCGGTTTTCTTTTAACAATAGCATATGCATTCTTGCATGCATTGTACATGTGTACTACATACGAGTACATAAAATATGTGTGGATGCCCTCTATAAACGTAAAAGAAGATTTTGCATTTACATACGCGATTGACATCGAACATAAAATAGATGAAAGGTTGTACTTTCTCCGAATTTGTAATAACTTAAAAAATTGTCTCTGAATTTCACCTTTACAAGACGTCTTTAATATATTGTATTATAGTACCTACATACTTGTTCATGGACATTATGGATACTGCTTAATAGGTCTTAATGCATTTACTTAATTATGCATAAACTATGAGCATATGTGCTCGTACCTACAGTTGTGGCGAACTAATTAAGAACGATCGTAAGTACTGGAAACACCATCGCTTCAATAATAAGACAGATGGCAACCAAAATTAAAAGTACCGCTATCTATTGAGTCATGTCTCTTTTCATGTTAAACTGTAACTGTCGATGTTATTGCACATTATTTAACAGCTTAAATCGGTTTTTACGCATATTGGTCCAGTATTCGCTCGGCGATATAATTAAGAATGTATCACTAAAACAGGTTTGTTTGTAGAATTTCGCTGCCCACGGAAAAAGTTTTTGGTAAACATTCTAATTCATTTTAAATTAAAGGAGTGTTATTGGTTTTTGTTGGGTTTAGAGATATTTTGAGCGTGATATGGTGGAAAAAAGAGCTGCATAGCCGGCATGAGGGAAGCCATACTAAAACTTCGCAATATTGAAAGATTGTCCTATAATGATATCGCAAAAAACTTGATTACTCGAAAATAATGATTGTTAATGACGTAACATATGTTGAAAAATATCGAACCACCGAAAGCGTAGAAAGACGTAAAAGACCTCCCAAAACGAATGAAGCTCAAAATAAGTTGATAATTCGCACAGCAAAAAAAATTTCCTTTTTTGAACTCGAACGGTATTCGGAAAGTAGTTTACGGCGAGGGCCCAAATGCACTTTCTGCATGCTCCATTACAGAGCGATTGAATGAAAGTCAACTTTTTAGGAAATCAGCCAAAAAAAAAATTGCTTTCGCAAAAAAAATCGAAAGGCTAGGTTAGCTTTTGCAAAGGAACACAATGATCGGACCATCTCACAATGGAAAAAAAATACTCTGGAGTGAAGAGACTAAAATCGATGGAATGAGTTTCGATGGTAAAAAATATGTTAGACGATCAAAAAATTCAATACTAAGTACACCACACCACACCATCAAACATGGAGGAGGGAGTATTATGCTATGGGGTTGCATGTCTTTTAAAGATACTGTACCATTACACCGAGTGGAAGGTACTCGTATAATAAACGCTCAAAGCTACATAGGATTCTTCAAAATGTAGTGCTGCCCTATACAGAGGCAGAATTGAAAGTAACTTGGTAATTTATTTCACGACAACGACCCGAAACATACTGCGAGGTCAACCAAAGCATGGTTTCAGAATAATTCTGTGGATGTCATCGATTGGCCGTCATGCAGTCCGGGAATAAATCCAATCGAAAACCCCTGGTACGAGTTAAAAAAAAAAGGTAAAAAGCATAAAATTAGCAATACAAATGAATTCTATGAAATCGCAAAGACATTCCATGAATGCAATAACACCGAAAAAATGTCACGACCTAATTTTGTCAATGCCAAGGCGATGTATGGCTGTAATTGCAAACAAAGGATTCCCGACAAAATCTTGAGGAAAAACCGCAAAATACAATGAAAAGTTTACATATTCTCTTATCGTTCTTAATTAGATCGCCAGCTAATTTCTTGTTGCCAAAACATTTTGAATAAAATTTTATGTTTCCGTTATCATTTTGGTACTCTTTTTGCTATTGTCTGTTTTTAACTGACACATGGTACAAAAAAAAATTTAACAACCCAAGATGAATAAAAATTTAAATAAAAATGTTCGAAAAACAAGATTCCAGTGTATCGTTCTTAATTAGTTCGCCACAGCTGTATATATGTTTATATATAAACCTCCATACATATATACACAACTACATATATATACATACATACTCGTATATGTAAACCTAATTGTATTGTATTATTAAATATTGTTATATTGAACGTTGTATGTGTACACCTATTTTGATGTAAGGGCAATTATATAGTTTATTTTTGTGGCAAGATATTAACAACAAAAAATCTATAAAAATAAATCATTTCAATCATTCCATACAAATTTTTATTAACCTTCATTTCATATTCAAAAAAACGTAGGTACGTTGTCTGCCCTCGTGTGCGAATTTTTACACATATGGAATTTTTCATTCTCGATGGGGATAACAAAAGTTATGGATGTTATAATTCTATCAAAAATAAAAACATGAAAACAGTGAATTAAGTTAAATCAGTTTACCTTGAATGTGTTTTATACACAAATTATTTCAGATATATGTACAGTGTTGTGCAAAACACTCCGGATTTTTTCATCATTGCTATATATTGTGTTTTTTTGTTAAATAAAAAAGTTTGTTAAATATCAAAGTTTTCAACATTTTTATATTGTTAATTTAGTAACTATTTCAATTATAATACAGAAAACAAATAAATAATTACTAACAAAATTGTTTACCCTGTAAACAAAATAAAGACAAAATTTCGGTCGTGCAAAACTAACCGGATTTTTTGGTTTTTAAAGAAAAAATTTAGTATTTCGTCCAATAACCCTTATTTTTCAATACTTCTTGGCGTCTGCGGGGCGTGGACTCAATTAAATTATTAATTATAGTGGATGGAATAGTCTCCAACTGATTCTTCAAAACAGCAAAAAGAGCGCCTGTTGAAGTGTACTTTTTTTGACCAACTTTCCTTTTTTAGAAAGGCCCACAAATTCTCAATCGGGTTAAGGTCAGGCGATTGAGACGACCACTATAACACACAAATGTTTTTTGCCTTAAACCACTCTTTAAGCAGCTTTGAGGGATGTTTGGGTTCATTATCCTGCTAGAAGACCAAACTCCGCGGCATTTCTTCTTCCGCCTATGGCAGCATTACTGTTTCCAGAATATCTCTGTACTGGAAACGGTCTATTATTCTATTAATCTTAATTATAGGACCACAACCTGCACCACACAAAACAGCCCCAAATCATCACGGAAGCCCCAGCATGCTTGACTGTGGTCAGAACGTTTTCTGGCTTAAGACGTGAAGCCTTTTTGCGTCTTACTGTGAGTGCACCGTCGGAATAAAATAAATTAATTTTGTTCACATTGCTGAAAGCATTGTCTTCCATTTGACAACTGACCAATTTAGATGTTTTTATGCAAATTCAACCATAATATTGTAGTTTAGCCGTTAGTCTTATCGCGAATAGAACAAGCATAATTTACGCTCTTTATTTGGTTGCTTATAGGCGTCTGTACTCTACAGTGTTTGACTTACGACCGACTCCTACCTACCGGCAGACTCTTTTCCTAGTGTGGCCACTTTACAATCACTAGTTAGTGTTGCCACTTTATATTTCTTACATCCTTATCAGTTTCTCTCCTATGGCTTGCTACAATAGAAAGGTAAATTTCTGTATTTCATAATCTTTCCCAAATGTAGTATCTGCATTACCTTTTAAGACGGTGCTTAGCTGAGAGGAGTGGCTTTTTTGCTGCCTGAAAAGCATTAAGACCGACTTCTTTTAAATGCCTTCAAACAGTACTTGCGTCAACAGGAAGACTAAGCTGGGTCACTAAAGACGCAGAGGACACAAAAAGATCTTTTAAAACTATACGCTGTATGCGCCTGTCAGTTTTCGGTGTTGTTTTCCGTCGGCGTCCGCCACCAACTAAACTTTTTAATTAAATCGTTAATTGTTGAGGTCGGAATATTATAATTCGCAACAACTGCTGTTTGCTTTAACCCGGCTTTAAAGTCCTCTACAATTTGATTTTTTATAAAGTTACTATACCGTCTTTTTGCCATTTCTTCTGCAAAAATGTAACTCAAATGACAGCGGTTTCTATCAGAAAGACGAAATTTAGTGTTCTAAAAAAATCCGGTTGGTTTTGCACAGGCAAGTTATTGGATCTTTTTTATTTTTTAATATAACATTTGCATATAAACGTGCACTTAATTTTTTGTTATACGATTATCAAATTAAGATAGAAAGTGTTTTTAAAAATACAAAAAAATATTACCGAAGTGCCATTTTCCATCACTTATTAATTAACGAACATATTTGAGATAAAAATCCGCAACACTGTATATGTATGCATGTATAATATATACACTGTCGCAGACTTTTCTTCAAAATAAACGTGACATACGTATTTTCCTCTGCCTTTTAATTGTTGTGAAATGCTTCTTGAAAGTTTTGGTGGGATTGATGAGGATGATGAAGAAATATCCTGTAAAGATCGTGCAGCTGGTGAACTTTCTCCTGAAAACGTTTCAAGCAAAGATGACGATGATTCTGATTTTGACATTTCCTGGCTACCATATTTGATTTTGCGAGCTGAAATCTAAGCACTATGCAATATAGGCCATTTATTTTTTCTCCCCCCAATGTATGAAATAAGTCCTGTAGATGCAAATGTAAATTGATACAAAAGCATTTTGTCCATACAAGAGACTTTGGTCTCTTATTTTCTACAATTTTTGATTAAGCTAATATGAAGAAAAAAAAAACCATTGCTATGTTGTGACCCTTCGATATCCAAAATAACACTTTCACCCTGTCTCTTTACGAATCTTTTCCCAAATAAATATACATATATATATATACATATATGTAACATGTATCGGGTGTCCCATGAAGACCGTCTATTTTGAAATTTGAAAAAAAGACAGTGTTTATTTGAAAAGCTCTGATGATTTTATTGTAATACAGGTATATATGAAATACAATATCCGTTAAATTGCCGAGTCGTGACGGCACACGTAAGTCCCTTTGACGAAATTTACAAATAGGCGGTCTTAATGGGACACCCGTTATAAGAACATATGTGCGAATAATCAAAATTTGAACCTACATTTTACTGGCTTTGATGGCATGTAGGAGTACTGACGAAATTTGCATCGTCCACGAAAGCCAAGTTATTGCTAGTCAACTGTAACACATTTATGTGGATTACAATAATCTGTCAATCAATGAGAACATTGGCTACTAATAATGTGATCACAACGAATATATTTGTTCACGAATGTATACAAAGGTTTTCTCGTCCATATTGCTTTAAACACGGGACGACCATATTAACCATAATTCAATCATTGTTTCATTTTTGGGTCTAGAAACCAGAATGAACAATGAAATCATTTGAATCAAAATAAGAAGCAATGACGACTCACCCGCAAACACCAGCTAAAAACAAATCACAATAATGCAATAAATTCGAAACGATCTCTGTGAACTCTTAACCCTATTTAGCTTGCTCATATGTATTAGAATGTTTCTCAATAATACTTTTAATATTTGGTGGATTTCCACGCATTACCTACTGTCTTTTGAAATAATCAATGAAGCGACATTTTCACTATCAATAACAAATTCATTTGTTTCATTTGATCCATTATCTTCTTCTTCAACATGAGAGTCACTATCTTCTGAATATACGAGTAAGTTCTCGCCATTACCAATATTTCCTTCTGTTGCAAATTCGTCGTCGTGAAAAATCAGCATCATCAGAGTCACTTTCATTTAACAATTTTTTCAACAAAACATAGGTACGCAGTTCAAACCAGAATAATGGAAGCAACAAAGTCAGGAAATTTCGTTAATTTAGAATTAAGGGTTTTTGAAAAAAATTAGAAAAAGGTAATCTTTATGTAGTTTTCTACACAAGGGTGGAATGATGGTTAATCTCAAACCAATCATACCTTAGTGCAAGACAAAAAAAAACAACTTAACATTTAGCTAAGTTACGATTCTAATTTAAATTTCTGCCACACTGAGCTCAGCCCATAACTTAATCTAGGTCTTTCAAAGTAAGCTAACATATTTAATTTTATTTTAATAAATTAATTTATTTACTCTAGCAACTAAGAAAATGTTTAAAAAAAACTGGATATTTACCTTGATATTTCCTTATTACGAAACTTAAAGGTACTTAGAAATAATTCTTAGTCTACTTAAATTATCTTAATCTACTTTACTTAAATAATTTCGTGCTATTATTCTCATGTTTTTTTTTATGTTTTTGTCGTATGTATATGACTAATTTTGTGTACTCATTTTTTTTTATATTTTTTAATACAATCTTAGAACTACGTAAACTATGTAAGCCGGCATCCGACTTTGCCTCCAAGTAAGGCCACCCTCAAATTGAAGTAATCGACGACCGAGTGTCTTGTTCTTTGACGCCAAAATTCCTCAAGTCATAACTACCTATCACCCTACTGAACCGAAGAAGCTCTGTTTTGGCTTGTGGGACGTATTTGTCGTAGTTGAGTAGCCCGCTGTTTGAGCGACGTGTAATATTAACAGAGCCGCTAATTTGTCCTGGATCAGCACTTCACTGTCTAAATAGAGCAACGTTTGAAGTTTAACGGCTCACATTATCACATTATCGTGATCTAAAAAGATGGGGTAGTAAACCTTGGAGATAAGATTATTCGTCAAGGTCACTGCTCTTGCAATGTGTCTTCGAGTCAAGTTAGTAACGAAATTGTCTACTCCTATTAGGTTCACCCTATCGTAAAATATTGTATTAGGATAGAATTTTATGTAGTGCGACTCTGGTGTTTTGTACAAGCGGAGACAAGCCCTAAAGCGTTTGCTCCCAAACATGCGAATCTCTTCCAATAATCTTGCTCTCGTGTTGAGCCATATAGGACAACCAAATACAAGCATAGACCAAATAAGGGCCAAACTTTCGCTTATTCTTTCTGGTGCCCCAAGAGGCCTCAGCCAACGGCATCCAAGGCAGAATGGTTTGCGACTTGATCTTCAACTTCCATTCGTCGAAATATGTTTTGATATTATCAAAGTTACGTTGCAGGACCATATTAAGGACCTTTTGCTTTGGAGCTGTTCTGGATTCGATTAACGTGGGCTTGTGTAAATATTAACTGAGATGGCCGAACTGAGCGCACCTTGTTGCAGACCGTATTTAATGTCAAATATACCAGCAGAAGTCGCATAGCTATTCCTCACGATAAACTGTCTACTGGCGAGCATATTAAAAAGAATGTACAGCAGTGGCGTACTTGTGTTCATCCTGTTCAAGTTGAAGAAGAGTTCATGTAACCATGCTGTCACTCCAAGTCAACCAAGCAGGCACCGTGCACTGTTTCTTGCTTTTGTTCCATTGGATATTGGATTCCAGTATAGACGCGGTATGTGAGATATAATGCCCCTCCCTAAAACGGAATTGATTATTCGGAACTACATATACTTTTCTCTTTAGCCGACTTAGTCAGGACTCTATTGATCACTACTTCTAATACTTTGATGTTATTTTGGAGGAGACATATCGAACGAAGATTCGCTGGATTAGACGTGCCTTTATGGCTTTTTGAAATTGGATGTATTATCGCTTTTCTTCGAATGCACTGAATAATGTGCATTATTCATAGTATTATTAAATAGTGTGGTGTAAATTTCCACCGCTTCTAGTGGAAGATGTCAAAGCACAATGTTTGGTTTCCCACCGGTTCCAGCTGATTTCTACTTCTCAGTGCTTTGAAGAAGCGCTTGGGGAACTTCCTTTGAAATTAACGCGGGTAGTTCCCTCTCGTCGGCGTTGACATTATTTTCCATATTCTCGCCATTGAACGCAGTGAACCCTGAGGTCTCCCTGGTTGTCTATATGACTTCGAAGGTAGAAATTGTCCAAAAGAAATCGATTTTCCAAGTCATGGCTCGTACAAATGACATTATTCCTATTGTAGCCTTCCCGGAAAAATGCTTCTGTGACATTTACCTTCTATTGCGTCTCTTCAATTAAAAAATTTTCATCACTGACAGCTTGTCCTGGATTTATGGCTGCTGTTAACAGCATTAACGGCTTTTGAGCGATATTTAGACATGCAAGGTCGTTTTGATCATTTCTCTGAAATATTTAATTTCTTTGCGGGAATATTGCTTGTTTTTACAACCCGAATTTTATTGTTTCAATATAAACTTACAGAAGCTCGGTAATTGTCTTTTATTAATATTTAGGGATTTTGAATCAACGCAGTGAATCATTGCAGTGTCATGAGCTCCTGGTAATATCTGTCAGTTAACGGGTCTGTACAAGGTTTTTAGTTTCAGCAGCAGTCTACTTTTGTGTTGGCGCAGTGCGTCAATTGTTGCATTGCGGAACATGTCTTCATTATCGGTGTAATCAGGCCGAGGTGTCGTGGTGTTCATCGTTCCTTGTATGGTCTCGTCCATTTATTTGAGGTACCTTTCAACAGATTCGATATATTCTTATTGGATGATGGGTAAAGAGAGCTCGAGGAGAGTGCTGACGCCAATGCTCTTTAGAACCGTGTCCAATTACCTTACTGTGATTGTAGTAATATCTTTGAAAAAATTCCGCAGTTCTACAGTTTCGTTGGAACAATTATTTCGCTGTTGAGACCGATATGGTCACTGTCATACTCGTACGTGCGAAGACAGATAATTGCATGTTATTGGGTGCTTATCAGGTGTATCCGTACAGCAGAAGATTCAGATAGGAGCCATATCCCGGAAATGACAGACTATCCGTCATATTCAAACCGAGTCGTTACATAACACTGTGATGATTCCACTAATTGAATAGTAACTAGGTTCCCTCTAGTGTTTAGTGTATTATCTCCTTAATTTATGTCTTTGTATTATGAAGAGAAATGTAAGCCATAAATGCTTCCAACAGCTGAAACGTATGCACAGTGATTGTGCAGTTTTTTATTTGCTCAGTGTTGGGTCTATTTCTTCTTACAATTTTATATTTTCTGAGCGTCTGTCGTTTGTTTACGAGGGGCGTTCAACATATTCTCGGTATCGGAGTGAAGCTGTGGTTGTATATATAAATTGACTTATTTATCAAGTAATACTATTATTTTAGTGCATTCATGTAAAATTTCATATAAATGTGATTATTAATTCGCGTTTTATCTCTAGTCAAACAGAATCATAATGGCAACTGAGACGATGATGCTGAAAATAGAGCATCGCGCTGTAATTAAATTTCTCACTAAGCAAGGAAAAAGTCAAAAAACTATTCATGAAGAGATGGTGGCTGTTTACCAGGGTTCCGCACCTTCATTATCAACTGTGCAAAAGTGGTCAAGTGAGTTCAAGAGAGGCAGAGGAGCATTGAAGACGACCCCCGCTCCGGCGCCCCGGCTACTGCTTGTACGGGAGAAAGCATCAAAGAAGTCGAAAAACTTGTTCTTGAGGATGCCCGAATAAAGGTGAAAATGATGGCAGAGATCACCAAGCTTTCAATTGGTACCATTCACACCATTCTTCATGACCATCTTAACCTTTCAAAGGTCAGTGCAAGGTGGGTGCCACGAATGCTCACAGCGCCTCAGAAAAAAGTGAGAATCGCGTGCTGTAGAGAGCTTTTGGAGATATGTAATGAGAACGCGGACGGTGTTATGGATCGAATTGTTACTGGGGACGAAACATGGGTCCACCACTATGACCCTGAAAGCAAACAAGAGTCCATGCAGTGGCATAAAAAAGGAACAGACCCCCCGAAGAAGTTCAAAGTCACTCCGTCTGCCGGGAAGCTCATGGCCACAGTTTTTTGGGACTCAAAGGGAATCTTGCTCATTGAGTACAAAAAAAAAGGTGAAACCATCAACGCCACATCCTACGCTTCCACTTTGCATAATTTGCGGGAGGAAATTAAAAAGAAAAGACGGAAAAAGTCTTCGTGGAAAAAGATTTTCGGATGATGAAGAACTCAAGTCGGAATTTTGCAGAGAAAGAGGAAATTTATTTTTTTGAGGGTTTAAAAAAGCTTATCTCAAGATGTAACAAATGCATTGATGTTAGGGGAGATTATATTGAAAAATAAAAACAATTTAAATTGAATTCGCATTTTCCTTCATATCGATACCGGGAATATATTGAACGCCCCTCGTATATTTGTTTCACTCACCAAGAGCACGTCAGGGACTTGGTCTTTGAGCAATTGAAATTAAATTAAAACTTCATTCGACCGTTATCAGTGAACGTGCATTCAAAGCAAGGACCTTTAGAGTCCGTTTCATTTCATTTTATTTCATTTCATTTATTGGTATACAGAATCGTTTACATTGGACTTAAGCTAAGTTAAAGTCTATATAAGTAAAAGCTAATTTATTTACAATAAGTTTAAACAATTCAAATATTGGTTACATTAATTACAGATTAAGAATAGGATAAACTATGCAAGTATTCGATGATAAATAATAATCCTAGTTAACAAACGCATTTAGGTGCATAAGGTCAGATATCTATAGAAGGCTTTATCAAATGGCTTTGTTTTTTGAAGTTTTCTTATGTCCAGGGAAAGAGTGTTCCATTCTCTGACAACATAAACAAGATATTGGTTCTCGGAGTTTCTGCATGTAAACCTTGGTTGAATAAAAACAAAAGAACGCGATGAAGTTGGAAACTAAAGTTTTTCATACAGTTAATGAGGTTCCTTGCAAATCAGGATGCGGTTTAGTGTTTTTAGTGCACAAAACTTGTGCAGTTTACAACCCAGGATCCTGTTAGTGTATTCAGAAATATGATCAAAACGTTTGAGATTATAAACATATCGCGTATTGTTGTTGAAGGGCACTGAAAGATTTCTTTGCGTTTCTGAGTTGTGGCAGCAAAAGATTGGGCATCCATAGGTAGCTATGAGCAAAATTAAGCTTTTTGCTAAGCTAAGCCTTACGTGCTGAGGAATAAAGTGCTTTGTTAATGAGAGGGTAGGTAGGCACCCGTATATTTTGCCGATAACTATTTGAATGTTTTGGTCCCATGTGAGGGTAGAATTGAACCAAACACCTAGGTTTTTGGCTTTTCCAACATATTCTAGAATAGTGTTACCTAAATATAAAGCTGAGAAATGGCTACTGTCAAGCTTGTTTTTGGAGATTATCAAGCACTTTGACTTCATTGGGTTTAGTTGCAGAAGATTTCTTATTGGTCATTGCGAGATTTCCTTCAGATCACTATTAAGTCTATCGATTCAAACTTCTAAAATTCCTAGCTTGCAGCTAAACTGAATCTGCACATCATCAGTCTATAAATGTATGGATGAGTGTCGGACTACTTGTGGGAGATCATTAATGAACATTACAAATAGTAAAGGCCCAAGAATTAAACCTTGCGGTACTCCTGATTTTAGCTTTGCATACCGGGAGGCTTAATTCGCAATAGATACGGCTTGACTTCTTCCACTTAGATACGAAAGGATCAGGCTAGCTGCAGAGTTGTTGAAGTGAAAATTCCGCTTGGATTTTGAAAAAAGTTTTCCATGATTGGCAGTATCGAATGCCTTTGAGAAATCTAGGAGCCCAAGAAAGGATACCAGGTCGTGATCCATAGCATTTCTCAGATCATTTGTGATTTTCAGAATGGCAGAGACACAACTATGGTTTTTTCTGAAACCTGACTGTTGGTTATTTCAAAGGTTACTGTTTTTGACAAAAGCACTAATTTGTTTGCGAAGCAATTTTTCGAAGACTTTGGATAGGAACGGAAGAATAGAAATAGGTCTAAACTCCGGTGGTGACGAACGGGTAGCAGGCTTTTTTTTCTATCGGTATAACCTTAGCAATCTTCCAGGCAGAAGAGAAACAAGATGTCATGATGATTCTGTTAAAAATGTGTGTAAGGGTAGAAAAGTGTAGGGCAAGGTTATTTTGATAAAGTGTGGATCTATTTCATCAGAACTCATGGCTTTGGACTGTATCTGTAGGACGGCACACAGAACGTCGTTCTCATCTACTCTAGTGAACTGGAAGAAATCAGTTCTTTCACGGTTAGGAATAGGATCATCCGTACTGAGTTCGCAAACGTCAGGCAAGTTACTTTGCACTTTAACGAATTCCGAATTTAAAGAATCAGGATTTATACTCTCAGGGACTATCACATTTTGTCGGCCCACACCAAGTTCTCGGATATTTTTCGCTGGTAGAGTTTTATTGAAACGCTTTGAGTACATCCGCTTCTTGGCTTGCCTAATTTTCATAGTAACACAGTTTCTCAAAGCCTTTAAAACTGCATGAAACTCAGTTAGTTTAAAATGTTTCCACCGTTTGTAGGCTAGGTTACGTTGTTATATAGCTTCTCGTATTTCACGTGTAAACCATATGCTAGAGTTTGCTTGCATAGTTTTGGTTTTTATAGGAACATGTGAGCTAAAGAGATGACGTATGGCATTCCGTATGAAGTCTATTTGATTGTCGGCAGAAGTCTTGAGGTAAACATCATGTTCGTACCCGTGGATTTGGACGCGTAGCCTGTTCCTGTATACGACGTTGAAGCTGAGCCTTCTGCCTCTGGATAGAAAGGACGATATGTAGCATGTCAGATGTAGCATCTTCCCTTTCCCTACCTACGGCCATATGATCGTAGGTAATTTGAGGAGTAACGACTGGTATTTGACTAAGGACTGGTGGAGGTTTAACTTCCACTTTTTGATACTGATCCAAATTTACTGTCTTTATATCTTGGAACTTAAGACAACCCCGATAGTTCGCGCTATGCCCCAATTTCTTATATAAAGAGCACGAGAGCTAACTTTTCCCTGTCGCTCTATTCCTACTTAAAGCGCATTCTTCTGATTTGTGGTCATTCCCACAATTTGTGGCAGCGAACATATTGTAATATGTTTTTGCTCCGTTTAGCATAGGGTTTTAATACTCCTTAGACGATCCAGTTTACAGCTGGGACTAAGCTGAACCAAGAAAAACCGTAGTTTTCGCTTGTCTCTTTTTACTCTAGCCTACTCAGACTTCGGTGTGAAGTAGAAAATATCTGTCTTATATGTACGAGTATTATAGCGTTGCACTAAATTGCAGTGGATTCGTACTCAAAGGTTTAATAAAGAAATTGTTATCGGCTTACATAATTCGTTGGTGTCTTTCACTCCATTTTTAAAGTGTTATTTGGTGAGATCCTTTCTGTGTAGACTTTTGTTTTCACTACTGCTGTCTTCACTGCTTTCGAAGTCAGCGTCTATGCAATTACTAGTGTTTTGAGTTTTCGTGTTGTATTGATTTGCTAATTTGCGAATATTCGTAATAAAAAAAATAAAATAATTTGTTCACTAGTTTTTAGCAAATAATAAAGTTTTTAGCAAATAAAAAGACTGAAGACTTAGCAGCTGAAAAACAAAAAGACTTTCGAACACCCAGAAACACTTTCCTGCATCACGTTTGTGGGTTATGGTTTTTTGACAGGTTGAAGAGGTTTGCTCCTTTTGGCGAACATCGTGGAGATGAGAGTAAGAGGAAGAAAGTAGACGACTATATCAGAATGTGGAGCAAATGATTAAAAGTCAACGAAGAAATTATTTGTCGTTTTTACAATCTTAGGATTTCTACAATCACAAACAGTTGGCGAACGAGCGGTGGATTCTTAGACGTTCCACGGGAGACAAGAAAACGGAAGACTTTCTAACAGAGGAAAAAACCACAGATGACGTAAAAATCTAGGAGATAAAAAGGAGAATCTTTATAAAAAGAAGTCATATCAAAAGTGAGCAGTCGACATCGGAGGACTACGGCCGTAGCAAAAAAAAAAAGCGAAAACAAAGGGCCCTACTCAGTGAACAAAGGGGCTTCTTAAGCCAAGCCGTACAGGACACCCATCCGAGAGGATTGCTGCTGGCATACTTGGTTCACTTCTACGCACCAAAGCATGAATCCGGTATATAATCGACCAACGTAAAAACTTCGAATCGGAAGTGTTGTGTAAATGAATGGAGGTCTTAGGGGGTCAGAAAACAAGAACAACACTTTTGCGACCCCAATCTGACAGTATGGTAGAAAGATTCAATCGTACACTACTGGACTACTTAGGGCGAAATTCGTCAGCCCTCATCAAAAAGACTGTGATCTGTTCCTACAACCAGCTCTACTACTCGCGCAGCAGAACAAGAATCGACAGGATTCTCGCCAGCCATGTTGAACTTCGGAAGAGAACTGAAGCTGTCGGTCGATATAGTGTTCGGATCACCACCAGAAATGGAATAAGACAGCCAAGGGTACGCAACAGTATTAAGAAGTGGCTCTTCGGCACAAGAAAATCTAAAATAGTAGCCGGATCAATGAAGGATGGGTACAATCTCAAAACTAACGCCATATGAGTAAGTTTTACTGCAGAGGATAAAGTCTAGTCTTATAACCCCAAGAAGCAGAAAGGTTTATACGCTAAACTACAGGCCCTGCCCGAGTTGTGAAACAATTGTCGGATCTCGTCTACAAAATCCAGGCCAATGGTCAAAGGAGGCAAAGAGTAGCACCTCCTTGCACCGTATACGACCTCATCTGTAACTCAGTCGGAATTTTGAGTTTTGAGGAGGGGGTAGTGTTACGAAACCTAAAAAAAAAAACAGCAGAAAAATAAAAAGAGTTTATTTTGCGAAGAAACACTTGCCTCCTACACTATTTGCTATGGTTTTTTTTGACAGGTTGAAAAGGTTCAGCCGCACAAAGAAGAGAAATGATTAAGTAGTACACCATAAGAGTAAGAGGAAGAAAGGAGATGACTACCGCAGAAAGGGGAGCGAATGATTAAAAGTCAACGAAGAAATTATTTGCCATTTCCTGTGACGTAGGATTTTTCCAATCACAAACGGTTGGCGAACTAGCGGTGGATTCTTAGACGTTACAACGGAGACCAGAAAAGGGAAACCTTTCTAACAGAGAAAAAAAACAGGAAGTCAAAAGTGAGCAGCCGATGTCGGAAGACCACGGCCCAAGCAAAAACACAAAATATTTAATTTCAAATAAATTCGCTATCAGCTTTCCATGCCTGGCCTGGCCTGGCCAATATGGAAGTTATGTATGCGTATGTACAAATACACTACCCATACAGTGACAATTTTGCATAACACAGGAGTGAACTCTCTACTTAGAGCGAGAGTATAACTACAATAACAAGCAAGAGTCTCAGTTGGAACGAAGTATATGTAGGGTGACCAGATAAGAACGAACGGAAAAAAAATGTTAATAAAAAAACAAAGGTGTGAGATATTAGTCTCTGGTTTTTAACGTAAACCACCTGTCATGTAGACTTATGTTTACGGGATGCCCATACATCCATGGGAGCAAGGATACGCCTTGCCATCGCTCTCCGCCAATACTTTGATACAAATTCGGAACTGTGTTGGAGGCACAAGTTCCACCCTTGGTATGAGTCGAGGCCGATCTAAAGCCTCTTACTGCTCTTAGGGTCACAGCACCCAGTACTTATTTGCTACTCTACAATGGGTCAAACCAACAGGAAGACCCTTCCCGCGATTTGGGTTTAAGCCACAGCCACCATGACGCTCCAACAAGGGGGCCTACCTCAACAAGCCAGGCCCGGACCGAAATCCGGGGGGCTCCTGGCTCCCATGGTACCGTGATTTAAGTCCTGGCAGGGACTACCGGTGGTCTTGCCGCCAACAAGACCTATGACCGGCAACTTATAACTGGTCAAATCGTAGCAACCTTTGGTGGCGTCATCTGAAGATGTTTACGATAAGACCAGTAATATGCTCTGCCCCCGCTTTTTATTAGACAACGTCATTGATGGGCGAAGCCTTGGTAATTGGGCGGGGGCATGTGGGGTGTGAGATATAAAGTTGATTCTGGCTTTATTTTGAAGTTACTTTCATACCATTATATGCGGAATAGCACATAATTTAAATGGCCGCCTCGTCTTCGCTGACAGAGCTTTAAGCAGTCGGTCCAATTTTTGATTACTCGATCCAATATGTGCGGCGTTATTCCGGCAATAGCGTGTCGAATGTTGGCCTGGAGCTCGTCCGAGTGCTGTCAAATCTCACCCGGTTCTACGGTCAACTTGCCCCAATTATAAGTATCATGAGAGAATACGCTTTAGCGGTTTTATTCCTCCAGAAGCATTCCTTCACCTCGATAAGAAGGGTCTAATCCAGGACAGATTTGCGTTGCCGCTAATCTTCCATCTCACTCAAACAGCTAGGGACAGACAGCTTGTTGAATGTGAGGAAGTTGCTACGTCGATTTTTTCCAATGCAGGGTACCTTCATTAGGGGCAATGTTAGTGAGCCTAGTTTTTTAGCCGTGGCCGCTTACGTAAATAATTTTAGGTGGGATGAGAATAGATTACAAAAAAATATATTAAAATTAAAAAAAAAATCAAAAAGAACAAAGGAGATGGGGGACAATTTCTAGTAAGGAATACCACACGAAAAAAAAATTTATTATACTTATATTATGCACGATAAGATATATAAGGAGGTTAAGTATCAGAGGTTAAGTATGTTAAGATTTATTTTTTATGTAATTTGTAGATTTTAGTTTTAGATTTTATAATATTTGAAAAAAGTCCATTTACTAAGTTCTTTAACTTAATAAAAATCATTTTCTTGATTTTAATTTTAATAAATCTGAAAATAAATATAAATAGTGACTGAAACGTCGGAAGACGTTGTTCAGTAACACACGCCTAATTTCACATTATTTCAAATCAAGCCAAACTTATAATTCATATATTTCAAGAAATTGCAAAAACTAACAATTAATAATTAAGGAGATCCATGATAACAGTTAGCACTAGCAATAGTAATAATTCATTTAAACATTGAAAATGTTTCAATACTTGTGTCAAATAAGCTATTTTGTTTTACGAGACAAGATACATATGAACATATCCATATACATATGCATATGTATGCGTAAGTATATACCACTATGTACTTAGTAGTTTTATTAAGGTTTACTTATTTTATTTTCTAAGATAAAATATACAGAATTTAAAATATGCATAAAAAATTCGAGCGCCTTGGTATAAAAGTCTATTAATTCAGACTGCTTATAGAATGGTATAGGTATGCATATGTAAACGTACATACATATGTATTTGTGTTCCTAACTTGTTAACAGGAAATCACTTTGGAGTAAACCATGCAAATGATGAGGCATTTACAGATATTTCGTATGATATCCAAGCAGCTACAACCTTTTGTATGGTTTGTTACTCAGTTATTCATTTTAACAAGTCCTAAGTGATTAAGGCGATGATGCACATTCTCCCATATACATGTAGCGTTTCTTTTATTGACATATGGTAATTTGAGTGCAAACATTAAATAAGAAGTAATATACATATATAAAAACCCGATTAAACACCTCTCAATTATTTTCTTCACGATTCTCCTTCACCGAAGAAAGCACTCAAGTGATAGGATGGAGAGCTGCAAGCGCTGCTGGTCTTTTTTCGTGGAATTTCGTTCACTTCGAAAATCAACCATTTTTGTTTATTCAGTAATTTTGTCACTTGTTAACACGACTTTGTTAGAAGTGGCTCACATTGAGCACTGCTTGTTGATTCCTATGCTGATTTTCTCTTAAGACGCTGTGCATAACAGCATATGCAAATATGGAATACAAGCAAGTTCGAAGTGACTGTGTTTTCTTGTTCAAGCTAAATTAATTTTTTGTGTTTTCAGTATTTTTGATAAGTAGACAAGAGGGAAGGAATTTATTAGTAGTAATATATTCGTATAAATTCACATCTTGTTTGAACATACATATTGTTTTGATTTTAGATTTTGAGAAACCCTGAAATTGAAGTTAATATAAATATAAATTTATATATTGCAAATATACAAATATAAAATAGCTATTAGGCAGTGTTGTCTTTTACTGAGATTTTTTTTTATTTTGTGTTATAAATGCACATATAGGAATAACTGCTTCTCTGATATTATTTGAACCAGTATGCATATAACACGAAAAAACTGAAAATACAATTTCTGCTTCAAATTCTTAAAATCAGTGCCTGCCGTTTTTTTTCAAACGAAAGCAAATATTATATGTTTTATGTGAGTAATGTGCTACCAATCTAGAGATTGATTTATTACGCATAAATGCATATACAATAATTTTCGTACTACCAGTTAGATAAAGCGCTGCAATTCTATAGAGCTACATTTTTTATTCCCGTCATCCACTATGTACGCAACTTAGGCGCCAAAAATTGATAACGGTTTTTTGTAGAACAGTTCAATACAAGCATTTTCTACTATGGGAGGGAGGGGGTCTATCTTGGAGGTAGGAGCAATTTAAAAAAAATATGACTTAAAGTAAAACAAAATTATTATAAAACAACGGCAACACTTAAGACAAAGTACTATACCGGTTTTGAAAGCCATAAACATGTCCTTTAATCCTAAATTTAAACTAAATTATTTATGTGAATGGTTTTTGAAAAATTCGCATGCAAACTCAAAACTTTGATAAAAAAAATTAAAAAAAAAGTTTAGACACGCTTTACCACATGTGTATGAAAACAAACTACGGTACAAAAGTCAAAAGTTTGTTCGGTTACGTTTTTGCATCATTATCAAGTGCATTACATATTACATAAGTACAAACATACATATTACGCAAAGTAAATAATTTGCTGCAACATTCGAACATGTGAATTTTCTATAATGCGAATCCTCAAAACTTTGTCATTAATGTGAACTTTTTAATATTGGGATGAGTACTGAAGATGAAGAGTATTGATGACATAAGCGCCTGCCTGACGAAAAGCACTTACCCCGAGCGGAGCAACGAAGTTGCGTGAGCGGGACCTGCCGCATGCGAAAAGAGAGATTAAATCCCTTAATCTCGCGAAGTGGGCTACCCGGGTACTGTTGATATAGGCGCCTGCCAGACGTTTAATCTATTATTCATTCATTTACCTGAAAGGAAGACCACGTCAATACCAAAAAACAAAACAAAACTTGTAATTTTCAATTTTATCACAAACTAGAAGACATAAAACCATTCAGAATTGATATAAGCGTTGACCACAAAAATCCAAATTAGCACTTCATCTCACAATTTTGAAAAAAATTAGTCTAACCTTTTTTTTTATCAAAATTTTTAGTTTGCATGCGAATTTTTTAAAAACTATTGATATAAACAATTTCATTTGAATTTAAGATTAAAGAACAGGTTTCTGGCTTTCAAAACCTGTATAGTGCTTTATTGTAAGTGCTGCCGTTATTTTTGATTAATGCTTTTTCCATTTTAAGCCATTTTTTTTCTAAAATTGCCCCTACCTCCTAGAGAGATAGACCCTCCCCCCCACCATATAGTAAAAAATGTTTATATTGAACTGTTCTACAAAAAACCGTTATTATTTCTTGGCGCCCTAAGTTATCGTACTCTTTCCATTCAACCAACTTCATGCAAGTACATCCAACTCGCCACACTGAAAGCATCGGCTCCCACTAGATCACCGAAATCAAGCAGTGTTGGGCGCGGTAAGTACGTAGGTGGGTACCACATGGGAACTCAGTACTCCACGTGCTGTAGACAAAACGCGCCACATGGGCATAGTACCTCGGCGTTAAATCCCGGACCCTACAAATTAATTTGTATCGTTCCCTTGATAATAATAATAATAACATCCAACTGTATACGAACGATAGCCTCGTTCACTAGCTCACAAACTCACGCTAACGGAGGTGAGAAAAACGATATTAAACTTACAGAAATTCACGTAAAAATTACATAAATTGCAAAAGTCTATTATTTTAATGCCCTGGAACTACCCTTTAATCTTACCTTCCTATCAGGACCGCCTCAAACTTCTCAATATGAATTCGTTAGAAGAACGTAGGCATATTGCTCACATTATTTTAATTCATCGACTGCTCCCAGATTCCATCGACAGCGCATCCATTTTCAACTATATTTCCTTCAATACCAACCCACGCAATTTACATTGTCCTCGTCTCTTCTATCTACCGGTTCACAGCACCTCTTATAGAACCAATCTTCCATATGCTCCCAAAGGTCAAACCTCTCCCTTTTTGGTTTCCACCTAAGCACACCTCGTTTTAAGCAAGATCTCCTCCACCATTCCTTTGATTCCTAGGTCTCAAGTCTTTCTGTTAGTTTTTAATCCTAGTTTTAAGGTTAGATTAAACTTGTGTTAGTCCAATAAATGGGGGCATCAGCCCCCACCGAAATTAAAATTAAAAATTGTATAAGGAGAATTAAATTCCATATATGGTTAGGTAAATGTAGCTGTTGGAAAGCCCAACTCACTTAGGCCTATTGCCCCATTGTGATGCCACATTGACTTTCCATATACCATATGCACACGAGTAAATTTATATGTATGTAATATTATATCTCTACGCAAAAACAAAATTTGTGTTTTATTACAAACAGGCAAGAAACTTTGTATGAAATTAGCTTGGAATTTGTTTTCCTACAAGAATTGTATAGCAATATGAGAAACTCAATTGAAGAGAGCTTAAGCTTACTGAATTTTAGCTGATCAAAATGTTTCCTCGATAAAGACGTGACTGCCGCTGCTGATATAATTGCAAACAGTATTCTCTTTGGAGTGAGATCCTTTATTCCTCATCAGGAAAAGGAACAAAGTCAAGGCAAAGGGCGTAGAACTGAAGCTATAAAGGGGCTGTCAGATTTAGAGACCTGACTTTACAAAGCCCACAAAAACACTGAAGAAAAAAAATCAGGCAGTGTTTTAAAGGTTGTAAAAATCATTGGTCTTTCATCAAAAACATTAGAAATTTTATCTCGTATTCTTCTCACACTACCTAAACGCTCTTTTATAATGACATTCCAGCTGTCAGGTCTTAGTTGCTTGCTTCGTACTTCTCAGGCAGTTCTACGCTTCCCACTGTGCCTCACACAGGCTCAATTGGTAGTACATTGGATTCCAAATAGAGTCTGTGTAGGGTCAATAAATCTTGAGAAATTCTCCAGACGATTTCTGAAACTAAAAGATGCTCCCCCAACCCCCTTCCCAACAACTTCTTTTTCCCCTGTGCTGGATTAATGCGTCATACGACCCGTGCGAAGCATGTCCAAAAGTAGCTGAGTCTCGAACGGAGTATCCGGATACCTGGCGACTTCCGAATTAGCTAGTCTTATCTGTATACAGTGGATCTCTGTACAGATGGACCATCCTTTCTCTGCAACTCATGGGACCATATTATGGATAATATCTGCCTCTTTCGTCGATCCCTTTCAAAAGGAGAATTTCCTCAGGTTTGGAAAACCTGCTTTATAACCCCGATTCACAAAAAGGGATCAAAGAACGAAATAACAAACTATCGTCCAATCGCTAAACTCTCCCATATACCCAAACTCCTCGAAAGTATTTTGTATGAAGCTCTAAGCTTCCAATGCAAATCACTTATTTCCCCTAGACAACATGGCTTCCTAAAGGGTAGGTCAAGCACCAAAAATCTCGTTGAATTCGTATCCTTTGCCATCTCTGCCCTAGAGAACGGCAACGAAGTCGATGTAGTTGCAACCGATTTTAGCAAAGCCTTCGATAAAATCTTTCATCGATTAATACTCTTCAAATTGTCTGCCCTCGGCTTTGAACCCATACTGTTAAAATGGATATCCTCTTACCTCGAAAACCGTTTTTACAGTGTTCGTTTTAGGTCAGCCCACTCCGCTCCATTTTTGGCCACCTCTGGAGTTCCTCAAGGTAGCCATCTCGGTCCCCTTCTCTTTATATTAACCATAAATGATCTCGATAGGATCATCAAACACTCGTCCGTCTCCCTTTACGCTGACGATACCAAATTCTTCAAAACCATTTCCTTTCCCCATGACTCCTTCCTTCTTCAACCAGACCTTGATAGTTTTTCGATCTGGTGCCTCTAAAACTGTTTGGAACTTAATATCGCCAAATGCCAATCCATCACCTTTTCACATAAGCGGCACAAATCTCCTACCCGACTCTACCTTCTCCACAACCAACCTATCTCCTCCGTTGAATCTCTTCGTGAGCTCGGCATTTTGTGTGATAAGGAGCTCAACCTCCGTTTGCATATGGATGGGATAATCCTTAAAGCCTACTCTGCACTAGGTTTTGTAAAACGATGGTCCAAAGAATTCACCAACCCATACGTGACCACGTCTCACTATATTACCTTTGTTCGTCTCCTCCTACAGTACGCCAGTCAAATATGATCTCCATATCATCGCGTTCATATCTCGAGAATCGAAAGCATCCAGCGCCGTTTGCCCTGGGATGATCCTTTTACTCTGCCCCCCTATCAAAACCGTCTCAACCTTATTAACCTAAACACCCTTGAGGAACGCAGAGATGCAGCCGGCTTTCTCTTCATTCATCGACTTCTTTCAGGTCCGGTTGAATGCACGTCCCTTCACAACTCTATTTTCCTCAACACTAACCCTCATAATCTACGTACCCCTCGTCTCTTCTATCTCCCAACCCACCACACCACCTATGGCGCGAACGAATCAATCTCCCGTATGCTACGAAAAATTAATTCAAACCCTAGCGTCTTTGACTTCCACCGCACCACTTCCTACCTCAAATCCGTTCTCCTTCACCACAATAACCAACCTTAGTTTTAAAGTTTAATTTTAAGTTATAGCTTGTATTAAGCCGAATAAATGGGAGCTTTCGCCCCCACCAAAATTCAAAAAGAAAAACAAACCCGAGGCCGGTACTTTTTTAATAACGGGCGGTAGAACAGCACCGACTACCGGCAAGGCTCCTGCATTGTCGAGCGGAGGTAAAACTGTGGCAGGCTACGGTGAACCATCTTCTAAATGCAAGCGCAAGGAGCCTAAAAAGAAATGTTCAAGGTCCTATCACTTCCTCCACCCCTAGCAGCAGCAAGTTTGTGGCAGGCCACAAAGTCATCATGTCAGCAACCCGACCCTTCCGACTCATGGCTGGAAAGTCGCGAAGCTGGAGGAACTAAGGGGCTCCTATAGATGCGCGTTGATCTTGATAAATAATGAATCTCTTAACCCTCTAGCGCAGACAAAAGGCATGATTCGGTTCGGCTTCGAGCCAATACACCTAAGGGTCTATAAAAAGGACAAGCTGAATGCTGATAAGCAACCTCCTCCTCCTTTAAATGAGACACCACCAAATACAATCTTAGACCTCGAATCGTCAATATCCTTTCCAGAAATGGATAGCGACGACTCCATTCTATCCGAGGTGACAATTAAGCCGTCGGTCTCCTGTTCTGACATCCTGCCGGAAATGGAAACCGATAACGAATCAAGAAGTGGTTCTATACGATCAGAGGAAGAAGATGAGCTCTTGAGTAAATTTTTAGAAACTGTAGCGATGATACGGATTCTCCAGATTAATCCCTATCACTCTAAAAAGGCTTCGGCCGCACTCATTCTGCGTCTCTCCAAAAACGCAGAAGGCATCATCCTAATCCAGGGACCATGGATTGTAGAAAGGGTGGCTCGAGGACCTAGGACATCTGTATACGCTCCGCTCTATACAAGAAACAAAGTTAGGATTAGAACTTGTATATTACTGAAACGAAGCCTTAATGCATTTTTACTTATTATTCTCAGCCACCCCGACTTAACCGTTGCCAGACTAGACACTGCCAAAGGCTCCTACTGTCTGGCATCGGCACACCTTGGCCACGATCATGTAGGCCCTCTCCCTGGTGATAACCAAGAAAGGGTGGTACTGGAAGCTGGAAGGCAAAAAACCGCCTTCATCATCGGATGTGCCGCTAACGCTCATCACACGGCAGTACCGACATCATCGATAGAGGTGACTTACTTTTTGAACATATAATAAATACTAACCCCATTTTTTGCAACATTGGCAATGCGCCCACTTTTATAACAAGAAACCAACAGGAAGCGCTAGATACCACTATTGCCTCCGACAGCATCACTCAAATGCTAACGAACTGGATGGCATCGTCTGAAAGCGATGCTCCTCCCAGCCAACTATCATTCCGGAATTATCGGAAAACTGATTGGCCAAAATACAGAGGAATACCGTCAGAAACAATATCCTCTGAACTCTCAACTGTCCTGCTACTGGACACCCACTTTCCAGGTAGCTCCCAATTCATGGCCAGTAGCAACACAAACAGGCCTACTGCAACCGGGACCAAAATTCATGGTCTGATTACAAGAGACAAACTGCTCCGGGGGCTGCATAGCTTCAAACCATACAAGTCTGATGGTCCCGTATAATACCTGCCGAGCTACAGAGGTCTTTATATATTATTCTGCCTGCGCCAGAAAATATTATGACGAGCAGTGTAGAACTGATCCACATTCCACTGCAGTGGAGAGAAGTCAATGTAGTTTTAATTCCCAAAGCCGGATATACCTATGTATAAGTCTATCATCTTTCCTTCTGAAAACTTTAGAACTACTGATTGATATTGATATACGAGCTAAAATTTATCCAAGACTTCTGTCAACGGCGCATCATGCCTACTGTAAAGGAAAGTCGGTGGAAACGGCTCTGCATTCACCTGCTGGCCACATCGAACGATCCCTACAATATAGAGAGTACACAATTGTTGCTTTCCTGGACATAGAGGGTGCCTTCAACATCGTCAACACATTCGCTGTCACGACTGCAATGTCAACTCTGCAGGTAGATGACTGACTCGGGGAGTTGATCAGTCTTATGCTAAACAGCGGGATGATCAACTCCAAACTGGGTGGGGCTTCTGATAAAAGATTTGTCAGCAGAGGTACGCCGCAAGGTGGTGTCCTCTCTCCCCTTCTCTGGAATATAGTGGTTAATGAACTGCTGATATACCTGGAAGCGAATGGTAGCAGGGTAATTGCTTATCAATAAACGGTACCAGTTTAGTCTTTTCCGATACAGCAAAATATTTGGGTCTCATTTTTGACAGGAAACTAAACTGGAAACTTAACATTGAAGAAAGAGTCAATAAAGCTACAGCAGCTTTATTCTCTTGCAAAAAAGCCATTGGGAATATATGGGGCCTTCAACCCCGCATAACATCTCGGTCATAATACCGATACTCACTTACGTGGTTATCGTCTGGTGGACGGCCTTAGACAATGCAGTCAATTGCACTAAACTAAGCAGAGTCCAAAGAATGGCATGTCTATGCATAAGCTGAGCCTTACGGTCTACTCCCTTTGCGGCATTAGACATTCTATTTCATTTGACACCCATCGATATTTTCAGCAGGCAAGTAGCTGCGACTGCAGCTATTCTCACCTTCTCTGGTACATGTTCAGCTCTCTCCCAAAGAAGAAAACTTCACTTAGGAGCTTTCTTCCACAATGACCTAAACGGTCTAAAAAATATAGACGTAAGCAGTCTTCTACGCTTCATCGTAGGCTCAAACTGGTTCCATTAGTAAGAGGATCATAGATCCACGTGGCATCACAATGGGCCAATAGGCCTAAGTGGGTCGGTGTTTCCAACAGCCACTCTTACCTACCTACCCACCAGGCAACTAAATTCACGTAAGATGAGTAAACTAATAATTTGGTCTCCCGATTGGAAGCCATCCATGAATCGAAATAACCACTGAGCCCAAAAATCTTTCTTTCTCTCTCTGTCCCATTTTCCTAAAAACTTAGCACCCGCGCAGGCATTTTAAGTGTAGTAATACCCACATGAGTGTTAAGTTTGTAAACGTTTAGTATAAAACGCCATCTGTCAATTGCTAATTAAAGTTGAACACTATGTTACATATTATTATTATTATTATTATCAATCGAACGATACAAGTTTTGTAGGGTTCGGGATTTAACGCCGGGGTACTATGCCCATGTGGCGCGTTTTGTTAACAGCACGCAGAGTACTGTGTTCCCATGTGGTCACCCACCTACGTTCTTACCGCGCCCAACACTGCTTGATTTCGGTGATCTAGTGGGAACCGATGCAATCAATTTTTTCAATTTAAATGCATTTTTATTTGTATACTTAATTTAATCTTACATGCTAAACAAAAAACGCTTAAAAATTAGCTTAAATCACTTACAAGTAATCTTATACTAACTTAATGGCACTCTAAGCTAAACCTAACACTTAAACTAAGTCTTTCGATGTATATTACATTATATTATTATTATTATCAAGGGAACGATACAAATTAATTTTATTTAACGAAGGGGTATATTTTTTTTTTCTTAAAATCTAACTTAAACCTACTTAAAATTATGTAAGCCGGCCATGGCTAAAAACAAAATTAGGCTGACCCACTTTGCTTCACAGGAAGCTACATATTACTTGAGGAATTCGACGATGAACCCTCCCCTCCTTCAATCAGCCACCAAAATTGTTGGTGCTGCCGAGCAACATCCCTCGTGTCACGACTCCCCACCGCCCTGCTGAAGCGGAGACGCTCCGCACTGCCATGTGCGACGTCTCCGTCGTAGGTGAGTCGCCTGTCCGCAGCTGTTCGAGCGACGTGGAAGATTAGCGGCACAGCCAATCTGTCCTGGATCAGACCTTTGCTATCAAGGTAAAGAAACGCTTCTGGAGGAACATAGCCGTCAAAGCGAACTCTCTCGTGATACATATAATTGGGGTAGTAAGCCCCGGAGATCAGGTTGTTCGATGAGGTCATTGCTCTTGCAATGTGCCCTCGAGTCAACTTAATGGCGAAATTGTCCACTCTTATTAGGTTTGCCCTATTGTATAAGACCTCATTAGGATAGAATTTTATGTACTCAGACTCTGGTGTTCTGTATAAGTGAAGACAAGTCCTAAGACAAGCCCTCTCAAACACCCGAATCTTTTCCAATAAACTTGCTCTCACATTGAACCACACGGGACATCCAAATACAAGCATGGGCCTGATGAGGGCCATGTAACAGATTACTTTCACCCTCGCATCGAGTTGGCTGTTATAAAACAGTTTCCTTGTAAGGGCACAAGCACCCTTGGCTCTGGTCAGAGCAACATCAATATGTTTGTTAAAATACAGATATTGATCTAGCCAGATCCCAAGGTATCTGACTATATTTCGACAAGCAAGTGGCTGTCCATGTTGTCCGACGATAGAGAACTTTCGCCAATTCAGTCTGGTATCCCTAGAGGCCCCAGATAAAGCCGTCCTAAACAGAATGGTTTCCGATTTCTGAAAGTTGATTTTCAACTTCCAGTCATCGCAATATCGTTTAATTTTATCGAAGTCACGTTGCAAAAGTATGTTAATGACCTCAATCTTTAGACCTGATCTGTACGCGATTAAGTCGTCAGCAGAAGTCACATCGCCATTCTTCACGATGAACTGTCTACTGGGAAGCATATCAAAAAGAATATACAGCAGTGGTTTACTAATACCCAACCTGTCCAACTTGAAGAAGAGTCCATCTAACCATACGGTATCGAAGGCCTTTTCCAAGTCAATCAGGCAGGCACCAGTGCACTGTTTCTTGCCTTTGTTCCATTGGATATCAGAAACCAGTATAGACGCAGCATGAATGATATCATGCCCCGCCTTGAAACCGAACTGATTATCCGGAACTATATGCTTGTCCTCAGTCCACTTAGTCAAGACTCTATTGATTACCTTCTCGAAAACCTTACTGATGTTTGGAAGAAGACTGGTCGAGCGGAGATTCGCCGGATTGGAAGTATCTTTATCCTTTTTAGGTATGGGATGTACCACCGCAGTTTTCCAATGCGCTGGATAATGTGCATTATTCATTGCATTATTAAACAAGGTGGTATAAATGTTCACCGCTTCTAGTGGGAGATGTCGAAGCACAATGTTCGGTATTTCAAGTGGAAACCGATGCTTTCAGTGTGGCGAGGCCGTTGACAACACCAAATATTATAATAATGTAAAAATCACATTCAACTTCAGTTTTTTTTTTTTTTTTGTTTTTTTTAAATAGTTCAAGAAAAGATTAAAAGTCAGATGTGGGGTCAGTGCATTGCTAGCCTTAGAATTAAAACAAAATTTTCAAAAATAGAATTAAAGCAAAAGAAAAATACATTTGACGATGCCTCGTTTAGCGACCAGGCAAAATTTAATGGAAGCGCTTAGAGAAGCTGGTGTCGAGTTCCCAGAAACAGCTACAACTGCGGAACTTAAAAGATTGCACGTGAGCGTATCGGGTAAAAACGACAATTACTTCGTTGCTAGTGATAATGAAAATGCGGATTCGGTTGCCGCCGCAACCAGGGCTAATGAGGATAGCCCTAGAGCTGCCGGTAAGGTTATGTCTAACGAAGCCGTACTTGCCGATGATGCTAATGAAGATGCTGCTCTGGACGAGGAATTGACGATATTACGCAAACGACTCGAGGTGATGGAGCTTCGTAAGCGCATAAGAGAGCTGGAGAAAAACGAAGTTACTGCAAGTGGACGTAGAACTGATTTCGGGAATATCGAGCAGGCTATCCCGAAGTTCTGCGGTGATTTCGAAAAAATAATGCAAACCACAAACGCAGACGATCGTTTCAAATTGCTAAGTTTGAGGCGCTCACTAACTGGGACTGCGCGAGTCTTTTTATCATCAACTGTTGCTCTGGGATATGATGAATTGAAATCAGCACTCATTCAGAAATTTAATATTACCGTTTCTCTACAAGATGTAGAGTTAGCAGGAATCGCTTCATTGTTATATTTTAAATATGCAAGTGATTGCCAAGCATTCGAACATTAGTGAGACAGAAGTTATCGATTTCATTATAAACGTTACCAGAAAAGCTTCCTGAACCAAAAGACATCAGGAGGGGCAGGGCGAACCACAAATTCTGCTGTAATAAAACCTGCAGCCATGAGGAAACCGACAAAAATTCCGTGCTATGCTATAATTGCTCACAGACGGGATACATTAAACCATATTGTCCACACCCATTGCATCCGAATGGATCCTGTTTTCGAAGTTGGTATATATGGGACATGATCACCGTACGAACTCAAATCCGAGAAAGGTTTTATCTCGTGTTGCTGCAAATGTCGACAAACATTTAGCTGCCGTTTCAAGTGATGTTCTGCGTGTTCTTAATGAAGATGCTAGTGGAGTGATTAGTGCTATGAATTTGGTGAGTGTTGCTTTTGATGTTGATTTGGCAAGCGCAGAATTCATGAAGTTGCCTTCTCTTTTTTATACTGGCAGCTGGCAGATACTGGAATAGGCGGACAAAAATTACGTATGCTGGGGGAAATATCGTGCCGTAGAAAATTTAGGAGTAAAATAATGAAAATTAAGATGACTATCGTGCGGTTGATGTGATGATAATGCCGATATTTTTGATACGAAACTTTTTATACGCTTTTCATATTCATTTGTGTAAAATAGAGCTAAGATACTGTAAAAATAGATTACTTTCATTAAACAAAAAAAAGGATTTTGTGTTTTACCAAATAAACTTCATACGATTCTTACTAGATATAGCCTTTTGAGAAAGAATTATTTATCCAAACAATGAACGTCAACAATTTTAGAACAACAAGTGGTTGGCTTGATCGGTTCAAAAATCGATACAACACCAAATTTAGGAAACTGTGCAAACGCACAGTGTCGTTCACTCCCTCTCCGTAGTGGAAAGCGGTTATACATGGTGTCTGTTTATGCACATAAGGCCACTCAATCCACCTTATTCATCTCAGAGCTCGAGGCACTTTCTCGATTCCTAAAACTGGAATTGAAGGAAAACTATTTTATTATCGGAGGAGATTTTAACGGCAAACATAGAGATTGGGGAAATAATACACCAAATACTAGAGGTAGCCTACTATTCAATTGGTGCGGTCAGCACAGTTTAATGTACCGACTCGGCCTTAAGGCGATGGATAGTCCGTCGTTTCCTAGACACGGGTCCTATTTGAATCTCCTGCTGTTCGACACTCGAATGGAACCAGCAGGCACTAATCAACATACCTTAAACTGTCTACGCTCGTGTATGACAGTGATCATTGCAGTCTCAGTACCAAAATAACTGTTCCCAATGAAACTGCGGAATTGGATGAGTTTGTTCAAAGGCATTCCTACAATTATAGTAGGGTGCGTTGGACACACTTAACCAGAACACTGACGAGAGCACTCTCCTCGAATTCGCTCTACCCACCGTCCAACGAGGAGATTGACAGGTATCTTAGACTAATGGACGATACAATCAAACGAACAATGGACAAAACGATACCTCGGTATCAACATACTGACGAAGAGGACTTATTCCGCAACGCAACTATTGACGTACTGCACCGACAAAAAAGTAGACTGCTGTCAAGACTAAAAACCTTGTACAGACAGTTCACTGACAGACAAAACTCGGAGATCATGACATTGAAGTCGTCGATTAAAAACCTCCAGATATTAATAAAAGAAAATTAGAGAAATTCTGTAAGTTTGTATTGGAACAACAAAACATGGGCGGTAAGCACCAGGAACTCGAATATGTTCCCGCAAATAAATAAAATATTTCAGAGAAAAGATCAAAAATATCAAAACGACCTCTCGTGTCTCAAAATCGCCCGAACCAAGAACAACGAACAAATACTTGTAGCAGCAGGTATCGATCCAAATGAGGCAGTTGATGATGACAACGTGATCGAGGATCCGCAGGAGAAGGTAGAGGCTATAGGAGCGACTTTCCAGGAAGTGTACAAGGCGAATGACATCATAGGCCCGAACCACGACCTGGAGAGCCGAGTCCTTGTGTACAATTTCCACCTTCGAAATGAAATTATGAATTGGTGACTGGGTTTCACCCAGTTCAGTAACGAGAATATGGCAAATAATGTCATCACCAATGTAAGGGTATTACCACCGTTCATTTCGAAGGAAGAGCTCCAAACGATCTTCGAATCACTTAAAAGTAAGAATTCATTAGGAACCGATCAAATACAGAACATTGTGCTTCGACATCTCCCACTAGAAGCGGTGGACATTTATACCACCCTGTTTGATAATGCAATGAATAATGCGCATTGGAAAACTGCGGTGGTACATCCCAGGCTGGTGCCTGCCTGATTGACTTGGAAAAGGCCTCCAATACCGTATAGTAAGAGGGACACTTCTTCAAGCTGAACAGGTTGGGCATTAGTAAACCACTGCTGTATATTCCTTTTGATATGCTCTCCAGTAGACAGTTCATCGTGAAGAATGGCTATGTGACTTCCGCTGGAATATTTAACATTAAAAACGGTCTGCAACAAGGTGCAATGAATTCGCCGATCCTATTCAGCCTATTCATTTACACAAGTGATCTGATAGGTTCTCTTCACCATTCCATACCGTACGCAGATGACTTAATCGCGTACAGATGAGGTCCAAAGATTGAAGTCATTAATATACCTTTGCAACGTGACTTCGATAAAATTAAACGATATTGCGATGACTGGAAGTTGAAAATCAACTTTCAGAAATCGGAAACCATTTTGTTTAGAACGCCTTTGTCTGGGGCCTCAAAGGGTACCAGAAAGAATTGGCAAAAGTTTTCTATCGCCGGACAACACTGGCAGCCACTTACTTGCCGAAATGTAGTCGGGTACCTTGGGATCTGGCTGGATCTATATCTGTATTTTAACAAACATATAGATGTTGCTCTGGCCAGAGCCAAAGGTGCTTTTGCCCTTACAAAGAGACTGTTTTATAGCAGCCAACTCGATACGAGAGTGACGTTAATCTACTACGTGGCCCTTATCCGGCCCATGCTTGTATTTGGATGTCCGTGTGGCTCAACGTGAGAGCAAGTTTGTTGCAAAAGATTCGGGTGTTTGAGAGAGCTTGTCTTGGGAATTGTCGTCGCTTACACAGAACACCAGAGTCTGAGTAAATAAAGTTCTATCCTAATGAGGTCTTGTACAATAGGGCGAGTGGACAATTTCGTCATTAAATTGACTCGAAGGCACATTGCAACAGTAATGACCTCATCGAACAACCTGATCTCCGGAGCTTACTACCCTAATTAGATGTATCATGGGAGAGTTCGCTTTGACGGCTTTAAAGGTCTGATCCAGGATAGATTGGCGGTGACGCTAATCTTAAACGTTGCTAGAACAGCTGCGACTCAACTACGGCAGAGACGTCGCACACGGCAGTGCGGGGCGTCTCCGGTTCAGTAGGGCGGTCGGGAGTCGCGACATGAGAGATTTCGCTTAGCAGGACCAGCAAATTTGATGGCTTGTTGTAGGAGACGTTGCGTCGTTTGTAGGTGGAAAATTCATACATAAAAATCGTAGATAATGATGAGAAGACAAAAGTTTTGATAAAAGTTGAAAATTTCGAGATAAACGCATTTCCAGATGAAATTGTTTAAACAGTTTTTCAAAACGTTAGCTTTAAAATGCTGTTGGTTTTAATAAGTCAATAGGGATCCAATACCAATATTACAATATTTTTTTACTGTTATTATTACTTATGTTTTTATTTTCGAAAGGCAAGCAGTTCTGAAAGGCAAGCAGTGCACGAAAGCCGCTATATTGATCACCATACTTGACAGTCAGTGGCCACATAGGATTTGAGATGAGATCAATCCTTATATTACAAAAAAAAATAGCTTTTTTGTTTTCTTATCTATTAATATTTCTTGTTTTTGCTTCTAAAGCGAAAATATACGGGTATAAAGGGTACATTTTTTAGAGGTACTTTTCCCCGTGGGCATTTCATGAGAGATCATACATGCGTCGTGTCACACTGATATGGTATGTTAATTCAGTATTGTTTGACATTTCATCATGGAAAGACTTAGCCCGGCAGAGCGTCTACAATTTATTGCGTATTGCGAAAATCAGCGTTCTACGAGGAATGTGTTTCGTGGGCTTAGAGCAACTTATGGTCCATATAACCCGCCTACTGAACACACAATTCGTTATTCTATCGAAAAATTTGAAATCTTATTTTCATATTTTTATTATGCCGCCAGGATAACAGAATATTTGAAGCCTTAAATTGAAGCACATGGTCTCGACGACATTTGGTTCCAATTAGACGGCACCACCTGCCACACAGCCTGTCATACCATCGCTTTATTGGGAGAACGATTTTGTGAGCAGTTAATTTCACGCCTTAGACCAGTAAATTGGCCGCCTAGATCATGTGACATCACTAGACTTTTTCCTTTGAGGCTACATAAAGTCCAAAATTTATATGGATAATCCAGTTGTGATTGAGGAACTGGAGGCCAACTTTACTTGAGTCATTGGTCAACCACCACTTGTAATACTCGAAAGCGTTATCGAAAATTGGAACTTCAAAATGGCAGCAGTTGGGGCCAACATTTGAAAGAAATAATCTTCAAAAAGCAAAATGTAAAGAATGGTTCCTTTATGTATATGATAATAAAGATTAAACGATAAAATTGAATTTTTGATTATTTTTTTATTTTTGAAAAAAGTACCTCTAAGAGAATCACGCCTTCTAAGCGTTGCTGACTCGAGAACAAGCAAAGTACAGTTGACTGTGCAAGAAATAGCCGGTTTTTAAGTCAACACCGGGTTTGAGCGTCTGCCCCCTGTTGTCATGTTTATCGTTATGGTAATAGAAACGGTCACAGGAAAATGTATTCGTTTAATTGAGATGGAAAATTGTTCGGAATGGGTGAAATACGTGATAACATATAAACATCATTTAACCTACAGCACACCCCATAAGAATTTCCACCCTAAGCAAATTTCTTTGAAATTTAAACACTTTAAGTCGGGTTCTGCTACATAATTTCTGAGGATTCAAGTTCGAAGAAGTATTATCGATACACCGATACAACGCTGATAGGCGTTGAGATAATTCGGAAATTCTACCAGGTGGCATCATTTCGATGGACTACGGTGTATACCACTTTATTTCCTTCAATTCCGTATAAAATAATGTTATTTCAGCGGCTTGGTCATTTTTAGGTGTCACAATAGTTCGTTCACACATCCACGAACTGCTTACATTTTAAATTCATTAAGGTTAAATGCATTTTTATTTAAATTCATAAATTGATTCTTATATACTATCCAAAAAAAACGTTTAAAAAATTAGCTGAAATAACTTAAAATTACCTTATTCTAACTAACTGGCAATACGTGGCACTCTATCTTAAACATAAAGCTTAAAGTATTCCTATTGTTCACGAAGGTGATTGCCTCCTCATTTGACGAAAATCTCTGTCCTCCGAGCGCCGTTTTTAGATGAGAGAACAAAACGAAGTCGCTTGGGGCTAGATCTGGTGAATAAGACTGATGGTCAAGCAGTTCAAACCGTAATTCATGGATTTTCGCCATGGCAACCGCTGAAGTGTGAGACGGCGCGTTGTCTTGGTGAAACAGGATTTTCTTTTTCTGCAAATGTGGCGATTTTTCTGTAATTTCTGCCTTCAGCTCCTGTAATGGTTTTTCCTTTTTGAAGATAATCGATTAAGATAACTTCTTTACTATCCCAAATTGCCTTTCAAAAACAAGAATTTAATAACAGCTCGATACTCAATGTTTTCCATTTTCACAAAAAACACTGACATCGACGCACTCAAACGACTGTCAACTAAAAACTGCCCGTCCAAAAGGACTGAAACTTCGGTAAGTAACTGTCAAAAGATGCACAACCAGCATTCACTAGCCTTTATTGACGAGTACCGCTATATTTACGTTGCGGTCGGAAATTTTTCGGACAACAGTCGTATAATGTCGAGGCCCTTACCTATTTTGATCAGAATTTGATTGCGATAGAGGATAATCGGGGCCTCTAAGTGCGTTTGCTTTTGAGAATTGGTTTCTTTACTTTTCAGACAACCCTCGTATTTGTTATTATTTTTATTTCTACATATATATAATTCCTTCGGGGTGAAAATCGATGACGTTATAACTCGATAACCGCTGGGCCGCTTTTCTTGACTTTTTTTTATTTTGTTCGTATTGCTGTAATATTTCAGGTTTAGGCAGAAAGAAAATTCCGAAAAACTGATTAATTCGCATTTTTCACACTTTTTGCACTTTTCACATTTTACGATGCACGTTTTGTGCATCGCTTCAACAGTTTCATAGCTTTTATACAGTTGACTTAAGGTAAAACAAAAATGCCAAGATCAATACGCGCAAACATTGGCCGACGAACAAGGCAAGCCAGACGACATGAATATATCAACGAAGCCAAACTGAAGAAGAACGCGAAGCACATAGAGAAGTCGACAGAATGGAACATCGCATAAGACCAAATCAACAGTTAAGGAATTTGAGAGTACATCTAATGAGAACTGCGTCAAGTCGTACTGCTGCTGGGAGAGAGCAAACAAGTTCAAATCGAAGAGTGACAAAACGCGCATCGTTGCCGACATACAAGCAACTGGCATTTCGGTATGAACCAACAGAAAACTACGGTGATGTTGCGATTTTCGATAGTGGAGTGATAACTATTGTGTGCCAACATTGCAACGCGCTAAAATTCAAAGGCCAAACACCCGGCCTTTGCTGTGCGAGTGGCAAAGTGAAATTGGTTCCCTTAGATGCACCTCCGGAGTCATGAAATCGTTGTCTGAATCGGAAGATTTTCTCAAGAACATTCGACAGTATAACAACAGTTTCCGCATGATTTCGTTCGGAATAAAAATCATTCAAGAAACTGGTTTCATGCCGACTTGCAAGGTATTTTTTCTTTTATACAATGGCACGGGATTCCACACTGCACAATTCGGGTTCACAGATTCAAAGCCAAATTTACCATCGGATGGGAGCATTCTTCCAAGTGAACGATGACGTACACCAATATCTGCTGGTGTACTTCATTTCGTCGGAGGATAATCAAGTCGAAAGGCGGTACAGAAGACAAATGGGAGTCACAAAAAACGTCATTCGGCAATTGCAACAATTCTTTAATGCAAACAACACTTTGGTTACGATGTTTAAAACGGCGATGGAGAAAATGAACTCAGACAATCGCAGATTTGTTTTCAAACCTGATGGCGATCAAGCACACAGCCGAGATATTGTCCTTCAGCGGATAACCGTTGGACCTTTACAAAGATATCTGGAACGCATAGATCATATGACGCTGTGCAGTACCCCATCATTCATTGGCAGGGGCAATTTGGATACGACATTACGATAGAAATGCTAAATCTAATTACAGGTAAAATGATAATTAACACTTGATCCTTCAACTGTTCGATCTCCCATTTGCAGGCCTTCCGACAAATAAGAACCTCAGCTCCATGAACTACTACGCCTATCGAATGATGCATCGTCCGAATAATGAGAATATCATTTTGAAGTGCCGCCGTTTTTTTCAACAATATACGATCGATATGTATATCAAAGTTGAGAGTGAGGGACTACTGTTCATTAAATTGAACCGGGCAAAACTACGATGCGACGACTACATCCACTTGCGAGATGCTGTGAAAACTGATGGAAATACGCAGAATCTTGTACAAGTGGTGATTTTACCATCGACTCTTGTTGGAAGGCCTCACCATATGCATGAGTATGCACAAGACGCAATGAGATATGTACGCAACTACGGAACACCGGACTTATTTATCACTTTTACGTGTAATCCGAAGTGAAACGAAATTAACAGAGAGTTGTATCAAGGACAAAAACCGGAAGACCGTCACGATATAATTGCGAGACGAAAGTGATCGTGAAGGATCAAGCGTTCGGCATTACAAGGTGTTGGATATATTCGATCGAGTGGCAGAAACGCAGAGACACAGGTGTGTTCTCAACTGACGCGCTTGGACGCATTTACACTGTCCATCCATCGAATGTTTGATGTTTCTACTTGCGTTTGCTGTTGATTAACGTACATGACCCAAAATCATTCAAACATTGACGAACGGTAAATGGTCATTTTTGTCAGACATATCGAGAGGCGTGTCAGCGTTTAAGGTTATTGGAGAATGATTCACAATGGGACCAAACAATCGCTGATTCCGTGGCCATATCGAATGCGTATCAAATAAGAACGCTATTCGCCATTATTGTGACAACATGCTATTCGACTAAACCTATAGAGTTATGGAACAAATACAAGGACATGTGAAGAGATATTGCATCGCGTACGAAATACATTGCACAATCCGGAAATGGCAATGTGTGACGAAATATACAACGAAGGACTAATTGCAATTGAGGATTTGTGCATGACGATGGCAAATAAATTATTAATTCAGGTTGGCATGATCGCGTCGAATTGACCAATGCATGATGCCTTCGATCAAGAACTGTAATGTGCTGCAACATTCGTTGTTTCGCTGATTCGATCGCAAGGTCACATAGCACTAGCTCTCGTAACATCCGGGATATCAGCGACGCTATTAAACGGAGGACGTACTGCACATTCCGCACTCAAACTGCGATTGAATTTAAACACAATGGAAACTCCAACGTGCAACATCACCCGCAACAGTGCAATAGGAAAACTGTTGATTGAATGCAAACTAATTGCTTAGGACGAATGTACAATGGCGCACAAGAAATCAATTGAAGAGCTAAACATCTCATTGCAAGATATTCGACGCAATAACAACATCTTTGGCGGTGTAATGATTCTGTTGGCAGGATTCTTCAGACAAACGTTGCCAGTGGTTTCCCGTGGGACTGCTGCAGATAAGCTCGATGCTTGCCTGAAGGCATCATCGTTGTGGAAACACGTCAAAATATTGTCGTTGACCACGAATATGAGAGTTCAGCTTCAAAACGTTCAAAGTGCTGAACAATTCTTAAAGCAATTATTAGAAATTGGTAACGGAAAAGTCCCAGTAGATGCGACGACAGGGCTAATAACGTTTCGGCAAGGTTTCTGCCAATTCGTGGATTAACAAGCGGCTCTCAACGACAATGTGTTTCCCGAAGTTTATGGAAATCATCGTAATCACGCTTATCTTAGTGAACGCGCAATCCTCGCCGCAAAGAATATCGATGTCAACGCATTGAATTTCACCATTCAATCGCAAATTACTAGAGATTTAGTGTCATACAAATCAGTTGATTCCACCACTAATCAAGATGATGTAGTGAATTATCCGACGGAGTTTTTGAACTGCGAAATGCAACCTCGATGCGTGAAATGTGGAAAGAACCACAAGTCAGAGGAATGCGCTCTAGGTATGGATGGAGCGTCAGAAAACAGCCAACTCTCTTGTGCCTTATGTAGGAACACGGGACATACCGCAAATTATCGGGGTTGTCCTAAATTCCAATACTTAAAAAGAGTAAATCTGGCTCGGCAGCAGAAGGTGGAAGTTAAACGTCCACTCGTGCAAATGCAAACACTAGCCGTTACTCCCCATGTTACCTACGCCCAAACGGCGGCAGGTAGGGGAACTACGGTACAACAAGCAAAGGTAGCTTCTCAGGCCCCAGCGCCTAGAGCACCTGAACCTGTACCTGACATGCTGACTATCTTGCTCTCTATTCAGGGGCAGATGGCTCAGCTTCAGCGCCAAATACAGGAACAGGCTACGCGGGTAAATCAAATATACACGCTGCTGCCGGGCCTAGCGCACCTCCAGTCGTAATGGGTACGTACATGGCGGAGCAAACCCCGAAGGTCCTTGCAGTGAATGTTAATTCACTGATTAGGTTCGAACGAAGAGCCACACACCAAGCCCATGATGTGCTTTTGGTTAGCGAAACTAAGCTTACCAAAAGACATAAAATGAGGCACAGAAGATATGAAATATTACGAAGAAACCGACCCAACTCCATTCAAGGAGGAGGTGTTGCAATCTTTGTAAGAAAGGGGCTGCGTTTCAAAAGAATATACAGTCGTGTAGTACGTCGATTTCGGGTGCTGGAAGCATGCGTCATGTACATCCCTCTCCGTAGTGGAAAGCGGTTGTACATGGTGTCTGTCTATGCACCTAAGGCTACTCAATCCACCTTATTCATCTCAGAGCTCGAGACACTTTTTCGATTTCTGAGGCTGGAATTGGAAGACAACTATTTTATTATCGGCGGAGATTTCAACGCCAAACATAGTGATTGGGGAAATAATATACCAAATACTAGAGGGAACCTACTATTCAATTGGTGGGGTCAGCACAGTGTGATGTATCGACTCGGGCTCAAAGCGGCGGATAGTCCGCCGTTTCCCAGACACGGGTCCTATTTGGATCTCCTGCTGTTCGACTCACGAATAAAACTGATATGCACTAACCAACAAACTACAAACTGTCTACGCACTTTCGTGTATGACAGTGACCATTGCGGTCTCAGCACCGAAATAACTGTTCCCAACGAAACTGCGGAATTGGAAGAGTTTGTTCAAAGGTATTACTACAATTATAGTAGAGTGCGTTGGACACACTTCTCAAGATTACTGACGAGAGCACTCTCCTCGAATTCGCTCTACCCACCGTCCAATAGAAATCTGTCAAACGAGGAGATTGACAGATATCTAAGACTAATGGACGAGACAATCAAACGAACTATGGACAAAACGATACCACGGTATCAACACACTGACAACGAAGACTTATTCCGCAACGCAACCATTGACGCACTGCACCGACATAAAAGTAGACTGCTGTACAGACAGTTCACTGACAGACATAACCCGGAGATCATGACATTGAAGTCGTCGATTAAAAACCTCCAAACATTAATAAAGGAAAATTACAGAAATTCTGTAAGTTTGTATTGGAACAACAAAATGCGGGCTGTAAACACCAGCAACTCGAATATGTTCCCGCAAATAAATAAGATATTTCGGAGAAATAATCAAAACGACCTTCCATGTCTTAGAATCGCCCGAACGACGAACATACTTGCAGCGGCAGGCATAGATCCAAATGAGGCCGTTGATGATGACAACTTCTTTGTGGTCGAGGATCCGCAGGAGAAGGTAGAGGCTATAGGAGCGACGTTCCATGGCGAATGACATCATTGGCCCGAACCACGACCTGGAGAGTCGAGTCCTTGTGCACAATTCCTGCCTTCGAAATGAAATTGCGAATTGGCGATTCGAGAGCTCGGGTTTCACCCAGTTCAGTGCCGAGAATATGGCAAATAATGTCATCACCAACGAAAGGGTATTACCACCGTTCATTTCGAAGGAAGAGCTCCAAACGATCTTCGAATCACTTAGAAGTAAGAAATCAGTGGGAACCGATGAAATACCGAACATTGTGCTTCGACATCTCCCACTAGAAGCGGTGAACATTTATACCACCCTGTTTAATAATGCAATGAATAGTGCACATTATCCAGTGCATTGGAAAACTGCGGTGATACATCCCATTCCCAAAAGGAATAAAGATACTTCCAATCCGGCGAATCTCCGCTTGATCAGTCTTCTTCCAAACATCAGTAAGGTTTTCGAGAAAGTGATCAATAGAGTCCTGACTAAGTGGGTTGAGGACAAACATATTGTTCCGGATAATCAATTCGGTTTCAAGGCGGGGCATGATATCATTCATGCTGCGTCTAAACTGGTTTCTGATATCCAATGGAACAAAGGCAAGAAACAGTGCCTGATTGACTTGGAAAAGGCCTTCGATACCGTATGGTTAGATGGACTCTTCTTCAAGTTGGACAGGTTGGGTATTAGTAAACCACTGCTGTATATTCTTTTTGATATGCTCTTCAGTAGACAGTTCATCGTGAAGAATGGCGATGTGACTTCCGCTGGAAAATTTAACATTAAAAACGGTCTGCAACAAGGTGCGGTAAATTCGCCGATCCTATTCAACATTTACACAAGTGATCTGATAGGTTCACTTCCCCACAGCATAGCGTACGCAGACGACTTAATCGCGTACAGATCAGGTCCAAAGATTGAGGTCATTAATACACTTTTGCAACGTGACTTCGACAAAATTAAACAATATTGCGACGACTGGAAGTTGAAAATCAACTTTCAGAAGTCGGAAACCATTCTGTTTAGGACGCCTTTGTCTGGGGCCTCTAGGGATACCAGAAAGAATTGGCGAAAGTTCTCTATCGTCGGACAACATGGACAGCCACTTGCTTGTCGAAATGTAGTCAGATACCTTGGGATTTGGCTAGATCAATATCTGTATTTTAACAAACATATAGATGTTGCTCTGGCCAGAGCCAGAGGTGCTTTTGCCCTTACAAGGAGACTGTTTTATAACAGCCAACTCGATGCGAGGGTGAGGTGATCTGCTACATGGCCCTTATCCAGCCTATGCTTGTATTTGGATGCCCCGTGTGGTTCAACGTGAGAGCAAGTTTATTGGAAAAAATTCGGGTGTTTGAGAGGGCTTGCCTTAGGGCTTGTCTTCGCTTATACAGAACACCAGAGTCTGAGTACATAAAATTCTATCGCAATGAGGTCTTGTACAATAGGGCGAACCTAATAAGAGTGGACAATTTTGTTATTAAGTTGACTCGTAGGCACATTGCAAGAGCAATGACCTCATCGAACAACCTGATCTCCGGGGCTTACTACCCTAATTATATATATCACGAGAGAGTTCGCTTTGACGGCTTTATTCCTCCAGAAGCGTTCCTCTATCTAGATAGCAAAGGTCTGATCCAGGACAGATTGGCGGTGCCGCTAATCTTCCACGTCGTTCGGACAGCTGGGGACATGCGACTCAACTACGACAGAGACGTCGCACATGGCAGTGCGGAGCGTCTCCGGTTCAGTAGGGCGGTAGGAAGTCGCGACATGAGGGATGTTGCTCAGCAGCACCAACAATTTTGGTGGCTTTCAGAAGGAGAGGATGCTTCGTCGTCGAATTCCTCCAATACTTGATAGTTTCATGTGAAGCAAAGTGGGTCGCCTAATTTTTTTAGCCACGGCCGGCTTACATAGTTTTAAGTAGGAGTAAGGAGGAGTAAGTTAGATTTAAGAAAAAAAAAATATATAAAAACAAAAAAAAAATTAATAAAAATAAAAAATTCAAAAAAAAAAACAACATATATATATATGCATGTATTTATATATTAAGTATATATATATATTATGTATATATATATATATATGTATATATGTATGTACTAGATGTAAGTAGTTTAAGTAGATTAAGATTTATTTTTAAGTAGTTTGTAGGATTTTAGTTTTAAGTTTTATAATAGAATATAAAAAAAGTCATGTTACTAAGTTTTTTTTTTGTAAAAAATGTTTTCTTAGTTTTAATTATAAGGAATAGAAATAGTATAGTATAGTAGTAAGGTACGTCGAAAGACATAATTTAAGTGTTAGGTTTAACTTAGAGTGCCCGCATGGGGTCAGTAAGCTAGAATTAGATAATTTTAAGTTAATTAAGCTAATTTTTAAGCATTTTTTTGTCTAGCAAGTAAGAGTACTTTAAGTGATACAATAAAATTGCATATAAACTGAAAACTGAACATCTGCTTCATTTGTGTATGCTCCACGCAAAAAAACAAAAATGTTGTTTATCATAAAGCACTGCAATAAAGCCGATGAATTACCGACACGTGGATCGCTACGATTTCGATGAAAACCAATGAATTTCAAAGTTTGAATGTTCAGCCAAGCTCACATTACATTAAATTCAACTACATTTGCAAAACGAAATAAAACATAATGAACCAGTTGAATAAAATTTGAATATATTGAATAAGCTTTTTTTATCAAACAAAATTTGACCATCCATTGTGTGAAATATCACTAAAACTGTAAGCAACTAAACGCACGACCTAATTGCCGCCTGGTGGCCAACTGTTGCTGGCAAAACAGAGTTACGTCGGGTCCAGCTAATATTTATTATAATTAAAACTAAGAAAATATTTTTTAGTATTAAAGACTTAGTAAATGGACTTAAAACTAAAACCGACAAACTATCTTAAAAACAAATTTTAACTTAAATAAGCTCATTGTATAAAAAATATTTTTAGACAGCCATGGCTAGAATGTCAAGCAAACCAGCCTCGTCCTCGTGGGGCCAGCTAGAACTTGAAGGAAACGACGAGGGATTTTCCTCACTAAACCACCAAAATTTATGGTGCTGCCGAGCAACATTCATTATGTCACGACTTCCTATCATCCTACTAAACCAGAGGCTCTCCGCGCTGCAATTTGCGACGTCTCTGTCGCAGTTGAGTCACCTGTACGCAGCTCTTCGAGCGACACGGATGATTATCGGCACCGCTACAATACAAGCATAGGAGGATAAAGACCATGTAGCAGATAACCTTCACCCTCGCATCGAGTTGGCTGCTATAAAATAGTCTCTTTGTAAGGGGCACTACCTCATTGTACGGAGCTGTGTCGGTTTTTTCGTAATAATTTATATTTTCTGTGCCTAATTTTGTGTATTTTGATAAGCTCAGTTTCGCTAACCAAAAGTACATCAGGGGCTTGGTCTTTGAGCAATTTAAACTAAATTACGACTGGAGGTGCGTTAGGCCCGGCAGTACCGCGTACAATTGGTCCACACACGTAGTATGTTCCGTTATCTGATGTTGAAGCTAAGTCATCTGCCATTGTATAGAGAGCACGAAACCCAGCATATCAGATGCAACTCCAGGTGCTCTAGGCACTGGGCCCTGAGAAACAACCTTCGATTGATGTACCGTTTTTCCTCTGCCTGTTGCCATTTGGGCGTAGGTACTCCACCGTTTTCTGCTGGGTCAGATTTACTTTCTTTATATATTGGAACTTAGGGCAACCCCGATAGTTTGCGGTGTGCCCCGAGTTCTTGCATAAACCACAGAAGGGCTAGTTCTTTTCAGTCGCCCCATCCCTACCCAGATCACATTCCTCTGATTTGTGGTGCTGGCTGCATTTCGCAGTTCGACGCTGCATCGCCGAACTTTTGGCAGTAAACACATTGTAAAATGTTTTCGCTCTCATTTACTTTTTCTCAGTGTATAAGCTGTGAGTCTAGCATTTTAATACTCCTTAAACCATCCAGTTTGCTGTTAGGGCTTAGCTGAACTTAGCTTCTCCCTTGCTCTAGCCCTCGTAACCGGCTTGACTACTACGAATATGAGCTCGTCGCACTCTTTTTCTTTAAGCAGAGCAATAAGCTTTTAGGGATCGATAGACGGTTTTAATAAAAAAAAGTTATTGCCTATGGCCGACTTACATAGCCCAGCGGTGCCTTTCAGTTCCATTTTATAGGTGTTAATTGGTGGCACCCTTTTGTTTGATGTTTCTGAGTTTTTTCTGTTGCTGTTGTCGTTGTTTTTGCTGTTGGTTCTGATGTTTTTGTTAGATGTTATTCCTGCAATGTTTGTGGTAGTTTCTGCTAATTTTGTTGTTCCTGCTGATTATGCGGCTGCTGTTCCTGCTTTGTTGTTTTTTTTGCTGGAGCTCTCGCTGCTCCCTTTCTCTTCTTGCCGTTTATTTGGCTTTTATGGCTAGCGCTCTCTGTTTCAGCTCTCTGATACTGCAATTCCTCGGCCTTATCTTGAGATTCGGAGTCCGCCAATGTGGCAAAACTGTTGCTGTCTCCCATGTAGTGGCCTACCCCTTGGTCGAAGACATGGCTCTTCCCGCATTCTAAGTAGCTTTTCAATTTTAGCTGATAGGGTTTGGCACTTAGCGAGAGTGGGAGAGAGTTTTGGGTTTCTCCTTCTCTTTGAAATCACTTCTACTTCCGTGTTGGCCTGTGCTGGTCTCCCAGCATCATCGACTAATGCAGCCATGTTATGAGCTGATCCTGCTATATTATGCTATTAGAAATACATGGAGATTATAGTATTATTGTGTGACAGATGGAGGGCATAATGAGGTTGTATACGATTCCTAGATTTGTGCAATTCCTGCAACCTTTATATCTTGAATGGAAGAAACTTAAATGATCCAGCCGGCGAATTTACTTGTGTGCGCTCTTCTGCTCGTTCAGTCATAGACTGCTGTTTAGCAGCTGGAAATATTATATCTGACTTCAAGGTTGGCGCAAAAACGTTTTCTGATCACATGTCCTTAATTTCATCTATACGCCGTGCAGGCCCTGGTACTGTTGGAACAACGGATCTAAAATTTCTACCAAAACTAAAATGGAATAATAGCTTCTTTAATGAAACTTAAACAACCAGCTGATCGCACTGAATAATTCTCTGCGTTTAGAGAATATACTCGAAGTTATAATATCACCAACTCCTAGGCAGCCAAATGCGTAAAACTTAAGAAAAAAATTTAAGGAAAAATGGTTAGATAATGACTTGCGAAGCTGTCAGGAGAAAGTCTTTGGCTCTCCTATCCCTTTACCGTGTTTATAACAACTCTTACTTCAGGCTTAGTTACGCAGCAGTGCTCGGGAAAAAAGAAAGCAGACTGCATGAGTGTCACTGCATCGTTATCAATTGCAAGTTCGGCAGATGATTTTTGGAAAGTCTTGAAAGCGGTAAACGGCTCAAAGTACTCAATAAGTCGCTCACTCAAAGCAAATGAGCTAAAAGCATATTATCCTTCACTGCTCAACATTGAGCGCAATGCCAATCGCTTTCAATACACCGAGCCGTTGATAGTAAACCAATTTCTCGATGCAGATTTCACCGTGCAGGAGCTCCTGGCAACACTAGGTACATCAAAGTTAATCAAGGTAGCGAGTATGGACAGAATCCCACACAAGTTCTTTAAAAATGCCACACCGGAGCTTATCGCGAAGCTAACTGACTGCTACAACAAGATCTTCCAGAATTGCGATATTCTATCGGGTCTCCGGTCTTCAATTGTTTTTCCACTTATTAAAAAGGGAGACACTAACCTTCCTAAAAACTACAGAGGTATATCCTTCTTAAATACTTCAATGAAGCTCAGTGGAGGGATGTTATTTCATAGGTTAACTACCTAGGTAAACAATAATAAGAGACTCAGCTAGTTTCCGGCAGGCTTTCGAGCTAAATACTCCACAACAGATCGAGAAAGTCTCTTTTACAAGCTCTTCAGCTTAGATATATCTTCCAAAGTCATGGCAACACTAAGAGCTTTCTATGCGACTGACAAGATAGCTGTATGGGATAGTGAATCGCTTTCCGACCATTTTAGTTCGCTGATGGGCCTTAAACAAGGATGCGTGCTGAGTACATGTCTCTTTTCTATCTTCATTGACGACATCGTAGAGGTCCTTGAAGGAGGAGTAAATGTAGCAGTTATTACTGTTCCGGCATTATTATACGCTGATGAGATAGTTCTTCTGGCAGGCTCCCCTAATCAGCTACAAGAAATGATTGACAAGTTGTAGAGATATTGCGACACTTGGAATCTATGCGTCAATTTAAGTAAGTCCAAAATCAAGATTGTCCGAAAGTCCGAAAAGGACTCGGAAGATATGCAGCAAACGAAAAAGGGCAGGAGCTGGACTTAGTAAAGGAATGCAAATATCTAGGCGTAATTCCTACAAACAATATAAACTTTGAAAAACATCTCAAAATTATTCTCTCTAAAGCCAAGTCCGTGATTTGTGCATCATGGAAAAATCGTATGTCAAACAGACTTATTTGTCATGCAGAAAAATACAAGCTGTTGAAAGCGGTTTCTAAGTCTATAATGATGTATGCTGCTCAAGTATGGGGTTACAAGCAACACGAAGAAGTGGAAAAATTACTTCGTTTCTTCTTAAAACGTATCTTCAAACTGCCGTCTACAACCGCAAATTGATACCGGACTGCCCAACATGTTTTTAGACGCACTCAAGTTGCATTTCCACTATATTCTCAAGGTTCTTCAAATGGACTCTTCAACAGATTTGTAAAATTCTTGATAACGAACAAACTCAATTCTATAAAGGAGTGGATACTACTTTCACACTCCCACGGTGTTTCACTACCTCTAAGGCAAATCGTGAACAATGTAGCTGAATTGCGAACACAGCCGCATACACTGATGTCCTCCGTAGGTGAAAAATCGCGCGCAGGCTATATTATTTTGGCAATTTTTCCACAGCATAGGCAATATTACAACAGGTTGAACCTCTATTTAAGTGCATAAACTACTTTTTTTGTTTTTTTTTTTTTGTTGAAACAAAAAGAACTTAACACTCAAGAGGGAATGACCACTCTTAAAATGCCGGAGAACGTGTTAAGTTTTTCGGAAAATTGCATAGAGAGAGAGAGAGAGAAAGATGTTTGGGGTCACTGGTTTTTTTTTTTAAAAAAAACTTAACACTCAAGTGGGTATGAATACACTTATAATGCCTCAGCATGTGTTAATTTTTTTGGAAAATGCGATAGAGAGAGAAAGAAAGATGTTTGGGTTCAGTGGTTATTTCGCTCCATGGGTGGCATCCAACATTTAATAAGGAGACTAAATTCTTAGTGGACGTTGGCTTGATGTTAATTTCTAGTCAACTACTCGTCTTACTTGATTTTCGTTAACTGAAAAAATGGATGATATATCTTTCGGGCGAAGCTGGGATTCGAACACCGAACCTTCCGATTTGCAAGCCAGTCCATTACCACTGGAGCCACGGCCACGGGCGGCATCCAACATTTAATGGGCTAACTAAATTATTAGTGTATATTGACTTGGTGTTGTATTTAGGCAACCATTCATCTCATGAGATTTTAGTTGCCTGAAAAAAATCTTTCAAGTACGGCTCATATTGAACGCCAAACCGTCCGATTGAGAAGTCAACACACTACCACTTGAGCCACGGCCGTGCTAATTATTCCTCCAAAATGATTTCAACCCTCTTCCGAGCGAGAGGAGAATTATTGCCCTTAAATTATGTACGAGTAACTCATACACCGGATCTACCCCTGTACTGTGAAATGATCAATATGCAACAAAGAGAAGACATTTTACATTTATTGGGTCAGAGCCAAATCTTACGTGAAATCTGGAAAGATTTATTCGAAACAAACTTTTTGGAAGAAGAAACACTAAGCGTCTTAAACGGAAAAGAGCTTAGAGTCTCCTTGAATTTATACGGCACTTTCTTATAGAAAGAAAATTTTAACAGAAAGCTTTTAATCATGTTCTTTGCCTTAACTTAATAATAATAATAAATGCATGTAATTTTGAATTAATATTGAATTTATCTATCATAATTTGCAATATTTGAATTTGCTGAAATTGTTAAACAATTTTGCTATTGTATCATATCTTAAATTTTTCTTCATGTCAATCTGACGGACGGTTTTTAGACCAGTCATTAAAGACTGTTTTGTAATGCTTTATTTATAATGTACATATACAGAAATAAAGTCTTTTTACTACTACTACTACAGTCCTAATCCTACAATTATTATTGTTTATATTGTCTGTCTCTGGATCTGTACTATGTGCTGCGAAATTATATATCCCCACGTCAAAATATAAGTGGATACTGTAGAGAATCGTAAACCCGACGCGTCTCGTTAATTAAAATCAGAGATACAGCTACCTCGTTAGTCGACGGAACATTGTGCCAACCCGGGCTGAGGTTTGCCTCTTATCGGCACTAGTGACATTTAAAATTCTTTCGCTCGTCATCAGTCACAGACTCCGGTGCTGCTTTGAAGCTGCTTATCCAAAGATTAACATTATACAACATCATCTGTAACGCACTAATGAGATCGAAGTCCAAGCTCGGAATGTGTTGTCGCTAAACTTGGTCAGAGTAATCAACTATAAAATATATTTTCAAAAATGTTGGCATATCTGTGGGTAACAGCGACGATGAGATGGTAAACCTGTCCCTGTATTTTAAAGGTCGGCATGAACGATTCTTCAAGTATTTGATTTGCTCCAAACGATGTCATTTGAAAAGCGCTGTTGCACACTCTGACATTTTGCAAGAGATTTTTGGATTTCGGATGCCCCCCATTTTAAAACTGTCTTTAATATCTTCGGTGGCTCTTGCATTGTATGTAAATGAACTTTTCCAGATGCCCAACATAACCCTTTCAGCTCCCCTTTCCATTTCCGTGCTTGACAGTCTACCATATTACAGTAATCTTAACTTACTTAATACATTGTACGAGAATCTAAAGCCACTTTTTTTCTTATAGCACACTGAAATCTGCTCGGCTGGAACCTGTGAGTGGCGCTCCCAGCCAGAAGCTAACCTGGCTTCATGCACTTTGTTCGAGGATTGGATCATTTAAAAATAAAAGAAGACCTCTTCACTCCAGTGTTGATAAGAAAGTGACAATTTATTTTTTATAACTTAATATTAAACTTATTCTACGAGGTGCTACACCTGGTTTGAGACGACCACGCAGGCGAGACGCAAACTCAACAAATTTGTGGAAAATAAAGTAGAAGATAATATTAAGGCGAATCGCGTACTCAGCAGAGTTATATGAAGCAAACTGATATTTTAGGTGGCCGTGGCTCAAATGGTAGCCACAACAACTCCAGTTACACTAATAACCTAGTTTCACCATTAAATATTGTATGCCACCACCGAGCGAAATTACCACTGAGCCCAAAGAACTTTCTTTCTTTCTCTGTCCCATTTTCCTAAAAACTTAATATGCTCAGGCACATTAAGCGTAGTCATACCCACTTGAGTGTTAAGTTCTTTTCAAAAAAAAGTTGTGAAAAACAAAGTAAAAAATTACATGCGTGATATATGTTGTCTACAAAGTCGACATTCTGCCGGCCGCATCTGGTGATACTCGGTCGTTGCATTTAGTTGGTATTGGAGTCGTCCCATTCGGAATTGAGAATTCATCCAGCTCAATCCTTAAGTCAGTCTTCGCCCACCAATGGTGCGCTTCTACTCCTTTGCTCTACACCTCTTTGCATACGAGGGGCGTTCAATATATTCTCGATATCGGGGTGAAGCTGTGGTTGTATATATAAATTAACTTATATATCAAGTAATACTATTATTTTAGTGCATTCATGTAAAATTTCATATAGATGTGATTATTAATTCGCGTTTTATCTCTAGTTAAACAGAATCATAATGGCAACTGAGACGATGATGGTGAAAATTGAGCATCGCGCTGTAATTAAATTTCTCACTAAGCAAGGAAAAAGTCAAAAAACTATTCATGAAGAGATGGTGGCTGTTTACCAGAGTTCCGCACCTTCATTATCAACTGTGCAAAAGTGGTCAAGTGAGTTCAAGAGAGGCAGAGAGAGCATTGAAGACGACCCCCGCTCCGGCGTCCCGGCTACTGCTTGTACGGGAGAAAGCATCAAAGAAGTCGAAAAACTTGTTCTTGAGGATGCCCGAATAAAGGTGAAAATGATGGCAGAGATCATCAAGCTTTCAATTGGTACCATTCACACCATTCTTCATGACCATCTTAACCTTTCAAAGGTCAGTGCAAGGTGGGTGCCACGAATGCTCACAGCGCCTCAGAAAAAAGTGAGAATCGCGTGCTGTAGAGAGCTTTTGGAGATGTGTAATGAGAACGCGGACGGTGTTATGGATCGAATTGTTACTGGGGACGAAACATGGGTCCACCACTATGACCCTGAAAGCAAACAAGAGTCCATGCAGTGGCATAAAAAAGGAACAGACCCCCCGAAGAAGTTCAAAGTCACTCCGTCTGCCGGGAAGCTCATGGCCACAGTTTTTTGGGACTCAAAGGGAATCTTGCTCATTGAGTACAAAAAAAAAGGTGAAACCATCAACGCCACACAACACACGTGTTCACACGGCGCGAGTTTCCAAGGCTGCTGCGCGAGATTGTGATTTCGAAGAAATCCAACACCCACCCTATAGTCCAGACCTTGCCCCTAGTGATTATTTCCTGTTTCCGGATTTGAAAAAATGTCTTCGTGGAAAAAGATTTTCGTATGATGAAGAACTCAAGTCGGTATTTTGCAGAGAAAGAGGAAATTTATTTTTTTGAGGGTTTAAAAAAGCTTATCTCAAGATGTAACAAATGCATTGATGTTAGGGGAAATTATATTGAAAAATAAAAACAATTTAAATTGAATTCGCATTTTCCTTCATATCGATACCGAGAATATATTGAACGCCCCTCGTACCTCCAGATGAACATGAGAACCAAAAGGACAATTGCCAACCCGGAAACGTCTGTTTATCGACACCACTTTATTTGTCCCAGGAGTCAGCTGTATATGAATACATTCTTAGAATGATTGCTGAAAGTGAGACTTTCAATATCTTCTGTGATAATATAATTTACGCCACTGGATTATCCTCTAACTTTATGTAGTGCCAATCCGATGGTTTTGTTATTTTGAGAATCTTTTTGACTCGGTTCGGCACGAAATATTTCCATTTATCAACGGCTCCGTTTATGCATGCTAGTCTGACCAAGCATACTTCAGAAAAACCTAATGATATTTTTATTCGTTTAAACGATCTTGTATGAGAACAGCTGTACATAGTTTCGGTCTTAGAATTGTTACCGTTTTTTTTTTCGCTTTTTAATTGGTGCTGCTTTTATTTCTGGAAGAACTAAAGTTACCCGAGTCGCTCCTTCGTATGTTAAAATTTTCTGTACACTACACCCCTTGGGATCGTTCAGAGGCATCTGCAAATCATTGAATTTCTATATTTTTATTTAAGTCGTCATAGTGTAGTCAATATTTATCAGCTATCTGCACTTGTTTGCAAGTTTTTCTTCTATTGGTTGATCTCTTTCCTACTTTCCAATGAAGCAGTATTTTGCTCTAATAATAACTGGTGATAACCATCCCAATAGGTCATATAACTAGCGATATCTGAAAGTATTAATCATTTTCTTGACGTTTTACATTAAAACAAAAGCTGTTTAACTGGAAAGTTCATTGAATTCCTAAAGTCTTTACGGTCTCCGCTAATTCCTATTGATTCCGCAACTTCATATTTGTTATCCATCAATTCCTTATGATTTCCCTTCTCTTTTCACCCTGGCCCTTGTTAACGAATCATCGGCAAGTTTATGTAAAGTTCGAACAGCCATGTAAGGTACTGATTTCGTACCGTACGTTACAGTGGTTAAATTAAACTCTCGTATTTGGTTTGTTGTAGAAGAGCGCCATACAATTCTTGATACTCTTGATGAACTACGTCAAGCTTGATTTACCGGTACATTTTTTCTTTATCGACACTATACAGGGTGAGTTTTTTAACTTGAGACATCCAAATTACTCGAAAAATACGCGATATCTCGAAAAATGTTTCAGAAAAAAGTCACAAGGTTCTAAAGGGAACATAAGATGGTGACCACGAGATTGACCTTGAGCCCCATTTTCAAGGTCAAACGAAGGTCACTTTTAATTTTTTACTGGGAACCCCTATTTTTTTTGACAGATTCGTAATTTGCGTGAAAAATTACAATTCTTTTACATGAAACACTTTTTTCAAAAATGTGTTCTTTTCCCGTCAGAGGGCGCCATAAAACTTAAGACATCAAAATTACTCGAAAAGTACGAAATATCGCCAAAAATGTTTCAGACAAAAGTCACAAGGTTCTGAAGGGGACATAATATAGTGACCACGAGTCTGACCTTGAGACCCGTTTTCAAGGTCAAACGAAAGTCACTTTTGATTTTTCAAATGATAATTCCTGATTTTCATTGCTCAGTCGTATTGCTCGTAGGCTTGTCATTTGTTTTTGCATACTGCGTTTAGCATAACCCAGAAACAACGACGTGGACATAGCAGTATTTTGTTTCCATCGGGGTGATTAATTAGAGTGGGTCCCCTTGCCTCCCACTGTTGAATCATTGAATTCTTCCCATTTCGACGTTTATTTCCCGAGACTATTTCAACAGATGCTCGCAAACGTGACCATTCACTTTTTTTCGAGTAATTTGGATGTCTAAAGTTAAAAAACTCACCCTGTATATGCACTTATTGGTCACTTATTGGTTTTCCAACGGAGTAAAATACATTGAAGATCCTGTTGAAATTTCGGCCGATTCATCCTAATCAACGTTTAAGCTTGATACATTACTGGTTTTTATGGACGCATTAAAAACTACTCATAAGTTTGTTGTAGTACTCACTTAATTTATAACCGCCTGATGATGATGAGACAGGTAGTATACGTTTTCGGAATTTGTGCTTATAAATTTCATTATACATATGTTATGGGTTTCATATGCCTTAATTTGAGGTATTTAAGAGAGTTGTCCAACGGCTACGCCTTCTTAAATTTTTTTTTTCTTTCTGCCATTATTTTTGTGAAAGCAAGTTTCAGAGACCTGCGCAGTAGACTGGGCAACTCTTTGAATAGAACACTACTGTTCCACAAATTTGTTTTATTCATCTTGTAGGACTTTGTTTTTCATAAATTTCTTTTCAATTTGAAACGGTCAAGACATGCTTCTTGGCAGTTCTTTCTTGTTTTCTATAAATTGAATGTTTACTACTTACGAGTATATACGTTCCATTCGAGTATGTGGTTAAAGTACCCTTAAAGTATTTGCACAGAGCGCGGGCAAAGCAAAATTAGGTACCGATGTACTTTGGTTTTAAATGTCAGAACGTTACAATGACTAGGAAAGGGAGAGCTCGGCGGGGCATTCTACAAGCGAGTAGTTCGGCTTAGGAACGAATCACGGTATTTCAGTGTACGCCCAAAAGTGGGCTTGAGGGTATACTGATGAGCATTCATAGCGAGACGAGTGTTAGAGTTGGAGGTTTGAAGGAGTAGAATGCTACTGGCGGTTTCTATGGTGGTGGAGATAGCGATAGAACAAAGTGAGATACGAGACACTTCGTAGGTTTTCGAAGGTGTCCATTGACTGAGTGATATTAGCATCACCGTGCTTCAGCCGAAGAGCAGAGACGGGAGTCCGGAAACGAATATGAAAAGCAGGGAGTACTGTCGTCAGCAAATTAATATACTGGATTAGAAGTAGCCGACAAGAGATCGTTGATAAAAATTAGAAAGTGTCTCAGAGACAGAACGGAGCCCTGGGGTACACCAACATTTATTTTGTGAATATCAGACTTGAAACCATCCAAGACAACTTGGATTGAATGTTCCGAAAGGTAATTTCTAATCCATTGAAGAAGAGAGTCGTCGATCCCAAAAGCGCGCACTTTCGACAAAAGAATCTGATGCCAAACTTTGTCAAATGCCTTAGAAATATCAAGAGCAACTATTTTGCTTTCGCCTGATTGATGTACGCTTTTGTTCCACTTTTCGGTGAGACATGCCATTAGATCACCAGTGGACCTGTTGCTACGAAAACCGTACTGCCGGTCATTAAGAAGTTTTCGTGTTTCGAGATATTTCATTAGCTGGCGATTTATCACCGTTTCCATGACCTTGAAAGGAAGGGACGTAATTGCAATGGGTCTATAGGAGGAGAGAGAGAGAAAAATTCGCCTTTTTTAGGCACGGGCTGCGAAGTCTGCAGCAAGCAGATTTGCCTTCTCCAAAGAACTGACAGCTGGAATGTCATTGTAAATGAGCGTTGGGATGGAGGATGAAGAATAGTTTCTAAAATTTTTGACGACCGACCAAAAATTATTACTACCTTTGGGACATTGTGGACAATTGAATGAAATATGTTTTCCAAGAAATCGAACACATCTTTCAAATGAGGTATTTGTCTTGGATCTATTACTGATTATTCGTGTCTATCCTTGTCCACGTTTTAAACGATCATATGAGCCAACATGGGCCTTCATGATTCAGTATCGATACCAAAGATTTGTATGGCATGTAAGCTTTCTTAAGTTGTGTCATGTAATTGCTTTAGCATATATCCCGATGGTTGACTATTTAACGGTTGATTTATTGAAGAAGCGTATCGACATATGAAGTGAACAGTATATATAAGTGATTGTCATATACGTTTATTTAAATATTCCATGCAACTTCGTAATTATATCCTGAGATTATTGGATCTTGTATTAGTCTAGGTGCTTCGCTTTTTACTGATGTTTTTACATATTGTAGTCTGTCCACATTTTGTAAGCTTTTGTTATTATAAATGACCTTTTTGTAAATTTCCGAAGATGAAATAGTATGAAGTTCTATTAACATATGTACTCCCATAGTATTCTTCCAGTAACTCATATTCTATTCGTTCTCTTCCAAATACTTTGATTACAAATCGGTTTCAGTTTCGGTAACTATCTCCTTTAGTTGAAACTCATAATATCCTGGCACTTTATTTCCTTGTGTGATTATTTCCCGCTCTTTCGTGAACTCTTTCCCTTACTAAATTTTGGTTGAACTCTATATCTCCCTTAACTTATTCTTCGGGTTTTCGTCCTGTTGCAAGAGTTGGCAGCACTTAGAAATAAAAACACCAGCGCCAGCCATCTTCCTTTTGAATTTCGGGTCTCTTTTAATCTGGTCACGCAATCGCGAAACACGCGAAACCGTACAAATTAAAATCATATAATTAAGAGTATAAACTAACAACATTGGAAGAATAATTAATTGAAGTAACTAAAAGTAAGGTAAAATGAAATTATAAAATCTAATGTTAAATCAATAAAATTTATAGGTTTTAAAATTCTTGGCAATTCGGAGTTTTTTCTGTACCTAAATTTAGTTCCAAGGGCTCTGTTCCCTGGCGGACGAAAACGCCAGAGGGAACACGTCACTTTTCTTTTAATACCTCAAGCCTCAGTTAATGTAGCTTGTATGTAACTTCTTTGACTAATCCCTGTACTTGCTCTCTGTATTTATTTGTGAAGTTCGCTTTGATTTTCTTTGTTGTTTCAAGTATTTTATCGTTTTTCATAAATTTGTTCCTAGTTTTCGGCTATTAAAATTCATTTTTTAATTCTTTCTAATTACTTGTCCACTTTTATTTTTTACGTTTGTGTTAATTATTCATAGTTAACAGTTTTTTATTCGCAGTTCTTAGTTCTCATACGTGACAGAGTTCACAAATGCAGTGTTTGCATGTAACCGACGCGAAGTTTTTTTTTAATCCCGTACAAGTTATTATTTTAAATTTACACTTTATAGACTGCATATAATTCTTGTCACTAGTTATACTCGAAGGACGATGCACATCAAAATATGATTGATGAAGTGAACATCAGTAATATTATACTAATACTATAGTCCGTAGTAGTAGCGAAACCGAGAATATGGATAGATATGATATTCTCTACGATTATAGGAAGCAATTGTTGCGATAATCAGTTTCATAAAACAAGAATTCGCATTTCCTGATTAAGTCACAATATCCGATGGCATCAAAGCTTACCTTAAAAAGATGACAGCTTTCATAAAATTTTAAAGAAGTGAAGAGTTTCTTAAGGCTTGTATCTTATTACAGGAAATTCATTCGCGCGTGAAGTTATTCCCATATCAAACCCAGTGAATCCAAATGAACCCCGATTGCTCTACGTCAATGATTTGAAGACCTTGCTAATGCCATCTGAAATTTTGATATTCCCTGATTTTGAGAGACCCATTAATCTGACCACCGATGGGTCAAACTACGCAATGGAAGGTGAATCAAACTCTGAACCGAAGAAACCTACGCAACAAATGAGAAGTAAATACTAGATATTGTCTGGGCCCTAAACAACCTAAGATCATATTTTCATGGGCCGGAGATCTGATCTGATCAGCATTCGCTTGTATCCATGGAAATTTTAGTGCAAAGTTAAAACGCTTGAAATCTAGTATTAACAAATATTATTATGAATTAGTTTATAAACCTGGGAAATCAAACGTGACCGATATCAATCACTTGTCCGATTTCGAGCGTACTAAACCAGATCAAAGTATGAACAATGTAAATGATGGTTTCCATACGGAAACTGTTGTATTGTGGCTTATTTGCCATAAGAATCGTTGAAATGGTCAACAGATAGAGTGAGCGAAAACCAATTCTCGAAAGCAAATGCCCTTAGAGGCCCCGATTATCCTCTATCGCAATCAAATTCTGACCAAGATAGGTAAAGGTCTCGACATTATAGACGAACCTCACGCTGGCTATGCCATATAGAAACCGTAAAGCGAAAAAATAACAACTTTTTTAGTTTGTTAAAAAAATGTACAGGATCTTGCAAAATCTGCAAGCTCAACAAATATGGCAGACACCGGAGAACCCCAGAGTTCTAACCTACCATCATGCATTTGAAATCTAGTCTCAGTTTGTACATCAATATGTACTGCGTTGTACAACAGGGCTCTGCCCAGTTCTTAATAACAATACTCGAACAAAGTGCAAAACAAAAACAATAATTCACATCAGCTTCGCAGTTAGTATCACCGCTTCCAATACGCATTAATATTGAACGGAGTCATCAACAGCAAAACAACTACAACAACAATGGCTACAGTTCAACCACGACTTGTTAGTCAGCAACTTCATCAGTAACACATGCTAAGCATAAGAACAATGTGAAACCACGATAGAGACAATATGCACACGTGTTTTAACAATGTTTTTGCTGCTCTAGGCCTGAAAATACGTAACTACTCTCTTTAAAAAATTCTTTACATGAAACAAAAAATTAATTCTTACTAACAGTGAGCGAACTCCAAAAAAAAAGTAAATTTTTTGCACTAAGGTACGAGTAGAAGAGGAAAATGTGTTAAAATAATGAGTACTTCAAATGTAAAAAATAGCAATGCTATTGGTTATGCTCTGCAAATTTTCTCTAAAGGTGGGCGACGTTGCCATTTTTATTAAAAATATTGAAATTTATAGATAATATGATTAGTCATGATGTTTTAAAAATTAATGTATAAGATAAAAAACTAAAATTTATTTGTATTATATTTATAGGTTTAATGAGCCATCAAATTCAATTAACGTGTTTTATAAAGAATTAGAAAATCTCTTATCAAATGTGTCATATAATGATATTATACAATACTATTGGGTGACATCATAATAGATATATTTTCCGAAATTATGCATCAGTTAACATTTACTTGTTTTTGCTGGTGGTCATGCATAAGCAAACCAACCTATTTCTCTGAATATTGTAGTACATGCTTGTATTGGCCACATCATGGTGCGCCTATTCTAATCTCAGAAATATCTGCTCAGTAGCGCTGTTATTGATTTGCAGTCAACCAACCTTGCATGAAGTGTTTGAGTTGAAATAGAATTGCAATACAAGTTTAAAAAAGCGCGCCATCTTGTTTTTCTTTCTTCAAAACTAATTACTAATAATCAACTTAGTTTTGAATGTTGGGAAGACGTACTCCTATTTAGTGGAAATTATCCTTCTAGAGCTTAATCTAACTTCATAGAAATTTTGAATAAGTATCATAGGTCAAGCAATGTACATATCTAAGTAAAACGAAACAGTAGGGAAAAAGTTAAAACCTTGGATAACTTTAGAGTTAATTACCAAAATTAATGAGAAACATAAACACCACAGAAATAAATAAATATCCGAATAATGTTAGAATAATTAGTGCACACAAACAATTATGTAAAGATGTTTTGTTGTGCAAAAATAACCTTCGAAAGTTTAAAGATGGAATTGGTAAGAGAAATGCAAATCAAAAAAACTCAAAGCGTTAAAATTCATAGAAGATAATAATATTATTATAACTACTCCCAAGCAATTAACTAATTAGTTTAATGATTATTTGTTTCTGTTTGTACTAAAGTAGTGTCAGATAGTGCTGATTTTACCAAATGCTTAACTAGTGATGTAATATCGTCCTAGAGCTTATTTTTTGATTCTATTACAACTTCTGTATTATAATACTATATGGTATATGGTAAAAACATTATCTCAAACTGATTCCTTTTCAAATATCTTCGTTAAGAATAAATATTTGTGCCATTTATGTCGTATATACAGGGTGTCCCAAAAATCAACGTCAAGCCGGAAACGGATGATAGGTCAAGTGGTGTCGGTTGTCACAAAATTATAAAAAAAAATCTTTTAAAGTTATGTACTTTTAAAATTATTGGCACTCAAAAAAATCGAGAAATCACCTCAAAATCCACCATTTTCACCAACTGTCCCGAAACTTTCTAAGACTCTACTTAATAGTATTAGAAACATTAGAAATAAATCCATTATTTTGAAAAAAGTCAGACAATGGCTTTTCTACCTAGATTATAAACATATTTCTGCTTACAATGTGCAACTACAATACCTAATTGGTTAATTCAGTATATTAACCTAATATAAACAATATTTTAACTGTAGAGCTCAATAATAAATAAGAAAAATTAAAAAACTTGTTGTGTCCCCTACGCTTTATATTGTATGAATTACTCCTATATTTTGCCTCTAGTTCCTTGTGAGTTATAGAATGCTTATTTGTTAATAATTTAAATTACTTAGGCAATTAATGTTAATTACTTTTTTTACAGTTCTCTGCTATGAATTAATAAAGAAAAAAGTGAAGTAAATGAAATAGTTGAAAATTCTACACATGGATATAATGGGTTCGCTCTTCATCTTATTCGCGGTACTAACAATTTTGGTGATGGATAATGAAACCACTTTCCGAAGCCCAACCTCAATTTTGTGGAAATATGTAAGATAGAAGTTATGAGATATCCGGCACTACATACATATATTCAGAGCATATAAAAACATTCGAGCAATCAACAAACACCTCCTACGAAAGGAAATGCTGGTTAAGAACAGCAAGGTTACTGTAGTCACGGCCTCTGGACGTGGAGTCCATAAAGCTCATGTTGCAAACATCGAATCAAACATACATCCTCCATATATGTATACAGTGCATTCAACCAGAAAAATGCCAGAATTTTATTAAATCATTTTTTTTATTAAAGTATGTGTGAGTAAAGCAAAAGAAGTAATTTAACGTACATTTTTTTAGAACACACTGTAACTTACCATTTATATGACCTTCTTATAAGAAATTAATTTAGCAGAAGCACTAATGACACAATATGTATAGAAAAAAATGGCACAGACTATGGTATTTGATACATATCCTTGTATGTATAAAATTATAATTACACAAAAAGAACAAGGAAATTAAGTGGCAACTATAAGCCATTTGAGTAAGATTATTAATTACAATAAGCGTTAGCAATTATTTTACCTTAACATAAAATCTATTAAATTTTTCCAACAAATGTACTGAATAAAGCTATTCAATTTAATGCCCACAAGCACAAGCACTTGTTTAGTTTAAAGCATTCGCGAGAGGAATTTCCATCTACTGATCTTTGAGTATCCGTATCAGGAACCAATTGTTACAATAAAAGAATGCAAAGGATGGTTCCTAGAACGCAATTCAAGCTCTGGTAAAAAGGTCAATGTATCTATAGAAGTTGTGAAGGTATACGATCCAATTTTACATATGGAAGACCGCCAAGCGGCTAAAGCTGCTCGAGATGAAAGCACCCCTTAGTGTGATGCTTTTTCTTTTGAACACGCGGCAAGCAGTAGAAGAAGTGCAACGTCGAAGGACGCGCTAAAATTTTTAAAATTGCGGCGCAACGAAGAAAAAACTTGCATGGAACATCGAGATCTGCAACAGATGGAAAGAAAACATTAACCCGTTATGCGTCGGGTACGAAGAAGAAACGGAGGAATTTACCGCAGCCGAAGTTAGCGAGGTAGGAGGTTAGTATGGGGGATTTTCCGTTCGGAGGTCGAATGCCTAACCAGTGAAGGAACAGCTTTCTTTTCCACTGTATAAAGGTAAGAGCGACACAAGAAATTGCAAGAACTACCGAACGATGAAAATAATGTCGCATGATATGAAAATATACGAGAGAGTTCTACACAGTCCACGGCGATGTATTATTTACGAGTAACTCCATAGCAGTTAATTCGACTTTGTGGGAATCTGGTCGGCATATGGCGTGATTCAAACTCACAGATAATAATGAAAAAAATATCGCAAATCTTTAAAGGATCCGCTTATCGTCTTCCACGACTTGGAAAAAGCGTTAAACAGAGTTCCCAGAGATTTTGTTTAGACTACGAACACGAGGAAATAACTACATTAATAAATCCATAGTGAACGAACATCGTTTTTGCTTTGTTGAGAGAAGCAGTTCAAGTTCCTACCATGGTTCGGAGAAGAACGTACCTGGATTTTTAACGTAAACCTCATGTCATGTAGACTTAATGTTTACGAGGTGCCCATATACCCATAGGGAGCAAGGATACGCCTTGCCATCGCTAAATACTCGCTTTATATTTACTAATACTTTGCTTATATTTTATACCAAAGCAGAACTTGTGTTGGAGGCACAAGTCCCACCCTTGGTATGAGTCGAGGCCTACCCAAAACCTCTTGCTGCTCTTAGGGTCGCAGCACCCAGTACTTCATTTGCAACTCTACAATGGGCTAAACCAAAAAGGAAACCCGTACCCGCGATTTGGGTTTAAACCACAGCCACCATGGCGCTCCCACAAGGGGGCCTACCTCTAACAAGTCAGGCCCGGACCGAAATCCAGGGGCTCCAGACTCCCATGGTACCGTGATTTAAGTCCTGGTATGGACTACCGGTGGTCAAGCCTACCAACAAGACCTATGACCGGCAACTTGTAACTGGTCAAATCGTATCATCCATTCATGCAAAATATCTGGATGTTTTCGATAAGACCAGTTATAGAATAATCTACCCCCGCTTTTTATTAGACAACGTCATTGATGGGCGAAGCCTTGATAATTGGGCGGGGGCCCGGTTCGGAGAAGAGGACCGAAGAAAAATGAATCGCTCAATGACAGAAACATCAATAAACTCTTGGTCTCGCAGAATGGCTGTAAGATTCGCAAATTTAGCCAACCCACAAGTACTGCCCAGCATAACTGACCATCCAAATACTTAAGAGAGATATGTAGCTTTGACGTTACGCGTTACATATTTCAACAGTTAATAAAAGGTTGTTATTAATGTCATAATTATTATAATCATTACTATTATTATAAATATTGCTATTATTGTTATTACATAATTATGATTTTGCGCTATCTGTACTTGTAGTAGGATAACTATCACATACCACTTTTTTTGTGGCTAGGGTGTGGTTGGTGTGCGGGTATTACTACCAAACACTCCACCTCGTACATTACATGTATAATCTTTTTGAACTCCTAAAAATTCACTCATTATTCGTCAGCTATCGTCAGCAGGTTTCTGCATTTCTCAAATAAGTTTTGATGGCAAATTCAGTTTATTCATAGCGGCGATTGTCACCTTGGGGACTAATCCGGTGCTAGATAGGACGGTCGGTAACGTAACTGCACTGTCATATCTCCAGATCCCTTCATTTCTTGACACAAAGCCAAGTGGTTTCGGATTTTGATGATATACGTAGAATCCAGGTTATTGTTATTTACTACAGCGAAGCCCATCAGAGTGATCTTGTTTTCTCTGGACAATAGTATCAGTCAGATCCCAGTAGATGAAGTGGTCAGGGGTGTCAGTTACTGCAGCAGGTGTGTACTTGTAGTATCTTGAGAGCGTGTATATTAAAGGTGTTGTTGTAAGGCCGTATATCCTAGTTCCTTATGAACTATCTTTCCGACGTTATCATATCTATGCTTGCAGGACTCGTTGGCGAGGGCAGTGCCTCCGACTAGTATACGTAGAATAATTTCGAGTAGAGCTTCAGGTTGTTCTTCGTCAGGATAACCTGGTCTTGGACAGCTACCATTAGCCCTTCCGTTTCAGGATATAAGCATCCGAGTCGAAGCCACGTCTTTAAGGTCATGGTATCTATATTCAGCTCTCCTAATTCAAATGGTTTTCCATTTACACTAAAGACCCTCCGACATACGTTTTGTGTTCTGAGCCTGGCACCTACTGCTCATATTTGCTGGTGTGAAATTATCGAGAATAGAAAATAGAGTAATGCAGAGACGAAGATTCTGCTTTGCTGGAGGCATATAGGTTGTCGTCTTGCTTCATCACTAGAGTTTTGATTTTAATTAGAACTCTACCTGCCTTGTCTCTTGATAGATACAGTCTCTCAACTGCAGCTTTGGGATAGTGGTGCCTGTCATCATTTCTTGCCCCTCCTATCTAATCCATTTGACGATACCTGCCGAGCATGTTATTATAGGAACAGCTAAGGTGTGTATAACTAGTACCATGTTCTTAGAGTTGAGTGGTGATCTTAATATCTATGTATCCTCGTACCTATCTTGTCTCGTATGATGCTGATGCTTTTGCACTTATCTATCCCGAACTCTGCATATTTTAAAATCATTTAAAAATTGTTCAATAATCTGGAGCATCTGTTCGAGAGAGTTAGAAATACTGGCATGTATTTTGTTGTCATCCATATACTCGTATATAGATAAGGTGAGCGATGCTTTGGACGCTACTCTTGTTAGGACTAAAAAATTGAAACACATTCTATCTCAGTGGACTTTCACAAGCATCTGGTTTATTGTACAGTAATCGAAATAAAATAGAGCTGTAAAATTTGTATATAGCAACTCCTAGATGACATAGTGTATAAGAACTATAGAGTATTGGAGTGAGAGTTGCCAGTGTATACAAATTCAAATTATAGCTACAAAAAAATAACTAACTTCAACACTACTTCTCAATACATTATCGCCGAAAAACTAGTATTTTAAAACGCATTTATGCATTTACACACAAACTGACAATAATTTGCTAAATAGTTTCTAATGCTTTGATATATTCAGAATTTTAGTAAAAATATCTTTTAACATTTACTAAATGTTAGTCATTTGTTCCATATGTGGAAATCATCAGATATATTAAGGACCCACCCAAAGATTAATATTCCTTTATATCTATCTTAGAACAAGCAGTTTTTGAACATTTTTTTACTTTTTCAACTGGATCCAGAGAATTTTTGCACTTCCCAGTCTAATTCATGCCGTATTTTGAAAACAGGTTGCGGATATATTTCTCGTGGGATAGAGGAATTGATCCTTCCTGTTTATCACGGTTGATTTTAATTCCTAAGAAAAAATCAATTGTCTCTTTATCTACTAAATCAAATGCGTCGGCCAAAGCGTGCTTTACAAAAAATATAAAATCTTCTTTTGTGCATACGATAATAGTATTATTGACATACACTGCGACAACATTGAAGTCATCCCTATTGTTACATACATACACACAAGAGTCTGCAACGCAACGGGAGAAACCAATATCCTTTGAAGTAGTATCCAACACACTGCTCCACTCTCTCCCTGCTTGCTTTAGGCCATATTCATTAAAGCCAAATTGAAATATCCAGCCATTATCCATGAATGGCACTTTCATCGTTGAAACCGAAAAACTCTCCATTCTCAGTATGTGTGTCCATGACAACTTACATTGACCAAAAATGCTGCGAAATCTCTAGGTTTCCGCAAGCGATATAAGAAATACTTCACTCCCTATGGTCTGGCCTCAATATGTATACATATAATATAATGTTCACATCTGGTCACGTGCTCCTATAACATCTCTGCGCCTGCTAGATAAGACTCATAGGTAATGATAATTTCACCCAGTCAATTGGCAAGCTCGAACACTGACGAAATGACTCTTGTCTCACCTTGTTCTATAGCTATTTTTACCATCCATGCTCCATTAAAATTGTTAGAAGCATGGTTAAAAACCCATTTAGATTTAATTGCACGTCGATTAGGAAGAAGATCAATCAACTCCCATCTTCGATTAGTTTTTAAAGAGTCATATTCACTTCGCATTGATTCTAAGTGAGTTAGTTTCTATTAACTGTGCCTTGTTTTCCATAAAGTATTGTAGTAGTATTTATTTTTCTTGGTCTCAACATCATAGTATACGTCGAAGAAACTTCTTCATACACCTGACCGCTGCTTTCGATTTGACTATCTTCATTGCTCCTTCATTCAGTTTCATTTGTTCCTCGAATTATTATTTAAATCAATTAATGCGTAGGAATTATTGCTACTCCCGATACTAAAAGTAAACTCCGTGTACTTTAAGATCTTTCTCCCGACAGGCTCACACAATCTATATTCCTTAGACTCTTTTGAATACCCAACCATGACACATTCCGTCTCACTTGCATAAAATTTTGACTTTACTGGGCGTTTATCCAGCATAGTAATATTGGGCCCAAATAAATACTTTTAAATGTCCCATATGTGTTTATTCAGAAACACTTTAATGTTATTGTACAGAAATATGTTCAGAAACAATTTAATATGAATAAGGAAATAGAAAAAAAAAACAGATTATTCAGTCATTACTGTTTTGACCATCAAATAAGGCACATCAATAAATCTCATTACAAATTCGTTGTTTGTGTTTTTCGGTGTTAATTTCGGTTTTATTCTGCTTGATGGTCATGTACGAGTACTCCAATTTTAATCGGCTAAAATCATTCGCATCCTTGAAAATTAAAGATAAAAACGTGTTGGTCTTTGTTTCGCGGATTTATTGAACCCTTTTGTGAAGACCATTGTGTGAAATTTCGACTGATACAGAAACTGATTGACTTTTTTATATAAATTTTTTGGAATGTGTATACATAACGAGGCTAACACCTCGTATTGAGAAACGTTCTATGAGTCGAAGCAGGTGGTCTGTATAAATGTTGAATTAGATAATTTTTAGCAAAAAATTTAATATCTTATGCAATAATACATAATTTATGACGTTGAAATTTTTGCATGTAATTTTTCTAATATTTGTATAAGAACATTCCCTCGGGTGAAATCATTGATCAAATTTAGTTTCCTGAAACACACGGGTTCAACAATAATTCGATTTTTCGGTGTACGTACACTTTGCTAATAAAAAAAAAATAATATCTTGAAGCAAAAATCTGACCAAGTCAAAAGATGTACCATATTACGCGTGCGGAAAACTTCGCGGAATAAATTGAAGAATCTATTCCAACCATTTGAATTGAACATCGACTAGAAAAACTTGAGGAAGCATGGTATTTTCCAAAACGACTTTGTTGCATATTCTATATTGACCCTGAACCAGAGTATATAGAATATGAGACAAAATACTTCAAGGCTCATTTAGCCTTAATTGACGAAATTCGGAAGCGAAAACCTATCTCTGTTCAGACGAGTTAGATTATCGCGTATCGTTATGTGAAAAAGTTAGTCCTCAAAGTCTTATAAATTTACCAAATTTATCTATTCCAATCCTAGATGGGCACGAATATGAAAAACAGAGGGTACTGTCGTTAGTAAAGAAATATATTGGATTAGCAGTAGCAGACAAGAGACTATTTATTAAAATTAAAAAGAACGTCGAAGACAGACCGGAGACCTGTTGCACACCGGGATTTATTTTGTGGATATCGGACTTGAAACCGCCCAAGACAATTTGAATTGAGCGCTCCGGAAGGTAATTTCTTATCCATTGAAACAGAGATTCCGCGATCCCAAATGTACAAAGCCTGGTGCCTAACTCTGTCAAATGCCTTAGAAATATCAAGTGCAACTATCTTGCTTTCACCACATTGATGTAAATTTTGGTTCCACTTGTCATGCCATCGGATCACCAGTGGAGGTATGTTCAATGCTATTACAGAAGTGTGAAAGTGACTTCGTCCCATTAAAGATACGGTGGACTTAAATGTAGGCGGGGACAAAGCACAATCTGGAAGTGTTGAGCTGGCCGCAAAGTGTCCAGCTGACAACTGAAATTTCATTATAAGTGAGCGTTGGGATGGAGTATGCGGCAGAATTTCTAATATTTCTGACGATCGACCAAAAGCTTTTACTACCTTTTGGATATTGTCGTTTTGGTCATATTGATACATCACACGCTTAAGAAAGATGTTGCAATCATTCCTGGCTCTTCGATCTTTTTTCGGTTTTTCCCTGACGGGTTGACAAGGCCAACAGGGACCGAAAAAATATTTGTTTAACCCTTGCAGCCTCTTTACAGCTCGAGTCGTACCATGTCTTTTCTTTTGGTTTGATGAGATATAAAGAGAGTACTGTCTGTGATCATATCAGCAACAGCATGCACATCGTTATCGAGAAACATAACGACCAGTAAAATTCCTAAAGAAGGTGCTAAGCCGCTCCAATCGGCTTTCTCGTATTGCCATACAGTTCTTTTAGGAATCTTTTCTCTAACTGTGTTGTCGGTGTACGAGCAATTAGCTGAAATGTCGCAATGGTCCATCGAGCCTAGAGGGGAGAGCACATCAATGGAGTACTTATCAGGGTGAGAAGATAAAAACAGGTCCAGGGTGTTGGCGGTATGATAATCAACGTCTGATATTCGCGTGGGCTCATTTACAAGCTGCGTTAAGTTGTTTTCCGCTGCGAAGATCTCAATACACCGACCTTCGGATACTGTATGTCCAGAATATTGAATCTACCTAGAATTGTGTATATTGAAGTCACATGCAATAACGATTTCGTCAATATAGCTCAAACAGTTGGAGAAATTCCATTTTTCGAAAAATTATTCTGAAACCTTTTCAAAAGGTTGAATAGTTGGTACAGGCATATGAGTCTTCTGGAGTAATTTCCAAATGGCCTTGCACACTTCCATAATTATATAGGTAATAGACAATTTAAATATTCGAAATGTAAAAGCAATTTGTCTAAATGATATTCCTGTTGATAAGCGCCTGAATCACAAAAAGATACAAATATTTTTTTTATTTCCAGAAGAAGTGACGAAATATACGTGATCAATTTTGTAATCAATTTTGAAGACAATTCGGAAGAGTAAATCATGGTCCGAATTCCGCAAACGTGAGTTCTGCTGTGTACATGAAAAAATGTGTACACAGTCTTTTTCGGATTCCGCAACCGCGAATGTAAGTTTTTTTTTGACAAATAATTGAACAAATTTATTCACTCTGTTTTTGAGCCTGAGTTGAGAAAGTAAGAGTGAAAAAAGATGCAAGACCAAAAAAAAAATATAACAGAGGCAGCGATTAGTAAAAGTAATTCTTGGTGAGCTGTATGGAGGAAAATTTAGAATTCGCTCAGGATAGGTGGGCATGTAATCATGTAAAGATTAACGCCACAACAACGATTTCAAATCGCTGAAATTTATTTCCAAAATTTAAACGTTCGCGAAACTTATATTCGCGAGTACAGTGTGTTCTGAAGAAAATATCGCGGCTGTAGAAGCTAGAGTTGAAGAAGACTCCATCCACGGTCTGGAAAATTCTCCGTAAAGATCTTGGTATCAATGCTTATAAGATCCCATTCCTGCAAGAGCTAAGACAGCGTGACTATTTATCGCGTTGCTTCGCGTGTTCAATAATAGGGCTTTAAATCAATTGACATTTATTTCATCCGCTCTACAGCACCCTCAGTCGTTGGACCTTCATTCTTCTGGCTAAGTCGAAGTCGCTGTGCAGTTCGTCGTTTTATCTCTTCCTCCACTCACCTTCTATGCAGACGCGACCGAAAATCCACCGAAGGATTTTCTTCTCAAAACACCCAAGTGCGCACTCATACATTTTTCATAAAGTTCATGCCTCTGCGCCAAAGAGTAGAACTGGGATTGTTAAGGCGTTATCTAAGGTCACTTCTGTTGTTCGAGAGAGGGCCTTCCTAGCCAATTGTCTTCTTATCTCAAAGAAACAGCGATAGGCAAGAGTCGCCGAAGACAATTTTAATGTCATAGCTAAGGTACTTTCGCCTCTGTTCGGGCGTGCACGCATACAAGTCTAATGTTGGCAAATTTAGCTTTAATACGTTTTTCATCCTCTTTTTGTCCGACCCATCGCATTGTATTTCTTGGATGGCGATAATATCTGCTTTGGGAACCGAACATTCCACGTGCAGATCCGAAGTTAGTTGTCCTTGTTTCGTTTGCAGGGGTTGTCAATAGTACATCCGTCCTTACATGAGATTTATTGCTACTTCATAACTTAGCTTTCTTTTCCATAGCCGGCAGTCACCTCGACGGCACAACCCTCCGCTCTATTATAGAGCCAGGTCCATTGTAGATACCCCTAGGACGAGGAGTTGGTTAGACCGAGGCCAGTAACCCGATAGGGGATGTGAACGCTGCCGTTGGTCCTTTAAGGGCTCATCCGCCACCATATCTTTTTCAAGACCCTGACTTAGTTTCGGAAATAAGGCGGAGTAGCTCGGATAAGATCTTATTTATTTTATTCGGGGATTTTTCTCCACCGTTGATACCTTCTGGGAAATTCGTCCGCTGCCTATTTTTGTCTCTTGGTCAGCATTCGTGCTTATAAGCTAGGCAAGTTAAGTCCAGATGGATATTGACCACTACCTGATGGTTAACACTTGGATGTAAAATAAGTACAATTGATGTGTAGAAACAGTTAACATAGGAGATAGTTTGATTGAACATAAGTACAATAAGAAGATATGACTAAAGTATTATTAGATATTAAAAAGATATTTGCGTTAAGGGACTAATACACTTTAGAAGACCAACAACTTTCTCATCTCCTTTATTAGACATTACTATAAAACATTTTTTAAAACATTATTTTATTATTTGAGAATATAAAAAAAATTTTTTGGAATTTTGATTGTTTCTCTAATTTGAGGTGGGTCTCTAGTGCAAGTCCTTGAAAAAGTTCTTGTTTCAGTTCCGAGTGGTAATTTCAGGATTGGAAAATCTAAAACAAAAAAAAATCACAAAACATCTTAGAGAAAAATTTCTTAGATGGTAATTCACTAGCGTTAATAAAAAATCGATTAAACAAAAAAATGACGGATGTTTGAAAAAAAGTGTGAAAAAATCAACCCTTTTTTCAGGTTTTTTTTTTTTTACCAATTTTTTTTTATTTTAATTTTTCCCAAATTGTGATAGATTACCATTCAGGGCACTTAAATAAATAAGACGCACTGAGATTTACTAAAATCGGTTCAGCGGATCAGGAGAATGACTGTCCGCCGTTTGGAAAAACGTCATTTCGAGAAAACTGGGTTTAAAATGCATTTGAGGATTTACTGCCTTGTATATAAGGACCCATTTTATCGACACCTAAATGATTTTAAAAACTATCGAATTAATACTGAGAACACGTTAGAAAGCCAACAGTATTATTAGTATACAAGAAACGGAATTTTTCTTTTTTTAATTTTTAAAAAAAATTTTCTCATGTTCGATCTTCAAAAAATCTATTTTTGTCTGCATATTTTCAAAGTTTAATAAGTTAAGAATATACGAGTACTGTGAAAATTTTAGACCGATACACTAGCCATTTTAACTTTTCAGCAAATAGTAGTTGAGAGCATATCCTGCATTTTCTTTTCTTCTCCAAACTTTAAACGCGTTTTTCTCGAAACCACTTTTTATCCGTTGGCCCAGATGATTAAAAAAAAACTGTTGGACCGATTCGGCTGTCTACACATGAACGGTTCTATCCGGTATAAGAATTAGATTCTTTTAACCACTTTTTGTTTTTTTTATCTCGATTTTAAACCGAAAAAAACTGTCGATTATTGAAATTTTTTTTTACAAGGCCGCCATTTAATTTTCTGCAAAAAAAAATCCTTAAAAACCATCAAAATTTAACCTCGGACATTAAACTACCCCCCTAAATGAGCTATCACATTTTATATGAAAACTTATCTACGAATTCCCAGTAAATTTCTGCGATGATTTTAGAAAATTACACTGCTTTCAAAAACCGTCAATCCGTCTATACATAATTTCATTTTTTCTTTGGTTTTGAGGACCTGAAAAACTATGAAATTAATTACGCTTTTATTTAAAGTAAATAAGAGCTGTTATCTTCGCTAAATATCTAAAATTAGTATGCATCGCAGTCTCCTTTAACAATCTACTAAGTTTTTTCTTTTCAATAATTTTCGGCATTTTCATATGTGAGGTGGCAGTTGTCGAACAACTGACTCCATTACGCAACTTACAGCTCCTCGTAAATTTACACAATTGCCAGGCGCGTCAATTTATTAGTTTAAGTGAATACCCTTATTGTTTCACAACTTACTGATAAGGAATACTATGAATTTGATTTAAAATGAAAACGATTTGAAATCTAAATTAATATTTTTATAAATTTTTGTTAAAGCTAAACTTGTTACATCTAACTAATTAATTTTAAATAGGAAATTTTGGAACAGGATTTATTTCTTTATTCAAAAGCAATAAAAATTGCTATAATAATAGGATTGAATTTATTGAATTTAATTGTTGCCATTTCGATTGATAATATTTAAGATACAAGTGTTATCACGAAAACCTAAAACAATTTAATTGTTCACAAGAAGACTTGATTTGTTTCATTTCTAGCTACAACTTTTGTTATTATTATTTTTTCTCTGATTTAATGAACGATAAGTCAATCCATTCATCCAATCTGATAATCTTTCGAAGACTTTAAGGGGAGTTTCGTTGACATATTTTGAGAAAAAGATCTTATCTGTGAGGGGGTCGGAAATGCTTCCCCTTCCAGATATAGGTTAGGTTAGGTAAGAGTGGCTGTTGGAAATACCAACCCACTTAGGCCTATTGGCCCATTGTGATGCCACGTGGATCTATGATCTTCTTACTACTGGAACCAGTTTGAGCTTTTAATAAAGCGTAGGAGACTGTTAACGTCTATTTTTTCTAGATCGTTTAGGTCGTTGTAGAAGAAAGCTCCTAGGTGAAGCTTCCTTCTCTGAGAGAGAGCTGGGCATGTGCAGAGTAGGTGGGGGATTGTCTCCTCCTCTTCCTCGTCCATGCAGCTTCTACAAAAATCGTTAGTAAAAGCGCCAAGCCTTCTTGCGTGCTTGCCTATGAGGCAGTGTCCGGTAATGACACCTATTATGGCGCTGAGATGTTTCCTTTCTAAGAGGATCAGACACTTAGATCGACTCAGATCCAGCTTTGGCCAGATCTGTTTTGTCGCTAGACATGTTTGTCCAGCAGTCCACCTAAGGTCCGTTCTTTTATTGGCATCTAGCTTTAGTGTTAGTTTGCACGTAGCGATTGGTATACCTATACTACCTTTGTCTGGTAGGATAGGTAGAGTGGTTCCAATTTAGGCGAGTTCATCGGCTCTGCAGTTCCCTGGAATGTCTCTGTGGCCCGGCACCCAACAGAGGTGAATGTTGAACTGCTCTGCCATCTCCATGAGAGATGATCGGCATTCAAGGGCAGTTTTAGAACACAATGAGACCGAGTCCAGGGACTTGATGGCGGCCTGACTATCCGAAAATATGCGGATATCCTTTGCAGATATCACGTTTTTCTTCAGCCAGGACAGAGCTTCTTTAATCGCCAAAATTTCCGCCTGGAACACGCTACAGTGATTTGGAAGGCGGAAAGAGAGGCTTAGGTTAAGCTTATCTGAGAAAACACCGCCGCCAACTCCGCTGTCGGTTTTAGATCCATCTGTGTAGAGATGGATTGACTTGTCCTCCATGAAAGCATCCTCCTCCCAGAATGATCTAGAGGGGAAGCTTACATGGAAGTTTTTGTCAAACCAAAGTTCAGGTATGGTGTAATCGGTGTTCTCTGTGAGGATTCCTAATGTATTAAGAATGTTGGCGTGGCCAAATGAATTATTTGTCCACTGTTTAGTCGCTTTAAGGCGAATAGCTGCAGTCGCAGCTACTTGCTTGCTAAAAATGTCGAGGGGTGTCAAGTGAAGCAGAATATCTAATGCCGCAGAGGGGGTAGACCGCAAGGCTCCGCTTGTGCATAGACATGCTGTTCTTTGGATTCTGCTTAATTTAATGCAGTTGACTGCATTTTCCAAGGCCGTCCACCAGACAACCACCCCGTAAGTGAGTATCGGTCTTATGACCGAGATGTATAGCCAATGGGTTATGCGAGGTTGAAGGCCCCATTTGTTCCCAATGGCTTTCTTGCAGGAGAATAAAGCTATTGTAGCTTTATTGACTCTTTCTTGAATGTTAGGTTTCCAGTTTAGTTTCCTGTCAAAAATGAGACCCAGATATTTTGCTGTATCGGAGAAAGCTAAACTGGTACCGTTTATTGAAGGAGGGTCTATGATTGGAATTTTATATTTCCTAGAAAAGAGGACAAGATCAGTTTTATGGGGGTTTATTCCCAATCCACAGCGATCTGCCCAGCAGGTTAATCTGTTAAGATTTACTTGGAGGAGTTCTTTAATGGTATTTAAATGTCTTCCTGAGACGGCTATGGCAACGTCATCCGCATAGGCAATCACTCTGCTACCACCCTCTTCCAGGTATATCAGTAGTTCGTTAACCACTAAGTTCCAAAGAAGGGGGGAGAGGACACCGCCTTGCGGCGTACCCCTACTGACATATCTTTTAGCAGAAGTCTCACCCAGTTTGGAGTTGATTATCCTGCTTGTTAGCATTAGATTAATCAGCTCCCCAAGTGAGTCGTCTACCTGCAGAGTTGACAACGCAGTCGTGATTGCGGATGTGTTGACGTTGTTAAAGGCGCCCTCTATGTCCAGGAAAGCAACCATTGTGTACTCCTTATATTGTAGGGATCGTTCGATGTGGCTAGTCAGAGAGTGCAAAGCCGTTTCCACCGACTTTCCTTTACAGTAGGCATGTTGAGCCGTAGACAGAAGTCTTGGATCAACTTTAGCTCGAATATGGATATCAATCAGTCGTTCTAAAGTTTTCAGAAGGAATGACGATAGACTTATGGGTCTGAGGTCCTTTGGGACCACATGAGAACATTTTCCAGCTTTGGGAATGAATACTACATTGACTTCTCTCCATAACAGTGGAATGTGGATAAGTTCTACACAGCTCCTCATAATATTTTCCAACACTGGTAGAATAATATCTGAGGATCTCTGTAGCTCGGCAGGTATAATACCGTCCGGACCAGCAGACTTGTATGGTTTGAAGCTATGTAGCGCCCAAAGCAGTTTGTCTCTCGTAATCAGACTATGAATTTTGGTCACGGTTGCAGTAGGCTTGTTTGGGCTGCTACTGGCCGCGAGTTGGGAGCTACCTGGAAAGTGGGTGTCCAGAAGCAGGTTGAGTGATTCATCACTTGAGGTTGTCCAAGAGCCATCGGTTTTTTTCAAACAGCTGGGCATCATAGGATTTGTGGAGAGGATTTTTCTTAGCCGCGAAGCCTCAGAGGTTTCTGTAATTTTGTCACAGAATGACCTCCAGGATTGTCGCTTTGCCTTCCTCAGTTCTTTTTTGTATAATTTGAGGGATTCTTTATATGAGTCCCAGTCGGTCACTTTTCTTGTGATTTTTGCTGCGTTGAAAAGTTTTCTGCATGTGTTTCTGAGCAGTCCTAGTGCCGATGTCCACCAGTGTGGCTTTTTCTTGCCTCTTGGTTGAATAAGAGGGCAGGAAGCGGCCATAGCCTTATTGAGAGTCAGAGTAAATTCCCTGACTTTCATGTCGAGCTCATTGGTGTCACGCGGGGGACTTGATAGTTTGGAGGATATCGTTTCCGATAGGATTCCTCTATATTTTGTCCAATCAGTTTTCCGGTAGTTCCGGAAAGTTGGTTGGCGAGGGGGAGCATCACTCAGACTGAATTGGATGTACCTATGGTCCGAAAAGGAGTGTTCAGACGATACCATCCAGTTTGTTAGCCTTTGGGTGATGCTGTCGGAGACAAGAGTAATATCTAAAACTTCTTGTCGGTTTTTTGTTATGAAAGTGGGCTCATTGCCAATATTGCAAATTAAGAGGTTAGTACTTAAAATATAGTCTAAAAGTGACTCACCTCTATCATTGATGTCGGTACTGCCCCATACCGTATGATGTGCGTTGGCGTCGCATCCGATTATGAGGCCAGTTTTTTGCCTTCCCGCTTCCAGTACCACCCTTTCTAGGTTATCACCAGGGAGAGGGCCCACTTGGTCGTGGCCAAGGTAAGCCGATGCCAGCCAGTATGAGCCTTTGGCAGTTTCTAATCTGGCAACGGTTAGGTCGGGGTCACTGAGGTTGGGAAGTAGAAATACATTAAGGCTACGTTTCACTAATATACAAGTTCTAATCTTACCTTTATCTCTTGTATAGAGCGGAACGTATGAGGGTGTCCTAAGTCCACGAACCACGCCTTCTGCAATCCATGGTTCCTGGATTAGAATAATGTCTTCTGCGCTTTTGGAAAGACGCAGAATGAGTGTGGCCGAAGCCTTTTTTGAGTGGTGGAGATTAATCTGGAGAAACCGTATCATTGCTACAGTCTTCCAGAGTCGCCTCCACCACGGTGTTGTTGAGGTCCTCCGATTCTGAAGATGTGCCCAAGAGCTCATCTTCAATCTCTGATCGTGTAGAACCTCTATTTGCTTCGCCATCGGTTTCCATTTCCGACAATGTGTCAGAATCGGAGACCGACGGCTTTGTAGTCACCTCGGACAGATTGGAGTCATCGCTATCCAATTCTGGAAAGGATATCGATGCTCCAAGATCCACGGTTGTGATGTCAGGTGTTAAAGGAGGAGGAGGTTGCTTATCAGCATCCAACTCATCCTTTTTGTACACCCTTAAATGAATGGACTCGAATCCAAACCGAATCATGCCTTTCGTCTGCGCCAGAGGATTAAGGGATTCCTTATTGATCACAATTAACGCGCATCTATAAGAACCCCTTAGTTCCTCCAGTTTCGCGACTTTCCAGTCATGAGTCGGAAGAGTCGGGTTGCTGAGCCGGATGATTTCCAGGATATTTTCTGGAGAGGAGGGTTCGGCTGGAATCCAGGTACGAGTTCGAGGTCTACTAGGAATGTCTTCCTTAGATACGACCTCGAGTTTTGCACCTGGCCAAACCTCTCCTAAACCATCGATGGCCTTGGTGAAGAGATCGAGAGATCTCTGGTCGGAGCAAGCGATGAGCTTGACATGGCCTTGGTGCCAGCCAGCGTCGCTTGTGATAGGAGGTGGTCCTGGGTTCTCCCGCATGATGGCCAAGAAGTTGCTGGAGAGCTTCAACTTGACCAATTGCCACCGTTCCGGTGTAATGGAACCGTCGGTATCGCTTCTATCGATCACCGCGATCACCAATGCGTCCTTTAGGACTTCGTTATAAGACTTCAGAGATCTGCTGTTGGATGGCACAGGGGTTGTGGAACTGAACTGAATTTTGGGCCTCTTGGAAACCGATACGGTTTCCTCCAACGATCTCTGACGCTTAGAGGAGTCTTTTGACATTTTGTGAGCAATGGAAGCAGTGGGAAATCCATCTTTTAGGATGTTTTTAGCCCACTCAACCTTGCTCTTTATTTCCGCACTTCTCTCCACCTCCGGAATGGATCCGAAGGTTTTGATAATGCGTGAAGCATTTCGGCGTCTTATGTATAGCGCCTTAGATGGAGCTTGCCGATGCGGCTGAGCTCCAGATTCCTCTTTGGAGGGAGGAGTTTTGGTAGCAGCAACAAGTCCGTGGCCTGCCACAAACTTGCTGCTGCTGGGGGCGGGGGAAGTGATAGGACCATGGCTTGCCACAGTCTTAACACTCCCCAAAGGAGTTTTGGTAGCAGCGACAAGTCCGTGGCCTGCCACAAACTTGCTGCTGCTAGGGGCGGACGAAGTGATAGGACCGTGGCTTGCCACAGTCTTAACACTCCCTGAAGGAGTTTTGGTAGCCGCGACAAGTCCGTGGCCTGCCACAAACTTGCTGCTGCTAGGGGTGGAGGAGGTGATAGGACCATGGCCTGCCACAGTCTTAACACTTCCTGAATTCTTTTTATTTGGCTTGTTCCTTTTGCCTTTAGAGGATGGCGCACCATGGCCTGCCACAGTTTTGCCTCCTCTCGGCAATGCAGGAGCCTTGCCGGTAGTCGGTGTAGTCACCGTTCCACCGCCCGGTAATTGAGGAGTACCGGCCTCGGTTTTTGTTGTCAGGTTGTTGTCCATAATAGTCCCACGAGTAGCGGAGAAAGGGATGTCCATCTGTACAGAGATCCGCCATATACAGATAAGGCTAGCTAATCCGGAGGTCGCCAGGTATCCGGATACTCCGTTTGCGACTGAGCTATTTTTGGAGATACTGGGCCCTCAGCCAGGTTGATCTTCGGCACGGGTCGTATAACACCTTGATCCAGCCCAGGGGAATGATGGAGTGCTTTGGGAGTTGGGGAGGGGGGGGGAGCATCCTTTGGTTTCAGGACTCGTCTGGAGAATTTCTTCTCGAGAGTCATTGACCCTACTCAGCCTCTACAACTCGACAAGTTCGATGCTCACGGTAGAAGTTCCAGATATAGATGTTTAAGTAAAGTTTACACAGCCGTTTTTAACTCCTATTAAAACCAGAATTTTTCAAATTCGTGCGTGTATGGTAACAAACGGAGTGATTGTTTCAAAGTAAATGTTGTCCTAAAATTAATGCGTCAGAAGTTTTTGCAGATCGAAACTGCTTTTTAATTTTTTAAGCGAACATTTTTGACTTTGTTATTGTTTTTTCCGAAAAAATATGTAATTATCCCACACTTTTTGCAACTTTCAAACGTGTACCCAGTATTTACAAACAAAAAAAGTCAGGTCGTTTCACCTCAAGTCAGTAGTTTTCAAGATACCACCCAACTTATTGAAACATATAAAACATTAAATTAGAAATTGTTAACAATTTTAGAAAAAAAAAGTTGCTCAAAGTGCAAACCATTGCTTTGCATTCGCCTTTGAAGGGCTCTAACAATGTCCATTCATTCCAATTCTTCTCGGGCTTTCGCAGTTGCCTCGTCAATTCTATGGTTCAAGTCATCTAATGAGTGAACAACGGCCTTTATCCGTCCCCATAAATAAATAAAAGTCCATTGGGGTCAAGTCCGGAGACTTTTCCACGAATTTTTATACACGCGATCTAACCACGCCCTAATTGTATGACCATAGTGTGCGGGTGGTATGTCACCTAATAATTCTGGGAATTTGTTTCGCAAAAATTCCAAGTAGACACCCGAATTAAGCCTTGGAGGACGCTGATAGGATCCGATCAGCTTGTTACCCAATATGCCTGCCGAAACATTGACGTTGAACTTATGATATGCTGAAAAGCTGTGTTTCATTTAGTAGGCGTTTCGCTTAAGTCATTATAGGAGAGTGGTCGTTAATGAAGTTTTCTTCTTTGGGAAAGAACATGTACCGAGTAGATGGCTGATTGTCTATTCCTTCTCCTCGTCCATACAACTTCTACAAAAGTCATTTGTAATAACGCCAAGCCTTATTGCAAGTGATGATGATGCCTATGAATTTTTTTTAGAATTAGATTTGATTTTATTGCCTTCTTAATTTTTACAATTTTCACAAAAATCAAAAATCAATAAAAGCATGGCAATACGCCGTCTGCCAATTGGCAGTAAACAATTGCTCTTACTTTTTGCATCACAATATAGAGTACTTGCCATTTTAGCGTTTTTATAGCCAATGGCGAAAGTCCAGTGTCAACCTTTTGATGTCAAACCTCAAACTGGCTTCCACCCAATAACTGGGCTGCGTATAATAAAGTTGACTCGACTACCGCTTCAAAAAATCGGAATCATAGGGCATAAGCGAAACATGTGATCAAAATTTAAAAAAAAAATAAGTTGTTTCAGTTTGTGTCAACTAGACCATGCGTCTCAGTTGAAAACAGTATCTCGGCTGAATAAGCTTATATAAGCTTATCATCTCAAATAAATTAAACAACTGAAGTAAGTTTATCATCTCGAATAAATTGGACATCACAAGCAAATTTAACATCTCCAAAAATGGAACATCTCAGGTAAGTTTATCTTCTCAAATAAATGGAACATCCCAGGTAAGTTTATCATCTCAAATAAATGGAACATATCGGAAAAGTTTATCATCTCAAAAGTCCTCGACCTCGTTTTCAGTGCTGTAATTACCAACCAACCACGCGTTCATATTATCCGCGCTTGTAATCGTCCTTCTGGGTCCTTCGCCTTCTCCTACTTTCTCCACATCGTAGCGATCATTTGCTCCAATTTTGGTAATCCTATAGGGACCGAAAAATTTCTTATGAATTTTCATTGCGTCACCAAATTGAGTTTTCCATATACCGACAAGTTCCCCTTGATAACAGCTTTGCGGCCACCAGCTCTGCAATATGTAGATTGTAGGTCCTCTTTATTCTTCATCTTGGTTCCAAATATTAGTTCGAATGGACTTCTGTCGGTACTTCTGGTTCTGCTCCTGTTAATGAATTGCTGAACTTAACTTTATTAGTCAATTTGAAAAAATGTTCGGGTTTGTCGTTGGAAAGTTTATTCTGTTGATACGTTCGAGCTGCCCGTTGCCGCGGGGAGCGCCAATAGTCACTAATATGTATTTTATACCTTCTTCTTGGCAGTATAGGGAGAAATCGCTTGAAGTGAACGCTGAATCCCGATCAGTTACTGCATGTTTGGATTACTAAATGCGGCGTTTTGCTGACTAAGTTTTTGTCGAACTTTGTTTTAAGGTTTTTGTTTGATAAATCCATACAAATTTACAAAAGCAATCTACAACAACAAATATGTATTTATATTGCTTCCCTGTAACTGTCAACGGCACTATGTGGTCTAGCGGTTGATCATCATTGGGGATGGGATTTAAAAATCCTTCCGGCCTACCTAATTTCCTTTCCGCTAAAATACACTCAGTACAATTTCGAAGACAATTCCCGATCATTTCTCTTAGATTAGGAATAGAGTATTCTCTGTTCATTATTTCCTCCATTTTCCTTGCTTCACAATGCCCTTGATCGTGAACGTTTTTGATGATTTCTTTTTGCACTCCCTTAGGTACACACAATAACTGGTCGTCTTGGTCAGTTGTTTCGTACAGGATGCCATTATCTGATACGAAATTCTTATAATTCTCTCTTTCCAATACATTTAGTATCACCCTGATCCGCTCGTCCTCCATTGCGCTGCTTTTATCCGATATAAAAGCCGGCTATGCGCTAGCATTACTATAGAGTTTCGGCTCAGCGCTCTATAGGCTCGACATGTCTCATGTTTACTCCAGCACGGTGTACCATAACGTATTCATAATCATGCAGCAATAACGCCCATCCTGCTATTCTTGGCGTCAGGTCCTTCTTTTCTATGGTCTGCCACTATAACCAGTACTTCTAATTCATAACTGCTATAATTTTCCTGTGCTGGTGATGTCTTTCTGCTATAGAAAAAGGATGAAAGGAATTATCGTCGCAAGACTTCTGTATAAAGATCGCTCCAAACCCGATTGTCAATGCATCCGTATGTACTTCAGTCTCCGCCTTGGGATTGTAAATCATTAAGGCTGGTTGCCAAGACAATGCGTATTTGATGCTTTCGAAGGCTCTTCTGTGTATCTCGGAAAAACAGAATTTCGAGGCCTTCCTCAAGACATCGTTCAAAGGTTTTGCTGTGATTCCGTATTTGCAAAAATTTTTCTAAAATAGCCGGACAATTTTAAGAAGCTTTGTTCGTCTTTTTGGCTTCTAGGCTCTGGGAAATGCTTAACTGCATTCACTTTGAACATTGACGGGCTAATATGTCCGTTCGAAATCTCATATCCCAGGTACTCCATTTTTGTAAATAAGAAATGGCATTTCTTCCACTTAAACCGAATACTTGTGAACTCGAATTGACCAGATGGTGTAGCAAAAGAGCTGAACTTTCTACTTGCTTCAGCAACCCAGACGTGGAATAAACCATTCTCAAGATCTAGGGTGGAAAAAATTCGTTTGTTGCAGAGCTTATCTACGTGGTCCTCTATGACTGGAAGTGGGATACGATCTCTAACCACCTGCTTGTTTAGTTTAATATAATCAATATAGAGGCTCTTGGATCTATCCTTTTTACCAGCATTCTTTAATTTGATTATCTACTACTTCTTTCTCCAAAGGTGATAACCGCCGTGGATTTTGAAAAATCGGGTTCTCATCTTTCAAAATAATTTTCTTTTCGAATCGATCCTTGTCTCTCTTTACCGGCTTATATGCCTCTACCTTTTTCCTCACCACGGTTAAATAATCTTGGTTCCCTACACTCAAGACTCTATCCTATTCTGGCAGACCAACAGTGAAAGAAATAAAAACAACAACATCAATAGCTCTCGCCCACTACTAATTCGTTTCTCTTCTCATGCTGAGCAACGAACATTTCTTTCAGCATTTTACAAAAACAAAGGTCTCACGTCAACGGCCTCGCCACACTGAAAGCATCGGTTCCCGCTAAGTCGTTCACGGTATTTCGTACAGTGCAGATGTGTTTCGGCAGTGCGGAGCTTCTCCGGTTCAGTAGGGCGGTAGGGAGTCGCGACAGGAGGGATGTTGCTCAGCAGCACCAGCAATTTTGGTGGCTTAATGAAGGAGAGGATGCTTCGTCGTCGAACTCCTCCAGCAATAGATAGCTTCATGTGAAGCAGAGTGGTCCAGCCTAAGTTTTGTTTTTTTAGCAATGGCCGGCTTACATAGTTTTAGGTAGGTTTAAGTTAGATTGTAAGAAAAAAATATAAAAAACCAAAAAAAAAATAAATAAATAAAAAAATAAAAAAAATATGTACATATTAGATGTAAGTAGGTTAAGTAGATTAAGATATATTTTTTAGGTAGTATGTAGGTTTTAAGGTTTAAGTTTTATAGAAAAAATAAAATGTCCATATACTAAGTTTTTACTTAAAATTGATTTTCTTAGTTTTAGTTTCGTTATATATAAAAATAAATATAGACTGTAAGATCCGTCGAAAGACATAGTTTAAGTGTTAGGATTAATTTAGAGTGCCCGCATGGGGCCAGTAAGTTAGCATAAGATTATTTCTAAGTTATTTAAGCTAATTTTTAAGTGTTTCTTTGTCTAGCATGTAAGAGTAAATTAAGAAATATAAATAAAAATGCATAAAAACTAAACTAGTGCAGATGTGTTTCGGCTTTTATTAAAGTAAAAATAAATAGTGATTTAAATCTTTAAGTGAGACATTTGACGATTCCCATATAGGCTCCAAGTAGCACAGTGGTAGTGTGTTCGTTTCAGAGGTTATAGGTTGTGAGTTCGACTCCGAGACGGGCAGACACTACTGTTTTTTTTTTCTTTCAACTTTCATTGTGATATGCGAGTAAAGTGTTACATACTATACAGCTGTCATAAATACAACGTGATGGATTGTGGAGAGCGGTCCGCTATGTTAATAGCGGGATCTGCTGGAACATCTGGTGAGGCTTCGAGTAGTTCAAGCCAATCACCAAAAACAAAGAAAAGGAGGAAGCTAAGGCCAATCCCTAACTTGGTGCAACGTTCCACCCGACAAACTGCCCCCGAAAAGCTGTTTGAGGGAGTGAGGGAAGGAGCGCATTCAACATCAGGAATAGCAGTAAAAAAACGTCCACGGCAAATCACTGACGACAACTCACATACCTCAGATGGTGGTGAAAGCCACTGTCTGAGAGAGAACATTTTCGCTTCCTTGGCTCCAACGGAATCGGAAGATGAAGAAGAAGAAATGGTGTCTCTAAGCAGCAGCATCAAAATACTGCAACAAAGAGTTCTTGCCATTAAAGAATTGCAAATGCTCAGAAGGAAGAACGAAGAGCAAGAGCATTCAAAACAGCAGACGCAGCTAGCTCAAAAGCAGCATCAACCCCAAACAATAAGACAGGTCCTGCAACAACACGAACAAACACTGAGCGAACACCAACAGCAACAGCAAGTGCAGCAACAACCAAAGCAGCCACAACAACGGCAACAGCAAAAACAGCTACTGCAAAACCAGATACAAAATCAGCAGCGGCCGCAACAACGGCAGCAGCAACAACAACAGCAGCAAAAAAAAACAACAACAACAACAGCAGCAAAAAAAAAACAGCAACAACAACAGCAGCAGCAAACACAACAACAACAACAGCAGCAGCAGCAAACACAGCAACAACAACAGCATCAGAAACAACAAAGGGTTCCACCCATAAACACATTTAAGATGGAACTAAAGGAAACGATAGAATTATGTAAGTCGGCCATAGGCAATAATTTTTACATTAAAAGACTTAGCGTAGATAGCCACGCGATCCACTGTAACACAGAAATTATAAAATAAAAGTTTTATTGAAGGATTCGACGACGGAGTTCTTCTCCTACACCCCGAAGGGGGACAGGCTGCAAACAATGCTGCTGAGGGGGATAGAACCGTCGACTGATCCGGAGGAGCTCCTTGCACTGTTGAAAGAGAAGGAGTGCAAAGGGCTCAAATTCGTGGGGGTCAAGCCGTTTGTCACGGCTAGAGCTAAAAGGGAGAAGCGGAAACTACCATTCTTCCTGGTTCAGCTAAGTCCCGACAGCAAACTGGATGGTCTAAGGAGAATCAAAGTCCTAGACTGACAGGTTGTACACTGGGAGAAATTAAAGATGAGCGAAAACATTTTACAATGTGTTCGCTGCCAAAGGTTCGGGCACGCTGCGTCGAACTGCGAAATGCAGCCTCGATGCGTGAAGTGCGGAAAGAACCACAAGTCAGAGGAATGCGGTCTGGGTAAGGACGGAACGTCAGAAAAGAGCCAGCTCTCTTGTGCTTTATGTAGGAACATGGGACACACCGCAAATTATCGGGGTTGTCCCAAGTTCCAATACATCAAAAGAATAATTCTGGCCCGGCAGCAGAAAGTGGAAGTTAAACGTCCACCCGTGCATTTACAAACTCCAGCCGTTACTCCCCATGCTACCTACGCCCAAATGGCGGCAGGTAGGGGAAATACGGTACAGCAAGCGAAGGTTGCTTCTCAGGCCGCAGCGCCTAGAGCACCGGAACCAGTACCTGACATGCTGGCTATCTTACTCTCTATACAGGGACAGATGGCTCAGCTACAACGTCATTTAACTGAACAGACCGCGCGGGTGGATCAAGTATACGCGCTGTTGCCCGGCCTAACGCACCTTTTGCCGTAATGGGTACGTTCGTGGCGGAGCAGACCCTGAACATCCTTGCAGTGAATGTGAATTCACTGATTAGGTTGGAGCGACGAGCCGCACTATTTAAGTTGCTTAAAGACCAAGCCCCTGATGTGCTTTTGGTTAACGAAACTAAGCTTACCAAAAGACACAAAATGAGGCACAGAAAATACAAAATAGTACGGAAAAACCGACCCAACTCCATTCAAGGACGTGGCGTTGCGATTTTCGTAAAAAAAGGTATACGTTTTAAAACAGTATACAGTCGCGTAGTACGTAGGTTCCAAGTGCTGGAAGCATGCATCGTGTATATTCCCCTCCGTAGTGGAAAGCGGCTATACATTGTGTCTGTTTATGCACCTAAAGCTACTCAATCCACCTTATTCATCCCAGAGCTCGAGACACTTTTTCGATTCCTGCGGCTGGAATTGAAAGATAACTATTTTATTATCGGCGGAGATTTCAACGCCAAACATAGTGATTGGGGAAATAATATACCAAATACTAGAGGGAACCTACTATTCAATTGGTGGGGTCAACACAGCATAATGTATCGACTCGAGCTTAAGGCGACGGATAGTCCGTAGACACGGGTCCTATTTGGATCTTCTGCTGTTCGACTCACGAATAAAACTGACATGCACTAACCAACAAACTACAAACTGTCTACGCACTTTCGTGTATGACAGTGACCATTGCGGTCTCAGCACCGAAATAACTGTTCCCAACAAAATTGCGGAATTGGATGAGTTTGTGCAAAGGCATTCCTACAATTATAGTAGGGTGCGCTGGACACACTTCACCAGAACACTGACTAGAGCACTCTCCTCGAGTTCGCTCTACCCACCGTCCAACAGAAATCTATCAAACGAGGAGATTGACAGATATCTAAGACTAATGGACGAGACAACAAAACGAACAATGGACAAAACGATACCTCGGTATCAACACACTGACGACGAAGACTTATTCCGCAACGCAACTATTGACGCACTGCAGCGACAAAAAAGCAGGCTGCTGTCAAGATTAAAAACCTTGTACAGGCAGTTTACTGACAGACGTAACCCGGAGATCATGACACTAAAGACGTCGATTAAAAACCTCCAAACATTAATAAAGGAAAATTACAGAAACTCTGTAAGTTTGTATTGGAACAATAAAATTCGGGCTGTAAACATCAGGAACCCGAATATGTTCCCGCAAATAAATAAAATATTTCGGAGAAATAATCAGAAAGACCTTCCATGTCTTAGAATCGCCCGAACGACGAACAACGAACAAATACTTGTAGCAGCAGGCATTGATTCAAGTGAGGCCGTTGATGATGACAACTTCTTTGTGATCGAGGATCCGCAGGAGCAGGTAGAGGCTATAGGAGCGACTTTCCAGGAAGTGTACAAGGCGAATGTTATCATTGGCCTGAACCACGACCTGGAGAATCGAGTCCTTGTGCACAATTTCTACCTTCGAAATGAAATAGAGAATTGACGATTCGAGAGCTCGGGCTTCACCCAGCTTAGTGACGAGAATATGTCAAATAACGTCATCACGAACGATAGGGTACTACCGCATTGGAAAACTGCGGTGGTACATCCCATACCTAAAAAGGATAAAGATACTTCCAATCCGGCGAATCTCCGTTCCATCAGTCTTCTTCCAAACATCAGCAAGGTTTTCGAGAAGGTAATCAATAGAGTCTTGACTAAGTGGGTTGAGGACAAACATATAGTTCCGGATAATGAATTCGGTTTCAAGGCGGGGCATGACATCATTCATGCTGTGTCGAAACTGGTTTCTGATATCCAATGGAACAAAGGCAAGAACCAGTGCACTGGTGCCTGCCTGATTGACTTGGAGAAGGCCTTCGATACCGTATGGTTAGAAGGACTCTTTTTCAAGCTGGACAGGTTGGGCATTAGTAAACCACTGCTGTATATTCTTTTTGATATGCTCTCCAGTAGACAGTTCATCGTGAAGAATGGCGATGTGACTTCTGCCGGAACATTTAACATTAAAAACGGTCTGCAACAAGGTGCGGTAAATTCGCCGATCCTATTCAACATTTACACAAGTGATCTGATAGGTTCACTTCACCATGCCATAGCGTACGCTGACGACTTAATCGCGTACAGATCAGGTCTAAAGATTGAGGTCATTAACATACTTTTGCAACGTGACTTCGATAAAATTAAACGATATTGCGATGACTGGAAGTTGAAAATCAACTTTCAGAAATCGGAAACCATTCGGTTTAGGACGCCTTTATCTGGGGCCTCTAGGGATACCAGACTGAATTGGCGAAAGTTCTCTATCGTCGGACAACATGGACAGCCACTTGCTTGTCGAAATATAGTCAGATACCTTGGGATCTGGCTAGATCAATATCTGTATTTTAACAAACATATTGATGTTGCTCTGACCAGAGCCAAGGGTGCTTGTGCCCTTACAAGGAAACTATTTTATAACAGCCAACTCGATGCGAGGGTGAAAGTAATCTGTTACATGGCCCTCATCAGGCCCATGCTTGTATTTGGATGTCCCGTGTGGTTCAATGTGAGAGCAAGTTTATTGGAAAAGATTCGGGTGTTTGAGAGGGCTTGTCTTAGGACTTGTCTTCGCTTATACAGAACACCAGAGTCTGAGTACATAAAATTCTATCCTAATGAGGTCTTATAAAATAGAGCGAACCTGATAAGAGTGGACAATTTCGTCATTAAGTTGACTCGAAGGCACATTGCAAGAGCAATGACCTCATCGAACAACCTGATCTCCAGGGCTTACTACCCCAATTATATGTATCACGAGAGAGTTTGCTTTGACGGCTTTATTCCTCCAGAAGCGTTCCTCTATCTGGATAGCAAAGGTATGATCCAGGACAGATTGGGGGTGCCGCTAATCTTCCACGTCGCTCGAACGGCTGTGGACAGGCGACTCAACTACGAGAGAGACGTCGCACATGGGAGTGCGGAGCGTCTCCGGTTCAGTAGGGCGGTAGGGAGTCGTGACAGGAGGGATGTTGCTCAGCAGCACCAGCAATTTTGGTGGCTTGATGAGGGCGAGGATGTTTCGTCGTCGAACTCCTTCAGTGATACGTAGCTTCATGTGAAGCAGAGTGGGACAGCCTAATTTTTGTTTTTTTTTAGCCATGGCCGGCTTATATAGTTTTAAGTAGGTTTAAGTTAGATTTTAAGAAAAAAAATATATATAAAAGCCAAAAAAATGTAAATAAAAATAAAAAATGATAAAAAATATATATATATATATTTTATATGTATATATATATGTATATGCATATATGTATATATGAAGTGTGTATGTATTGTGCATTGTATATAGGTATGTATGAACGTAGGTTAAGTAGATTAAGATTTATTTTTTAGGTAGTCTGTAAGTTTAATTAAAAAAAAATAATGTCCATATACTAAGTTTTTGCTTAAAATTAATTTTTCTTAGTTTTAGTTGTAATGTTAAATATAAAATTAAATATAGACTGTAAGATCCGTCGAAAGACTTAGTTTAAGTGTTAGGTTTAACTTAGAGTGCCCGCGTGGGGCCAGTATGTTAGAATAAGACTATTTGTAAGTTATTTAAGCTAATTTTTAAGCATTTTTTTGTCTAGCATGTAAGAGTAATTTAAGTAATATAAATAAAAATGCATTTAAACTGAAACTGAACTGCATCGGTTCCCGCTAGATCACCGAAATCAAGCAGTGTTGGGCGCGGTAAGTACGTAAGTGGGTGACCACATGGGAACTCAGTACTCCGCGTGCTGTTGACAAAATGCGCCACATGGGCATAGTACCCCGGCGTTAAATCCCGGACCCTACAAATTAATTTGTATCGTTCCCTTGTTAATAATAATAATAATAAAGGTCTCATAATTGCTTAACTGGAAAATGAAACCCACAATTTTAAACCTGACATCTCCCGTCGTATTTACATTAATGAAAGCTTAACACCCTTGAATAGCTCTCTTTTGCGGTATGCCAATCAATTACGCAAAGAAAGCTTACTTTCATCAGTGAGAATGAGGAATTATTATGTTTATGTAGAAAAGAGTAGCGATGATACTGAAATGAGAATCACCACAATGACAAAACTCCAGGAAAAGCTTTTATTATAATTTTCCCAAATTTCCTTATATTGATGTCAATTTGAGCAGTATTATGGGTTAAGTATTTATTTATTAAACTTATTATTTATTTATTATTTATTATTTAAACTTATTTATTACTAATACAATAGGCGGAGGAGTTCCGGTCTACTACAGCAGCTCGCTTCCCCATAAAATACTTCGGAAATCCGAGGAAGGTGCGATTGAATACCTGCTGTTAGAAGTTACAGATGGGATCATGAAGTGCATTATTGGTGTAGCTTACAATCCAAACCGGAGTAAGTCTTCACAACCCTTTTTTTCTGCTCTGCACGAGTTCACTGATCTTTTAAAAGTTGATAGCAAAGTTTATCAGCTTTTGGATTCAGCTGCTGCTTCTAGGCTGTCAATAGTTAATTCTTATGCCACTCGGTTTTCTCCAAATGCTCCTCCAAGTCTTTTGGATGTCTTTATGGTTTCTAATTTGTTCAACGTCTTACTTCAAGATCAGCTTTCCCTTGCAGGAATATCAGAGCACGACCTAATTTTTTGTACTTATAATGTTTATTTGTTTTGTGCTTCTCGTCCTTCATCTTTCACCTTCAGGGATTATAGTTCCTTAGACAATAATGCCTTACAATTAGATGGGAGCTTACTCTCGTGGGTTCATTGTTATTATACGTCAACTATGAATGACAAGGTGAATCTTTTTCAATCCCTTACATTAGATCTTTTCTATAGACATATACCCCTAAAAGCAGTTCGAGTTCGTAATGAAAACTGCCCCTGGTTCACAAATGAAATTCCTAATGCTATTAGGGTTTGAAACAAACTTTATATAAAATGGAAACAGAGGCCATCTATTTCCTATTGGGAAATATTTTGTCGAGCTCGTAATTACTCAACTTTTATTACACGAAGAACCAAAAAACGTTTTCTCTTTTCCAAACTGAACCCGGGTTGATCATCTAAAAAACTATGGAGTAACTTGTGCTCTATTGGTGTTGGAAAAAAGGCAACGGTTGCTGATATCATTCCAGATGTGAATGAACTTAATGATGCTGTTTTATCAGGATCTATCAATAATCCTCGCTTTACCCCTGAAAATCCATTATTTGTTTCGTCGAGTTTTCACTTTGAAGCTGTTTCAGAAGTAGACGTAATTAATGTTATTCGTTCTGTGAAATCTAATGCTGTCGATGAGAATGGTGTGCCCATTATAAAATATCTAAGCTCCGTTAGATATTTTATAATTTTTTCCATAGCTTCGTCTTCTTTTCCTGATAGTTGGGAATTGGCAAAAACCTCAGCCATCGAATTTATCTGACTACCGCCCTATAAGTATTTTGTCACGTCTATCAAAAATTTTGGAAAATATCCTCGCTATGCAAATATCGAGGTATTTGGAGCAATATAGTTTGCTTTCTCCAGTTCAATCAGGTTTTAGAGCGGGTCACCAGCGGGTTCTACCGCTATGATAAAAATTCTCGATGACATTAGAATTAGATACGATATGGATAACCTAACGGTGCTCTGTTTGCTTGACTTTCCAAAGCCTTTGATAGAGTGAATCACAACGTACTATGTCAGAAGCTGAGGTTATATTTTGGCTTCAGTGAACAGTCCGTGCGTCTCATAGGGAATTATTTGAGTAATCGTTACCAAAAGGTCTTTTACAGTGGCAAGTGTTCCGATTTTAGGGCGTAATTAACGGGTTCCGCAGGGCTCCATTCTTGGTCCATTACTATTTGGTCTGTATATTAATGGCCTGCCTAAAGTATGCTCAAATGTCTCCATTCACCTTTACGCTGACGATGCCCAAGTATACTTATTACGACCAGTTGGATTAGCTGAAGACCTCACTATTAGGATGAACGAAGACCTATGTAGAATCTACAACTGGTCAATTTTAATCTACATAGAAAAATCGCAAGCGATTCTAATTTCGAGAAAATATTTTGAAGCTGATAATTTCCCATCTATGTAAACAATAAGCCTATTCCATATGTCGAAACAGTAACAAATCTTGGATTCAAAATTAATCGTTCTCTAGACCATACTAACTATGTTGTTGGGCGAATTTATGCTGGTCTACGAAAACTCTGGCTGTCTTCCAGTTTTACACCAGTAGAAACAAAACTAAGAATTATTAAAACTCTGTTGCTCCCTCTATTTGACTACTCTACTCTTGTATACTGCTAACTTGATTCTCAATCCGAGGCAATCATAAGTTACTTGATGCTTTTAATGATGCTATAAGATATGTATTTGGATTACCGCGATACGAACACATCTCGCACTCACAATCTTGTTTTGGGCTGTATGTTTAAGCAATTCTTGAAAGTTAGATGTTGCCAATTTATTCACCGTCTCGTCAATAAAAAAATCTCCAATGTACCTGTTTGAAAAACTTCAATTTCCCCAATCTACCAGGATCTTCTAATTAACAATGCCTTATTTTAACTATCTAAACTCTTCTCGTCTCTTCTTTCTTTATGTTACCAGACTTTGGAATAGTCTCCCAACATCAACGAAACAAACCATTGGAACAAATAAATTCAAAACTACCGCTCTTCAATGTTTGTAACAACTGCAACAACTATTCACCTGAATCCACTTTCCTTTTCCTTATTTATGATATCTTTCTTTCTCTCTATTTTTCCCAAGTCTGATTGTCTTGTTTTTCTCTTTCTGTATCTACGTTCCCTTCTGTTTCTATCTTTTCAATTATAGATTTAAGGTTTATATTGTAATGTTATATGCAATCCAAAAAATGTACTGTAAAAGACCAAGTCTTATTTGTACCTTCCTTAATTTATTGATAATAAATTGAATTGAATTGAATTGAATTGAAAACTGAATTGAACCTCAAAGCATTTTAAAAATTTTGCGAGCTTTCTAATTTTCACATCGCCAAAGTTATCAACAATTACGTGTTCGAAAATATGTATATTGTGGCCTAAGACCATAGAAATTAACAGTTATCGGTTAGAAATGACATTAATGACCTCGTCGAAAGAATTACCGTCGCGGAGAATCTGGGTTTTGAAACTTCCTAACGCCTTCACTCCATTTTCGGACAATTTTAGTGTGCCTCGTTGTAATACTGGTGAGCCTAACCTTACCTGCTCGCTTGCTTGTAAAAATGTAACCTCACTACCGGTGTCTATGAGCGCGTTATAGAAATGTCCCGTACTCCTGAATTCAACTAGTTTCTGGAAGTTTGATTTTGCCGTTTAAGCCAAGTTGACTATCCTCACATTTATTGGATGCTTAGGGCACTGAGGCGTTTTGTGCCCAAATCCTCAGCACTTAAAACACCAGGGACACAGACCGTACTTCTTGGCTCTGGAACACCATGTGTAAAACGACATAACTTTCTACTATTAACTTCAAAATTCGATTTAAAAGAAGACTGATGCCTTTCCGAAAATGCCTTAAAAATTTCTAATGTTTTTTCAGAATCTTTAAAATTATCCGCACCGTAACACCTAACTTTGTTGTGATGGGTATCACGGGTCTCATCAATTACGTATTGAATAATGACTTTTCGTCAAACTCTGCACGAAAACTCAACTCCTTTACGCTTAGAGAGCTTCTGATGTATTTTGCCACTTGAGACACTTTCTCCAAATTCGTCAACCAAAAACATGGTTTGACTCTCCCAAGCATTAATACCGAATTCATATCGCATGGCCATTTTCGCTGAACCAGACAAGGGTCTCCTACCAAAAAGTAACTTCCCCAATTGACTCCAATTCATTACGCTTTCCACATCGTCTACCCATCACCGCTAAACTCCTACAATGCGCTAGAAACATCTTGAAAGGATGCCCCACCCCGACCTCTATTTCGCAGGTATTCGACCTAACCTTGTAAAAGTGAAATTTCAACCTCTTCTCAAACACTTTTTTTCGCTCTTCTAATTCTTTTTCTCTATCCTTAAATTGCTCTTCTCTGCTTTAGCTCTTGTACCATGTCTGAAATATGTATTGAAATTTATTTCTGGCAGTGCTGTTCTTCCCAATTCAGAAATATGTCTGTACGTTCCTTAAAATTACGAAAAATATTTTTGAACCAAAGGAAAAATCGAAAAAATTGTTGGCTTCCTAACTTTATTAAATTTTTCGCTTTTATAAAAAGAATGGACTCACGAATGGCAGGATAAATTAAGAATGACAACGGTTTGCTTGGCCGTTAATTGGTGGCCTTTCTGTTCCGCTGAAACTGTACATAGTATTGTAATAGCGGCAGATTCCATTTCTATGTCTACTTCTTACTTTAAAGTAATAATTAAACAGTACCTTTTGTCGCGGGTATACTTATCAAACGGCAAAAATCCAACGGTGAACTGCTTCTGCCGTTGTTTTGCGATAACGTTGAATTTTATTTGTCTTTTTTTGTTTTGCGTCTCCCTTCTCCTCCTTGAAATGCGCGATAACGTCAAAATATTTTTATATACATATATGCGACGAAACTCTCTAGCTGCAGAAAGTGTCTCTATTTCTGCTACTCCCAAGGTCACAAGTAGAAGAAAGAATGAAATCAATTGTGAAAAACAAATGCGAGAAAATGTAGTAATTGATTTGAAACTGATATACAAAGAAATCCAAGAATTAAAAAATATTAACAATGAATTTTTATCTCGCGCTATCAAAATGGAAACTGAAAACTCGGAACTTAAATCTAAGCTCAGTATATTGCAAAGAAAAAAAAAATAGATTTCTTGGTCCAATCTATCCAGTTTTATGGAAATTGTGAATGTACCGAGTGTTGATAATTCGAATGCTGTATAAATCATTCGCAAAGGAGTGGGAGTGGAATTTTGCGAAAATGACGTAGACCATTGTTATGTTAAAAAAATAAGCATATCAGCAGTACCACTGCGAAAGGCGATGCTTCATCCGAAGACGACACCAATATTCTTGTCATAAAATTGACTCGCCAGAAGACGAAAGAAACCATCATGAGAGCGAAAAGAATCGTCAGCACACTAATGGCACACCAGGGTAAAATGGCACACTTACAGTAAAATCCAAATAGAATAGAATTTCATTAGTTTTTGAACACAACCCTTTGGCTTACCTGACACCACCGACACAAACGAAATATTGACAAGCTCCAGCTGTTGAATGACCCATGACATCACTTTTTCTGTAGAACTGCCATTTTACTAGCCCGTGGTGTATTTTTGCTCGATTTTTGTGATAAAATTTGTACAACAAATATGCCATTTTTTGATGCTGATTGTAAGTGAATGTAAGTATGGAATGGTTATTTATATTTAAGCGATATCAGTTGTCCAAAATTTGTTTAATTGTTATTAATACTGGAAGTTGCAAGAAGTAACTTCGAATTCTTTTGATTTTTAGACAATCATGGTTGGCCGACACATTCGCAAAACAAACAGGCAGTCCTGGACAGAGGAATCCATGACGCAAGCTATACAGGCGGTTCAAAATGGCGATGGGCTGGTTGAAAGCTTCCAGATCGTTTGGGGTTCCAAAAAGTACCTTACGAAGTCGAACAAGAAATACAAATAAAGCAATAATAGGCACACAAAAGGGTCTAGGAAGGTTTAACAATACATTTTCCATAGCAATGAAGGAAGAGCCAGTTGAGCATATAGCGCTTCTAAAATCGCTCATGTTTAGGCTTAATTGTGATGACATTCGCTGCCTTGCTTTCCAACTAGCCGTCAAAAATAATATTCAACATCGCTTTAATATGGAAGAAAAAAAATCTGGGTGGGATTGGTTACGAGGTCGTCGTTCAAGACACTCGAATCTGTCTCTAAGGCAACCAGAGCCCACCTCAGCAGCTCGAGCACAAGCATTTAATAAGCTGCAAGTGGAAAAGTTTTTTCAGACTTTATGAGATGCAATTGATAATGAAAAAATTACTGGTGTCAAGATTTGGAATGTGGATGAGCCTGGTTTATCCACTGTACAAAAACCACCAAAAATGTTTGCCAAAAGGGAAAAAAGGCAGGTAAGTGCTTTAACGAAAAGAGGGCAACACGTAACGGTAGTTTGTTGTATGAGTGCAAATGGGGTATTCGTTCCACCCACACTTATATTTGCAAGAAAACGGTGGAAGCATGAACTGGTTGACAGCGCACCTCCAGACATTTTAGGCCTTGTAAGTGATTCTGGTTGGATGAACTCCGCACTTTTCTTGAAGTGGCTTCAGCACTTTATAAGGTTCACACACGCCTCAGTAAATGAAAGGGTATTACTTTTGCTTGATGGATATAAAACACACAAGAGTTTGGATGTGATTCGCCTGGCCAAGGAAAATGGGGTTATAATGTTATCCTTTCCGCCCGATTGCACCCACCGGATGCAGCCTCTTGATGTTTCATTTTTTGGACCCCTTAAGAGCTATTACAACCAGGAAATAAGTAAGTGGTTAAGAAATCATCCGGGTAGGGTTCTCACACAGTATCAGATAGCTGCATTATTTGAAGATGCTTATGGTAAATCAGCATCTGTTTTAAATGCTGTCAGTTGTTTTGAAAAAGTTGGCGTATTTCCACTAAATAAAGATGCTTTTCCTAATCATTTATTTGCAGCAGCTGAAATTACAAATATTCCAGTTACTGACAGTTCAAATTTGGTTGTTGATGAAAATACACCACCACCTATTGAAACATTAGATACACAACAATATTGAAAGTTTTCTGACTTCACCTCTGAGAGATATAACAAATTCGGGAACCACATGGACGCATTGCTCCTCCAACATAGGCTTCTAAATTAAGCCAATTGACATTTTAGCTGTACCACATTTTTCTGGCGATCACGTGCGAAAGCGGAAAGCTGAAGGCAGTCAAATTTTGACTAGCACTCTGTACGTAGATGGAATAGACTCCATATGGCCAAAGTTGCCGAAAAGAAATCAATCGAAGCTAGAAAAATAGCAAAAACAAGCAAAAAAGAAAATAAAAAGTTTGTGTAAAAGCGATTCCGAACAAGATTTTCAAACCAGCGATAAGGATACAGCTTGTCTTTACTGTAGCGACATGTATAGTGGATCGAAGCCTGGCGGATCTTGGATAAAATGTTATAAATACCTTTTGTGGTCGCATACAGAATGCGCAGATGTTCCTAAAATGACTGACCGATATACTCGTATTTGCGATATTTGTAACTAAAATGTTTTAAAAACATATTTTATGGAGTTCCTTTTTTCTTGCTTGTGTATTTTATATATACATATGTACATTTTTATTTTATACATACGTGCAATGTTATCTATGAATGTTTTTTTTTTGTTTTTAAATAAAATTTGTAATGAGGCTTGTACATCTTTTGTTTTACTTTGGTAAAATGGCATACTGGTGTGTCATTTTATATTAGTATATGGTATATTAGAAATAGCACACACAGCACTTTTTAAAAATGCATTTTTTCAGCACTTATTGAAACTTTTTAAGATTGAGAAACTTGTAAAGTATAGGTAATTGATTCTTCTTTACTTTGGATATGTTGTTGGATCTATTTTATCCGGTTTCAGACGAGATATAGGACATTTTGCTTAAAGTGGTCCATTTTAGGCCGGGTTCCTCTACATCAAAATATTCGAAATATGAGAAAAGATTTCAATTCTTTCGTCGCTCATATTGTTTCTTTAAAATTGTTACCGGACTATTATTTCGTCTGAAATCTGGGTGTACGAACTATCCAATTATACAATTTCGGGTTATGAATTATTTGGTAGTTGTAATAATTCGTATAGTGCAGGTGGTGTAGCAGTATTCATAAAGGATTCCGTCAATTGTGAATAGATTGTGAAATATAGTCTTGGCAGTGCAGATATCCTTAAAATTACCTACAAACAAAATGCTGAAGTTCCTGCAATTTTATGTATCTATGGCTTACATGGAAATGGTTTGAGCAAAGATGTATTTATGCAACATATGGATGAACTTTTGAAGAATGTAAAGTCAAGGAATATAATTGTTTTAGGAGACATAAACATAGACATATTGAGTGATAATAGTGGTTTTGACAAATATATGCTGTTAATGTCATCATTGGCTTAAAGTCGCTTGTAAATGAACCAACTCGGATAACAGACGTAACTCAAACCTGTATTGACCACATTTTTGTAAGGTTCCACAAAAATTGGTCTCACATAGTTTCATGTGAAGTACTTGATTTGAGAACCACTGACCACTGTATGATAAGACTAGATTTAGATCAAACGATTGATAATAAAAGAAATAAATATATCCCCTTTCCAGATAACCAGGGAATAGGCTACCCAAAATTAGTTGGAATTTTGGGAGCTGGTTTATTTAGAAAATGATCCTTCATTAGCTTATGATGTTTTTTTTTGAAAATACTAAAATGGCATATTGTAAATTCCACCATTATCAAGTTTTGTAGCAATACTAAGCTCAAACGATTGAAGTCTTGGATTAATGAGGATTTACTGAAAAGAATTCTCTTCATAAAAAATGCAAATAGAACCATTGAAATAATATCCTAAAATGGCATTACAATAAATTAAGCCAAAAGGTTAAAAGAAAAATAGCTATTGGTCGAGATAATTTTTATTCGTTTAAATTCAACAACTGCAGGGGAAATATTAAAGAGGAGTGGAGAGTTGTCAATAGCATTTTAAATAATGGAGAGAAATGAGACAACATTAGTGAGATTCAAGTAGAAGATACGTTAGTGCATAATCCCATGAATATTGCGAATATCTTCAACTGCTATTTTGCAAATATTGAAGCGAATTCCAAACCCAGCCATACTCAGACGAATTGCAGTTGTGAATTATATACGGATCTTATTGATGATGCATTTCAGAGTAATAGTTTTGTTTTTCAACCTTTTTCACCACTTGAGCTTTATAAATGTATAATGAATCTTAACAATAAAAACTCGTGTACCTCGGATGGTATAACTAATTGTCTCGTTAAACGTATTGCCTTCTTTATTGTTGATATACTGTGCTATATATTTAATCTGAGTGTTAGTTGTGGTATCTTCCCGTTTGCGTTAAAAACTGCTGAAGTCAATATCGAAACCAAATACACCTGAGTTTCAAACCACTACATCACAAACTTTCCTTTCTCCTCCTTCTATCTTTCCGCCCGCGCCCAGGCAACAGTATAAGGGTATTCATAACCCTTAGGCGCGCGTAAATTATATAAAAAAAAAAAAAGTTATTCCGCTATATAAAAAGGGTTGCGGAAATTGCCAATATAGACCAATATCAGTACTTCCAATATTCTCTAAGCTATTTGAAAAAGCAACGAAGGACAGGATTTTATCATTTCAAAATAAAAATAACTACTTGTGTCATCAACGGTATGGCTTTTGTTAGGGTAAATCGACAGAAGATGCTATATTAAAGTTGTGTAATGAGATATACAATGGTTTTAATAGTATTACTTGTCCAATAACATTATTTATTGACAAAAGGCCTTTGATATGTGTAGCAACACGATTCTTTTGGACAAGCTCTACAAGGCTGGATTCAGGGACTCACTTGGCTTAAGTCTTATTTGACGGAAAGAACTCAAAGAGTAAAGATAAACGGAGTTTATCGGTTTTAGGCCCCATCCTGTTTCTAATTTATGTAAACTCCATATTCAAGCAAAATCTGAGTAGTAGTGTAATTGCTTTTGCTGACGGTATGGCCTTTACATATGTAAGCAATTCGATTCACTGGTAAAATTAGAGAGTTACTCACAGCTGCTAAGGCAATGGTTTGCAAAACATGAATTAATCGTAAGCGAAAAAACCAAACTCATGTTTTTAAATTTAAAAAAATCAATTATGCTCGAAAGTAATGTCGGTTTTCGCGCCGCTGCATGTCTAAAACTTTCAACGTCTGCTCATAACAGTGGTAATGTCAATTTCCGTGCTACTGTCTCATGTTGTTCTAATTGTTTTAAAATAGAATCTGTTAAGTGTTTTAAGTATCTGGGTGCAATAATAGACAGACAGCTGACTTAAAAAAGTATATGATATCTAAAAAGCTTTTTACAGTCATTTATTATGGTCTTGTTAACTCAAAGCTGCATTATGGTTTAACAAGTTGGGGAGAAGCTTATAATAATACAATTGAACCATTGCAAATCGCACAAAAGCACATAGTCCGAATTAACATATATGTAAAAAAAGTAGATTAACAAATAGTTGGCCTTTATTTTCCATACTTCGAGTTTTACCAATAAAACAATTATATATTTACAAAGTTCTCAAAGCGTTTTTCATGCGTAGCCTATATAGTGCAATACCAAGAAATTCAAATCTATACAGGTTAAGAGTGAACTTTCGGCAATTAGTAAAGGTACCGATGGCAAACAAGACTAATTTTTCCAATTTCTATTTTTAAACAGAGTCAAATTATGGCTATTTACAATGGATATTTCGCAAGTCAAGAATTTTTTTTTTTTATAAATTAGGGCGCGCTCAAGGGGTTAAGGTATCCTAAAAAAGTTTGCACACAGCGGGCAACGGAAGTTTAGGGAGGAAAGAAGGATAGGTACCGATGTATGTTGGTTTTATATGTCTGAATGTTATAATGACTAGGAGCATTGTTTATAAGCATTGTTTAAGCATGTCTTTCATACTTTTTATGGTCTCGTAAATCTTTATTTTTTGTATAAGGTTTTGAATAAGTTAATAATTATTTTGTTTTTTTTTTCTGATTGTATTTTGCAACTACCCCACAACTATTGTATGTTTATTTAATGGGCCATTCGCCTCTAGTCTTTAAGGCTATAGAATGCAACCGTATCATTTACTTTTGTATAGAATTTGTATTATAATATTTATAAAAAGATAAAGATCTTATCTTACTATTAAAACCGAATGTTGCACATACACGTATGTACGATAATTATTGTGCAGGCTAACCCTGCAGCAGCGCTTTAAATTAAACAAAGATGATACACATCAAAATGCCAAATTTGCAAATCTCACCACACACTGCACATGAAATACAATAGCCTAAGTTTCAAATACCAATTTCAAGCAAACTAAATAATTAGAGTCCGTTGTACATCAGCTCCCAGGATCACTTCGAGGTGATACACGTTGAAATGAAATTGTCTTTTGTTAAATCAAACTTTGGTTTTTTTATTTAAATAAGATATAGTAACAGTAACTCGCGCATATCCCCAGCAAACAAACAATATCCAGGATGGCACAAGCCACACAACAGAGCAACCTTATGGTCTGTTGCAGGGAAAATATCCTTCGTAGCGACTGGAACAAAGAAAAACCGCTTCACACGGCGCAAAGAAGAATGGACAAAGAGAAGGAGCCGATATCATTCGATTACCCTTCCGTGCTCCATAATGCACATCGGACTGTGATAACGGGACCTGTGACCGAGACCCTTGAAATGAAGTGCCATGTGACAAGAATCAACCCTTCACTTGAATTTTGAATTAATTTTAAAAGAGGATTGATTTATTGTTGATTTGGGAATTAAACTGCCCTCGAGTTTGGGGCCCCGTGAGTTTGGGGGCCCCGGTGATTGCCACCTGTAACACCCCCGGTCGCTACGCTTCTGTCTGAGGTCCTTTGGGACAATATGAGAACATTTTCCGGCTTTGGGAATAGAAACTACGTTAACTTCCCTCCAAGGGAATGTGGATCATTTATACGCAGCTTCTCATGATATTCACTAGCGTTGACAGGATCACATCTGAGGACATATGCAGTTCGGCAGATATAATAGCGTCCGGCCCAGGAGACTTGTGTGGTTTGAAGCGCCTAGAGCAGCTTATCTCTTGAAATCAGATCGTTAATTTTAGTCACGGCAACAATAAAATTTAAATAGGGTCTGCAACTTTATTTGCGTCCTATAATTTTGCCATAAAGAACTGGCCAAAAGCAGTTCAAATTTTTGCATTTCTTTTGTATTTCATTGTAATGCAATATTTCCTTTTTTGAGCGCTCTCTTCCGACAGAGAAAAAACTAAAATTATATAAGAAGATTAAGTATTCAAAATGTGATTATATAAGTTGTGCAAATTTAAATTTAACTTAGAAGTTAACGGTAGAAATCTAAATGTTCATAACGTCGACGTAAGAATTATTTTTTCTGTTTTTCAGGATAACACCTGGATTTATATCCAGACTACGAACGTAATATATTGGGTCTACAAGTAAGTTCCCAACGTTTTTTTTCCAAAATTTGAAGTGTTATTATGAAAACATAGTTACAATGCTTTAATCAAAGTATCGTCCATCGGAAGCTACAACTTTCCCCCATCTTTCTGGTAATTTATGAATTCCGGACCAAAAAAAATTCTCTTCTTTCGAGCCCAAGAACGTATCGAGCCAATTTTTGATTTCCTCTACTGAGCTGAAGCGTATTCCCGTAAGAGCATTCTGCATCGAACGAAACAAGTGGTAGTCAGATGGTGCCAAGTCTGGACTGTAAGGCGGGTGAGGCAGAATTTCCCATCCACTATTTTGCAAATAGTTTTTCACCGAAACCGCAACATGTGGCCGAGCGTTGTCGTGATGAAAAATGACGGACTCATGCCTGGTCTCATATTCTGGCCGTTTTTCTTTTAATGCCCGCTTCAAACAAATTAATTGGGTTCGATATAATGGTCCTTTGATGGTTTCACACTCGGAAGCAGTTCGTAGTATACGACACCCTTTTGATCCCACTATATGCAGAGCATGACCTTATTCACGTGAATATTTCGTTTCGGCGTCGATTGGGCGGGCTCGCCGGGCTTTGTATACGATTTTCTGCGTTTAGGATTATCATAATAAATCCATTTCTCATCACCAGTGAGCATACGATGCAAAAATGATTTATTTTTATACCGCTGCAGTAACATTTCGGACATGCAAAATCGCCGTTCGACGTCTCTTGGCTTCAATTCGTACGGCACCCAGTTTCCAAACTTTTGAATGAATCCCAGTGCTTTTAGGCGCAGGGAAACTGCTTGTTGCGTGACGCCCAATGATGCAGCAAGTTCTTATTGAATCTGACACGGATCCTCATCCAATAAAGCGTCCAATTCCTCGTCTTCAAAACTTTTCGGCTTTCCGGGGCGATCTTTGTCTTCAACTCCAAAATCACCACTTTCGAACCGTTTGAACCACTCGCGGCACCTCAATTCACCAATACATTCCGCCCCATAAGTTGCCGAAAGCAAACGATAGGCCTCAGCCGCACTTTTCTTCATATTAAAGAATAAAAGCAGCGCTTCCCGCAAATGACGTTTATTTGGCTGGAAACTTGCCATGATTTTGCTCGATAAAATGTACGACACCGATAGAACTGCACAAATATAACGCTGCAAAGTTGTTGACAGATACAAAAACTACAAATAAAACACATGGGGTCTGACATTTCTGCCCGGGATCCACTGGTGGCGCCATCTCTGACAAACGCTGGAAACTTACTTGTAGACCCAATAGTTTCGGATGAACTATTCACCGTGCCACGGGGCTGCAACTACTTATAAGATAAAAATGTACCACTAATAAATAATTCCATTTTATTTAAAGTTCATTTTCATTTGGCGTAACAATAATATATTCTTTTGCTAAATACCATTATGCCTTATAAAATAATTGTTGTCATATGTACGAGGACCGTACTATTTGAATCAAAATAAGGGGTAAAGTAATCTTAGTATGTTTAAAAAACACACGCGAACAACGTTTGTCGTCAATGCACGTGGAATGTTCTTCCCCTGAGACGACCACAAGTTGATAATTAATAAGAAAAATGAAAAACTGCGGCATTTGCATTGGTGGTTACTATAGAGGGCGTATGCAGATTTGTCATCAGAGGAAGTCCAAAGGCATCTAATGATGCCTCATTATAATCCGCATCTAGTTCAAATTCTGCTAGATAAGCCTTATATGCACCCATAATCTCTTAAAAAAAGAACACTCAAGGGGTTGTGACAATGATTAAGTACATGGAACATCAGTACAGAATAGCGGATTATGTGTGTAGGCTTTTGTTGTTGGATTGATGCGAATTGTCGTAAGGGCATAACACCTACGGCAATTTCGTTGGAAAACTTATAATGAATTTACAGATCACAACACTGCTTAGAAGTGACGTCGGTGGTATGTTTCACATGTTTGCGCTTATAATAACAATGTATTCAAAGCAGTTGTAAAATTGATCTGAATTCACTGTTACTAAAATTCGCAAGCATGAAACTCATTGTATACCTGTACTCATCTTTCCCCTTTTCTTCTTTTTCCACACGAGCGCGCTGTGCCTCGTGTACTTAAAGGGTATCAATAATCAATTAAGCGCGCGTGAATTAGTAAATTAAAAAAAATAAATTTAAAGACCCACGGTGGACTTTAACAATTTCTAAGGCCACTTTGATAATCCCAGCTAGCTCAAGCGACATCGCGAGTTTGATCGACAAACACTACCAAAGTAACAGAGGAACTACCATTTGAATCAGACTCTATTGTCATCAAACACAATTTTAGGAAATCAACAATACTTTTGCGAATATGGTGGCCAGGTTTGTACCAACTATGATAGAAATAGCGAGGAGCAATACGAGTATATTGGCGAAGAGTGTAACCCAATCGGGCATAGGAATACTACCTTGATCCCGGCATGTATTCAGAAATTTTTAAATGCAAGTTTATTCATCTAAATCTATATTGTCCCCTTCAGAGTAATCCCCACCGACTGCAACACACTTATGCCAGCGTTTGATCCAATCCTCGAAACATCTTTTATATTCGGTTTTCGGTATGTCCTCCAGTGCTTCCTGCGATTTTTCCATTACTTCCTCTCGGCTGCTGAAACGCGTTCCCCGTAGTTCCCCGATTGAACAGAAAGAAGTCACAGGGAGCCAAATCAGGTAAATTCGGTGGCTGTTGGATGTATTTGTTGCCTTTTTCGTCAAAAAATTACGAATAATTATGGCACTGTGCGACGGTGCGTTATCATGGCGCAAAACCCACGAGTTTTCTGCCCACAATTCTGGTCTCTTTCGGCGAATTGCTTCACACAAACCTCTAATAACGCCCAAATAATACTCTTTGGTTTACTGTCTGGCCTTTTGGCAAAAATTCATGATGCACTACACCGTTGTTATCAATGAAAACCGTGAGCATTGTCTTCTTTTTTGACTGAAAACGACGTGGTTTTTTTGGTCTCGGTTTATTTGGTTAACGCCATTCACTTGCCTGATGTCTGGATTGCGTGTCGTACTCATAAACCCACGTCTCGTCTCCAGTAACGATCCTTTTGATGAATGTGGGATCGGATTCAGCCTCGCAAATCATCTCTTTTTTGCATGAAATTGAGGTCTTTTGGCACCAACTTTGCTGCTACACGACGGAAACCCAAATCATTGGCCAAAATGTCTTGGACGGATCCATAGGTAATGTTCAAGTCCTCCGCTGTCCCTCTGATGCGGTTATTGACCAACATTTCTTTTACTTCATCAATATTGTCGTCGGTTTTCGATGTCGTTCATCATCTTCGATTGACTCACGGCCACTTTTGAACCGCTCGTGCCACTGGTAAACGACCGTTTTCTTTAGAGAATCGTTGCCGAAACACTTTTCCAATATTTCCAACGTTCGCACACCATTAAATCTGTTTTTTTACGCAAAATTTAACACAAGTTCATTGTTGCAAATTTAAATCCATTTCTAAAACTGTAAAAAATCGCCAACACAAACAGCGATAGATGTACTCTTGCCTACGTAACTTTTGCAAATGTCAAGCTATGACGCTAAGATTTAGAGGGAATGTTAACAACAGATTTACCAACTTAACAAAAAAAAACCGAACTCAAATCGGAATAATAGAAGCGCCACACGGTGGTGTCCCCCAGGAAATTTTTGATCAAGGTGGTATATCGTAAAATCTAACGACATACCAAAAACTTGATATTTTTTTATTTCTATTTTTTTTAAAACAAATCAACATTCGAGAGGGTATTATCCTACATTATCTGAAAATGCCGGAGCACGTGCAAAGTTTTTCGGAAAATTGGATAGAGAGGGAGAGAAAGATGTTTGGGCTTGTGGTTATTTCACTCCATGGGTGGCATCCAACATTTAATGGGGAGAGACTAATTTCTTAGTGGATGTTGGCTTGATTTGATGTTGATTTCTAGTCAACTACTCATCTTACTTGATTTTCGTTAACTGAAAAAATGGATGATATGTCTTTCGGGCGAGGCTGGATGGATATCTCGATCACGTGTACGGGAATTTGCCCCCAAAATTAATCACTCCAGGATATACCACCACGTACAGTAAGTAAGTGAATACGTAACAAAAGCAAACAATTTTTTTTTATAAGTTCTGGGTATCGTAAGTACATTTTATACAATGTATGACTATACTCGTATTTGTAGATGTTTTAGAGGATATTTTCGAAAAAAGGACAAAAACCTTCCTTTATTAAATAGAAAACCTTATGAAGTACAAATAAAAAATAAAGGAGTATCCTTTAAAATATTGTATAAGACGGTATCCCTTCGTCAAATACCATTTATTATATTGAATCATCAGTAAGAGAAGAAATGTCGCCAATAATTTTTCACATTTTTATATCTAATTGCTTGCCACAAAATAATAGTAAGCTTATGAATTGTGTTCATGTATTTGTTCTTTTCCAAAAGAAAAAAAAACTGCGTTTGTGTAATAAAAACATCAGAATATTTAACTTTATTTATTTTATTTTATTTCACTTAAAAAAAAAACGAAAACTTATTCAATCCAAATAAATAACTTAAAAGTCCTCAAATACGTAGTTTTTTACCACAAATACATAGGTGATGAAAGAAATACCGATAAGCAGCTATTCGCAGTTTGTCTAATTTATAATGCCACACACATGGCTGGTAGTTTCATAAATATTAATGTTAACGAATTTTTAAAGCGCGGCATTAAAAATGTGCATTTTTAATTAGAGTATTTATTTGTATCTTTTTACTGAATTAACTGAATTTTCACTTTTATATTATTGAATCTGTTCCAACTGTTTTTGCATTAAATTAATCCATCATTACAAATAATGGGAAAACTATACTCCGACTCTATTAACGCATTATAGCTTATCTTTATATCAAAAACACATAACATAACCTATGTAAATATGTAAGAGAACATAATGATTTTATTAAAATGATTACTTTAATTCTTGATATTGGATTACACTATTTTTTTTTAATTTTAATTTTACTAACGTAAGTTGATCACATAAGTAACTTCTGAAGAACTGAAAAACTGAAAAACGTGTTCACAACGCTGTACTTAATTTCTTAAAATGAATTATAACAAATTGCATAAACTATAAGTTTAAAAAATCCTACACGTTATAAAACTCCTTCCGCTATCTAACTGACTTCTTACAGCTTATTGAAGAAGCATTTATACATTTTGCTCCTACTAGGAAGTAGAATTGCTCTTTGTGTGTTGTGCCCACATTTTACATGACAGTGTAAAGATTTTTAATAGGGTATCATAAAAGTAACGACTGCAAATACGTGCCTTATGTTTCAGGATGATCTTGCTTAGGCGAATTACATAGTATGGCCAATAAAATTGTGAGATATCTAACGCCAGAACAGCATATTGAAGTTATTAAAATACTCGTATTACATTAAAATAAATGAGTAAATAAAATAAATTCAATTGGAGAAACGCAAAGATATTCGTCTGATTTCTTTTGTTTGTGTTAATCATTTTTCGAGCTCGTTAACCAAACGTCTAACCTCATGCAGGGACCGGATCAATGAATCCAAAACAATTTTTTTTATTCTCCAATAAAAGTGCTATCATGAGCAGCGTTAGCAGGTAACGGTTTAGGTATCAATCGCAAAATCAAGATAAAATCGCAAAATACATTGTACCTACATACTTGGTTTTTATATTGTAGTTTGAACTTAGCATCTAGAGTACATTAATTAAGTGACAGGATCCTACCATAACTGCAGAATATCGTCGCATTATGTGTTATAACTGTATGATTGAAGAATCAGTCAAACCAAGGAATTTTATTTTTCTAGTGGAATTTACATCTTGCTGTTTTTAGATAAATATCAATTACTTAACAGGAAGGTATTGACAAAATGTAATAATTTTTAAAAGGTTTCATTATAAAATAGGACTTCCTTAAATCTGTGAAAGGGTTATATCTGCGGATCAAAAATGTCAGACCATATACATTTACTCGCACGGCGTGGAGCATAAGGTCTGGTCGAATTCGTTTTTTAGGAACTGATGCAGATTTATCGTGTAACTTAAATATGTATGTTAGCAACACAACACAACACAACACGTTTTTTTTGCAGTTTACATACATATACATACATACATATATACGAGTATATCACATGGGTCAGAACGCTTTCAGAACCTTGAACCGGATCAGTTAGGCCAAATAGCCGTTTTTTAGCTCCTAACTCAAAGATGAAGGTTACATTACGTAGAATCAAAATCATGCCAATTGTTTTGCTGTCACACCGCCAAAGTGGGGAGGTCATAAAGAAAAAATACTTCGCCAGATGTTTGATCCTGATTTCAATTGCGAGAGGAGTGAGTGGAGGAGAGGAACAGCCCCTGGGTTGTATCATAACAAAGTGTAAGAGTGCATGAACAATGACTACAAAAGCTTTATCCTTCGAATTATGGCTCTCATCGTGCTAAATTGAAAACTGCAGTGTCTCAATTAGAGACTCTCCGCATAATATCGTGAAGCACGCTTTAAGTGTGGGATTAGGCAATTTTAAAGATATATTACCTATCATGAACGACTTAACTTTTCCATTATGATACAAAAAAAATTACTGGCTACAACTACGAGTAGCTAGCATTTAAAATTCTTCAAAAATAAAAATAACTTAAAAATATCTAGTGAAGAACGTATTTAACTGGCTTAGCTGTGAACGTAGGGGCTATTTACAGTGGTTGCTTATTGCTTTGGAGCTTTGGGTTGAAATCTCAACGGAATACAAAAATAAATAACAAAATTGCAATTACCACTATAGTTTTAGTTTTTTTTTTAGTTTTAAATGCATTTTATTTTCTAAATCATTAATTCTTACATACTAACATGCACATTTTATACAAACAATAGACTACGTAGTTGTTTGGACAGAATGATTTGCAGCGGTTGTCTTGGGTTATCCTTTGTCGAATTTAAACTCCTTAATGATCTTATACTTGTGAGCTACTGGTTTTAATATTCTATCCTAGACGGTGTTCATATATGTTGTCTTCCGCCCATTCATTATATGTAAGATCATTTGTTGAATATAGTATTTCGCGTGTTCGACTATGCATTCCAGGGCGAGAGGAAATCACATGTTGGATATTTTTTCCGAAATCCAGTGCGTGTTTTGAATAATTCAATGGTCCTTTTACCAAGCTATAAGTGACATTGCGCACACTCCGGCGGGGCGCAGCTGTACCTTTTTTGGAATACCGAATTGGGCTCTTGCTGAAAATAACTTGGCGCAGCAAATGTTATCGTATACGGCTTTAAAATCGATAAGAAAATTTTCGTATGCTGCATTATGCGACGCATGAGACAATCGATATTTCTTTGGGCTAAGAAGGCATTTGAGCAATAAGAAAAACTAAGGAGGCTCTATACAAGACCTTGATCATCCCAGTCCTACTTTATGGCGCAAAAGCATGGATCCCATCGACAGCGGATAAAGATATCCTTAGTCGTTTCGAGATAAGAAACCTTCCGAAAAATATTCTGTTCCATTTGCACTGACGGCTTTGGAGGAGTAGATTCAACAATCAACTCTGCGGGCTGTACAGCGACATCGGCCTAGTCAGAAAACTGCTCATCAGTTGCCAGCGGAGTCTTCGAATCTAACCCGGAGGAGCAACGCAATAGAGGAAAGCGTCAGTATAAGTTGACATCAACCGACCTAGAGTGCGCAACTGGTGGCAGTTAACTAAAGACCAGTAAGGAGAGGTTTGTTACTTGAGGCCCAGGTTCACCCCGAAATGTAGGGACACCTAAAAAAGTAAATTTTTTTATTATTATTATTATTATTATTATTATTATTATTATTATTATTATTATTATTATTATTATTATTATTATTATTATTATTATTATTATTATTATTATTATTATTATTATTCGCTTAGCAGGATCATGGCAAACATCCATCATCCATGGTCCCAGACCCTGCACGCGGCATCTGCTCATGCGAACTGCCGGGTCCATTATGCTCTAAAGGGCCGAGATATGGACCGACGCGCTGCGGCGTGAAAAATACCGGAAACGCATGGCCGCTGTACAGCGGAGAGGACCTCTTCGCGTCATCCCGATTGACCTACTAGCCAGGAGAGACGGTTTGTTCACTAAGAGAAACCCAGATTGGATAAACTGGAGGCAACGAGAATTGCCAGGTCAAACACAATGGAAGCCTGGAAAAACCGATGGGAGCAGGAGCCCAGAGGCAGGTGGACAGCTCACTTGTTCGGCCACCTAGATACCTAGATAAATCGGGAGTTTAGTGAGGTGAACTGCTACCTCACCCAATTTCTTACGGGTCACAGTCTATTCCGCGCCTATCTCAGGAAAATGGGAAAGGTGACGGATGCCGCATGCCCTTATGGGGGCTCCGCCTCGGACGATGCATAGAGCAAGACTTTGGAAGCATAACGCCTGACACTATTGTCGGAATGATGCTCCAGGGTCAGGAGAAATGGATGAAGGTGGCGAGCTTTATTAAAACCATCATCCGTAAAAAGCAAGTAGAGGAGTTGAGGTTTTGATCCTCATTCTACCCTGTTTCCGCTCCTGTGAGCCCACCTACTGAAAGATTCTTTTAAGGTCATGTTGGTGACGCCAACCTGAAGTAATGCCTTACGGCGATGCCGGGTTGGTCACAAACGTTACCGGAAAAAAAAGGGTTGGTGAGTTTAGTCAGTAAAAATCCGACACACCCATCCGAGCGCGGACCCTTGGCGGAGTCTCCTGTCGATCCTGACAGGCGATCGAGCACACAAGATCCAGCTCGATTGATGGAGATTTTCACCACTCCCTCGAAAAAAGATTATTATTATTATTATTGATTTTTTTGCTTTTGCACTATATCTTCATTCTTAAGTAGGATAACCTGGTAGACATGCGGGTATAAACCAAACTTGTCTATCATTCTTTGCAATTAAATAAGCTGACCAATTTCTTGCGTCTAACAGTAAGCAGCTTTTCTGCGTTCTACTCTACCAATTCCGGGTATTTATGCATCACAGGCTTGTACGATGCAGGATATCGTTGTTTCTACCTTACTGTCAACGCTGTTTGTTTCTTTTTGTCTAAGCGATTCGTGCTAAAATTGCAGCAGCTCCAAGTTTTGCCGTATTCCATTTGTGAGTGCATCTTTTCCTATATCCGGCTTCAAAGTTTGTAATTGCTTCCTTACAGTATGTTAGGTATTGGTGATCGCTGCCTGTGTAGTCCTCAAGGACTTTCCACTGGCTTATCTTGTTGGCAATCTTCTCCGATACCAAGGTAATATAAGATATGGTCCCCTCGCATCCGGGTCTTCTAAAAGTGGGAGATGTTCCGCTGTTTGCGACTACCAGACTCAGTCTTGCAGACATATCTAGAATTCGTCAACCTCTGGAGTTTGTTGTAGTCATTCCCCAATCAGTTGCCTTTGCATTAAAGTCGCCGGCAATGATTAGATTTCCTCCGATCTCTCGTGCTGCACCTTCGATATTATTCTGTTTTACTTGAAAGTCTTCAATAGTGCGGTTTGCGTATAAGCGTTACTGCTGATCAAAACGAACCCGTCCTCTTTGCCGTCTCCAGTCTTATGAAATTTCTCTCCGCTTATCACCCAAATTGCTGAAGCTTTTGATGTGTCCTCGTACCACATTCCACTTTTTGGGCGACATTGTTCCCTGATGATTGATATATCTGCTTCATGTTCGAGCATAACACTTCTGTGAGTGTTTGCTTGCAAAAATTTCATCTTAATTGATTTGTTCTCCTGGAAGCTGTGATTCTCGTCGTTCCGGGGTTATGGTCCGCCAGACTTTGGCCTTCTGCTGTACATACCACTTTGTGGCGCTCCCATTGTTCCGATTTGAGTTCTTTTTTTTGTTTGTTAAGTTGGTAAATCTGTTGTTGACATTCCCTCTAAATCTTAGCGTCATGGCTTAACATTTGCAAAAGTTACGTAGCCAAGAGTACATCTATCTCTTTGTGTTTTGGCGATTTTTTACAATTTAAGAAATGGATTTAAATTTGCAACAACGAGCTTGTGTTAAATTTTGCGTAAAAAGCGCACCATTAAGTGCGCGAACGTTGGAAATATTGGAAAAGTGTTTCGGCAACGATTCTCTAAAAAAACGGTCGTTTACCAGTGGCACGAGCGATTCAAAAGTGGCCGTGAGTCAATCGAAGATGATGAACGACATCGAAAACCGACGACAATATTGATGAAGTAAAAGAAATGTTGGTCAATAACCGCATCAGAGGGACAGCGGAGGACTTGAACATTACCTATGGATCCGTCCAAGACATTTTGGCCAATGATTTGGGTTTCCGTCGTGTAGCAGCAAAGTTGGTGCCAAAAGACCTCAATTTCATGCAAAAAAGAGACCGTGTTGACGTCGCAAAAGAGATGATTTGCGAGGCTGAATCCGATCCCACATTCATCAAAAGGATCGTTACTGGAGACGAGACGTGGGTTTATGAGTACGACACGCAATCCAGACATCAGGCAAGTGAATGGCGTTCACCAAATAAACCGAGACCAAAAAGACCACGTCGTTTTCAGTCAAAAAAGAAGACAATGCTCACGGTTTTCATTGATAACAACGGTGTAGTGCATCATGAATTTTTGCCAAAAGGCCAGACAGTAAACCAAAGAGTATTATTTGGGCGTTATTAGAGGTTTGTGTGAAGCAATTCGTCGAAAGAGACCAGAATTGTGGGCAGAAAACCCGTGGGTTTTGCGCCATGATAACGCACCGTCGCACAGTGCCATAATTATTCGTAATTTTTTGACGAAAAAGGCAACAAATACATCCAACAGCCACCGAATTTACCTGATTTGGCTCCCTGTGACTTCTTTCTGTTCAATCGATTTAAAAACCACTACGGGGAACGCGTTTCAGCAGCCGAGAGGAAGTAATGGAAAAATCGCAGGAGGCACTGGAGGACATACCAAAACCGAATATAAAAAATTTTCCGAGGATTGGATCAAGCGCTGGCATAAGTGTTTTGCAGTCGATAGGGATTACTCTGAAGGGAACAATATAGATTTAGATGAATAAACTTGTATTTTTAATTTTCTGAATAAATTCCTGGAACTTTTTGAGGTGGTATACAGCATTTGGACGTGTTTGAGCATTCTTTTATTTTGTGGCCTGCGTCTCCGCGTGGTATGCACAGGCCTTCTCCCCTTCTAGCTGGGCCTTTGCAGTTGCGTAACGTGTGACCCGTACCAACACACTTTAAGCCTGCTTTGTATACCTTGCAATTCCCTTATTCTGCAGTAGATCCATCCGATTCTAATTCGTTGATTCTTCAAGATTGTGTCTGCTGCATTTGTCGACACCAAAATGATACAACAACTAGTATCAATCCGATGGCAGTAGACCGGATCTCATCGGAAGTTTTCCTCATGGTGGTAACTACTGGCGAGAAATTAACCGATTTATTCCAAATCCAACCGCGTTACCTAGCTATATATGTGAGGGACCCAGGTACCTAAGAAAAACAACACTCAAGATCCAGCTAATTTCCGGCTTTTCACCTGCCTTAACACCTTCTACATATTAGCAACGTCTTGGTTGGCCGAACTTATCAATCGGCACTGTCATGAATATACATAATATAAAAAGGCTGTAGAAAGGAATCGTTTGGATGTAAGGAGCAGTTGGCTATGGACGCGGTGGTTATGGGCCAATTATGTACTAAACAAGGGAACTTGTTCGCAGCATATATTGATTACAAGAAAGCCTATGGCATGGTCCCGCAAAGCTGGTTAATTAACATCCTACGGACATACAAAATTAATCCACAAATAATAAAATTCTGAGAATCAATTATGTCAAAATGGTGTACTAAGCTACGCATCGCAAATATAACATCACACACGATTAGAATCACCAGAGGTATATTTCAAGGTGACGCCCGCTTTTGTTCTGTCTTTCCTTAAATCCATTATCATCTCTGCTAAACAAGAGTAAAGATGGATTTGAAGTAAGAAATAGTACTCAGAGCGCAAGGCTCACTCACCTCATGTACCATATATGGATGACATCAAAGTATACCTCAGCACTGCCAACAACTTAGAACAACTGCTCCAAATCGTAGAGAAATTTTCTAACGATATAAAAATGGAATTCGGCATCCAAGGGGTTTGGATACACTACCTCCAACAACGAGACCATAGAATCCATGGGAGAAGACGACATCTACAAATATGTACTTAGGAGTTGAGCAGGCAAGTATGATCAAACACACATCCATCAAAGCCAACTTGAGTATGTCATTGAGCAACCACCTGGAATAGATATTAAGAACATCATTTAGTTTAAGAAATATGGTAATGGCAATAAACACCTTTGCCATCCCTATAATTACATACTCGGCTGGTATAGTAAAACGGAATAAAACTGACCTAGAAAACCTGGATAGAAAAGTCAGAACACTTATAATTAAGTACCGCCATCACCACCCCAATGTTGCGATCAGGAGATTAGTTGACTAGCAGACAAGATATCATTGATGAAAATTAAAACGAGTGTCGGAGACAGAACGGAACTCTGGGGTACACCAGCATTTATTTTGTGAACATCAAATTTGAAACCATCCAAGACTACTTGAATTGAATGTTCCGTAAGGTAGTTTCTAATCCATTGAAGAAGAGGGTCATCAATCCCACCCGCACGCATTTTCGACAAAAGGGCCTGATGCCAAACTCTGTTAAATGCCTTAGAAATATCAAGTGCAACTATCTTGCTTTCGCCAGATTGATGTACCCTTTGGTTCCACTTTTCGGTGAGACATGCCATCAAATCACCAGTGGACCTGTTGCTGCGAAAACCATATTGCCGGTCATTGAGAAGTTTTCGTTTTTCGAGATATTTCATGAGCTGACGGTTTATCAGTGTTTCCACGACCTTGTAGAGAAGGGACGGAAATGTAATCGGTCTGTAGGAGGAGAGAGAAGAAGATTCGCCTTTTTTAGGGACGGGCTGGACAAATGCTGTTTTCCATCTGCTCGGAAAGAGTCCTAAAGAGTAGGATAGTGGAAGAACACTTCTTCAGAAGAAGGGGAGATATACCATCTGGACCAGCGGATTTATGTATGTTGAGATTTTTAGGTACCCTTGCTACTACACGAGTGCGAAAGTGGATTCGTCCCACTGTAGATTCGACGCACTCAAGTGTAGGCGGGGACAAAGCACAATCTGGAGGTGTTGAGCTGGCTGGAGTGTGCAGTAAGCAGATTAGTCTTGTCCAGAGGGCTGACCGCTAGATGTCATTGTAAATGAGCGTTGGGATGGAGGATGACGCAGAATTACTTTGTTTAATATGTATGTTTGTACTTATGTAATATGTAACGCACTTGATAATGATTCAAAAGTATAACCAAACAAACGTTAGACTTTTATACCCTTGTTTTTTTTTCATACACATGTGGTAAAGGCGTGCCTAAACTTTTTTTTTATCAAAATTTTGAGTTTGCATGAGATTTTTTCAAAAACTATTAACATAAGTAACTTAGTTTAAATTTAGAATTAAAGAACAGGTTTCTGGCTTTCAAAACCGGTATAGTACTTCATTTTAAGGGTTGCCGTTGTTTTTTAATAACTTTTTTAATTTTAAGTAATTTTTTTTTTAAATTGCCCCTACCTCCTAAGCGAGGTGGGATAGACCCCCCCCCCCCTCCCATAGTAAAAAATGCTTGTATGGAACTCTTCTACATTATTATTTCTTGGCGCCTGAGTTATCGTACTCTTGCCTGTATTAAGCCATAAGAGTAAGAGGATGACTACGGCAAGAAGTGGAGCAAATGACTAAAAGTCGGCGAAGAAAATATTTTCCGTTTCCTGTGACGTACGATTTCTCCAATTACGAACGGTTGGCGATTACAATTACAAACAATTACGGGGTTTGGATTCTTAGACGATACAACGGAGATAACAGAAAAAAAAACCGCGAGCAATATAAAAATCTACAAGATAAAAAGGAGAATTTTCGGAAGAACCAGGGAGTCAAAAGCGAGCAGTCGAGGTCGGAAGACTACGAAGTAGCAAAAAAAAGAAAAACAAAACGTTTAATTTTAAATAAATAAAAAAAAAAACAAAAGTATACCTCTCGGGAAGCAGAATTTTTTTTGAAGTTTCGGATACAATCCGATTGAAACTCGACGGTAGTTTCGGTCAATTAGCAATTTTCGTTACACTGGTGGAGGTTGGGAAGCAAAAGAAAAAGCAAATGTGTTAGCAATGCAGTTAAGAGGAGAGGATCTTTCTGTTTTAAGTGCTTAACCTGTGAACTATGAACCCCACTACAAATTGTTGGTACAATCGCTGCATCAGCGCTTCTGCGAAAACAGTAGGTCTAGCTACCCTCATCTGCGATGTCGTGTGCAGGGCTCCAAAGAAAATTTTGCCGAATTTGCTTTAGGTCTTCAGTGATTTGTAATTTCTGCGCTTCCTAGGTGTCCAACAAAAGTCGTGCCAGAGGTACTGGTAAGACAGGTTATTGGAGAACTTAGAGATGAGTCAATCCATGACTTAATTACGGTCGGGCGTCCTACTACATTGACGGACGCTGTTAATCTGGCACAGGGACTCCATGCAAGAAATAAACGAAGGAGAGTTTTCGTGGTGGAAAACCATCGTTACCAACGGTGCCAAAAACGCCAATCTTCAAAAAACTAAATTACGGAGACAACAACTAAATTACGGAGACAAAAACAACGACGAACCGGGATTGTACAACGGACCACGATACAGAGCTGCGTTCGTCAGGAACGAACGTAGTAAAACTGAAGGAAAGAATGTACCTGATACATTTATAGGAACTACTGGCGAAGATAGCCTCTCTCTCGAATGGTTTATCGAAGGACAAGGTGCTCTTTTGTCGTAGACTCTGGTGCGAACGTGTCTATTCTGACGGCGCGATATGTTTCCAACAAGACGATTACAAGAGATCCTCCGATGAAGTTAGTGGGTATTTCAAGGTGACCGATTTAGAGTCAAGGGATCCCTGAGGTGAGATTTGTTGCTAACCACAAGTAATTTTCTCATTATTTTGCTATAGTGCCACATGGAGTTCCAAACATCTTAAGAGTTGATTTTCTATTGAAGCATCAGTGTCATTTAAATTTCGAAGAGATGACAATAGAAGTGAACTGGAAAAAAGCTTTCATTGCACCTACCACCCGTGTCAGCATCACAACTTGCGAAACTCGCGACGTCAGAAATACTGAAAGGTGGAAGAGGAACCCTTGTGGAAATTAATCTACCGCCCTCTATAAAAGGCGTAGCAGCATTAGTGTAGCCTACACTTGGTTTCGAACTACCAAAAACCTAATTGACCCCTGCAGCAAAAGCTTACTCGTCAAGATGGCCAATCTCTCTTCGTGTGGTACAATCCTACCCAAGAGCACTGTGGTGGGGAAAATGGAAACGGTGTAGGTATGCGAAGTCCCAACTTGTTGGGCCGTTAGCAAATTTACTGGTTCGAAGGATCTTTTACAAGAAGTATCCCCCGAACTGTACAAGGGCAGCTGATGGAGTTTGAGAATCTATTGGAGGAATTTCAAGCAGTGTTCTCAAAAGGACCAGCGGACTTTAGACTAACAGGGATGGCGAGAAGAGCCCCGGTGGCCAAACGTGAAGAGATAGAAGATCTAATTAAGGATATGAGCAACATAGGAGTTATAGAACCTTCAAATAGCCCCTGGGCTGCACCTATTGTGTTAGTCAAGAACAAAGATGGATCTTCGCTAATCTGCGTAGATTAGCGACATCTGAACGAGGTTACAATAAAAAATTCCTACCCCTTGCCGCGTATGGATGACTTCTTTTCCACAATGGCCGGCGCGAAGTGGTTTTCTACGATGGACGTCCAAAGTGCCTACTGGCAGGTAGAAATGGATGCCAAAGAGGCCGTTTGGCCTCTGCAATGCACCGGCGATGTTCGAAAGGGTGATGGACGAAGTTGTTCAAAGACTTTCATGGCGGACTGCACTCGTTTACTCTTGGACATTTGAAGAGCACATACAAAACTTGAGACTGATGTTTGAGCGGTTATAAAGGGCAAATTTAAAATTAGGCCCAGGTAAGTGTCGTTTCTCAAATCCAAAGTAACGTACCATGTTGTCGCGGTTGATGGATTGACCACGGATAAGCAAAAAGTCAAAGCGGTCCAACTCTGGCCGAACCCCAAGACTAAGCGGCAGGTACGAGGTTTTCTTGGACTCGGAGGTGGTAATTGAATATTTTAGCCGCACTTTGAATAGGGCTGAACGAAACTATTGCGTTACAAGACGAGAGTTGCTAGCCGTGGTTTTAACAAACAGCATTTTCACCACCACCTCTTTGGAAGAAGATTCCTTTTACGTATTGACCATTCGTTGGCTGCGCAACTTTAAGCAAAGCGAGGATCATATGGCTCGGTGGCTAGAGTGGTTGCAGCAGTACCATTACGAGATTCAACATCGTCCTTGCCCTCGACATGGTAATGCTGACGCGCTTTCCAGGAGACCATGTGGCGAATGCAAACATTGCACGAAGGCGGACATCAAGGAAAAAGAGCGCTACGAGATACTCCACTTGAAAACCGAGGAGCCCACTTTGGCAATTAAACAGCAAAAAGATCCAACACTAGCAAAGGTGAGCAAGTGGATGAAGGAAGGACATCGACCAAAAAAGAAGACATTATGAGAAGAATGAAGGTACAAAAACCTTTTGGGCTATCTTCCAGCAGTTGAAAATGGCTGCCGGCGTAATATGTCGAACATGGGAAAAGGACCAAAAGCAATTTTGAATTTGAATTTTAATGGGGGCTAACGCTCAAATTTATTTGGCTTAATTCAAACTTAAAAAACTAGGACTTAAAAACTAAAATACTAGGCTAGGGATGGTGAAGGAGATCGAATTTGAGGGAAAGTGTGCTGCGATTAAAATCGGGAACGGAAATGTAGGAGTTTACCTTACGCAGCATACGGGATATTGGTTCGTTAGAGCCATATGTGGTGCGGTGGGTTGGTAGATAAAAGAGGCGGGGGCAACTTAGATTTCGAGGGTTAGTAATAAAGAAAATGAACATGCAATCGACGGAGCCTGAGAGGAGTCGGTGAATGAAAAGAATGTCTCCTGCGTCCATTCGTTCCTCAAGGGTATTCAGGTTAATGAATTTGATACGGTCTCGATAGGGAGGCAAGATTATAGGATCGTTCCAAGGTAAACTTCGAAGAGCAAATCAAAGAAAACGACGCTGGATCCTCTCAATTCGGGTTACATGAACTCGTTGAAAGGGACACCACGCTTGGCTATCGTACTCGAGAACGGGGTGAACGTAAGTGATGTATAGTGATCTGGTCACGTACGGGTTACAGAATTCTTTGGAGGATCTTTTAACGAAGCCAAGCAATGAGTTTGCTTTGGTAATTATCTCATCGATATGCGAGCGGAAATTAAACTCCCTATCGCATAACATGCCAAGGTCGTGGATAGTCTGAACAAGGGATATATGTAGGTTGGTCGTGGAGAACGTAAGTTCGGGGAGTAGACCTGTTGCACTTACGTGAAAAGGTAAGCAGTTCTTTATACACCTGGTGGAAAAACTATTTAGATCTATTTGGAAGAGGCTGGAGTCGTATTGTGAGGAAATGGGTTTCAAAAATTTGGTATCGTCAGCATAGAGAGAAAGTGCTGAGTGGTGAATGACCCTTTCAAGATCGTTAATGGTTAGGATGAAGAGAAGTAGACCTAGGTGACTACCTTGAGGAACAACTTGGCCACGATCATGTGAGCCCTCTCCGTGGTGATAACCTAGAAAGCGTGGTACTGGAAGCTGGAAGGCAAATAACTGGCCTCATTATCGGATGCGACGTTAATGCTCATCACACGGTATGGAGCAGTATCGAAATCAACGACAGAGGTGAGGCACTTTTTGATTATGTATAATAAGTGCTAAGCAAGGAATTCACCCTGGCTCTCAATCAGGCTATGGCTGCTTCCTGCCCTCTTATTCAACTTAGAGGGATGAAAAATCCGCACTGGTGGACATCAGCACTGGGACCGCTCAGAAACCTTTACAGAAAAGGCAGCAACCCTGGAGGTCATTATGTGACAAAATTACAGAAACCTATGAGGCACCGCGGCTAAGAAAAATCCTCTCTACAAATGCTAGGCTGCCTAGCTGTTTGGAAAAAACCGATGGCTCTTGAACAACCTGCTACTAGACACCCACTGTCTAGGCAGCTCCCTATTCGCAGTCAGAAGCAACCGAAACAGGACGACTGCAACCATGACAAAAATTCATGATCTGATTACAAGAGACGAATTGCTCCGAGGGCTGCATAGCTTCAAACAATACAAGTCTGCAAGTCCGAACGGTGTAATAATGCCGAGCTACAAAGGTCCTCACATATTATCCTGCCTACGCCAGAGAATATCATGGGGAGCTGTGTGGAACTGATCCATATTCCACTGAACTGGAAAGAAGTCAATTTAATTTTCATTTCCAAACTGAAAAATGCTCACATGTTGACCCAAAGGACCTCAGACCTATGAGTCTATCATCTTTCCTTCTGTAAGCTCTAGAACGACTGATTGATATCCACATGCAATTGATCCAGGACTTTTGTCAACGGCTCAACATTCCTACTGTAAAGGAAAGTCGGTGGAAATGTCTCTGCATTCACTTGCTAGCCACATCGAACGATCCCTACAATATAGAGAGTACACAATTGTTGCTTTCCTGGACATAGAGGGTGCCTTCAACATCGTCAACACATTCGCTGTCACGACTGCAATGTCAACTCTGCAGGTGGATGACTTACCTGGGGAGTTGATCAGTTTTATGCAAAATAGTAGGATTATCAACTCGAAACCGGGTAGGGCTTCTGCTAAAAGATGTGTACACCGCAAGTCGGTATCCTTTCTCCCCTTCTCTGGAACTTAATGGTTAATGAACTGCTGATATACCTGGAAGCGGGTGGTAACAGGGTGATTGCCTATGCGGATGACGTTGCTATAACCGTCTCAGGTAAGCAACTTAATACCATTAAATAACTCCTTCAGCTAAATCTTAACAGATTAACCCGTTGGACAGATCGCTGTGGATTGAGAGTAAACTCCCATAAATCTGATCTTGTGCTCTTTTTCAATCACAGACCCTCACTCAATAAAAGGTACCATCTTAGTCTTTTCCGATACAGAAAAATATCTTGGTCTCATTTTTGACAGGAAACTAAACTGGAAACTTGATATTCAAGAAAGAGTCAATAAAGCTACAGCAGCTTTATTTTCTTGCAAAAAAGCTATTGGGAACAAATTTGGCCTTCAACCTCGCATAACCCACTGGTTACACATTTCGGTCATAAGACCGATACTCACCTACGGCGTTGGTATCTGGTGGACGGCCTTAAACAATGCAATTAACTGCAGCTAACTAAGCACAGTTCAAAGACCAACATGTCTATGCATAAGCCCTACGTTCTACTCCCTCCGCGGCATTTGATATTCTGTTTCAATTGACACATTCATCAGGCAAGTAGTTGGGACCGCAACTATTCGCCTTAAAGCGACTAAATAATGGGCAAATAATTTATTTGGCCACGCTAATATTCTTAATATATTAGGAATCTTTGCAGAGAACACTATATCTAATTTTGATTTGACAAAGACTTTCATAGCTTCATGGAGGACAAGTCAGTCCACTGATAGCGGGGTTGCTGGTGGTGTTTTCTCGGATAAGCTAAATCTTAGCCTCTGCTTCCGTCTTCCAAATCAATGTAGCGTATTCCAGCGGAAATTTTGGCGAGTTTTGATTTGATTTGCGGCCCGGGTCAACCCCGGACAGATTTATTAAGGCATATTGCAAGCATATTCTTCAAACTTCTTCTTAAAACTAAAGGGTGGGAGCGGTTAAAGAAAGACATAGGTGGAAATAAGAATGATCTTGAGGGAAAGTTTGCTAAGGTGGTAGTCGAAGAGAGGCAGAATATCGTTAATTTCACGAAGCATTCTAGACATTGGCTCCAGTTGTCCGTAATTCGTTCTGTGAAGATTAAACCGGAAAAGTAGTACAGACCTGAGATTGCGTGGGTTGGTGTTGAAAGAAACTAAAATTTGATGAATAAAGAGAATGTTAGAAACTTTTCGGCGTATAGAAAGGGGTTGTAAATTTATAAGTTTCAGTCGGTCACTGTAAGGTGGTAAGTTTTGGCTATCATCCCAGGGGTGACCGCGTAAAGCAAATCGTAAAAATCTGCGTTGAACAGCTATTGTCCGGAGGATGTGAGTTCTGTAGTAGGATGAACAAATTTGGCTTGCGTATTCAAGAAGAAGCCTAACAAAGGATATGTAAAGAGATTTGGTAACAAAAGTATTGGAAAACTCTTTAGACCAGCGCTTGATGAAGCCAAGGGCAGAGGTGGCTTCTTTTTATTATATTTTCAATGTGAGAAAGGAAATTGAGTTCCTTATCACAGATAACACCTAAATCACGCAACTCATTCACTAAGGGAACAGGCAGATTAAAGATTAGATAGCAGCGAGGTGAAGTAGGGGGACGCTTACGGGTATACGTTATAGCTTGGCATTTATTGACGTTAAGCTCAAGAAAATTCTTCTGACATCTATTACAAATACTGTCTAGATCTTCCTGCAGTGGTAGTCTGTCTGAGGAAGATGATATATGTATATCTAAAGATTTCCATATCGTCTGCGAAAACAGAAATGTATGAATTCTGAATGATGCAATCAACATCATTAATGGTCAGCATAGATAATAAGGGACCAAGGTGGCTGCCTTGAGGGACACCAGAGGAGGCTTTAAATTGGTCAGAAACCATGGACTTAAATAGAACATAGTAATGTTGTTCATTTAAATAGGATTGAACCCATGTTATAAAGCTTATTTGAAAACCATGGGCCTTTAATTTTAGAAGGATTATATCAAGAGAAATTCTATCAAATGCTTTGCTGAAATCGGTGGCAGGCACATCAATTTCACTTCCAGATTCTAGTGCACATACATAAAGTGATTGATACGAATTTCGTTAAGTTGGTGGTCGTAGATCTACCTTTGAGAAAGACATGGTCGATAGCTGGAAATATCGTCTTTTCGGGGGGAGTAACAAAAGACATTTTCCAAGTTGAGGGAAATAATCCTTGGGTGATAGAATAATCATCTTTGAAGTTTATTATTTAATCTTTAACTTGTTCTAAAGTTATAGACATATATCCCAAAGTCGTATGTGGGCAGTTATTTAAGTAGAAAAAGTAAGAATGGTCTGGCTGTTGGGAATGGATGGCGAACGATTGGCTAAAAAAAATTGCGAAGAGATTTCCAGTAATTTGGGAATCGCCCGAGGACTTATCCAGAAAATTAAGAGATGGTGGATAGTTATCCGATTTACTTTTAGTTTTGATGAACTGAAAGAATCTTTGAGGTCGGAAATGAGTGTGTGGTCCATTCGGTTTAAGTAGTTGCCATAAAGAGTTTGGCGAAGTACAGAGAAATTTTTTTGGGCGGACTGGTAGTAAAAGAAATCGGTGTCGGAACGCGATTTTAAGATTTACCAGAGCTTATTTCTTTTGTTACGAAGAGTTCGCAGCTCTTTATTATACCAGGGTGGTGATGATAAGGGATTCTTTTTGGGTAAAAAAGGTACAGATTGGGTGAGACTTTTTAAAAATTTCGGTAAAAAAGGATGCGAGAGCCAAAGCATCGTTAACCGTAAGGTTAGGATTATCGTAGAGAAAGATAAAATTGGCCATACTGAAGAGGTTGTTCAGTTTGGCGGAGTTAACCCTATGAAAATTAAAACAGTAAGAATACTCATAGGAAACGGGATTAAAACCATTATCATCCGTTAACGTAAGAGAAAGGGGAGGTTGGTAACTGTCCAACTTCGAGAGAAGATGTCTACTTTCTAAAACGACGCAGTTATCTGTATCAGTGGCAGAGACTAGGTCAAGTTGTCTGCCAAAGTTATTTTGATACAGACCAGAGTCCGTTAGGCAGCCGATGAAAAAATTTTCTTTATCAGACGTGGGATATGTTCAGTAAAGTAGGACTGGTAAGTCTGAGCCCATAGAAGCTTAGGTAGGTTAAAATCACCCAAAAAAAAATAACAACGTAGTTGGGATCAGCATCTTCTACCTACTCTGTACCTGTCCAGCTCGCTCCCAACTCCTAAGTGAAGTTTTCTTCTACAATGACTTAACCGATCTAAAGAATATAGATGTTAACAGTCTCCTACCCTTCATCCCTTTCATTATAAGCTCAAATTAGTTCCATGAATAGGAGGATCAGAGATCTAAGTGACATCACAATGGGCCAATAGGCCTAAGTGGGTTGGTCTTTCCAACAACCACTTTTACCTACCTACCTGCCTACCTAGACATAGTCTAAAAATAGGGTACTTGCCAAAGCTGACAAACAGGGGCACATAACAACAAAAGATCTCAAACCAGTAAGTCTGTCATCTTTTATGCTTAAAACCCTAGAGCGATTATTGGAGATTCATATTAGGAACAGATAAAATAATGGCTTTTTGATTGAATCACAGCATGCTTATATGAAAGGCAAAACTGTAAAACCCACCTGCACGAGGTGGTGGGTAAAATATTAAGAAGTCTTCACTTCGGTGAGTTTGCGTTGGCGGCCTTCCTCGATGTAGAAGGAGCCTTCAATAACGTGGAGAGCAGCGCCAGTAAAAGCGCTCTAGTGGACGTTAATATAAAAAATTGAGTTTGCAACGTGCCTGCAAGTAGGAAAATAAACTGTTCCACCGGACAGAGCTCGCTTGGTATGTAAGCATCCAGTGGAACCCGTCAAAGAGTGTCATATCAACACTCCTATGGGAGTAGTTACCACTGTCATCCTTAAAAAGCTTATAACAATGGATATAAGAGGTTACCCTGAAGACGATCAGCGCTTGGGCAAATAGCTGTGGTCTCACTGCCAACCGTTCTAAAATGGAACTGCTTCTTTTTACCAGAAAACACAAGATATCGCAATGCAGACTCCCAAAACTCAACAGAGTGGGATGTCCCTCTCGGACAGCGCGAAGAATCTGAGTGTAATTCTGGACAAAAAAAACTGAATTGGAATCTTAACGTAGCGGAATGAATCAAAAAGGCATATAATGTTTTTTTTTATCTCAAAAAAAATGGTAGGAAAAATTTTGGCCTGACGTATACGGTGGTGGTAAGACCCATACTTAGATATGGCGCCACTAGTATGATGGAAAGCAACAAACAAGAGAACGGTTTACGGAAAGTTAACAGCGGTGGTTGCGTACCACCCCTCAGCAGCATTGGACAGCCTTCTGCGCCTAACACCGCTTGATTTACAGATAAAAAAAACTTGCTGACAACAGTGCGATACGACTCATTAATTTGGGTTATTTCAAGAGCAGTAACTACGAACACGGCACGGTCCTAGAGGTGCTACTGCAGGCCATCCAACTCTAACGGATGAAATTCCTTCCTTGGTCGACTTCGACATTCTGTATAATATAATATGTCGGGAGAGGGAGGACTGGCAAAAAAATTAAATAATCAGGGTCAAATGAAATTGCAATTTTCACAGACGGCTCGAAAACAGTGGAAGGAACAGGTTCTGGTACAAAGCTTCCCAGAAGACCCAGAACTAAGAGTATCTATAAGTCAACCGGACACAATCAGCGTCTTCCAATCAGAGTTTCTGGTTGTCCTCAGAACGGCTGAGCTATTGCAGATGAGATCGGTATCCGAAAGAGATATCGCTATCCACATCGATAGCCAGGCCGCACTTATGGCAATGAAATCGATCATCATGAATTCTGATACAGTCAGGGGTTGTCGCACAGTGCTCAAAGCATTAAGCAATCAGAACCGGGTGAGACTGTGCGGTATTAAAGAAAATGAACAAGCGGATGAGTTTGGAGGAAAAGGGGGGCTACTCGACAATAGTGAGGCTGCCAACATCAAACCACCCCTTTGCATAGTAAGGGGCACTATCGAGGAAAAAATCCTAAAGACTGCCAGCCTAAGGTGATCAAGTCTTGAAGGCCACAGGGTATCCAAGGCTCTCTGGCCACTTTTTGACGGTAAAAAATCTAGGGAGTTAATACAATTAAACAGAGTTAAGCTTAGGGCAATAGCAAGAATCCCGACAGGACACTCTCTCCTGCGAAAATACGCAAAGAGACTCAAATTGTCAGATACGGAGATGATTTGCAAGATGTTGAAGATGTAACACAAATATTGTCATGTTTTTGTCAAAACAGTAATCATTCAATTATAAGTTGCTCAAGTTTTAGCGGACTTTCAGTAATGAACCGATTTTCAACTTCAGAAAGATTAAGGCTATGCTTGAATTGTTTAGGAAAAGGGCATAGCGTTTCCAAGTATCCCTTGTGCCATAGGTGTAAGGACTGCAAGCAATCACACCAAAGTCTTCTGCATAGACCTCAAATAACAGACATATCTAGAAATAATGAACCATCCCCATTGGCGGCAGCGCCTGCATCTGAACGCGCTTCTAAAGAACACGTTATTTTGGCTGCATTTGTGGTTCTGGTTCTCGTGAAGGACTCATCGGGAGGTTTTCAATTCGATAGGGTTCTACCTTATTCCAGTTCACAGCCTAATTTTTATATACGAGAAATCAGCAAAGTCACTTTGTTTCAAAACACAAAGGAAGAATGTCGACATCGTAGGAATAGGAGTATTTGGAACAAAATTAAAACATCAAACTCAGTCAACAATTCGCTGCAGATATAACACCTTTGAAATTGTTCTTGAAGTTTCTAGTTGCGCCATCCATCATTGGGTATCTGCCGGAAGCATCGCTCAATATCGCTGGATGGAATCTTGCTGAGAAGCTAGAACTCGCAGGTGAATCCTCAATCAACATTCTCGATCCGATTTGTTGTTAGGTGCGGGGTATTCTTCGATTTGTTACAAGAAGATCAAATCAAATTCGGTGAGGGACTTCCATTGCTGCAAAGAGCAAAGTTTGGTTGGATTATGTCAGAAAGATACAAAACTCAACTTCACAGTAAGAAGAAATTGTGCTGCATCAACACAGGAGAGGAATCGCTTAATCTGTATGTCGAGAGGTTCTGGGAACAAGTTCAGCAGCATAGGTCAAAGTGGTCAAAAGTGCAAAGAGAAAGAGAAACGTATTTCAAGGACACCGTCGAAGTTCTACCTAGCGGTCGTCTATTGGTTCAACTACACCTTAAAAAAGATCCTTATTGCCTTGGAGTTCCTTACGACATCACGTTCAGAAGATTCTTATCAATCGAGCGTAAAATTATTTAGCAGAATAGAGTGGATGATATGGATAAAAGCCATAGGTATTTACAGTATGTTTGTAAAGAAAGGAAATGGAAATGGGAAAAATATAGTGAGGCTTACAAGAAAAATACTTATTAATTAAACTAAGGTTTAAACATCCTCCCCGCCCTTGAGATCCTGAAGCTCAAAGACCATTTCTTGACTTGGACATCGTTGTTTCCTTGCACCTTTTTGTTGGATGACGAAGATGATGATCAGGATAAGTACGGCAAACAGTGACAGGTAGCAAATGGAATTTTGGTGCACATCATGATGAGTGATAGGTTTCGATAGTATTTGTTTTGGTTTTAAGTCTGCAATTTCCTTTCGGATGGATGCCAGGTCTTCGTCGCCGCGGGTCAGAAAGTCGTTGGTCTCAGATGTTTCATGAGATATTTCTGGTATAGAAATATAGCTGGCACAAAAGATGAAGTAGAATTCGTTAAGCAAAAATTATGGGCATTAATCGTCATTGTCGGTTGCTTAATGACGCAATTCGAAGCTAATTTTAGTAGTCCAACTCCATTAAGTTTGGTATTCGAAATATTAGCGCCACAGACTATAGAAAGCATTTCTTCTTCTTTAAAAGCAAAAATCCAGTAGTTTGGGTTATGTAATTGGATCCACATTTTCCCTAGTCTTGATGTTTTAAGCAGGCATCGCGCTGGTAACTGCTTCTCGTGGTTAAGTAGATAAATCTCACACTGATGTTCCGTCGAGTGAGTGTTCAAGATAGGATGTCTTGCTTACATAAGTATTTATCATCGTCGGTTTGCAAGCATTCCTCATACTCATCCTGAGATAATGGAAAATATTGGTCTCGATACGGGCTTATGGCCAGAAATGCTGTTGATGGCTGAATGAATATGAAGGAATCACTATGTTGGACCTGTAGTGGAATAAGCTTGAAGTTCTGGAACACTTGACTACTTAATAGTGGTAGTTTGACGAGAAATAGAATCGCGGATGTGGTTACTCGCGTTTTAACTCTAAGTAATTCATAAAGTTCAGGTAGACTGTGCTCGTCATATCCTGGCAGAGTTAAGGTGGGTGGTATGTGCTTATGTATGTTGTCGATTTCTTTCAGTAGTTGTCTTGGTGATAGAAGTAGGGAGCTGATTCTTCCTTGATGGGTATCAGTAATGGTCTCAAGTATAGCTAGTTGAGTCCGTTGGAAACTGTCCATTATTTGAGATATATATATTGCAATGTAGTTAAACGTTTCTGCTTCGATTGTTGCGTAGTTAAGCTCATTGACGGACTGATAGACCTTTGTTAACTGATTATTTACCAAAATGAATTGTTCCTTAATTGACATTGATTTTTTAAGAACGTTAACTGTTGATTCTACTATCGATGTTTGGTTTTTGTTTAGTTGAAGTAGATATTCTTCGTTTCTGTTGACTTCTTCAATTGTGTTTTCGATGTATTGTGCGTAGTCTTGGTCGAGAATACCAAAAAGTTTGTTCTCAATTGTCCCAATGATGTCAAACGGAGATCTCTTTCTTCGTATTGCGATTCCATTTCTATGCTTTAAAACTTCATTCAGCCTTTCTGTTTCCAGGAGTTGGTGTTCTAGTTGCTTCACTACTGCTTGGCAGAGGTTGTTTGTGTTCTGTCCCAGCATGCCACACTTTTTTCTTAGCCCCTCAATGCCTTCCTTTAATCCTTGATACTCATTCCAGTAGGTTGACATGTTGAAGTATACAAAAAGATTCCAATCGTCCGTTATTAAATTAACTTGACCCAAATCTTCAAAGTATTGTACATCCCCGGATTATTTGTGAATTTTTCAACTTCTACCAACCTTTGAGTTGCTGCTTGTCCAAATGCTATGCCAATGATTAATAAACCGATCATAAGAGAGGAAATAGGATTAATTTTTATTTTTCGCTTCGGTTGTGGTGAGTTGAAGGACTTCCTCTTTGCTGACCGACTTGGTAACTTTAAGGGTTCCACAAGTGTTGGAGTCTGCTGTGCTTCGGATGGTAGTGGACATTGGATGTCTTGATGTCAACAGCTCTAGTCAGCTTGTCCTGTCCTGGTATTGTTTGCAATACCCTTCCCATTCGTCATCTGAGTGGAGGTAAATTATCATCTTTAATCAACACTAGAGATCCTGGTTTAACATCTTCTTGAGGGTGTTTCCATTTGTATCGGTTTTGGATTTCTTGTAAGTATTCCTTGCTCCATCTGCGCCAGAATTCTCGATGTATGGATGTTACTAAATTCCATCTTGATGCAGTTGACAGGTTTATCGGCTCCGAATCGGGATCTTTTATTGCTTTTAATGGTGCGCCGGTTAAAAAATGTCCCGGTGTAATAGCTTCTAAATCGTTGGGGTGTGATGACATCGGTGTTAGCGGTCGCGAATTAAGTACAGCTTCAATTTGAGCCAATGCAGTGAAAAGTTCTTTTTGAGTTAATTTGGTTCCCGAAAATATGCGTTTCATATGATATTTTGCGGACTTTACTGCAGCTTCCCATAGACCTCCAAAATGAGTTGATTTTGGAGGTATGGGTTTCCATACAATACCATTTTCTGTACAGTGAGCGGATATAGTATTGTGAGCTTCTTCATCATATATTTTCGTATGCAGTTCATTGAGTTCGTTCCGAGCTCCCATGAAGTTTGTAGCGTTATCCGAGAAAATTTTGGCGGGGAAGCCACGGCGAGCTACGAATCTCTTTAGGGCACCAATAAACGATTGGGTTGTCAGATCTGATACTAACTCCAGATGCACAGCCTTCGTTGCAAAGCATACGAAAACCGATACATAGGCGTTTTCTTCTGATCATATAGTGGATATACACTGGACCCAGGAAGTCGACTCCTACGTTAGTGAATGGTCTTGAAGGTTGTACTCGCTCTGGCGGTAGATTTTCCATAAATTATTCAATATTTCTTGGCTTTGCCTTAAAATAACGTATGTAGTTGTGTACGATTGTTTGAGCGAGTTGTTTCCCTCCAATAGTCTTTCCTTGCGAAAGCTAGCAATGCTTGTGGCGCTGCGTGGAGGTTTATATAGTGCAGATGTGTCATCAATAATTTCGTAAATAAATGTTAGCTGGGCAAGATGATTTGGTGTTTTGCATCGTATGGCAATTTAGAAGCCTCCAATCGACCACCTACACATACAACACCTCTTTGTCGATAAATGGAGACAATGTACTTAATCGGCTTTTCTCAGGTACTTGTCCAAATTTTTTGAGTGCTTTAATATCGTCTGAGAATGTGGTTTCCTGAATGTATTTGGCTGTGACTATATTGGCTGTCTTTAATTCTGGTGCGGAGATAACCGTCCCCTTTATCCGATAGGCCTTCGCTCTTTTTAGATTGCTGATGAAACGTACGATGTATGCTGTTATTCGCCTTAGAGTGGCGAACGAGCTTCGATGATTAATTTCTTCAAGGAAGTGGGTCTTCTTGCTTGTGGCTACTAAGACTGTTTTTATCGCTTTCACTTGTGGAAGATGTTCGTTTTTCGTTAGTGATGATTGCACTGGCCATGTTGATTGAGATCGGTAAAGGAATGTAGGTCCCTCGAACCAGGAAAGGGTCTTAAGAAATTGGTCGGGAAATACTCCCCGAGACAATAAATCAGCTGGATTTATTTCTGTATTGATGTACTTCATTGCCCCTTTTTGGCTTCTTCATTTATGAACGAGATACGCTAAATACGCCCTTTGTGAGGCATCCGAAAAACAATGAAGTTGGGTATCAGTTGCGGATGGCACTATTACATGCCTAGGTATTTTCAGGCTGTTTAGGTGTTGAAGTTCTGTCCTGAAGTGCAGTCATTTGGTGTGTATTTCCATTGGAACTGCAGCATCCCAATCCAGTTTAGATAGCTACAATTCTTGTAAAAAGATTTTTGCCAAAATGATTACCGGACTCACAAATCCTAAGGGGTCGAAGATGTGAGCGATATCCGCAAGAATTGTCCATTTAGTGACCTTTATGGCACCTCTCCATTTAGTTCTGATAATGAATTGATCCGATCTTGGAAGCCAGGTCAGTCCAAGAGTTCCTAACTGACGCTTCGGAATGATCGGATAGTGTCGTTTCCACTTCACAGTCTTCTTTAGCTATTGCTTTTAGTAGTGCCTGTTGTGTTTGCGCACCATTTTCGCAACGGGAATTGCCCCTGTTTGAGCAAATTAATTAATTCTGTCTTCATTTGGCATGCTTCTTGTAAGTCGTCGCTTCCCGTTAAAACGTCATCCTTGTATATATCGCGTCTGATAATGGTAGCTCCTAATGAATAATGACTTGTTCCTGTTAGAGCCAAATCTTGAAGACACTTGATTGCTAAGTATGGTGCCGATTACGGTGTTTAAATGATATAAGTTAAAAAATTATTTGTATTTTTTATTAAAAAAAAAAAACAATTTTATTCTATGCCATCATTCCTAAGACTAACTTATGACAATTCTTCCACTTAAAACCTAACCCACGATTCCAACTTGCATCCGATGTAATTTCGCAGGTATTCGACTGCAGGTGCACTATTACTCTTCTGTTTGCAATTTTCCAGATATTCGACTCCAAGTGAAATATTATTCTTCCGTTTTGTTCTTTACCCCAGGCGCTGAGTTGACAGAATGGAAGCGTGTGAACGAAGCGTGTGCAAAGTTTCGTGGGAACGATACTTTAAGGAATTCTTCAACTTATCTGTTGTTAACTCCTCCCTCCTTAAATGAGAATGTCCTCATTCTCAAAAATATGTAATTTTATTAATTCTATTTGTTTCTATTGTAAATATTTTTAAAGCCGATTCTTCTGGCTGTTTTATGGTTGTAATTGAAGTTTCAGCTGTTTTAAATGTTGTTGAAATTTTTACAGATTCTCTTCTTACAAGTTCAAATAGTTTTGAAATTATAAATAATGCCATCAGGATGATTACAATTGATCCTAGGCCAATATTTGTGAAATAGCTTTATCGGCATTCATCTTCAATTAACTTTATATGTTTAGTATTGTTGACATGCAATTCTCTCATTGATTGTATTGTTAAGATTTCTTTGTAGGTTTTGAAGGTTGAGTCTGGTTTTACTACTGGAGGGATCGGTTTTGTTCCGGGAAGTTCATTAGAGTAGAAGACTAGGTCATTGACTTTTATTGTGGCATTATAGTATTGAAGGAATTAATTATTCCAGCTTTTGCCCAATGCATGGCATATTCAATATTTATGATCTCTTCTTTTATTGTGTCAAGCTTATATTTAATATTAATAACTAATCCATTTTTTATTTCTTCATTTGTTTTATACATTTTTAAAATATCGTTTGTGGTATTAGTAATTTGGTTTATTTTCTCAATAATTGATATATTTATAATTACCTGCTTATTGTTGTTTTCTAGGATGCCATTAATTTTTGATTTTAAGATAATAAAGTCGTCATGGTCTGGACTATCGGCTATCCATTTCCATGCGCTGCCAATGAAATTAAGGGCTCTTTTCGCTCTCTTGGGTTGTAATCTCTTAATAAGGGATTATATTGTGGTGATTTCGTGGAAGAGGAATTGATACATGGGATGATTGGTGTCAACATTTTGGTGGATCATTTGTTTGATTTCATAAAGGGTTTCTCCATAGGCTTTAAGGTTGATTGTGTGAACTAGTTTAAGTGTTCCGACTTGCAACTTGGATGTTCCTGTAGTAAGTGATATAACTTTTGAATTTGAGTAATCCAAAATCTGCACCTCGGCGTAGCAAGAGGTCAGAAAAAACCTGAAAGTGAGATGTTAACTTTTAATGTTGCTCTTATGCACGGTTTTGCCTGTTTGAGTAAGTATGGTTTTTGAATGGTTCTCTTTTACAATTTCTATTTTAAATCTGGAAGAAAGTTTGGACCCTTTTCTTTTGTTAAGTTTAATGTATACAATATCGCCAGGGATGTACTCTTTTATGGGTTGTCTTTTCTTGTTGAAATTGGCTAAATCCTTTTCTTGCTTTTCTTTAAGTCTAGTTATGTTGTCTTGCCTAGCTTTTTCGTATTCTTCAGGGTTAATACTTACGTTTCTGCCAAAAAATACTTCAAATGGCCTTTTGCCAGTTGTAGAGTGAACTGAAAAGTTATATTAGTAAACTGCCCTATCTAATAATTCGGGAAATGTTCTTTGTATATTATCGGTTTTCAGACAATGCATTATTTCCGATAGCGTTGAGTGGAATCTTTCCACTTGATCGTTTACTGAGCTGACGTAAGCGGGTGTCTTGAAAATTTGGATCTTAAGTTGGTCTTCGGCCATGAAATGAATAGATGAGGAATTTAAAGATTTTTCATTGTCTATAACAATGATTTTGGGGATGCCAAATGAAAAAAGTATTTTATATCTTCTGTTGCTTTCGAACTGAGGATTTTTGTTTGCGCGTATTTTGAAAACTTATCTGCAGCCGTTAAGACAAGTCTCTTTTCATTTGAGTAGATATCTATATGGACGATTTCGCCTGGGAATTGTGGAATTGGGGTTTCCTTTAGATCTGGTTTATTGGGGTGTCTGTCATATTTTTGTTCTCTACAAATTACGCATTATTTCATTTTCGGGAAGTAAAACTTTTCGAGAATTTGAATTTTATTTTCGCGCGCATTTCGATGCGCTCTTTTGTGTTCTTCAATGATCGTTTCTTCCTGTTTTTGGGGGCACGTAAGGTCTTCAACTTTGGTTTGTGTATAACGAGTTTTATAGTTTTTAAAATGAAGGGGGTGGAAATTTTGTATTCTTCCCATTATGCTTTCAGATATATTCCATTTATAACGCTAGGATTTAGAAATTTCTTTAAGATTTCAGTTAAACTTGCATCGGTATAATCTGGTTGTATAAAGGTATGTCTGTGGAAGGTTGGAAAAGGTATTTTAAATTCATAATTTGTTTTATCACCGGTTAAAAGCATTATCTGGTTCTTAAAAACGTTAATTGGAGATTCAGTTGCGGGTATTAAATCATGTGGCGAGCTTTAGTCACTATGTCTTGTCATTGTCATGGAATTCAATTGGGATTTTTTGGGAAGTCGGGATAAGGCGTCAGCTACCACGTTTGTTTTACCTGGTTTATAATTTAGAGTGTAGTTATACTCTTCTAGAATAGCTTTCCATCTTTTCATTTTATTATTATTATTTTTATTGGAAAGAGCGTAAGTCAAAGGCTGGTTATCAGTAAATTTTTGCACTTTCGCTGAGCCATATAGGTAATTTCGGAGGGATTTAAGCGACCAAATAATGGCGAGCATTTCTTTCTTGTTAGTTCTTCAGATTTATTGAGCGTTCTTGAAATGAACAGAATCGGTTTATCGTCTTGTGATAAGACTGCACCTATGGCATGATCGGAGGCGTCTGTGGTCAACTGGAAGTCCTTGGTGAAATCTGGGTACTTGAGAAGGATATCGTCTGAAATTAGGGCGTTTTTGAGTTTGCGAAAGGATTCTATTGCTTCATCATTTAGTTCGATTAATTTTTTACTTGACAGGTTTTTAGGTATACGTCCTCCTTCTCCTCTTAGTAAAGAGGTAAGAGGTTTAGCTAATTGGGCGTAATTTTTTATGAATCTGCGGTAATAGCCAGAAAGTCCTAAAAAAGAATGAAGGTCTTTAAGAGTTTTTGGTAATGGACAGTTTATTATCGCTTGGACTTTGGAGGGGTTAGTTTTGATGCCGTCGGCAGAAATAATGAAACCGAGAAACTCAACTTGTTTTTGTAAGAAATCACATTTGTCTAATTGTATTTTCAAATTCGCTTTTGCAAGAGTCTCAAACACGGTTTTAATGCCTTTTAGATGAGTGTCGATGTCTTTGCTGAAAATTATTATATCGTCAATATACACATAACATATTTTCCCAATATGTTCGTGTAACATGTCATCTAAAGCCCGTTGAAATATAGCTGGTGCGTTCTTTAATCCGAATGGGAGGCACAAGAATTCATATTTGCCGTTATTGACGGAGAACGCTGTCTTTTCCACATCGGATTCCTTAAGTGGGATTTGGTGGAACCCACTTTTAAGGTCTATGACCGAGAAGAATTTACTTTGTCCCAATTGAGATAACACTTCATTAATTTCAGGTATTGGATACCTGAATTAAGCTTGCGGTAATCAATTACCATTCTGAATTTCGTTTCACCGGATGCGTCCAGTTTTTTCGGGACTATCCATATAGGCGAATTATACGGCGACCGTGAAGGTCTTACTAATCCGTCGTTGAGAAGTTGCGCTATCTGTTTGTCCACTTCATCCTTGAGTGACATAGGATACGGATAGCTTTTGGAGTACACAGGATTTTCTGTGTTAGTCCGAATTTCACCTTTTACTCGTGTTGTAAAAGTCAATTTTTCATCGGGTTCTGAAAATAAGTCAGTGAATGTCCGTGTAAGTTCATTGAGTTTTTGTCCATAGTCCGGTTGAATATGATCCAGTCTGACGTGAATCTTATTGACTGCCTGGGAAACATGTTGTTTAATTCTGATTTTAATTTTATCGTTTATGACCATGAATTGTCTCTGGTGTGAATAACGGCTGAAAGATTTTTTAGGGTGTCGTTACCTAAAATAGCGTCAAATGTCCTGAGAGAGAGTAGGAGGAAAAATGTAAACTGGGGATTTAGTATATCGAAAAGATTTAACAGCTTATGAGGTGTTATTTCTATTTTACCACTAACTGGGTTTCGTTGGTCCCGCTGCCAATGGCTTGCTCATTTGCCAAATGTTGGAGTATTGCTGATATTCATTGTACTGAGCCTGATAGATGTCGTTTTGGTCCGTGACGTATGGTAGATTTGGTACATCCGTATTGATATGGTAGTTCCTCTGATATTTTTGATGATGGGTTGTTCCTAGCTGTTCTTGTGGGGTCTTTTTCCAGCAAATTGATTTTGTTTAGGTGGTCCATTTTTGTAGTCGATGGCTCGCGTTTGGATACAAATATCCATTGGCTCAGGCTTGGGTTGCGGTTTAGGCTTATACGGACGGGGTGGAGGATTATTATAATGTTGGAAATTATTATAGTGTTGATTTGGATTGAAATGTTGATTTGGATTGAAATGTTGATTTGTTTGAAATGTTGATATTGATGGGTTGGATAATATGGAGGATTCGGGTAACGGGGATTATTTTGAAATTGTTGAGGAATGTGAGCTAGCTAGAATGGAATCTGATTTTGAAGAAGATTACGATTATTTCTTGGAGGAACAGGTGGGCGGTTATTAGCTTTGGTTTGATGATGCTGGTAGGAGTTAGCATATTGCGTCCTGAAGTTCCTTTTTTTCCAGTTTTAGACATAACTTGAGTACTTGCGGCAAGTCCGAAGGCTCACGAATGCCTAGCAGCCTTGGCAAGTCTCCTTTTAGTCCTCTCACGAACGTATCGAGAGCTTTATCTCGATATGTTTGCGTAAGGATGGTGAGAGTATCATTTGATACTTCCATACAACCCATCTTATTGAGGATGAGCGATAGGTGCGAATAAACCGCGTGATAAAATTCTTGAATTGTTTGATTTCCCCGCATGAGAAAAGTCATTTGATATTCAAGCGTGGAGAGGTCACGTTTATCGGCATAGTGCATTGCTAAGCAGCGCGAAATGCACTTCCAATCCAATGGAGTATTGTAAGATTCCAATACTACATCGGCTTGGCCTACCACTTTATTTCGTATTACACTTAGTACACCGAAATACTTTGGGGTGCCCTTTAAATTATCATAAAATTGTAGGATTCTGTCGACGCTTTTTTTCCACGAATTGAAAGCTCTGGGTTAATTACAAGAAATAAATTTGAATTTGGATTGACAATAGATTGAATAACCTGTCGGCCTTCATTTTGAATAACCCGATTTACTATTCCTGTAATAAGTCGTTCAAGGGGCTCCTCTGCGATTACACCATTAATAGTCACGACAGAAGGTTGGGGAGGACTTACAGCAGGAGGAGGGTTTTCATTGGGTACGTTTAGTACGGCGGGTCTGATGAAATTTTGATTAGGCATATCGAGCGAAAATTACACAATTTAAAAATTTAAATTTATGAATTTCCGATATGTGTGTGTAACACGAAAAACAAATATTAATTAGTTATTGTGTAAGGATGAAATTTGATAAATTGATAAATATTAATAGGTCACTTATTGAGTATAAATTTTATAAACAAATCTTAATTATTCACTTCACAAGGAGGAAAAAAAAAATTTATAGACCAGAACAGCTTGTTTCCTTAGAACTAAATTTAATTTGAATAAAAAAAAGTAATTGTTTCACTTCTTACATTTAACTTAGCACTAAACTTATAAAGCTATTAGAGTCCTGATGAGCATTACGCGTGAAGTGGCTGCTAAACTAATTAGCTCCTTTTTATCCTGTCGGGTTACTGGGGGGCCTTATTTCCTTCACAGCGTTGGGTTGGATTGGAACCAAGCGGTGTTTTATACGGAAAGGTAGTACTCCTTTAGTACTTGAATAATTTCACTTGTTACACTTGCACTAAATCACTTGGTCCCTGCTCGGGCGCCAGTTAAAAATTATTTTTATATTTTTTATTCAAAAAAAACAACTTTATTCTATGCCATCAATCTTAAGACTAACTTATGACAATTCTTTCACTTAGAATCTAACCCACGATTCCAACTTGCATCTGATGTAATTTCCCAGGTATTCGACTGCAGGTGCACTATTACTCTTCTGTTAATATTATTCTTCTGTTTTGTTGTTTACCCCAGACGCTTAGTTGGCAGAATAGAAGCATGTGAACGAAGCGTGTGCAAAGTTTCGTGGGAACGATACTTTAAGGAATTCTTCAACTTATCTGTTGTTAACTTATATCCTAATAGGTTGGCTGCGAGACTCCCTCCAAAGGATGAGCTGGAACTTCTTACTGTCATTGTCAACAAGTATTTGGCGATACATATTAGAAATATCGGCGGTAAATACGTAAGCAGGAATTCTGAAACGTAATAGAATTGAAAACAAATCGTTTTGCAATAACGGGCGTGTAATATATCGTTTAGCGATATATTCGTAGATGTTCTCGCAGATCCATCGAAAACGACCCGTAGTTTGGTTGAACTGCTTTCCAGTCGCAAAACGCAGTGGTGTGGCAGAAAATAATGCGGTCCGGTGATTGATTCTGCTCTGCTTTTATTTCTGTCATAAGGTTGAGGTGAATATAATCTTTCATGAACTGAATATATTTCTGCTATATTTCTGGGTTTCTGTATAATTTCCTTTCCAAGCTAAGAAATCGTTTAGTAGCAATGTCCTTTGATTCTCCCAAGCTAGCTGGATTGTTGGCGAAAGGTAGTTTTACGATATAACGACCGTTTTCTGCCCTGTTTGTTGTGCTGATGAAGATCTTTTCGCATTGTTGTTCCTCAAGTGTTAAGCGTCTTTGTTCGATGGCCTTTGTCGATGGAGTTTCTTCTATAGTCCAGAACCGTTGGACTAAATCTTCCAAGGTGGGAGTCTCTATTAAGGCCCCGCAAAATGGTGTTGATGATAATTCTTTCGATCTAGCCTTTCCTATTACTACCCATCCAAGTAAGGTATTTTGGAGTGTTGATCCTTTCTTGTTTATCCTGATTTGTCCAATCGAAATTAGTTCCGGATATAGTTCTGCTCCAATAAGTAGATCAACCTCCTGGGGCTGATTGAATTCCTTGTCTGCTAGCTGAATGTTTTTCGGTATGTGCCAATGCTGAGTACCGATCCTTTGACTGGGTTGACGAGAAGTTATTGTATTGAGGATGAAAACTTCTAAATTCGTACAGTAACCCGTAACTCTAAATTGAAGGCAGAGGTTTACCTTCCTGCTTAGTTTCATTGGATTATTCCCCATCCCGGAGACTTCCAATGGCTCGTGCTTTGACCTTAGCTTTAATTGGTTCGTTAATCGTTCAGTGATAAAGCTCATTTGAGAGCCTGTATCGAATAATGCTCGTGCTTTAATTGGACCGTTAGTTCGGTTGAGTACATTGACAAGCGCTGTCCCTAAAAACACATAGTTTGAGGGTTTGTTCTGTGAGCTGATAACGGACAAGCTTGTCCTGTTATTGACCTTCGAGATCGGTGTGTCGGACTGAGGTTGAAACTCTATGATATGAAGAAGCGAGTGGTGGTACCTTTCGCACTTGGTACAATGCCCCGATTTGCAAGCTGAGGCTTGATGAGCTAGGCCTTAAAAATTGATGCATCTCTTTAAAAACAAATGGCGAATTTGTTTCCTTCATTTGCCGTTGCTAGGACGACTCTGTGCTGTCGTTTTGGCTCTGCCCTTTCCTTTGTGCCTAGTGCCTCCAACATTTGAAAGCGACCTTCAAGAACGTTAGCAGATCTTTGAGTGTTTGAGGCTCCCGAGGTTGAGCCAGGGATTGCTCATATAGTCGATGAGTTTCCTTGTCCAGTTTTGGAAGGATGAGGTGAATCAGCAGTGGATCCCAGTCAGCGATCGGCACTTCTAGATTGCTGATTCCAAGAAGGCACTCGTTTGTTATGTCGTGTAACCTCTTGACTGATGTGGATGAGTCTCCTGTTATGGCGGCTTGTCCCAATATTTTATTAAGCAGTTGATTGCGTGCGCAACGACAATCAATCCAAACGTTAATTTCGGATTGTGCAATTAATTTTTAGGTGGATTACTTTGAAAACCAATTCGAACTCGCTGTTCATTTCATTCTGATTGATCATTTTGGTGTGAAACTCTATTTTCAAACGGTAAGTTGCCAACGAAGATGTTTATTTTGTGAGGTTATGACAGTTGAGCACATGTTTGCATCGATGTTTATTTTGTGAGGTTATGACATTTGTGCACATGTACGTATCGATAATTCCTTAATTGCTTTTGTGACACTCATTTCTCTGTGTTATTCACAATGCCGCTAGACAGAAGATCTAATCTTTCGCATCGAACCCGTAATGCAAGTAGAGTTCGGAATATCGCCAATCAATTGAATACGGATGAAGAAATCGCACGAGAACAGCGCCATGTTAGTATAGCCCGACTTCGTGCATCACAAACGCAAGAAGAAAGACAGGCAGCAAATGAGACGGCTCAGTTAACAACGAGAAATCGTCGAGCAAATCCAACAACTCAACAACGTGAAAATCGAAATCAACGCTTCGAGTAGCATTTCATTACGATTGCATAATTGATTACAGCTCGCAATGCATTGTGGTGCATTGAAGTTCGCAGAGAAATGCCTGGATTGTGCTGTCTCAGTGCCAAATTTAAATTACCACCATTGCCCTTACCACCAGAGACATTGCATTCTTTGCTTTGTGGAGAAACACCAGAATCACGTCATTTTCTATTGAACACTCAGAAATATAACGGATGCTTTCAAATGATTTCATTTGGAGCAGATATTATTGATGAACGCAGATTCAATCCGACATTCAAGGTAATACAAGATTAAAGAAATTAAATTTAATTAAAGAAATTAAGATTAAATAAATTAAAGAAAATCATTGATTCTAATTTCGTCATCGACTCTACAGATCCAAGGCCAAATTTACCATCGAATTGGATCATTGATACCGCTTGAAGACGTACAACATAAATTCTTACAAATCTACTTCATGGGCAATGTGGAAAATCAACTTGATCAGCGCCAGACAATCAATATGGCAATGAGAAGAGGAATTCTTCGAGATCTGCAGCAGCTACTTCATGAACATCATGCATCGGTTCGGTTATTTAAAACTGCGTTGGATCCCATGCCAAGTGATGACTATAAAGTCGCGATCAGACCGGATAAACGACCTGTTGAAACGCACGAACGCAAATTTAACGCTACAACAATAGATGAGGTTGCAGTTGTGATTGTTGGCGAAAATCTGGAATTACGCGATAGTGTGTTCACACGTCAGGACTCTCGGCAATTGCAATGAATATCCGAAACACATCGTTCATACGATGCATTGCAATACCCACTGATGTTTAGGCAAGGAGACGATGGATATTAATTAACATCAAGATGATAAATCCACTGACCGGTGAGTATCGATATCATAATAATTTTCATTAGATCAGCGCAATGAATTTATACGCTTATCGTTTGATGATTCGTTAAGATGTCGATAACTATTTGCTTCGATTTCGCCGATTGTTTCAGCAACTTTGCGTCGATATGTATGCTAAAATAAAAGCAGAGCGCCTCCTTTTTATCAGTTTAAATCAAACCAAACTACATACGTACGGAGGAGCACCACGTCCTATGCATGAATATGCACAAGATGCAATGACATATGAACGTCATTACGGTCGTCCAGACCTGTTCATCACCTTCACGTGCAATCCAAAGTGGATAGAAATTGTTCAACTGCTGCTTCCTAGCCAAACAACAAGTGATCGGCACGATTTCACCGCACATGTATTCAAGCAAAAAATCCAGTCGCTGATGGGCTATATTGTTAAGCATCGTGTCTTTGGGGATACTCGATGTTGGATGCATTCGATTGAATGGCAAAAAAGAGGTTTGCCGCAGGCGCACATTCTCATTTAGTTAGTCGAAAGAATGCAACCAGACCAAATTGATGGCATCATATGTGCCGAAATTCCTAATCCCGATACCGATCTAGACCTGCATGACATCGTAATTACAAACATGATTCATGGACCGTGTGGCGCCATTAACCTGCAATCACCGTGCTTGGTCGACGGCAAGTGTTTCAAGCGTTATCCACGAAATTTGACTGATGAGACCATCACTGGCAACGATAGTTATCCACTTTATCGGCGTCAATCATCTGATGATGACGGTAGAACAATCACAGTCAAAGAGAAAGGAAATGATTTCGTGGTCGACAACTCTTGGGTTGTTCCGTATTCGCCACTTCTTTCCAAAACATTGAAGGCGCATTGTAACGTGGAGTATTGCAATTCAGTGAAGTCCATCAAGTACATCTACAAATATGTATGTCACGAAAGGCAGTGACATGGCGGCTTTTGGTCTTCAAGCTCCTAATCCCAATGATGAAATCACGCGCTATCAAGTTGGTCAATACGTAAGCTGCAATGAGGCGGTTTGGCGCATATTCTCATTTCCCATTCACGAACGCTATCTGACTGTGCAGTGCATCTGGAGAACGGTCAACGAGTTTATTTCACTGCAACGTGCTCAAAAGCCACCAGCGACAACATTGACCAGTTTCTTCTCGATTTGCCAAAATAATCCGTTACTGTTCTCATAATGCAGCGTTATTACACTTTAAATGCTTCATCGAAGAAATTTCAAAGTCGAAAGCAAGGCGATGTAGTTCCTGATCATCCGGATGTGTGTTCTACTGAAGCGCTTGACGGTATTTATACAGTTCATCCGAAGAATGATGAATGCTTTTACTTGCGACTATTGCTGAAGAATGTTCGTGGGCCGACATCATTTGAATCACTTCGAACTGTCAATGGTGTAGTGTTGCCAACATTTCGTGCTGCATGTCAGAAGCTCAATTTGCTTAAAAACGATACGCATTGGGACACGACAATCGCTGAAGCAACTGTTTCCGCATCTCCAAGTCAGATACGCACATTATTTGCGATCATTATTTCCACATGTCTTCAATCGAATCCACGTGAATTGTGGGACAAGTACAAGGATGACATGTCAGAAGACATTTCGCATCGAGTTCGTGTCCATTCAGATGGGATTCTATCTTGAGATGAGATGAATGAAGAGATGCACAACCAGGCTTTAGTTTTAATAGAAGACATGTGTTACGTCATGTGCGGCAGTTTGTTAGTCAGGTTAGGAATGCCGTCGCCAGATCATGGAATAAACGACGCTTTCGAACGAGAATTGCAGAGTGAACGTGAATACGACACAAATGCATTAAGCCTATTGGTTCGAACGAATGTACCTTTCTTGAATTCCCAACAAAAAGAAGTGTACGATACGGTGATGAAGGCAATTGATGATGGAAATGTTAGCATGTTTTCCCTTGATGCGCCTGGTGGCACTGGCAAAACATTCCTCATATCATTGATTTTGGCTACATTTCGTGCAAGATCAGAAATTGCTGTAGGAGTTGCTTCTTCTGGAATAGCGGCTACGCTGCTGGAAGGTTGCCGAACCGCTCATTCGATATTGAAACTGCCATTAAACCTTCAAGCGGTTGAATAACCAACATGTAACATAGCGAAACATTCAGCAATGGCCAAAGTTTTGGTAGCCTAAACGTGCGTTAGAAGCTCTGAATCGCGCTATTAAAGATCTGCGTAATGACGCTAGACGTTTTGGGGGTGCATTGATTTTACTCCGGCAAACACTACCAATATTGCCACGATCGACCGCTGCCGATTAGATCAATGCTTGCCTCAAATCATCGACATTGTGGCGTTATGTGAAGGAACTTCGGCTGACGACAAACATGCGAGTTGTATTGCTAAACGAAGTCGAACTGCTAACTATTGGTAATGGCCGTGTTCCTGTCGGCGCATCGAATGGATTGATTTCGTTCCCGCCGAATTTTTGCAATTTTGTCTCAACGAAGAGGAGCTCATCAGCAAAGTGTTTTCAAACATCATTGTTAACCACAAAAACTGCGATTGGTTCAGTGAAAGTCCAAATTTCGTTGACCCCTTTATATACTTAGGACTTCTTACATAACTAGTTAAATTACATTAACAAGAGCTTTTTTACCAATGCTCCTTATGAATAGCCTGTTCACACAGAGCGATCTCTCTCTTTCAATTTGGCCATCATTATATGGCTATCACCATTAATTATATTTTCAAAGGCTGTTAATAGAGATAGAGAGGGAGAGAGAGAAAGAGATCGCTGGGATTTTGGTTTGACATATTTTGACATATTTGGTTCTTGGAGCTGTTGTTTTTCTTTGATTAATTTCTTAAAATATAAATTAGGACACTAGTCTCCCTATGATTATTATTAATTGATGATTGTGCATTGAGTTTATTTCCTGCTAATATGTTTAAGCTTCATGGTTATGCCAACTGACTTCATAATCCAGTAAATAATCCAATTACCTGTGGTAATTTTTAGTTATCTACAAATTTATGAATACGAGGGTTGTCTTAAAAGTTTCTGAACAATGATACAAGACATTTTTTGTCTAAATTTTTTTTTACTTTTCTACATACTTAGTCACCTTGTAACTCTACACACTTCTCTCAGCGATGCTCCCATCTCTCTAACCCGTCCAAATAGTACTTGGCGCTTTTCTCTGCAAAATAATTGTTCACGAAGGTGATTGCCTCCTCATTTGACGAAAATCTCTGTCCTCCGAGCGTAGTTTTTAGATGAGGGAACAAAAAGAAGTCGCTTGAGGCTAGATCTGGTGAATTAGGCGGATGGTCAAGCAGTTCAAACCGTAATTCATGGATTTTCGCTATGGCAACCGCTGAGGTGTGAGACGGCGCGTTGTCTTGGTGAAACAGGATTTTCTTTTTCCGCAAATTTGGCCGTTTTTGCGTAGTATGCTACTCTAATGATTTTTCCTTTTTGAAAATAATCGATTAAAATTAAATAATTAATTAAGTCGCCATCACTTTTCCAGGAGAAAAAACAGTTTTTGTTTTTTTTTGGAGCCGGCTCGCCGTTTGCAGTCCACTTTTTTGTCTGAATTTTTGTTTCGGGCGTATAATGGTGTACCCAAGTTTCATCTACAGTAATTAATCGGCGCCAAAACTCGGATTTATTGCGCCTAAACTGCACCAATAGAGCGTTGGAAATGTTCATTCGAATATGTTTTTGGTCTAACGTAAGTAAACGCTGTACCCAACGCGCGGACAGCTTTCTCATGCCTAAATCTTAATTTAATATGTAAAAAACACGTTCTTTGGACATTTTCATAACCTCTGCTATCTCTCTCACTTTAATTCGGCGGTCGGTTAACACCATTTGGTGAACTTTAGCAATGTTATCGTCAGTGGTTGCAGTTTTTGGACGTCCCGAACGTTTATCATCTCCCAAACTCTTACGGCCACGTTTAAATTCAGCAGCCCAAACTTTCACTGTGGTAAATGATGGTGCAGAGTCCCCATACACAGAGTCCAACTCATTTTTGATTTGCGTAGGCGTATGGCCTTTCAAAAACAAGAATTTAATAACAGCTCGATACTCAATTTTTTCTATTTTCCCAAAAACACTCAAACGACTGTCAACTAAAAACTGCGCGTCCAAAATGACTGAAACTTCGGTAAGTAACTGTCGTGCACAACTAGCATTCACTAGCTTTTATTGACGGGTGCCGCTATCTTTACGTTGCGGAAACTTTTCAGACAACCCTCGCAGTAGTTTTTTTTATAAAATTGGTGAACACATTGTGTGATGTCACTTAAGACTGTTGGGAACCAACGTGCTCCCCGTCTTGTTCTGATGTGACGTATGGTTCAGGTTTGCGGTCATTGTCTGCTTGTAGATTACATTTCATGCTAATTGAATTATATTGGCATCGCATTGTGCTCGTACACATTGGTTTCCCTTCGTCTAAATTGTCGGACCGGTTGTGCCATGCTACTCGAGAAATATATGAACAAAATTATTAGTCTTCAGTTAATTATAATAAATGAAATATAAATATAAGTAATAAATAGCTGCTCATTTTGGATATCCTGTAGCCCATGTAGGCTTAAGTTATAGAGTATTGTATTTGGCTTAAGGTTTTTGGAAATTCATGTTTTGGTTATGTTTTCAATTAAGTTATATGTATTAATTCAGTTATAGTCATTATATTTTTTTTTTTAATTTTTTATTAAGTCATTCATTTGACAGTCATTCGTTTGACAGTCTTTCGTTTTCACGATTTTGTCGGATTCGATATCGTTAGGGGAGATATTTTTGCTATAAGTCTTTTTAATATCGAATCTTCAGTTTTTATGGTCACAACTATTGATGGGCAAATTTTTTATACCCACCCGGTAGGTAATCAAGGATGACATCTAAGTGATTCTGACCAAATTACACCAATAGAATTTATTTATAAAGTTTCAAAAAGTATGGGAATTGAAGTCATGACCGATTTGGCCCTTTATCGGTCCAAAGAAGGTATTTGGGGTAAAGAATTCCTTTGGTCAAATGTTTCCTCCATGATTTGGTGGAAAGGCCTTTGTGCTAATAAAAATTTAAGCAAAGTTGCAGCACGCATTTTATCAGCACCTGTAACTTCGGCAGCCGCAGAACGTTCCTTTAGTACAATTAGTTGGATTCACAATAAGAAACTAAATCGCCGTACCACCGAACGGGTAGGCAAGTTGATGTGCATATCTCATAATTGGAACATTGAATTCCATGCACAAACAACACACCAAGCTGTAGCAGAACAAAAACCCGAACCAGGTTCCAGTTCCACAAATATCCACATACCCAGCACATCAGAAGTTAATAAACTAAGTTGCAGTTATTCATCCAATCCTGACATACCCAGCACATCAAAATCTACTGAATCAGTAGAATGCATGTATATTGACCAACATTTGATAAGTTTACTATCTAATTCAAGCGACCCAGATTAATTTAATTCAAAGATTCTTTTGTTTACATTGTTCCTTTTCTTTTTTAAATCTAATTAAATAAAAACAAAGCACACAATGAACACATTTTTCTCAATTAAAATAAATACCCACATAAATACCCGTTTTGGTAAATACCCGGTAAATACCTTGGGTATTTACCCTCAAAGGGTATTTACCAGGTATTTGCCCATCACTAGTCACAACGCGCATCAGACTATCTGAGCCGGTATGTAATTTGAGCACACGTGCGAGAACCCACTGTGTTGGTGGATGATTGTCTGCCTTGACAATGACTACGAGTATTTCTCCCAACTTGATGTTCAGCTGTTGGTGAAGCCATTTTGGCTTGTGTGCAGCACATGAAGGTATGTCGTACTCCATTGCTTCCAGAAATCCTGGACCGTCTACGCGTAAAATCTCACCTGAATCGAGAAATGGTCTCAAGCTTAGAATTCGGCTTTCCTTTTCAATTTACCTTCTTTCTCTTAACCTAATCATTTCCTTGTGGAATATTTCATTTTGAACAACCTTAATCAGCTGCCTTTGTGATGAAATCAGTTCGTCTGGGATTATGGGATGTGTCTCTACCACTTTGCTCTCGCTTTATAGCTTCAGGTAACGGAAAAACTTTCATATCGCTACATATGTTCACTATACGCTTCCTTGATGATGACACACTGAAAGACTAACTGGGCGAAAGTGGTGAGCATTTTTGACAAGTAACATACATAGTCTCCAGTAGTAGTAGTTTCCACTTCGGTTTCAGTCGGGGTTTCTAAACGAAGATCTCCTGAAGAAGAAATCTGAAGAAATGGTGGCCCATTCCACCACATTTTGTTACCAACTAACTCTTCTGGTGACAATCCTCTTGAATCCATGTCGGCTGGGTTCTCGTTAGTACCAACGTGTCGCCAAATATCTCTACCAGTCAATGACTGTATTTCGCTGATACGATTGGCTAAAAAAGTGGTCCGGATCGCAGGGTTTCCTTTGATCCAAGCCAATGTTATCATTGAATCCGAGCACGCGAATGTTTGATATCTGACAAATTGCATTACCCTTAATATTCGATGCAAGAGCTTTGCTAGAAAGAGCGCTGCACAAAGTTTTAGGCGAGGCAGAGATACGCACTTTACCGCCGATGGAGCAACTCTTGTTTTTGATGCCAACAAGTATACATGCTCCTTACCATCCCTGAGTACCCGTTCGTATATGGCAGCTTAATATGCCCTTTCAGAGGCATCACTGAAACCATCTTGGTATTTCCGCAGTTCTATCCATTGTCGTTTTATGTCTTCAGATAGTGGAGTATCCCAATTAAGTCCCATTATCCAAAGTTGTTGCAATATTAGTTTAGCTTAAATGACACAAGGAGCGATCCAAGTGGACAAATAAGCGAGCAATATCTGCCAGCACAGATCGTTTTGTATGCTGAGTTAGCTCAGGTAGGTTCATTTTAAATTTGAAAGAGTCTATTGCTGGATGTCATTGAATTCCCAGAGCTTTAATGGCATCTGGTGAGTCAAAGTTGAAGGGCAAATTAACTTCTCTTTCGTTTTTAGGCACTTGCTCCAAAATCACTTTTGAATTGCTTTCCCATTTTCTGGGAGTAAACCCAGCCGATTTGAGTTCTGATAGGATAGGTTCGCTGTCTGAACTGTAGATGAAGTCATCAACATAAAAGCCTTCTATAAGTACCTTGGTTGCTGTAAGGATCGCACCGCTATATATGGAGCTGATGCTGTACCAAATGTTACCGTGTTAAATTCGTAGATTTTCATTGGCTCATAAGTTGTGACTCTCCACAGAATGAGCTGATATAGAGTGTCCCTTTTTGCCATCCAGATCTGTCTGTACATCCTAGATATATCTGCTACGAAAACTATCTTAAATTTTCGCCATTTGGCGATTAAATCAAAGATATCTTGTTGTAATCGAGGTCCCACCATCAAATGGAACTTCATCCATTCGCTCTTTTATAAGAGGCGTCAAAGACCACCCGAAGCTTCGCTGTGCTGCTGGACTCTTTGAGCACCGGGTGATGTGGCAGAATATAGTGGTATCCACTTGCTGATTCCATGTCTGGTGTGACTTCTTGCATGTGGCCAAGTTTTACGTATTCGTTCAAGCAGGGACTGTAGGATGTTGTTTGATGCAAAGAATTTCTCAATATGGAAAAATCTGGCCATCGCAGCTCTCTTAGAATTCCTCAGAATTGGTCGAATCCCGTTTTTGAATGGAAGTTGGACTTCGTACGTACCGTCCTCCCTTCTTTCAATTGCCTGCTGAAAATGTTGTTAACATTTTGCTTCCTCCTGTGTCAGCTTTCTTTCGTCTAAATCTTCTCCGATTTCCCAGAATCGTTTGAGTTGTGCGTCCAAGGAATTGAAATGGTTTTGCACAGTCAAGCATTTTGGGTGTATGTTTATACTTATCATTCCAGGAAGAATCCATCCTAGTTCAGTCGATTGTGCCACCGGTGACCCTTCTTGACCCTTTACTATCCCTTCTAAAATTATCGATCCGTTGACATCGGCACCAATCAATAGATCAGTTTTCCATGGGGTATTAAACGAAGGATCAGGTGATTTAAGATTGGAAATGTGGCTCCACATGTCTTTTTGGATCCTATGTTATTGTAACATCGCTGTAAGATGAGGGAAGTCAAACGTCCTAACATCGACACAAAAGCATAGATTGGGTAATGAGAAAATTTATCAAGAATTGCCGAAGAAATTTATTTTCCACGGAATCTGAAAATTTTTTTCGAAAATATTTTCGAATGCCTTGATAATTAATTGTCAATCGTCGTTCTCGTCAGTTGTCATAAAGTTAATATTTAAGAGTTTTTTTTTGCAAATATTTATTTTAAAGTAGAAAATTGTGTAGGTTTGTTATATTTTGATATACAGTTCGATTGCTTTTTTTTTTTTTTTTTATAATTTACGCGCGCCTAAGGGGTTATGAATACCCTTATATCGTTGCCATGGCGCGGGCGGAAAGGTAGAAGGAGGAGAAAGGAAAGTTTGTGATGTAGTGGTTTGACTCTCCAGGGGTGGGAGTCCGAATAGGACGGAGAGTTTTTCTTCACTCGGAATGGTGAGGTTGTGAATTTTAACGGTTGTTTTTTTGTGTTTGAAAACCCTACAACAGCCAAATCTACATGTCAGTGTTATGCCTTCACATGCAGATTTTTCTGACTGAGTTCCAATTACACAAATGAAAACTAGGATAGGATTCGAACCTTGAGCTTCCGAGTGAGAGGCGATAGCTAGTACCACTACACCACGGCCACCCCTGCTTGCCGAAGAGCAGACCCAACAGGAAAAAAATGAGCAAAGATGCGTCAGAAGAAATTTCAAATATAAATCCAATCCCTTGGAATTACCACAAGTGTTGTAGATTGAAATAAAATATTGTTCCAATATAGTTATTCTACTCGTATTATATTCTTTATTCATCAGATTCCACCGTACTACAGGGTAAATAAAGCAATGTTTAAATATTTACTGGGTTTGCTCTCGAAAAAATTTTCCGCACCCAATATATCATTTGAGTTAGACCTTAATTCAAATAAATCAAAGTTTATGTTGGTATTTTTAAATAAGAACTTTAAAGAAAATGCTCATACATGACAGAATTCTCGATTTTCGTTTTATTTATTTTACTTTTAAAATAGCACTGTTTTTTAAGAGTATTCTAATCTCGTATCGCCTTTTTTGAAACAACCAGAACAACACAAAAGTGAATAAAGACAACGTCAACTTATCTCTTATCTTAACAGTGGTACTTTTATTTTGGATTCCACCATCGAATAAAGAAGAAAAAATTCCGGGGAAATCGCGTTATAATTCCGATGGAAATTTTGTTAACGATGCCATTTTTTCACAAAGGAAAATTTTTCCCCCGTTCGAAATTCATTCACGATACCTATTTTTCGAAAAACTATAATGGTTAAATATTCATCCTGTTCATTAAAAATCGTTCGCTCTCTTTCAGACAATCGTTCATGCTCACGCCAATGTGAACAGGCACTAACAAATATATTCACACTTATAAATTCATCAATCATAGTACTAGATCTCACTAGTTTCGTGGAGTAAATGAGCTTTTATTGAAAATCTATTCGGTTTGTGATTATATACTCATCAACTGGGGTTGAACTCGGATTGAACTTGGATTCGACTCTTGTGGAACCGAATGGAATGTATGCGTCAAACGACACAATCATCTGAAAATCTTCCGAGCAAATTTTGTAGGGAAAACACGCGGAATTTTCGAACTAATTTTGAAAAATAAAATGTCAGCGGAAATAGTTCTCAGTGATATTCAGAGACAGCTCTTCGAGAAAATCTCTAAAAATGATACTAATGAGTTTAGACAATTGATTACCCAAATTAAGACTACAGTAAATTTTGTTGACGTAAATGGAATGAGTCCTTTGCAGCATGCTTGTTGCAAGGGAAATAGGGAAGCAGTGCAAATTTTGCTTGACCAAGTAAGTTATTAGATAAATTAAATTGTCATGAATTTTCATCTTAACGTTTGGTTTTTCTTCACTCATTTCATATAAACAATACTGTAATATCCTATTAAGAATAATCTAATATTCTAAGATTTTATTTATTTGTGTATACCATTTGAAAGGTTAAGCATTTCTTAAGAATGGTATGAGCCATCGGATAAAAAATTGAGATTTTGGAACTTGTACAATATTATATTATCATTGAAATTATTTGATTAAAAAAAATCGAAAAGAGAACCATTCCAATGAATTTTTCAAGTTTAGTTTAGTTGAGCTGCTGAGGAAATGTGTTGAAAACTTTAAAGGCTCCTATATTATACTTATTTTTAATTTCCAATTATAGAATCTGTGGAATAAAATAAATTGTAAAGTATTCTTTTGCACCGGGTGGTGCTTAACGCCGCTAATAAGTTTTTTCTTTTATCCTAACCTGGATTATAGATGTATGTATGTATGTATGCCAATATATGTATCTATTTACCATTAGAGGCTGCGTCAAACAGAGCGCGTTTTAAAGCTGAGTTGCACCGCCGCGTTATAATCTGTTGAAATCATAGAAACTGTTGCACAGGCGGTGGTGATCACACAAAAGTTATGTGTTGAAATACAAATCCAAACAATGAAAGTTTGTGGAGAACTTAGCTCATACCTGCAAGAAAATTCAAAGTGTAAACATGAATAAAAACGTCCAAATCCTTCGTTTTTTTTTTTAATTTCTGTTTCGTTATTGCACAATCTGTATCCGTCATTGCGCCGACCTCTGACTACTTGGTGGAAACGATATAAAATTGATGTATGAAATGTGCAGACTATATGCGCAGTGAGTGGAGACAGCATATTTTTTGAACATAAACACGGTTGCGGCGACGTGTTTGCGTAGTGTATGGAGCATTCTTGTTTTTTTTTATGAGAAGTGGGGCGATTTCCCCTAAACTTAGCTAACCCCTTGGGTTGATTTATGTGCCTCTCTATAGATTTAGGTGTGCGTTGGCATCGCAGCCGATTATCAGACCAGCTTTTAATTTGGCGTATGTCACCAGTTTATGAACGGCTGTTGCAGGAGGGAAATAAGCTGAGACTAGGATGGCACTCTTTACCTTGTTCTCCAAGCTTGCTTCCACTGTATTTCGATCCATGTGTCTAAACGAAAAGAGCATATTAACTGATTGCGGTTAGAATACAGCTTCTGAATTTATCTGTATCTTTCGATAGAAAATATCGTATTTCTTGGAATTAAATGCTTCCAAGAATATAGGGTTCTTATGTTAAAACCACGTCAAAGTTCGTGTTGGACATGAAGAGCATCAGCTCAAAAGTTCCTACTTTACAGTGGTGCAAGTTAATTTCCACCACTTGCGCCTTTGACGCTCTTGCCATCATCGGGTAGTTTTCCCTTTAGCCAAACCTATCCCGTATTTTATCATGCCCGAATTTTACTCTAACAGTCTGCCTGTCTACGGCAAATAGCAGATTTTTTCCTTTCTAGAATTGAGTAATATCCACTCTAGATCTTGATTTTGCATCACGATTAATTTCACTAGGTTTGCTACTTCGTGATTTTGGGAATAATCATCACCGATGCCCCCTTCCACGGTTTCACGATGTTTGCTACTTCGTAAGTTGCGGGGGGAAGGACCCACACTTTTATGTGATAGCAAAGAGGAAGGTCGGTTTTGGGAATAATCATAAGCCAGGCTCCCTCTCAGGGTTTTCCAGGTGTGAAGATGGTTTTGGAACCGCAGAGATAGTGCGCTCTCGAAACCAACCGGGCAGCTGGTTTCAACATTGTTCACATGCTCATTAGTATATGATCCTTGAGTTTGCGCCAGTGCTCCTTTTTAATGTTGCCATCGGGTTTTGAGGGTTGACGATGGCTAAATGCAGCTGCAAGGAAGTGCTCTCGAAACTAGGCGAAGGTTTTTCCTCTTTGAACTGCACTCTTCGGTGCTATTTTGCTGACAGTAAAAATTTGCTTATTCCTCCAGCTTCTCTTAAAGGACGAGCAGAATTTCGTTTTAAAAATAAAGAAACCCAAGTGTTCGTAGGCCTGTAGTCGTAGAAGGATGCTTTCCTTTTACTGTCTTTCATTATCTTGTGAATAATGTTAAAAAGATCGTCTCTTTTTAAAGGGAAACCGTACTAAAATTAATTATTTATTTTGTAATTTTTTTGGTCTCTTGGAGGGTACGATTCTATCTGAATCTCGAAACGTTTTCAAGAATTCTGCCATAAGGCAATCTTGAATTGTAGCTCTAGAGATTCCGTAGGTTTTGGCGACTTTTCTTATGGTGGAAGTGTTATTCCTTATTTCATGAAGAGCATTTTTATTTGGAATTTTATTTGACCTACTTATCGTTTTTGTTTGCCGAGATTGTTGATTTTAATTTGTTTCCTCTAGTTCGTTTTCAATGTTTTTTTTATTTCTAAAAGAAATTTTAAATTGTATTAGATTTGACAAATAGGTCGATATCAGTAAAAATGTTTTGATCGGACAAAGGCTTATTTCGTATGACGTTTTCGTTTGGGCTTTTTTCTTGCTCCGGATTACAAAAGTGACATAAAACCATTTCCCCTAATATTTTCAGAAACAATGTTTTGCTCCTCGTACTCATTTCAGAATCGAAATTTCTGGCTTTATGTCAAAATATAATAACACACAAATATCTATAAACGTCAAATAGTATAATGTGTCAAACTATACATAGTCAAAAAAGTCTCCGTACACCAGTTAATATTTTATTAATTCTGGGATAAACTTTTTATTTCAAAACATATTAATTTGAAAATGATCGGAAAATAAAAATATTATATACACCTTCGTTTTTAAAGTAAAAAAAATAACATTTTTTTGAAAATAAAAAAATTAAAAATTATTCACGGCACAAAAGCAAAAAAAAAACGTACCAAAAAAGTCTCCGTACAGTTGGTTTTTTTTTTTTCAATTTTCTTAAAATTATATGTAATTATAACATCAAAAGGTAATAACTAAATAAGATCAATATTTGATCGGACCTCCTTTGTTTTTTATTACTTCATTTAACCTGTTTTTCATAGAATGCACCAGTTTGGAGGTCGTGTCTGGAGAAATTTTGTTCCATTCTTCAAGTAAGATGGCTTTCAAGTCAGATTTGTTTGATATTGTGCGCTCCCGGATTTTTTTTTCTAAGTGATCCCATAGATGCTTAATCGGGTTTAAATCTGGTGACTGAGCAGGGTGTTTAATTTGTTTTTTTACCCTGTGAAGCAACCATTCTTTCACCAGCAACGAGGTGTGCTTTGGGTCATTATCTCGTTGGAATATGAAATTATTCCCGAGACTTAGTTTTTGAGCACTTGAATGAAGGTTTTCTTTAAGTATATTCAAATACCCATATTTGTCCATCGTTGAATCGATAAATACAAGATTTCCGACCCCGGAAGAGGCCATACATCCCCACACCATTACATTGTCGCCGCCATGTTTTACTGTGGGGGTTAAGTTTTTTTCGGATTTAGAGCAGTATTTGGTTTCCTCCACACCATACGTCGTCCGTCTGAGCCAAAAAGGTTATACTTGCTCTCGTCCGTAAATAAAACCTGATCCCAGAAGGAAATATCTTTCTCCAAAAGTTCAGTAGCGTACTGCAGCCTCGCCTTCATATTTGCTTTGCGTATATATGGCTTCCTCCGGCTCACTCGACCATTATATCCATTCCTTTTCAGGACGTTTCTTATTGTTTGAGGAGTCACATCTATTCTATCTGAGGTTTTTAGTTTACCGGCAATTACAGGAGCACTTTGACGAGGATCTTCTTTGGATGGCCAGATCTTGGTTCATTATGTGTTGTTTTTGTTTTATTAAATTTTTCCAACACGTATTGACTAGAAGAACGAGGTCTCTTAAAAATTTTTGCTATATCTCCAAGAGACTTTCCTTCTTTTCTCAGTTCAATAATAATTTTCTTATTTGCTAAAGGGATTTGCGTATTTTTGTCCTCCATTTTATTTTCTTTTGAAAACAAACTAAATAACTTAACTGGAATGCAATTGAAAACATTAAAACTTACCAAAAAACCAAGAAATACTCGACCACACACCTTACATTGCCTCTATTTAACGATCTCAGCGAATGATCGTTATCATAACAGTACTTATAGTGCACGTGAATTCTTGGAGTTTGGTAAAAAGACGAGAAGGAAAACATATTCTCTTTCCGTGTTGCCACTTTAGCTTTAAAGTTAAACGGTATAAAATTTTTGGCAAAAATATAAAAATTAGTCCGCTGTACGGAGACTTTTTTGACTATGTGTATATTTCTGTTTTCGTGCAATCCGCTGTGTTTGGCCAATTTATTATTCTGAATGTTAAAATTGATTCACAAGCAAATATATTTATAATATAAAAGTCCGAAGAAGTTTTTAGTGTTCCATTTAAATAAAAATCGGAATACACAAGAAAAAGCCTTCTGAAAGCCCAAACGAAAAGCCGATAGTTTCAATAGCTGGCAGGCAGTGTACCAAAAACTTCAGCACCTGGCCGAACACTACAGTTCCTTACACATTTGTTTAACGGTGAAATCAAAGAAATGTATAGGCAAAATTTCAGTATTGTAATATACTTCGGAAGATAAATTTAAGCCTAAGCGCATATCTTTAGTGATCGGTCACTTCAGATCACTAAATACCATACATAGGTTATATAAAATCATTGAAATGTTTTCATCCAAACAAATATGGCAGCACTTTTGTAAATACGCACAACTAAACAAAACAAACACGATTACCACGTTTTTACACTTTTGCAAATGCGAACTGCTTGATGTGTGTCTATCAGCTGAAATATTTGGGTAATAATATCAAATAATTTGTGGGCGGTTATATGGGACACGTTTCTGCTTGCATTTGCATCTCCACTATAAAAGATTCTTAACGGTACTAACATATTGTAAGATATTTGTGTGGATACAAATGATAGAACCTATTTCTTTCAACACAATTGCTTTATTAAATACAATACAATTTACAATTCAATCCCATTTATCAATGACTTTCATTTTACTTTATCTTTTACTTAATAAGTGGTTCTCTTAATTCACACTTCAAATTCAAAAAATGAACTGACTTGCACCACTTGTGGGATACAGGGATTTATACTCCCCTGACATCTTTCGAGAACGTTCCGTGCTACCCAGCGTTTCATACCAGAATATTCGCTAAAAGTTTCTATATTCAAATATAGATGGCCCTGTTCACATTTTAAGTGGTTATCACCCTGCCCGCTTCCTAAAGTTGTTCGTCCTGAATAAATCCGTCATTCATGGTTTAGTCATTAATGTGGGTTATCACCTTCTATGGACCTCCTCCTCCTTAAGCTCCGTAGGTGGGGATCCGACGTACGTTTCCCTTGGCAACCGAACAGTTTGACCAAATAAGATCTCGGATGATGTATGTCTTGTTGAACATATGTTCGGTATACCATTAAGAAGAGAAGTACGTGTCGATACCAGTCCCACTGGCAGCCGACGATCTTAGACAGATGCTCATTCAAGTTCTTATTGAATCGCTTGACCTTTCCGTCAGATTAAGGGTGTAGTGGCGTTTTTTTTTTTGCCAGATATTGGAAGACTTTTGATTTAAAGTTTCGCCCTTGATCAAAGTTTAGCAACAATGGGACCCCAAATCTGCTCATACAGTTGTTGACTATTTGTTCTGTTACGGTCTTAGCCGCTTGATTTGGTATTGCGAACACTTCTGACCACTTAATAAAGTAATTCAAGACCACGAGGATGTATCGATTGTCCTTAAATGTGTCGGGAAAGCGATGTCAATGGCTATACGTTGGTTCTCGACATATTGCCGCATTCGTCGGTACTGCTTAACTTTGGGGCCCTTGGTAACCGCCCATGTCATCCACTTTTTGCACCAACTTTTGCAATCTTGTTTTGCATTTGGCGGATAGAAACGTTCCCCTACCTTTTCCAATGTCTAGTTTATTCCCAAATGGCCTACTGAGATTTCGTCATGTATTTCATGAAGTACTTGGCTGACTCTCCAGACACCTGAACTGTCGGCCTCTTTCCGCAAGTTGATGCAGGCTCTTTGCAATACCAGCAAAATCTTTTACGAATCTTCTGTAATACGTGTCAAGTCCCAAGAAGCTTTTCAGTTAATCTTTTGGGACAGGCCAGATTTTGACCGCTTCGACTTTGTCAGGATCTGTCCTTACTCCATCCGCTGATATAATGTGACCCAGATATTTTACTTCCGGACGGAACAAGACACGCTTTTCTAGGGTTTAGGTTCAAATGATCGCTTCGCAGGCTCTCAAATACTTCCAGATACCGTACGTAGGTTTTCCACGTAAGCCCTTGCAATGTACCTTCCATTTGTTAGAAGGTGGCCGGACCGTTGCATAGTCCAAACACGGCATCACCATAAACTGCCAAAAACCACTTCCTGTAGTGAAGGGTGTTTTCTCACTATCTTGTGGATTAATCTCTATCTGCCAGTAAAAGCTTTTCAGGTCAAGTGTTGAAAACCATTTCGTTCCAAAAAGTGGCATCAATTTTCGGTATTGGGTAGCTATCCTTTTTGGTGGCATCGTCGACACGTCGTCGGTAGTTTACACAAAACTTTGTGCTGCCGTCTTTTTTCTTCACGAGGATCACCGGAGATGCCCGCGGACTCTGCGATTCTTAATCAGCCTCTCGCAACCATTTCGGCCACTTTTATTTGTTTAGCCAATGGAAGACGCCTAGCAGGTTGACGGATTTGTCGGGCGTCTCCAGTGTCACTGTGGTGTTGAACAAGCTGCGTACATGCATTTTCACCATCTTTTGTAGCAAATACATATATCAGTGTACTCACCTATTAGTTTTTCTGCCAGGATATGTTGCTCTTGATCCAGATTATAGAGGCTGAAGATCTTGTTGATTTTCATACTCTGAACTCTTGCAACCGGTGTTGCACGACTCGTTTCCGTTGTGGTCGATATAGACCCAATAGGTGCACATTTTGCCACTCTCCCTTTTTCACCTTTACTCTGAATGTCTTTGGATTTAGAATCCTTCAAGGAACAATGTTTTTTTTTTTTTGGTTCCACTAAGGTCTTCCCCACAATGAAGTCTCTCTTATTTTTGATGATAACTGTCCCTTGCTTCCTTTGTCGCTAGGGCTCCCACCCAAACTGGGGTAGTGTATAACAGGACTGAGTTTGCTATCTTGGATATTAAGATTCTTCTAGCATATCCGGGTTTTCCGATGTTTGGCAGTATTCCAGAAAGTGCTGCTGGAGCTTTGACGTCTTTTAGTTTTACTTCTAGGTATTTTATAGTCTTACGATAGAATGGTTTGACTTCCTAACGTTATGTCCACGTATTCCACATTTTTCCGGCTGGTTATTAGGATAGCTTCCGTTTTGTAATCTGATAATTCTAAGTCGGCGGTTGATTCTTTCTTAAACAAACACGAGAGTTCAACATTATTTTGGCCAGATTTAGCTTCAGTTGAACTTTCTTGTTGCTAAAAATGTCGACTTTGTCCCAAAAGACATGAATCCACCCAATTTTCCACAGTGCCGTCCCATTGAAAGGTATTGGGCTTTGGCCAAAGCTAAATTGAGGAAAAGTGAGCAGCGTGTAAAGGACGTAAAAGATTTTAATGCTAAATGGAAAAGAGAGTCCAAAAAGATCACGGATGTAACTGTCACCAACCTTATGAAAGACATTCGAAAGAAGTTGAGGAAAGAATAACCCAAATAATTTTTTTTATTATTTGTAATTGTGAATGAATTTAATAAAAACAGAGTTTTAGAGCAAATAAAAAAAATTTACATGAATTATGAAAATATTTTATTTTTTTAATTTGAAGTTTCCATATTTTATTCGTTTCAGTCCTTATTAGGCAGTCTTTAATGAGGTTGATTGAATCGCTCGTAGCTGACTCTATCTGGGAAATATTCTTTGCAATGATTACAACGGTGATGTCGGCAGCGAATATGATTACTTTTACTCCTGGTGTCATGATATTCCAGAGTAGGGGCCCCAATACCGATCCTTGTGGTATATGGGAAGATTTTATAATACTTTTTTCCTTCGTTGGTTTCATATCTCAACTTTCTATTAGTGAAGTAGCTGGATACTATTTTTAGCAAGTAGTATGGTGTATGTATTCTGGCAAGTGATCTTATAAATGACCAATTTGCTGAGTTAAAGGTATTTTTGATGTCCAGCGTCACTACTACACAATATTCCTTTGTTCCCCATCGTTATTTTCCTCCCTTTACTGCTTCGACTGCTTTGCCTACCACCGCTTTTATGGGGTGATATGATGCTTGTTCTCCAGGTGGTTTATTTCCCTTTGGTAAGAAAAAAAATGTTGCAGTTTCCACTGTTCTGGGAATACCCCTCTTTCGAACAATTTTCCATCGTTCTTATAAACATGTCTGGTCTATTTCGAACGACGGTTTTCACTACCCCATTTGAGATGCCATTAGCTCCATCAGCCTATCTTCTTCCAATCGTTGAAAAGTTCTCTGGGATTATTATTTTAACTTCTTCTGTGTTGGGTTCCATGATTATATTGTGCAGAGTCGATGGTCTCTATGGGAATCTGTCCTCTACAATAGACCTTAGCATTGTTGGGCTTGATGATTGTGAAGACCCACAGTACTTCAGCCTAGACATTATCATCCTGTAAGCCGTGCCCAACAATTTATATCCGCTTCGTCGTACAGACGCTTGAAGCATCTGGCTTGCATTTTTTTTATCGCCTCTCGCGTACTCTCCGCCGGCTTGTAAGCGGTTTTGTCTGAGTGCTTTTACTTCTTGGCTCCACTAGTAGCATGGTGGATCTCTTTTACTGGGTATTCGTCAGAGTGTTGCTGCGTTACATGCTGTGGTTATAGTGCGAGTAAGGTGATGCGGCAAATTCTCCGCTGCTCCGCTGTCGGGCTAACTCGCCGATATTCATCATTTCGTCGAACCTGTCCTTGTCGAAGAGTTTATGTTTCTATTTTGGACCCGATGGCTTAGAACGTGGAATGACGTTTTGTCCTTTAATATCAATTATTATCGCCTGTGGGTATATTTTTCGCTGACCCAACATTCTATGTCACGCTGTAGGGAGATACTCATGAAGGTAATATAGATGAGTAATCCCATTCCCGCTTTCCTAAAAGCATTTGCTCGAGCATTGTTTGAAATGCTTACGTACAAGGTTGCGAATGTTTCTAGAAGAATACGTCCTCTGGCATTGGTGACCCTACTACCCTACTCCGTTGACCAGGCATTAAAGTCTCCGTCTATAACTACTGGAGTAGTTTTTTATGCTTCCGTCTTCTTGCATTGTCTGGAATTCACTTGGCCGCGCGTAGCAGTTGTAGAAGTTGATCCCTTTATTTTTGCACGAACGTACTCATCCGCCTGATCACTAGTATCTTGGAAGGCATGTTTTCCACATGTCCAAATTACAGTATGTCTTAATTTATCGCAGTTCCAGATGTTGCTCTCTAGAGTTTCACACGGCTCGCTAATCAAAGAAAAAGCCCGCTCCCTTCTCTATCCGTTTGTGCCAGGATGCCCTGGGCTGTCCTACAGTGGTTAAGATTAATCTGTATTAGCTTCATGGTTATTTGCTGATAATGGCTCTCCTGAAGACCAGGCATTTACTGCTACCGGCTACATACTTAGCTTTCCTCGGATTCTCCTTCTTACAGAATATAATTTCTGTTACAGAATTCGATTACTGCTTACAATGTGTCAAAGGTAAAACTCCTGGTCGTGACCAAATTCCATGTTAAAAAATCTGCCTCTTACTGCAAAAACACGAATTGTAAGGTTGTGCAATTTAACAATATTAAAGACAGTGGTATCATACCTCAAAGTTGGAAAACGGCATCGATCATCCCCATCTCCAAGCCAAAAAAAGATTCGACTAAGGTTGATGGGTATCTTCCCATATCCCTTATCTCCTGCTTATCCAAAATTCTCGAAAAAAATTATTGCAAGCCAACTTGCTGCTTAACAGAAACAAAAAAATCTTATAAGTAAGAATTTAAGCCAATGCAAGGTTGTATTGACGTCCTCCTTTATATTGACTTCGGGCAGTGCCTGCTCGAAATCATGTTTCGATCCTAACCCGATCGAAAATGCTTTCGACCAAATAGGCATTTACCTGGTGTTAAGTAAGCTCAAAGAATGGGACATTGGTCCAAAAATTCTTGGTATGTAACTGCGTTTTTGACCAACAGAAATATTTGTGTCAAAATCGGGAATGTACGCTCTAATACAGTTCCACTATTCAACGGCATCCCCAGGGGATCACCATTTTCTGTAACATTTTTCTCGACCGCATTTGACGAAATAAACAAAATTATAGCTAAACATAAACATCTGGAACATTGCGTTTACGCTGATTATGTTTATATACTTTGCAAAGTTCTAAATGATTAGTCCTCAGCCTCAAGTTTGCCTCTTAATAAATGTAAAGTTCTTCATATTTGTCGGAAAAAAACTTGTCCAATCCCAGACTTATTTGTACGTAATGTAAAAATGGAATCAGTATCTAACTTAAATATTCTTGTTTTGCTGTTTAATTGTAAATACGAGGGTAGTCCAAGAAGTACCCGACTTAACAAAGAACACAAACAATTTTGGGAAAAAATATCTTTATTTCTCTTCGTGGTCTCCATTTAGTTCAATACACTTTTCCCAGCGATGTTCAATAGCTTCAATATCCTGTTTATAGTGAGAATCGTCGTCCTTAAAATAGCCATCAACCACAGACTCCACCTCTTTACTATTGGCAAGTTTTTTCAAGTTCGGAAATATAAAATAATCGGAGGAGGCTAAATCTGGAAAAAATTTTACCACCTAGCCATTTTTTCAAGTTCGGAAATAGAAAATAATCCGAGGAGGCTAAATCTGGCGAACGTGCACGAGGAAGCAATTAGAACTTTAACTTATTGATTTTGGCCATCCCGATGACGGATGAATGAAAGAAAACTTTTCTCTTCGCCAAATGCGGCCGTTTTCTCCTGATTTCATCTTTCAAACGCTGCAATAAGTTCGCATAATACACGCCATTGATTGTTTTCCGTTTCTGAAGATAACAATGAAAATTATCCCACGTGCATCCCAAAAAATTGACGACATGACCTTGTCTGCAGAGGGAACTGTCTTCGCCTCCTTTAGACCAGATTCTCCCCTTTGAGTCTATTGTTTTCACTGTTCCTTCGCCTCAGGTGTGAAGTGATGGACCCATGTTTCATCCATGGTTATGAATCGACGCAAAAACTCGGCTTTATTGCTGTGAAACTTCACCAAACACTGGATTGAAACATCCTCACGGCACTGTTTTTGTTCCATTGTGAGTAATCGCGGCGCCCACCTTGTGCACAGCTTTCTCATGTCCAATTTTTCAATCAATATGCGAATATGCGTATCAAATCTGCTAGTTCACGGCAGTCATCTAATATCATTTTGTTGATTTTTTTCAACATTTTTGGTGAACTCACCTCATTTGGTCGACCACTGCCTTGGCAACTCGTACGACCTCACTTCAACTTTGTCATCCAATATTTTGTAAACGAAGGAGCAGACTCCTCCAGAGTATAATCCAGTTCCGTTTTGGAAGCCTTTCAAATGAGAGTATTGTATCACAACGATGACCAATTTTTTCCATATTTGAAAATTCACTATTGATGGCTGCCGAACAAATACTAAACAACATAGCGTCGTCATACTTCAAATTTAAGCTTTGTAAGGTTGGTGCTTTCTACACTTGTCATTCTTTTTAAACAAAAACCGCCATCTATATGTCAGGTCGGGTACTGCTGGGACTACCCTCGTATAAATGGAAAATCATTGTTTAGAAATTAAGGAATCTCAAGCTGCAAGTGGCAATATTGTTAAATACTTAGTCTCAAGCAAAAGTAATGCTAATATTAATACTCTTTGCTATGTAACAAGTATGCTTATTTTAAGTAAAAGCGACTACGCATTGGGTATCTATGGCAAAGCCCCGAAGTCTTTATCAAGCCGTCTAACACCAAGCGGTCCGTAGAAGTTTAAATGCTTTTCCCACCACACCTACAAAAAACATTCTTGCGGAAGCTGGCCTTCCCAGCTTTGAAGAACGCTGCATGGAAGTATCGGCGAAATTGCTGTCCAAAATCTGTTTCCTAACTAAAAAAACCCTAGAAAAACCGAGCAAATAATTGCATGTATCGTTCAATATTCTTAAAAATATCTGTGTAATTGGCCTCTAAAGAATGGGAATTTATTTAAACGGATGGTTTTAAGACCGCGCACAATATTGCTTTCGCCGTCACCCTGGAAAATGGTACACTCCTTAGGCAAGGGGTGTACCCCGCGAAGCGCTGGAGGCGCTGATGTTAGCGAAAAATTCTAGTGGTAATAAAGTAATTTCTACAGATAGCCTTATAGTTCTGCAGCCAATTTCTCATCCGAAAAACATCTCTCAGCACAGTTTATTTTGGAGGCGCTGATGTTAGCGAATAATTCTAGTGGTAATAAAGTAATTTCTACAGATAGCCTTATAGTTCTGCAGCCAATTTCTCATCCGAAAAGCATCTCTCAGCTAATCTGCCGCATTTGAGACATTCTCTTTGAAAAACCTAATAACACCAAATTAATGTGTGTACCAGGGCATCTGGGTATACGCAGCAATGAGGGTGCTGACCGAGCAGCCAGCTCATCAGCCGCACCTATTTATACGACACATACAGACAGAAAGCGTGACCATAAAAAATAAAACTCGCACAAATGAGTGATTGGGTACAGTATAGCCACTATTACTCGAGGAAAATCAATTCCAGCAAAACTCCACCTACGTATCCATCATTTGCTTTTAAGACAACCACTACCAATTTCCTTCGACTTCGTCTGGGACATTCTATAGCTACTCACCAACACCTTCTAAGAAATCAACCTCCACTACTCTGCTCATCAAGGAATGTCCATATTCTTGGCACCTGCTTCCTCTCATCAAACACACTGCTATTCATCATCTTTAGAACAACATTCTCAAATTACTCGCGAATCCATCACAAGAGAACATACCATAAATATAATAAATAAAATTGTAGCGTTATTTAGTGTTAAATTATAAGAATGCATACAAACTCGAGCCGAAAGCCGTGCTTATGAAAAAATTTGTATTAACATGCAATTTATTTCATGTCAATAAATAATAATACGAGTAATAATAATACATTTCGATAAGCAAGTTGTTTCTCGTATTGTACGACGATCGAGAACGTTCGCCAATTTTTTCTGGTATCCGTAGAGCCCCGAGACAAAGGTGTCATAAAAAGAATGTCCTACGACTTCTAAAAGTTGATCATCGTATAGGTAAATCTTATCGAAGTCACTTTGCATGAATTTATTTATGACCGCAATTTTTGAACCTTATCTGTACGCGATTAAGTCGTCTGGGTACGATATAGCATGGTAAAGTGAGCTCACATGGTCGCTTGTGTTTATGTTGAATAGAATCGGTGCATTAACTGCACCTTGATGCAGATCGTTTTTATTATTATTATTATTATTATTATTATTATTATAATTTATTAGCATATAATTAAATTACATACTAACTTAGGTATAGAGCGCTGGCTGCCAGGGCTTACGGCTCTAGTGTACATAACATATTTAAATATCTATATTTAATTTTTTTATGAAATTGTGGATAAGGGTTATATTATTACAGGTAGGGAATTTGAGCAATTGACAGACTGATGGATGTGTGTTTTTAGTGCAGCGTGCGAGCCCCAGAATGTGGTTGATGTCGTACTGTCTAGAGCAGGTGTTACATGTTGGGGGGGAGGTGCCTTTAAGTAAGTGCTGGTGTGTAAAGACTGTGTCCCAAGCGTAGTCTTGTGAAGATCTTGTTTGATGTTTTTGAGGTGGAGATAGGGTATGTTGGGCTGGAGCGATCTGGATTGAGCGACGTGTAATGATGTTGATAATTTTCCCAGTTCGATAAAAGTTTAGCGTCACGTTTGTTCTTCAGAAGGCGTAAGCTATCTAGCTTGGTGGTAGCATCGAAAAGGTACAGCGGAGCACGGTAAGCAAGACCAGCTTCTGTGTCTGCTAGTTCGTTACCCTTTATAACACATGAGCTGAAAAGTCCGTGCCGTTTCTAAGAGAGGGCACCACTTGAATTAAATCCAAAGCATTTTCAGTTAGTACCAACCTTCAAAAGATAGGTGTATAAATTTGACAGCTGTCGGTTAGTTCTCGAGATATAGCGTTGTGAGTGAAGTAACTTTTGTTATTGTGGAAAAAAATGGATTGATTCAAAGCAATTTCGTGTGTTGATTTATCATTGCTTTTTGATGGGAAAAAATGCAGCCGATGCAAAGAAATGGCTTGATAAGTGCTACCCGGACTCTACACCAGCCGAACGAACCATTCGCAAGTGGATTGAAAGAATTAAAAGTGGTCATACAAGCACCGAAGATCTTGCACGCAGTGAACATCCTGTTTCATGCTGTTTCAGATGAAAACATTAAAAAAGTCCACAAAATGATTACGAATGACCGTAAAGTGAAGTTGATCAAAATAGCTGAGGCTCTGAAGATATCAAAAGAGCGTGTTGGATATATCATACACGAATATTTGGACATGCGAAAGCTGTGTTCAAAGTGGGTGCCGCGTTTGCTCACAGTCGACCAAAAACAACAACGTGTTGATGATTCAGAGGAGTGTTTAAAGCTGTTCAACCGCAATAAAGCTGAATTTTTGCGTCGCTATGTGACACAATGGATGAAACTTGGCTCCATCACTTCACACCAGAGTCAAGTCGGCAGTCAGCTGAGTGGCGAGCAGGCGACAAACCTTGTCCAAAACGACCAAAAACTCAACAGTCGGCTGGCAAGGTTATGGCATCCGTATTTTGGGATGCACATGGAATAATTTTCATCGACTATCTCCAAAAGGGGCAGACTATCAACAGCGACTATTACATTGCGTTGTTGGAGCGTTTGAAGGACGAAATCGCAGAAAAACGGTCGCATTTGAAGAAAAAGAAAGTGCTGTTTTATCAGGACAATGCATCGTGTCACAAGTCGATGAAAGCAAAATTGAATGAATTCGTCAGCGAATAGCTTCCCCACCCACCGTATTCTCCAGATTTGGCCCCCAGTGACTATTTCCTGTTCGCAGACCTCAAAAGAATGCTCGCAACAAAGAGATTTAAAACCGATGAAGAAATAATCGCCGAAACAGAGGCCTATTTTGAGGCTAAACGGAAATCGTACTACAAAACTGGTATCGAAAGATTGGAAAATCGTTTCAATCAGTGTATCGCCCTCGAAGGCAACTATATTGATAAATAAAGTTGAATTGTGCAAAAATGTTGTGTTTTACCATAAAACGGACTTTTCAGCCCATGTGTTACCTATGTGGCTTGGAACCCACATTAGCTTAATTTTTTTGGGTGCCTGGATGATGCTGTTGCGATTCTCCGAGATTATTCCTGTGTCTTTTTTTAGGGTTTTTTATTGCATTTAGCGAGGACAGACTGTCAGAGCAGATCACATGTTTACCAGAGTGTTTTGCAGTAGTGGCTAGAGCAATGTAGGTGGCTAGGGCCTCTGCCTGAAAGCAGATGCATGTGTAGGTAGTATACCTGCGCTAATTAGTTCCCCGTTTTCTTTGGTAACTGCAAAAGAGGTGCTGTTGTTTATCTTAGAGCCGTCCGTAAAAATGTATGTCCACCCTGTCTCCTTTAGGGATGAAGCAATGCGGAGGAAGTCAGCTAGATAAGTCTCTTTAGGAGTCTTTTCAATGTGCACCTTCTTTGGGAGGTCCAGACTTCTGGCAATGTTTATGGCTCTTGTTATAGCCGATTGAACTCTTATTGGACGCTTTATAGTTTTTGCTGAATCAAAGTCCCTTTTGGTGATGACGTTGAGCCTTATGTAGAGTTTTGCCCCAGCAGCTACTATGAGTTCTTCCACTGTAGGGAGTCCCGCTTCAATGAGAACATTTCTTACTGGGCTTGCTCTGAAGGCGTTGATGCTACGACGGGCGGCTTGATGGTAAGGAGATTTGATTATATTGATGATTGATTTTGGGGCGTAACCGTAGATACATAGGCCGTGTCAATTTTGTTCAGGATTAAGGATTTTGTACCTAGAGTGTTAATATGTGTGTTACATTTCTTATTAGCTAAGTAGTTAATAACATTTGTTCTGGCAGCTAGGCTTTTCTTTAAACTGACACAGTGAGACTTCTAGTTGTACTTATTTTTAACTATTAGACCTAAGATACTTAAAGTATTTACTTTGACAATGTCTATGTTATTAAATCTAAGTTTATCGCTGTTGCAAAACCTTTTTCGACATATGTGTAATATTCTACATTTGTCGAGCGAAAGGCTTGCACCAGATGTGTCAGACCATTCTATGATGTCTTTGACTAGCGATGCAAGAATATGTCTAGTTTTGGCTAGATCATTATTCTTACACAGCACGAAAACATCATCCGCGTAAATGCAATGATCTGCGAGTTTGTTCTTACTAATTATAGTTGACAAATTGTCAAAGGCTATCATGAACAAGACCACTGAGAGTGGGGAGCCTTGAGGAATTCCGTTAAATAGAGGGAGGATTGAAGAATAGCTATTGTTGACCCTGACGTAAATTTTCCTATTAATCAGAAAAGAACGAACATAGTTGTAGATTCTTGGGCCAATGTCCCAATCATTCAGGCTCTGTAGGACTAAGTGGATCCAGGGAAAGAATGGTAACATGGTTACGAGCAGAGAGTGCTTTGCAGATGTGCCAATCAAGGTGAATGAGTGCGTCTATGCAACCCTTGCCCGGTCTGAAGGCTACCTGGTTATGACTTAGGCGGCGTTTTGATTCGATGAACCACAATAAACGCTGAGCGACTATTTTTTCTAGGACCTTGGATATGCAAGGCACCAGTGAGATAGGAAGATAACTATCTGTGACATTTATGTCTCTCTTACGTTTGGGAAGTATTGTAGCCAGCTTCCAATATTGGGGAATAGTACCTGTTTGTAAGATGTTATTGTAAAGTGAAATCAATCTAGACTTTATTACATGAGGAAGATGTTTCAACATTGGGTACGATATACGGTCTCTACTGGGTGTTTTAACTTTGAGTTTAGGCGAGGTTTTTGAGCCCTCAGGTGTGGTAATTGATTTTATCGAATAATGTGAGGCGTTACCACTGAGACATCTAATGCGATGCCAAACTTTTTCAGGCGTCGAGTTGGGATAAATGGCAGATGTGAATTCGTATAAACTTTTGGCTTTATTTGTCTTTACTTCCCTGCGGAATTTTGCATTCGCCTTCTTGTAGTCTATAAGATTTGTTGTGTTAGGATGCCTTTTAAAAAGCTTTCATTTGGATTGTTTATCGCTTCGGAGGGTTGCTAAGAGGGGACTCCACCATGGAACTGTTCGTTTTTGTATGCGCGGCTTGTTTTGTGGTATAGATACATTGGCAGCTGTTCTTATTGCTCTATGTGGGGTTGCGCCCTCTTTGTTGATATTGCCGGAGATTGATTTATCGGACAGGTAGTCTAGAATGTGCTTGCTATTGCAAGCCCAATTAGCCTTGTCTGTTTTGAATTTAGGGTTAAATGGAGTCTTCCAATTAATCGGGCCAAGGGCTATAGTGGAGATAATTGGAAAGTGATCGCTGTTGCAGAGATCATCCAGTATTTCCCAAGAGGCTGATGTATACAGTTCAGGAGAACAACACGTTATGTCTATATTTGTAAGTTTGCCGTGAGTGGAGAGGTGTGTAGGGGAGCCGTCGTTTAAGATTATAAGGTTGGCATTTGCGATAAAATTTTCAACTTCTCTGCCCCTGGAGTTTGTGTTGCTTGAGCCCCACAGAACACTCCAGGCGTTGATGTCGCCCACAAGAATGATTGGGGTTTTAACCTGGTAAAAGATGTTTAACAAGTCGTCGTTTGAAAAGGTTTGACCCGGTAGAATATATATAGAGAAAACAGTAAATTTTGTTGAGAGCTCGATCTCAAAAGCATGCGTCAAAATATTAGAGTTAATAGGAACTTTTTTATATTGTATGTTGTTTTTTATTAGGAATCCTATACCTTGCTTTGAAGAGGTGTTTTGGACATGGTTGTGAAAGTATCCTGTGAATTCTTAAGGTGTATGTGGCGTAAAGGAATATGCACAGTGAGTCTCTTGCAGAGCTATTACGCTTGGGTTGTGTTCTTTAATTAAGAGGCGTAATTCGTCATAGTTGTTGACGTAGCCTTTTATGTTGAAGGATTTTAAACTTTTTGTCAGTGAAAGGTGGCCTTGTGGATGGTTGAGAAAAGGGGCGCGGTCTAGAATGGTCAGGAGGAGGACGAGTTCGTCTGGAGACAGGCAATTCCGACCAACCCGCAACCTGTGTAGACTGGGACCCGTTAGCTGTAGAATTGGCAGTAGTGTTATATGTTATCATCCGTATCGGATTTGGGAATAAAGTAGTTGTTGTTATCTAAAAGGTTTTAGGTAATAGAACTTAGAGGAGAGTTAATAGAAGATTTGTTTATTGTGGTTGGTATTGAAGGAAGAGGATTGATTGGATTTATACCTGAAGCTAACGAAGTGTAATTTTCTTTGTTGATTGTATTGGGTATATAACTTCGTGCGTTTTTTTTTTTAAATTTGAACGTTTATTTAAGAAAAACATGTACAATGTATGACTTTTTCCCATCTTTCTGGCAATTTGTGGATCCCATCCCAAAAGAACTGCGCCGGCTTGGCAGCTAAGGATGAATCAAGCCAACTTTTGATATTCTGCTCTGATGTGAACCGTATTTCAGTGAGGGCGTTCTGCATCGACCGGAACAAATGGTAGTCAGAAGGGGCAAGGTCTGGGCTATAAGGCGGGTGGGGTAAGACTTCCCATCCACTGTTTTCCAAATAGTTCTTAACCGGAATAGCAACGTGGGGCCGAGCGTTGTCATGATGGAAAATTATTGCCTCGTGTTTGACGCATATTCCGGGCGTTTTTCGGCCACTGCTCTCTTCAAACGGATTAATTGTGTTCGGTAGCGTTGTCCATTGATGGTTTCACCCGGTTTTAGCAGCTCATAATACAGCACACCCATCTGATCCCACCAAATACAGAGCATTACCTTCGCGCCATGGATATTCGGCTTTGCCGTTGATTTGGCTGGTTGGCCGGGTTTCACATATGATTTTTTGCGCTTGGGGTTGTCGTAATGGATGCATTTTTCATCACCAGTAGCAAACCGATGCAAAAATGACTTCCTTTTGTGGCGTTCCAGCAGCATTTCGGACATGCAAAACCGCCTTTCGACGTCTCTCGGCTTGAGTTCATGTGGAACCCAATTTCCTTGCTTTTGAATATATCCAGCTGCTTTTAAACGTTTTGAAATGGCTGCTTGAGTGACACCCAAAGATTCTGCGAGCTCTTCTTGTGTTTGGCAACAATCTTCATAGAGTAATGCTCCCAGTTCTTCATCTTCAAACTTTTTTGGCTGCCCAGGACGTTCATCGTCTTCCAAGCCAAAATCACCACTTTTAAATTGTGCAAACCACTTTTGGCACGTTCGCTCAGCTAGCGCATGTTCACCATAAACTTCCACCAAAATACGATGACTTTCGGCAGCAGTTTTCTTCATATTAAAGTAAGGAAGAATTCCCCGCAAAAACACTTTCAGGCACAAAGTTCGACATATTTGAGTGAAAAAAAAATATTGTTGTTTACGCTTCAAATGAATGACGTATACTAAAATGACGTACAATGGCAGTAGTTTTCCAACGCATGTTCCAATGGAATAATACAAGTTACGCCATCTCTTAGCAAACCGCAATTATAGATCCAATAAGATGGGGTGAAGTTGATGGTTAAGTTGAAGTTGAGGTGGAACTTGCAGTAGCAGTAACCGCAGGACTGTTACAACCAGCAATTATTTGGTTTTTTTGTTTTGTTTTTTCGGTGTACGATTGCAGCGAAGAGGAGGTGGGTAGAGGTTGCGATTGGTTGTAGATACGCTTAGCTTCTGCCATGCTACATTTTTTTCTTGTTTTTATTTTTAGAATCTCTTTATTTTGTAGGGATTTAGGACAAGTGTTGGAGGAGAAAGGGTAAGCCTGTGAGCAATTAGCGCACATAGTGCGATTGCATTCAGTAGGTTCATGTGGGGGAAGGTTGCAAGTAACACAGGTTTTAGGCCTGTTGCACCTATTGAAAGTGTGGCCGAGTAGCTGGCAGTTGCGGCAGCGCATAGGGTTGGGAATTTGGAAAATATTAGTATACTACCATCTCTTAACTGAGATATGCTCTCGTACTCGGTGCTTATATTTTCGGATGCTTTGTTTAGAATAAAGGTGCTAACCGAAGTTAGAAGTTTGCTTGCGTCTTTTGGAGATATCAATACAAATCTGGGATTTTTGATGTTAGTGTTCAAGGGGAGGGAGGGGAAATCGGTGTCGGTAGTTAATTTGTTCTTTTTTGAATAAGGTTCAAAAGTTAGGGAGTCGTCTTCAGCCAACTCTGTAAATCTATTTCCGGGTTTGGTTTTATTTGGCCCCGGGGCCATGATTCTGTTTAAGACGAACAAGTGACACTTGTTTCTGAAATCAAACCACGTGGTATAGGAGAGGGAAAATGTGAAAACAGGTCAACGCTAGAGAGCGAGCGAGATAAGAACACTTAGAGTAAGAAAATGATATTCGAGAAAAAAAAGGAAATAATCGACAAAAAAGTCACACGACGTTGACGCTACGAAAGCTAGACGGAGACTGCAGATCGTTTTTAATGGCAAATATTCCACTGTTCTTCACGATAAACTGTCTACTAGTGAGCATATTCAAAAGAATGTACAGCAGTGTCCTATGTCCAACCTGTTCAGTTTGAAGATGGGTCCATCTAACTACAATATAAGGTGTCAACAGCCTTCTCTATGTACAAGTACAATCAAGCAAGCACCCTTGCATTGTTTGCTTAGTGCATTGCAAATTTGGATCCCTTTATTCCAGAGGACTTGATGCTCCAGTTTGTGATTCGAGCCGATACCATCATTCAGTTTGTGCACTTTCTGAAAAGCTCTACCTTCTCTTATGGATCTTCAATTATAGCTTTATGATTGTCATTATCAACGGATTCATTTGAATCTGTGCCTGCTACTAAAAGTATTTCTTCAATGTTCGTCGTTCGGCCGATTTTAATACACGGAATCAAAAGGACCGATTATTTATCCAAAATTATTTATTTATTTTTGGAACATACGCGGTTCTAAACTTTACTGTCCGAATCTAAATTTACAGTAATTTTTAATTTTTTTTTGTTAAATCTTAAGGTTTTCAATCGGCGACCTCAATGTCCATAATAGTTAATCATAATTCTCTAAATAAATTATTTATTATATCATTAATACTTGTCAAAAGTATTTTATTTTCATCAGAAGTACCACATAAATTAGATTTGAATTCAGAAGCAGCAGCAATTTAAAAAAAAATTTGGAAAATATCGTTACACATACTAGAAAATAGATTAATATTAATTATAATACAACTAGGCTAGTGTTGGTAAGCTAAATGGAAGTACGAGTAGTTTATTAAAAAAAATCATAGTGTAGATATTCCTTCTGGCACAATTATACCAGAACTGGAAGTGTGAACTATACGGTCAACTTTTCTGCTGGTTAATTTCTTTAAAGGAAAATATAAATGAATTAATTATTGAAACAATTTTGACAAACCATTTAGGACTAGTGTAAATGTCATCGCAGATTGCTCTAAGAAAGAAAATTGGGATCGTAGTCTTATTTATTTAAAATTGAAAAAAAAGATAACTCCTTTAATCATTATATTGGTTTATCTATTGAAGATAGACATTGCACATAGAACGACTTGGACAACTTAAGCTATACTTGTAATTTAAAATTACAAATACAAATATATTCATTTAAATCGATACTGTCGCTTTCAAAGTAATTCCCATTGACTGCAACGCTCTTGTGCCAGCGTTTGATACAGCCCTCGAAATATCAATAATACTCAATGTTCGGTTTAGTGCGCTTAGCGGTTTTTCCATTATCTCCTCTCGGCTGTTAAAATGCGTTCCTCGAAGGGGTGTTTTGAGCCGGCCGAACAGGAAGTATCACACGGTAAGAGGCCGGATAAACTTGTTGGCTGTTGGATTTGCGGCTTTTCGGGCGAACTGCTTCACGTCTCATAAGGTTTAAATAATACTCCTTTATGAAAGCAGTAAGCAAGGCCTTCTTTTTTGACTAAAACGACGTGCTTTGTTAGGTCTTCGTTCATTTGGAGCACGCCATTTGATCGGAGTAATTATACGACCAAAAGAATTTTCGGTCGGGATCTGCTCACGGAGCATGTCTTTTGCAATGTCCACGCAGTCCTGCTTTTGTTGCAGAAAATTCAAATCTTTTGGCACTTGCTTTGAGCGCCACGTCTTAAGGCCAATTGATTGATTAAAATGCCGTGAACGGATCCAACCGAGATTTTGGTCATCTCTGCTAACCATCAATTTCCCGTGCACTGCAAGTAAATCTTTGATTACATGGATGTGTTCTTCGTCGTCGTGGTCGACGGCTTCACGGACACTTAATGGAATTCAAATTGGTTAAACGCCACACGTTAGCTATTTCGCAACTTTTTTTTTATCGAGGTACAGTACATAGTACACCCGCTCATTTATAAAATACAGTAAAAAAATATGTAATATGTAGTGTTATATGTATGTTATGTGCACTTTCATTTTATCAATATAATAAACTATGTATTTTATTTTTATTTGATAAACAGGGTGCTGATGTAAATTTCAATCAGCATGGTGCGAATTACACGCCACTCCATTTTGCAGCTCTTTCTGGAAATAAGGATATATGCATATTACTTTTGGATGCAGGAATCAACCCAAACGAATTGAACTCAGTATCGAGAACCGCTTCTCAGATGGCTGCGTTTGTTGGCAACCACGCATGTGTTGAGACAATAAATCACTATGTGCCAAAAATCGAACTTGAATCATTTACAACAGAAAAAGGAAATGAACCTATACCATATTTGCCTTCGAATTTATTAGATAATTTTCATAGATTTGTAATTGAAGTCAATCTCCACCCTGTTCGCATTGCGCTTAACCTGCAAAGGTATGGAAACCTATTAAAGCATCTGGAAAAATTACAAAAAGTATTGGAATTAATGACAGAGAATGAAATTCATAAAAAACCTATTACTAATGAATTAATGGCTTTTAAATATCACTACTTGAAATGGATAATATCTGAAATTATTCGTTGTGAAGAGCAATGCCAGTTAAGAAAGGAAAAATGCAATGAACCCGACGGAAAACATGATTTTATTGAACTATTTGCAAAACGTGTTTTAAAAGAAAACAAATTTGGACAACTAGATTATATTGAATGTACGATCAGAGATTGTGTACGGGAATTTCCTTTCAGGGAAAGTACCATATTTCGTCAGATTGTATCGCAGTTAGCCAGCAAGGACTCGCCGCCAGCTTTGTTTGTATTGCGAAATGCCATTAATGGACAACGTGGCTTTGTTGTAAGTAATCAGATTATTTTTTATTCTTTTTGACAGTATAAAGAATGTATATTTAGAAAAAAAAGACAAATGGAATGCATATGATTCATTTAGTAAACGTATAAATTTTTAATTATATTTCAACTTATTGCAAAAAGGAAATCAATACTAACCATGCTGGAAGTCCAAAGATCTTTCTTTGACTTTCTATTCAATCTGAAACAGCAAACGAGCACTAAAATCGATTTGTGTCGTCTTAGTCCAATTTCAATACCTTGCAAAATAAACCTTGCTTGATATTCACTTTTAAAATGTTACGAAGTGGTCGTGAATTTTTAAGACCAGGTGCGTTTGGTATTAAATTAATCACTTCGAATAAATATTTTGTAGGCTGCAGTATGTGAGTGGAAGTTAAGGGTTCAGTTTCGGGCGTTTTGAAGTTCGAATATCTATGAGTACATTAAATTTTCTTTGTATGTATCCCTTTGCTGCAGTATTTAATTCAGTGTCTCAATTCGTGTCTAAACCACTGCGTTTCCACTGACACTTAAATGAGGTACATTTTCGGAGAAGGTGTTACTCTGCACTCTAACAAAAATTTCGAAGTCGTAACTGAATCCGGAAACTCCACTTACAACTTTGTTCTTGTAGCTCCACTTGTGAGGCTTATCTGGGTTATCTGTCACGAACTGACAGCACTTAGTGGGTATTATTTGTTCATCTACCGCAAGAAACTCTTCTTTTGGAATAAGTATTCCCACATATTGCATGTTATCGTCTCTAAAATATTTTGCTGGCCATCACATTTTACCAAAAAATGTTATGAAGACGCCAATTGAGCACAATATATGTCAATAACTGCTGCATTTCGGTTGTTGTTATGTTTTCTGGCTTAGTCATGTTGCCTTGAAGAGCTTTTAATTTTGGCTGATTGAGGACAAACTGAATTAACTCCTTATTAAAAAAAAGAACGAAAAAATAATAGCACCTGTAAATTCAAAATTTCATCATACGCGTCCAATTGTCATTTTCTCCAGTATATGTTGATTTTCTTCAAACAAGCCTTTATTTATTTTGAAGTCGCTGCAACTAGTTCAATTTCAGGTTCAGAATCAGTGTTAGTTGCAAGCACTGTAAGACAGTCGCTGTTGTTTATTGCGAGCTGAAGTTCTAAATCAGAGTCTTGTACTTCATCTTCATCACTTTTAGATCCATCTCCAGGGATGACATTGACATTTGTAATTCGTCCATAAAAGCGTAAAGCATCCATATCTGAAGAAATTTTAAATAAAACCCTTTGAATTACCATAGTAAATATGAGAAAATTGTTCTGCAAAATCAACTGTTGGTGCATACGAAACCATGTATGGCTCCGCGAATAAAATCACTCGTAATGGATTTCTCAAAATTTCTCAAAATAATTTATGTGCTTACAACACTTACTATTTACTAATAGTAATTAGCACTTAAAGTCACAACTTATTTTTTACTTCCGTTTTCAATATGCGCTCGTGTTGGAATGAGCTATATAAATTAATATCATTAGCTATAATTGGGTGGAAGAAACAAAAAGTACCATTTTTTGTGTGAAACGACGCACCCTAGTGGGATCAAATAATTTCAGGTTACGTCAAAAAGGTTTTTTTTTTTTTGGGAAAATGTGCATCATGAAATAAAAAAGGGATATTCGGCCTCGTATGCGGTAACTTTAAAGTGTTTTGTCTTTTGTAGGATCTGGAAGTTCTGCAGATATGAGTGAATCAATTTCATTGGAATGAATTTTGTTTGTAAGCTATATTAAAATGTGGGCGTGAGATAACCCTGGTTAATCCATTTTATGGTATACATGTGGCATCGAACAGGTCCAAATATATGAAATTTTGTAATTAGATCCATTAATCTTACCAATTTTAAACGAAAGACTCTTAACAATAAGATCGTGACGGTGAAAAGAAGTTTGACCAGGCAGTAGTTCATTTTGGATTTCCGCCCATTTAACATTGCATGTAAATGTAATAAATAGATCAGAACGTCCATAGTTTCGCGCATATGTCATCGCGTCCTGTGTCCTCTCATGCATGTACCGAGGGCTACCTGTGAAACTTGATGGAAGAATACAAATTTGGCCTAGACTTCTCCCGGTAGCATCATTTTGGGTACCGTCTCTTAAATGTATGTAAGAATCAACTCGAAGTTCTTTTTGGTGTGTAACTATATAGCACAATCTTTCTGACTCTACCTTTGCATACATGTATACATCAAACTGGTTAAATAGTTGCTGACATAGATGTAAATGGTTCAAGTTGTTATTGCGAGTCATGAAGTAATAGCTATAGAAATCCATACAAGAAACAGTCTTTCTTGAGCTTGAATCCGCCTGAGCAATGCCGAAATGGTAGCCATCTTCTCCATTTGGGAATAAAAGGGGATATTATAAGGCATCATAAGATCTATGTTTTTCACTGATACGTTTGATACCCCCAATATCATTATTTCTATATTTTAGAACAATGACTCTTTTGCCATGATGTTCACCACTTTTGATAATAGCAAATTCATTGCATTCAGGAGCATTAACATGTCGAACATGCTCCCCAGAAGGTCTCTTGTTAGCATCAATATTAATTGTATACTTCATGACAGATAAGAGTTCCAAAGGATACTTGAAACTTTGAATGTAGCTATTTGTTACGTGCAGCATTTCTTGCAGTTTCAAAATAATGTCTAATCTAGTTCCTTGGTGGCTACCACATCTATTCTGTGCTTGTTGCTGATTGTCACTAATAAAATAGATTTGCAAGTATTTAGGTTCCTGTAAGAGGTTGGAGGGATACAAATCTGTGATACACCTGCCCCTGTATCTTAAAAGTTGGCAAGAATATACTTTGTGTAATAATGTTAGCTCCAAAAAATGTCATTTGAAATGCCGAGTTGTATTTTCGAATGTATTGCAAAAAATGTTTGGATTGAGATGTTGTGCCTTCAAGAAGATCTTTTAAGACCTGGGGTGGTTCTTGGTGTATGCTCAGTTTAATTTTTTCATTGAAGCAACATATGCCTGATTGTTCTCCTTCGAATTTTTTGGCACAGCAATGAAGACAATTTAGACATGGGACCAATTTCTACAATTCTTTCCGACTCATATTCATGGTCGCTGTCATAATTAAAAGCGCATCGATACCATTGGCTTACGCTATATGGCCGATTCCTTACCTCCTATTTCTAATACTTCGTATGTTACCCATTCGGTTTGCTTCAGATTGGAGCCTGCGGTGACGTTGATCACTTGTCTCTCTGCGGCGTGCAATCCTTTTACGAAGAGAACCAGAGGATCTCCAAGATAAATTCATGTTTTTCGTTGGTGGCATGTTATGAACTAAAATAAAACATTAGTCAGAAAAGGACGTTGGAATAATTTAACACACAGAAGGCGAACTACCAAGCACATTCGTCTGTTTGGGTCGATTCGCCCTATCACACATTTTAGCCTTTTCATGTTCTATGCCTTCAAGCTTTTACAATTAAAAAAACTAATTATTTCACAAACCGGTTCTCTCAGTACAACCAAAATTCACAAAACTAAAAACGTTTTTGTTTTAATTTTTCTTAAAATTGGAAAAGTTCCTATCACACCGAAGATCATTTCAAAAGTGCAGTCATACTCGAGACAGGGAAAATTCAAAAGCAAAACAAAATGGAAAACAGAGAATAAAGAAAAACAAAAATAGATCCGTTAAGTGCAAGTATACATGTACCCAATTCCCTCATTCACAGCGAAAATTCGCGAATGAGTGTTTTTTTTTTTTGGCTGTACATAATTTGTATTTGCTACTCCAGTTATATTCCACTGAAACAATTATATAAGATAAATAGTAACATAAGAAAAATACAAGTCCAAAGAAAGAAGAGAGAAGAAAAAAAGTTCGTTTGATAAACATGGATATGCCCGCACTCCACTGGTGGGCTGTTGATTGCAATGACTTACGCATATCTGTGAAATATGTAAATCTCAAATAATTACATTTTTGATTATCACGTCCGTTATAAGAATCACAGAATAATGATTGATACATCAATTTCTTCACCAGGAAATGGTGAATCGAAGAATAAAGTCATATTCAAATCTGTTCAGCCATTTTGTAGTAATATGTGTATAAAGCATAAAAAAATATTTTTTTTAGTTAAAAAATCATATAAAGTGGGGTTAAATGCCCAATAACGGACTTAGGATACTAAAAACCATCCTATGTAATACCGCTCCTCACGTCAAATCGATTGATATATACAGGGTGTCCCAGTTTAGGTTTTCGTCCTGATTGTATTGCAGGGGTGGTCTATTTTCACCCCCCTCCAAGTTATAGGCCGTTAAAGTGAGGAACATCTGATTTCGAGGTAAAACTTCTTAAAAGGCCGTAGCTTTCTAACGGATTCAGCTAATCGTTGTGCACATTTTTGAAACAGAATTTTCGAAAATGTGCACAACACAGAATTTTCGAAAATGTGCACAACGGTTTTTTAAGTTGAATTCGTTAGAAAGCTAGGGGCTTTTAAGAAGTTTTACCTCGAAATCTTCAGCTATCAGGACGAAAACCTAAACTGGGACACCGTGTATTTTGTTGAGGTATTGTTAAGTACCTACTCCCTACTCGCGGACAAACAGGAAAATGTGTTCTCTTTTATAGATGTAGAGAAGAGAAGAAGAAGACATAAAACAACTTTAGAAATATAAATAATGTTGAATCAGTTGTTTTAATGTATTTTTGTGTCTGATATTTTCAAAAAAAAAACCCTGTTCAATTTTGGAGCTGTTAATCTTAACACATTTACTGAAAAGTCAGAGCCGTTTTATAGTAAAACACAACATTTTTGCAAAATTCAACTTTATTTATCAATATAGTTGCCTTCGAGGGCGATACACTGATTGAAACGATTTTTCAATCTTTCGATACCAGTTTTGTAGTACGATGTCGGTTTAGCCTCAAAATAGGCCTCTGTTTCGGCGATTCGGTCTTAAATCTCTTTCCGGCGAGCATTCTTTTGAGGTCTGCGAACAGGAAATAGTCGCTGGGGGCCAAATCTGGAGAATACGGTGGGTGGGGAAGCAATTCGTAGCCGAATTCTTTCAATTTTGCCATCGTTTTCATCGACTTGTGACAGGGTGCATTGTCTTGAAGAAACAGCACTTTCTTTTTCTTCAAATGCGGCCGTTTTTCTGCGATTTCGTCCTTCAAACGCTCCAACAACGCAATGTAATAGTCGCTGTTGATAGTCTGCCCCTTTTGGAGATAGTCGATGAAAATTATTCCATGTGCATCCCAAAATACGGATGCCATAACCTTGCCAGCCGACTGTTGAGTTTTTGGTCGTTTTGGACAAGGTTTGTCGCCTGCTCGCCACTCAGCTGACTGCCGACTTGACTCTGGTGTGAAGTGATGGAGCCAAGTTTCATCCATTGTGTCACATAGCGACGCAAAAATTCAGCTTTATTGCGGTTGAACAGCTTTAAACACTCCTCTGAATCATCAACACGTTGTTGTTTTTGGTCGACTGTGATCAAACGCAGCACCCACTTTGAACACAGCTTTCGCATGTCCAAATATTCGTGTATCATATATCCAACACGCTCTTTTGATATCTTCAGAGCCTCAGCTATCTCGATCAACTTCACTTTACGGTCATTCGTAATCATTTTGTGGACTTTTTTAATGTTTTCATCTGAAACAGCATCTTTTGGACGTCCACTGCGTGCATCATCTTCGGTGCTTGTATGACCACTTCTAAATTTTTCAATCCACATGCAAATGGTTCGTTCGCAAAGTGCAGAGTCCGGGTAACACTCATCAAGCCATTTCTTTGCATCGGCTGCATTTTTTCCCATCAAAAAGCAATGATAAATCAACACACGAAATTGCTTGGAATCCATTTTTTTCCACAATAACAAAAGTTACTTCGCTCACAACGCTATATCTCGACAACTAATCGTCCGACAGCTGTCAAATTTGTGCACGTATCTTTTGAAGGTTGGTACTAACTGAAAATGGTATGGATTTAATTCAAGTGGTGCCCTCTCTTAGAAACGGCATGAACTTTTCAGCCAATGTGTTAAATTAAAAAATTTAAGGATCATGCCCCGTGGAAAGCTCTTAAGCACAGAAGAAAAAGCCCGAATTTCAGCATAGAATTAAGCTGGAGAAAATTTCTGATAAATTAAACAGGTCTGTAACAGTATTGGAGAAAAAAATTACGGAAAAAAAAAACAAAGTATGACTTTAATAAAAAAAAAACTTTCATCGAGGCAAAAACAAGATACCCTTCTTGAAGTTCAGAAGGAACTGCAAGTGAATTAAAGGCAAAACTAGAGCTCTCTGTCGTCATATACAGCGAAATCTAAGAAGTAATAAAAATCTTATTTTCAAAAAACCGGCTTCAAAACCAGCTTTGACTTGTATCCATAAGCAAGCCAGACTAAAATTCGCGAAAGACCACATGGTTCGGACTAACAACTGGGAAAGAGCAGTTTTTAGTGATGGAAAAAAGTTCAATCTGGATGGACCGGACGGTTTTTCCAGTTATTGTCATGACAAGAAGTTCGACCGAGTAGAAAATTTGGAGGCCTGTCAAAAGTCTCGATTTAAACCCTATAGAAATTCTCAGAGGAAACTTGGCGAGGGGAGCTTATCAGAAAAAACGGCAACACGAGACAGTTAAGGACCTGAAAAATGCTATTATAGCACTGAAGCTTGTCAAAACTTGATCAAATTAATGCCAAGTAATAAACAATTGATCACCCTCCCTACAGTCCTGATTTGGCAAAAAGTGATTATCACCTTTTCCCAAAATTGAAATCATCCATTGCATCTCAACATTTTGGAAGTAATGAGGAACTTATGAACGGTGTGAATCAATGCATCAACGTACTGGCGGTGCCATTTTTTAAGGAGGGTATACAAAAGCTCGTCCCACGTTACCAAAAATGTATAGATTTAAACGGAGGCTATGTAGAAAAATAATTTAGATGTTAATAAAACTATTTTGTGCAAAAAATTAATGTTTTTGGTTTTTTTAAAAAATATATTTCACTTCGGAGGTTGATTTTGGAATAACCCTCGATATTATGATATTATAATTGTCATAAAAAAAAAAAGATACAAACCCACGAAGGAGGAGTATTCGAATTCTAAGTAAGTACGCAATTTGTACTTTTTAAGGTATTTTTTTAATCAATTTATAAGGGCACTCTTAGTCAAAAGTAATCTCTTAATTTTGTCTTTCGACGCAAAATAACTTAATAAATTTAATTAATTGGGGAAAATGTGGGAAGCTTAGTAGTTTAGGTTAGGCTACAGTGATAGCCCAAAACCAGGAAGCTCATTTACCATTGGATCACAATCTCCTTACACCTCACTTTGTAAATTTGTAGGTAAGGCCGAGTACCGTAGCCTTGGTTTTTTTTTTTTTTAGCCTTCCCCGTCACCTATGTTGATGCAAACCGTTGCCGCGGGGAAACCTCTGGAGAATTTATTTGTCAAGTTAAGAAACATCGGTTTTTTAACGTCTTTCATAAAGTTGTCCTTTTAGCGTTTCCATTCACCCGAAAACCATTTTTATGACCTTTCTTAGAGGAAAAACAACGTCTCTAAAAATCTAGTAGTCAGCTCTTGAGTATATTGAGCATGGGTATTTGTGAGAGATCCTGACTGATTTCGTTTTGTTTATTATTATTATTATTATTATTATTATTATTATTATTATTATTATTATTATTATTATTATTATTATTATTATTATTATTATTATTATTAATATTATTATTATTATTATTATTATTATTATTATTATTATTATTATTTTACACGAGTGGCAAAAAAAAAGATAGTCAATCTGTTTAGATATCCGCTATGCGTAGGTGAGTCTAACTAATGCAGAGGACGCCAGATATGCAGATATTCCCTTCCCGACTGAGGTAACTAAATGTGCTCTCAACCAGATTGGTTATCGGCATGGTTTGGGTAATACCTTAATCCTGCTCAGGGAAGTGTGATGAAAAGAACAGTTGTGAAATTCGTCGGGTATCCGGCAGCTACAAGGTGAAGATGTGACTGCTTGCCATAAATTTTAATATCTTTGTTTTTTAATTTCAGGGTTACCAAATGTGGAATAACTCGTGAGTAACAATCCTTTGATAGTTACTGGCTATATTTTGTTTGGCAGCAAAAAAAATTCTTTGGATAGTTCTGCGCTGTAATGGAAGAGAAATGGAGGCCGGGGGAGCAATTCCACTGAAATTTAAATTATGCTTTACAATTCTTAAGAAACATGAGCATTGTAGCAGAGAGTCCCTAGTTATCACTATTGTTCCCAAACAGGTTCGTGTCTTTCGATCCGCGTTGTCAGTTCTACTCAACGCGCCTCTGTAAAAAGTTGCGCACGTCCTCGCTGCTTTCCGCTACTATAGGTGTGTTTTTTTTTGTTATTCTATATAGGCTTAGCAAAAAAAAATTCCATGTTAAATACAACAACAAAAAAGCCTTTATAGAATTATTTATTCTGGATAATTATCCAGGCTTATGAACTTAGCCTCATTAAAATAGTGGTTCCAAACTATTTTGTTTTATTTTTAATGAAGAAAAAACCTATCGAAAGTGTCAAAAATGACAAAACATTTGTCATTCAGCATTGTTTACAAAGATAATAGGAAAATCGATTCAAACGTAAAGAGGTAATAATAAATAAATTTAAAGAAAAAAATATAAATATTTAAGCATTTTTTCTTGTTATTAAAAGCAAGCGAAAAGTGTGGACGAAGAAGAAGGTGCTGGGGCTATTAAAGTGCTACCTCGTCCGAAAAGACGAGTTTCAGCACAGCCGAAAAAAGAAATTCCCCTATACAAATATGCTGGAGGATATGATTTTTCAAGGATTTACGGTAAGAAATACATATTATTTTAATAAAAGTTTTTAATTTTAAGTTTAATTTAGGATTCCAGCACCGCTGTAGCTACCACAGAGGGGAAAATAGGAACGCTATTGGTAGCGTATAAAGCTGCCAAAGATAATAGGCAGCAAACCGGTGCTACTCCAATTGCGGTCCCGTAGATGGACGAAATGGAGGAAATTTTTGGCAATACACCAATTGTATCTAATGTCCATACAATCCACGTTGGAAGTGAACCTACTTTCCCTCTTAAAATGTGTCCTGAAGAAAGCTCTTCAAGCTTAACACAGAAGAACATTTTAGATGAAACTCCATCTTACTCGAGCAATTTATTTCAGCTGGAAATAGAAGTTGCAGCATCGACGCCAAAGAAAAAAAGGCGACAATCTGGGTTTCATGTTGGCAAAAATCCAAGACAAAAAAAAAGATTCTGATAAAAACAGGCAGCTGAAAACCCAGTGGTTTGAAAAAATGTGTACAACTCTGGATAAGAATATGAAAGCCCAACAGCAAGCAACACAGGAGCAGCAAAAAATTAAATTGTTAGAAGAAATTCTTTTAAAAATTAAAAAAAAAATTAAGAAAAGATGATTATGAAAAGTTTTTCGTTATGTATTGTTATTGTAGTTAGTTTTTTTTTAAATGTACTTAGATTAAATTTTCTTCTAGAAGGTAATTAAAACGTGCTTCTACATTTACTAAAACTTCACCGCTGGTATTCTCATCAGACGTTGTAGAATTGATCGTTTCATTAAAGTTAAGATTAAACAAATCGTCGGATAAAAGGTAAATGTTGTGCAAAACATAAGCACTTGCAATAAGATTTGTAACAAATATTTGTTTGCTCGATGAATTTGTTCAGTCTCCGGAATCGTCCTTTTAGCAGACAAAAAGCATTTTCATCTAGAATTCTTGTTGCAGAATGATTCTTATTGAAATTGTGTTGGGATTCTGTTAAGTTCCCATAGTCCTTGGAGGGTGAAACCAACCAATTTCTTGATGGATATACGGAGCCACCAAGTATAAAAGATTCATTTGGGAAAAAGTCTGCTTTGATTTGATTTGCGGCCCGGGTCAACCCCGGAGAGATTTATTAACGCTTATTGCAAGCTTACTAACAATTAAAACTAAAGGGTGGGAGTAGTTAAAGAATGTTAGGACGTGAGGCATAGGTGGAAATAAGATTGGAATGAAAGAGAGTTTGCTGAGGTGGTAGTCGAAAAGAGGCAGAATATCATTAACTTCATGAAGCATTCTAGACATTGGCTCCAAGTTTCCGTAATTCGTTCTGTGAAGATTGAGCCGGAAAAGTTGCACAGACGTAAGATTGCGTGGGTTGGCGTTAAAAGAAATAAGTTGAAGTAAAGAAGGACAATCGATATTACCCACTAAAATTTGATGAATAAAGAGAATGTCGACAACTTTTCGACGTATAGAAAAGGGTTGTAAATTTATAAGTTTCAGTCGGTCACTGTAAGGTGGTAAGTTTTGATTATCATCCCGCAGGTGACCGCGTAAAGCAAATAGTAAAAACCTACTATCCGGAGGATGACCAAACTTGGTTTGCATATTCAAGAAGAGTGCTAACCAAGATTATGTAAAGAGATTTGGTAACATAAGGATTGGAAAACTCCTTAGACCAGCGCTTGATGAAGCCAAGGGCAGAGTTGGCTTTTTTTATTATATTATCAATGTTAGAACGAAAATTGAGCTCCCTATCACAGATAACACCTAAATCACGCAACTCATTCACTAAGGGAACAGGCAGATTAAAGATTAGATAGCAGCAGGGTGAAGTAGGGGGCGCTTACGGGTATACGTTATAACCTGACACTTATTAAGGAAAATTCTTGTGACACCAAGTACAAAATCTGTCTAGATCTTCCTGCAGTAATAGGCTATCAAAAATTTTTCGGAATTTATTCAGAAAATTAAAAATACAAGTTTATTCATCTAAATCTATTTGGTTCCCTTCAAAGTAATCCCCATCGATTGCAACACACTTATGCCAGCGCTTGATGCAATCCTCGAAACATTTTTTATATTCGGTTTCGGTATCAGTGCTTCCTGCGATTTTTCCATTACTTCATCTCGGCTGCTGAAACGTGTTCCCCGTAGTGGTTTTTTAACTCGATTGAACAGAAAGAAGTCACAGGGAGCCAAATCAGGTGAATTCGGTGGTTGTTGGGTGGTATTTGTTGCATTTTTCGTCAAAAAATTACGAATAATGATGGTACTGTGCGACGGTGCGTTATCATGTCTCATAACGCCCAAATAATGCTGTTTGTTTACTGTCTGGCCTTCTGGTAAAAATTCATGATGCACCACACCGTTGTAATCCATGAAAACCGTGAGCATTGCCTTCTTGTTTGACTGAAAACGACGTGGTTTTTTTTGGTCTCGGCTCATTTGGTGAACGCCATTCACTTGCCTGATGTCAGGATTGCGTGTCGTACTCATAAACCCACGTCTCGTCTGAGAATCTTTAGAGAATCGTTGCCGAGACATTTTACAACATTTCCAACATTCGCGCACCAGTAAATCCGTCTTTTACGCAAAATTTAACACAAATTCGTTGTTGCAAATTTAAATCCATTTCTAAAATTGTAAAAAATCGCCAACACACACAGAGATAGATGTACTCTTGGCTACGTAACTTTTGCAAATGTCAAGCTATGTCGCTAAGATTTAGAGGGAATGTCAATAACAGATTTACGAACTTAACAAAAAAACTCAAATCGGAATAATGGGAGCGCCACACGGTGGTGTCCCCCGGGTATTTTTTAATCAAGGTTTACTGCAACAAATCCCACCTCTGATAAAGAAAATCTTTTCATCGACTGCCTTACTGACTCTGGTCTGTATCAATTAAGTGGTGTCACCAATAACATTGGTAGACAACTCGACCTTCGGCACAGATACAGATAACTGCATCGTTTTAGAAAGTAGACATCTTCTTTCTAAGTTGCATAGTTACAACCCTCCTCATACGTTGGCGTATGACAAAGGTCTTAATCGCGTATCCTATGAGGATTCTTACAGTTTTAATTTTCATAGGGCTAATTAAGCAAAACTGAACAACCTTTTCAGTATGGACAATTTTGACTTTCTTTACGATAATCCCAACCTTACGGTTAACGATGCTCTCGCATCCTTTTACACCGAAATTTTCAAATGTTTTTCCCACTCTGTACCTTTTTTACCCAAAAGAATCCCTCATCGTCACCACCCTGGTATAATAAAGAGCTGCGATCTCTTCGTAATAAGAGAAATAAGCTCTGGTATACTTACTTAAAATCGCGTTCCGACACCGATTTCTTTTACTACTAGTCTGCCCAAATATGTAAATTTCTCTGTACTTTGCCAAATCTATATGGCAACTATTTAAACCAAATGTACCACACACTCATTTCCGACCCTTTCAGTTCATCAAAACTAAAAGTAGATCGGATAACTATCCATCGTCTCTGAATTTTCTTGATAAGTCCTCGGGCGATCCCCAAATTATTGCAAATCTCTTTGCAATATTTTTTAGCCAAGCGTTCGCCACCCCTTCACAAGAGCCAGACCAGTCTTACTTTTCCTTCTTAGATAGCTGCCCACAAACAACTTTGGAATCTGTGTCTATAACTTTAGAGCCGGTTAAAGATAAATAATAAACCTCAAAGATGATTATGCTGCTGGCCCTGATGATCTTCCCCCTATATTTTTAAAGAAATGTGGAATGCACCTAGCTCAACTTCTTATAGCTCTCTTTCAGCTTTCTATCACCCAGGGATTATGTCCTTCGACCTGGAAAAGGTGTTTTATTATTCCCCTACATAAAAAAGGCCGATATTTCCAACTATCGACCAATCGCTAAGCTGTCCTGCTGCATACCTAAGCTTTTCGAGAGCATTATTTATGACATAATGCTTTTCCATTGTTTCCCAAAGGTAGATCTACGACCACCAACTTAACGGAATCCGTATTAAGAAATGAGGTTGATGTGATTGCCACCGATTTCAGCAAAGCCTTTGATAGGATTTCACATGGTCTAATCCTTCTGACATTAAAAGCTTAAACATGGGTTCAATCATACTTAAATGAAAGATTACTATGTTCTATTTAGGTCCATGGTTTCTGACCCAATTAAAGCCTCCCCTGGTGTCCCTCCAGGCAGCCACCTTGGTTGCTTATTATTTATTCTGGCCATTAATGATGTTGATTGCATCATTAAAAATTCATACATATCTGTTTACGCAAACGATATGAAAATCTTTAGATTTCGATTTCGATTTCGATTTCGATTGCATCAACAGCTAGCTGGTAACCTTGAATTGGTTGAGAGGGGCGAATATAGCAACAGCAAATATATAGGTTGCCCTTACAAATAGGAATTCTAGCGCAAACTAATCCAAAGAATGCAGTGCTAGAAGAACACCACGGCCACATAAATTTTCCTATTTATCTAGACCAACGTCACGGTGTAAATCGAAGTCTTGGGAAAATAATTCATTAGAAAAATAGAAATTCTAGAAATAGTTATATGAATGTTCAATATGTCCTCGATTTATTTTCAAATAAATTTTTTATTACTTTGACATCCCATTTATAAAAACGCTTAAAATTAGCTTAACTAACATAGACTTATTTCAACTTACTAGCCCCATGCGGGCACGCCAAGTAAAACACTAATACTGAAACTACTCGTCGAAATTAATAGTTTACTTTACATAACTTTCATGTCAATATACAGGGTGAAGTAGATCCCAAAATATCTGTATCCCCAAACCGGATCTCCCAGTATATGTGTAACTTATTTATTTTCTGCTTTATTTATTTTGACTTAAGGGGGCACTACACATTTATTACACTTTTTTTCAAGACTTTTTTTTTTTTATAAAGTCAACATCTCAACCTATATAAAAAAAAATTTGTTTTTGTAATTTTTAAGCCAGATGTGGCCATGGTATTTGTGCCTGAAGTTAACCATCTAAAAAAGCGGTTTGCAAAAACTCTCAGCTCTGGAAGTCTGAGGCAAAAAATTCAAAATGGATATTGAAATATAAGCCCGCCGCTATCATCTGAACTACAAACAAGTATTTTGGGTGAAAAAAAAAACAAAACAAAATGGCTGACTTTTGAATTCTTTTAGTGAAATAAAGGTTAAAAAGGGGTTAAATATAAACGGATTTTCATGATTCTTGTTCATACCATATCTACACATGTGCAGAATAAGCCCTCCAAATTTCAGACCGATCGGATCAATCGGTAGATGGGTAAGGGAGGGGGCAGAAACGTATCCCCAACAAGATATAGCAGCTTTAAGCCTTATGCTGTCCTGTGTTGACTCATATTAAAAATAACATCTTTCAAGTTTTTGTATGCATGGGGGTATTGTTGAACTCGTAATTATGAGTACTTTAATTGTTTTAAGCTAAATGTTGCCCTTGCTATAAGGGTCACTCGAACATTATGTTGTAATTGAGCTGCAAAAATGCTGCTAGGAAAGGGTGAAACCTTTCGGATGTTGTGGCCACTGAAAATCACACGAAACGTTTTGTATCGTATCATGAAGTTACTTGAGGATACCCCTGAATAGTCAACCGTTCAAAATCCGACCGTCCGCGCACTGTGCGAACGCCACATGTCATCAAGACCGTGAAGAACCAAATTCGTCGGAATCCGCTATGCAAGCAGAACATCGTCTCTCGGGAGATGAATATCAGCATGTCTCGCATCTCAAAACGTCTTTGACATCAAAAATAAAAGCCACAAGGTTGGAATTTGTCAGCACTTTTTAAAATTGTACCGAAAATGATTAAAAAGCTGTTATCTTTACTGGCGAAAGAAAATATAACCTCAATTCATCAGATAGTATCCGGTACGTACGGCGAAGCCTGGAAAAATGACACCGGAAGTGTCAGAAGAAGAAAGTTTCATAAATTCTATGCCACGCAGAAATCACGGCTCGCGGTGGAAATACAAAGTATTAATCACTTTTTTGTTAACCGGTTATAAAAAAAAGCAAAAGTAAATAGCTTTTCTGGAATCCACTTTTTTATTTGAATTTACTTAAAGCGTATATCTTTAGACTTTTTGCATTACAGTGACATCATATTGTACTACGCTAAAAATATTAGTGTAGAAGCTCCCCAACTAAAAAATTCTATCAGAGAATTATCATAGCTACAATGAAGTGTTTTTTTTTTTTTGTTGTTTTTTTTTGTTGTTTTTTTTTTTGTTGTTTTTTTTTTTTTTTTTTTTGTAAATTCGGAGGTGGTACTCGTAACTTTTATTTGGCCAATACGGTATACATATTTGAAAGATTTTTGGATCTATTTTGCGCTCGATTAAGTCGTCTCTGTACCCTTTGGAATGGTGAAATGAGCTCACAAGACAGCAAATTAAGCACACTTTGTTTCAACAAAGGTTTTAATATATATAAAAAAGAATGTAACATGTAGCAGTGGTTTACTTATGCGCAGCCTCTCCAGTTTTAATAGTTCCTCTAGCTGTATGGTATCAAAGGCCTTCTAAAAGTCAATTACGCATACATATATTGTTTTTTGATTTTATTCCACTGTAGACGCGGAATGTGAGATATCTTGTCACGTCTTTTAACCGAATTGATTATTCAGATCTATATTTTTTTCCTCAACCCATTTAGTTGGGACTATATGGACCGATTTACGAATACCTTCCTGATATATGAAAGCAGACTTCTCGGCAGATTAAACGTGTTTTTATCCCTTTGGGAATAGGATGCACCACCGCTGTTTTACAATGCGCTGGATAATGTGCATTATTCATTGCATTATTAACCCCAGTGTTGCCACCCGACGTATTATTATTTTCATAGGAAGTAACGTACACAGCAACACCGGCGATATCCAAAATATTGTAAAAAAAAAAAGGTAGCGGCCATCTGCACGTTCGCCGTTGGGTGGAATATCTCATGCATATTTTATCCATAGTATCAGCGCCAGCTTTAGTTTTTTTCTAAAACAAAATCGTTTCTGGTGAGATGCATCAGAGATCGTAGCATCATTGTGCATCGTACTGAGAAGAATCACCGCTTTGAAAGTCCGTGCATGACTGATTCAATGTAGCGGTGATAAGCAAATTATATACGCAACTTAAATATTTAATTAGGAGTATACTTTTTTTTAATAAATAATTTATTATTTTAATGGGAATATTTTTTATTTTTATTCAAATATATCTATTTCACACAATTTACCGAGATTTTCTTCGGCACGTCCACCCAAAGTACAAAAAGGAAAAAAAAAACCCTGCATTGTCGTCCTATCGTACTAGAGCAAGACTGTGACATGTTATTGCTTTCACATTCACGATGGGTTTACAATAGTGACGGGCTTACATTGTAAGATCTAGTGATAAGTTGTGTGTATAATTATAAATTTGAGATAAATTTTATTCGTTCTACTACATTATATTCAAATTATAAAATGTTAATTTCGTATTTTTATTTTCTAGGATGAAATATCATATTGCAGCACTTGTGGAGAGGAGAAACCAGATAAGAAATGTTCGAAATGTAAAGCTGTGCAATATTGTGACAGAGAGTGTCAGCGACTTCACTGGTTTATGCATAAAAAAACATGTGCAAGACCAACTTCAGCTGCAGGATCTTCAAACTCATTGACCTCAACTATTGAAAACAAGCAAAACATCGATGCAAATGAAATTCGAGAATCATTTCAGAACATGGTCGCTAGTTAAATGTAGATTTTGTAATAGAAAATAGTTCAGTAATTGTATGTTGTTTTGTTTTTTTATATACAGTAATTAAGATTTACTTCTATGATAAAAAAGACTTATTAATAACACAACTTCAAACGCCGTTTAGTGTATTACTTTTTCCAATTTAAATTATGTAGTGTAGAAAATTTTTATTTGTGTTTAATCGCTCAAAAGGGAAAAAGAAAAATCAAGATGCATATCCCATCGGCTGATAGTCCCGCTATGTTTCTTTTGTCTGTTATCTCACCACATTTGGTTATTTCTTGAAATAAAATCGAGTGAACATTGCATGGTGTGAAGTAAGTCTTTTTTTCGTTCGTACTACAGTTTTGTCAGAAGTGCGATTATCCCAAAGAAGAAAAAGTGCAGGGCGATGTCCGAAGGCTTAAATGAAGTAGTTCAATAGTTTGAAGAGAATTTGTGCAAAATAATTGAGGAGCACTCATTGAGGAATGAGCAATCCTGCTCTAATGATTTAGTTAGATCCACTGCCGACCCGAGTGCCTGAAAGCGGTAATGAGGTGGAAGAGTTTCTCAACAACAGTTGCATGACGAAACTACTAAGCCGCCTGTTTCTTACAATTTCAAGGATGTTGAAGACTCAATGCCTGTGCTTAGTGGAAATGGATGTTTTGTTAAGTCGTTGGATTGAACAATTTGTGCAAAATGCTGAGCTCTTCAGCTTGGTGTGGAGCGCACAAAGTTTGTTTTTGGAAAAAGATTTCTCAGCCAAGTTGTTCGTTCGTACCTTAAATGTGAAGAGTGCACTTAAGTCCGAAATCGAAAAATCTGTAACCAAGGCAGATATATACGGTGAGCTTGCCGAAAGAAAAAAAACACCGTGATGAAAATGTACAGCAGTACGACCTCCTAAAAAACAACGGGAAAGCCATCGAGAAAATGTGGCTGGCAAATACTAAAATCCCGTAATAACCTGGGGGCAAATCACCGCATCCGTTCACGGATCGGCAAACGTACGAGAAGAGATTACGTGAGGTATTATCCGAACACACGTATTGTGATCATGGCATACGAAAGCTCACGGAACGGAATTTTCCATTCGTAATAAATATCGTACTAGATTGGAAGCGTTTAATGTAGTAGTTTAAACGTCAAAAAGTTATCATTTGGAAAATTTAACAAAATAAATTTATATCAAAACAAAAATGGAAAGTGCTTTATTTTGTTTCTCATTAGTTCTAAGGAGAGTGAAAGTGATGAGAAAGTGGTTCGAAGACAACTGAGGGATAAAAGTAATCCACTTTCTTTGCCGAAAAGAGCGTAAGAATATTTAAAAACATCTTTGAAATGAACACAATGTATTACCATCTTATTCACAATGTATTATTAAGTACGTTCTCTTGAAGTTAAGTTTCCATAACCAACAACTATTAACCGCAGTACCTCCAGTTTTGCAATTGGCATCCACACTTTCCGTCTTAGCAAGCGGCAGTTATCAGCATCCAGTCGGCAACGATTGGGCTGGCGCAAAGCACGGTTTCGAAATTCACTTCCAGCAAATGGAAGAGAATCTGTGCCAAGACTTTATAAAATTCAATACACAAGACTCACGTAGATGCAAGGAATGGTTTCTAGAAAAGTATAGAATACCAGGAGGTAACAAATTATTTATTTTATGTAATGTAAAACAAAAACATATTTCCTCTAAGTCTTCGGGTGTATAGACGGGACGCACATTCGGTTTCACAAACCATCTCTGAATGAGCACATGTTCCTTAATCGGAACGGGTTCCATAGTTTATATGCCATGATAGTAAACCAAATCTTACTTTACTAATTTAATTATGTGAAATTCGTTATCAATTTTCCAGATTTGCGATCATAAGTACAAAATCAATGCCATCAACTCGCAATACGGAGGTGCCGCCCACGATTCCTTCATATGGAAACATTCCAATCAGATACCTCGAAGATCAATTCTATCTTAATCAAAATTAAAATTCGTGGCTCTTAGGTGAGAATGCGACATAGCAATAACTTTGCGATGCATTATCTTGTTTATTCTTACATATAGGTGACTCCGGGTATCCGCTCGAACCGTGGTGTATAACACTATATCGTAAATCTTTGGAAGGCTCAAGCGAATCACTTTTTAACGAAGTTCATTCAAAGGCACGCTGCATGGTTGAAAGGACAATTGGAATCCTCAAAGGCCGATGGAGGATAATGGGAAACGAGAAAAAAATGTGTGTTGTGCTTTGCATAACGTCTGCATTAATTTTAAAATACCCTTTAATTTACCAAACATAATTCCCGAAGATGAACCAATACCAATTGAATTTGAACTGTCATCACAACTAACAAGAATCGGAGAGAAAATTAGAAATCATATCAAATGTTCTCTTAATGCCAATTAAATTTTTCTTAGTTCAATTATGTACATATTTCATTTGGTTTATTAAAGATTAAGATTAAGATTATTAAAAACAAAATAACAAAAAATCACATTTCGAGTTTGACTTCTAAAATAAAAAACATACATATTAGTAGGTAGTTCACAATAAATTAAGAAAAAACCATTTTTGATTCAGTTGAAGTTTGTAAAATATCCAATTGTAGTGCTTTGATTTGCATTTCAATTTGATTTAGTGCCAGAAAACTTTGATGTCTCTTTTCTTGAATTTCGAGACGCCTTTCTTGAATATCAAGTACCCTATCGTTCTTTGATTCAAGTTTTTTTTATTAAACTCTGCTCCGGATTTTATATGTTCTTGAAGAAACAACATTTTCGGATCAAGATTTGTTTTTCTCATTCGCGGTTTGGTTTTAGTTTTGTCAATGCGTTCCTCGTTCTCTTTATTGTTGTTCTCATCATTGTCAGAAGCCACAATCATTTCAACCAACGGGAATGAATCATCGGAATTTTCCAGGAACGGTGTTGAGCTTCTTTGTTTGTTTTGAGCGTTTCTAAATGTTTTAACGTTTACAAGGCCCTCCACAGCTGCTTCTAGCCCGCTTGCTTCTATGATGTGCCCGTCAGCTTGAGTAAGAAATTTTTCTTCAGAAGGTCCTCCGTCAGTTCTATTTTTTGATGCTTTATTAAAAGATAATTTTTTCTTTGCTTGGTGTTTTTGGTTAGCAAAGACCTACAAGTGATACGATATTACAAATAAGATGTTTTAATGTGAAAACGAATTTATAGTCACCTTTTTCCACAATTTAACGTCTTTAACTGGTGGACCAGCAATATTCAATTTTCTTGAGAGTTCTTTCCACAGCCGCTAGTAGCTCTACCTTGAGCACAATTTGGCAACAAATTTTTTGCCAGATTGGGGTGATCCCTCATATGTTTCGCCATTAAATTTTTTTTTGTGTGCTGTTCAATTTAGTGCCGCTTGTCCTGAAAATTGTGTGTTCCATGTTATTAAAATGTTTTAAATTGTTGTTTTTTTCATTTCAAATCACTTTACTTGTAAAGAAAAAAACAAATACTTACATTTTGTTTAAAATCCTTTGTTGAGTACGTGCCAAAATTGAATTACGAATGCTTTTGACTTATCGAAAGAACGTATACGTTTACGTATATGTTGACGGATGGCATAATATCGAATTACGTTACGAGTTGTTCGATCACGTAAGACATAATACCAAGTAGTCACTTTTACGTGAAGAGTCATCCGTTCACGGATGCGGTGATTTGCCCCCTGCTTCAAATGCGGTAAACAAGGGTACTAATTCTGTAACGCGATAGCGTTAGTGAAAACGATAATGAAAGTGAGAGTGGCGAAGATTTGCTCTCTGTAAAACGATAGTGATAATCTCGTTTTCATTCTCATCCAAATTAATTTCGTTCCTGACTGTACGCACAAATTTTGGGAACAGTTTAACCGACAATTATGAAAAACAGTAAACAAATTTCAAATTGTCATATATTTCGGTTGGTTTTATTTAAAATTTTAAAAGTTTCATTTCATTGAATTGATAGAGAATGTAAGTACCTATATACTACAAAATAAATTCTGAAAAATGCAATTTAAAGCCAATTTTTAAGTGTGCAACCAATAAGCAATTGGAATTTCTTGTTTCGTTTATGGAAAAAAATGGGGACTTGAGCAAAAGTGTGTTTAACATTTCAGCTGGTAAGGTTCGCAGAAACCAAATGTGGGATGCATTGAAAAATAAATTGAATAGCATAGGACCACCAATAAAAAATGGAAATAGGTGGCAAAAGGTAAGAATTCTTGGTATATTTCTTATTTAGAATTTGAACGAAAGTTATTTTCAAGGTTTGGACAGGCTTTAAATACCGTACCAAAAGTAAGCTGTCAAACCAAATAAAACAAATGGCAAAAATGGAAGGTAACCCATTCAAAAACATTTCTCTTAGTCCACTAGAAGAAAGAGTAAATGTCTTAGTTTCCCTAGATAAAGCTGTATTGGGCTGCGAAAAAACTAAAACTTTTGAAGCTGAGGAGCCGTGCCAAAACTTGGACCATGCCCATAAGGACGAACATTTGGAAGAAGAATTGGAAAGCTCTGAAGTTGTTTCTGAAAAAATCGCATTTTTTGCGTCTGAGCCAAATGAAGAAGAATCAGCCAATCCTGAAGCAGAAGTAGCTTCTTTGTGCGTAGATGTTATTTATGATCTTTATTTGGAATTATTCTTTTTCAGTTCTACACGACCTTGTGAAAAAGCAGCCTCTGAAAAACCTCTTTCGAGAATAGAGACCAGTGCTAAGAGGGATGAAATTTTTCAAAACGAACTTCTTAAAACTTTAAGAGAAAGCAACGAAATTAAGAAAAAAATGGCAGAAGAAAGAAATGAAATCCTAAAAGACTACGTCAAGACTTATAAAGAAACTTCTAAATAACTTCTAGTGTTGAAGAATAGAAAGCTAAATATAAAAGTCCGTAAACTTGAAGAGATGTTGGAAGAAAATAAAATGAAATTAGACTTATATAAGAAAAACTGTTTAAGGGATATAAATTAAATGTACTTCGGTACACATTACATTAAATTGTTTGCTATTCTATCTCTTTTTCTTAATGCAACTGATCGAAGATTCTGCTGGTGATTATTTAGACTCGTATATTCACTACCGTATGTGTCTTTCTTCATTTGTGTAATCTAAAAATGTCTCCACTTTAAAGAGAATACAAATATTCAGCCCAATTCTGAATGAAAATTCCGGGGGACACGTTCCCAAATTTCATCATTTTCTCCGGGGTGTAACTACTTTTTTGTTCTTCCATAAGAATTCGCCAGCGACCTTGATAGAATTAACTAATTTGAGTTATTAAACGCTTTTTAGATTTACATTAACATCTTTAAATAGCGAACGATGGTCACAATTTGCTATCCGATATAACGAACTCATAAATTAATTGGCAAAAGATGTGTTTTTGTTGCCATTGTAATTTTTGCAACTGCTCTTATGTCAACATGGAAAGAGTTAACGCTATCAAGTTTTCATTCGCTTTCTCTTTTAGTCGTAGCCTACTGTTTGAATTCTTTTTTTTCTTTAGTTTGTCTTTCGCTATGCAGTTTTGAATTTTATGTACGTTCTTACACGCACATATTCACATACGCGAGCGCAAAATTCCGTTAGCAGTTAAAAAGTGTTTTTGTTGTTTATTATTATTATTAAAAAGTGCGTGTTAGTCTCGTCTGGTTGAAACATTCCGTAATAATTGTGTGATCTTAGCTTTGCGTACAAAATATTAAAATGAATAAAAAATCTCAGCGTACTCGGCTTTCATTAAAAGACAAAGTTGAGATTATTGATAAAGAAAATTTCAATAAAATTCCGTGTGCCAAAGTCAACAATCTGTGGCATTAAAAAAAGTAGCTCAAAAATCTTGAAAAACTTAAACTTGACACACAATGGCTCTCTGCAACGTAAATCTCAGCAAAAGGGATAGTTTTCTAATATGGAAAATCGGCTGTACAAATGGTTTCTTCGACAAAAGGAGAAAAACATTCCCATAAGTGGTGGTATACTAAAGGCTAAAGCTAGTATGATTCATCAAAATCTATATGGTGATGAAAGTGGTGGCTTCTGTGCTAGTGATGGGTGGCTCACTAAGTACAAGAAACGGTTCGGTGTCCGGATTCTCAAAGAATGTGGAGAGAAACTATCATCACGCATTGATCTCGTTGAGCTGTTCAAAAAGATGTGTAAATTCAGTAACGCATCACTGGTATCATGATGCTCATGATGCTTTTCAAAATGTTCATTAAGCAAACTATTGGCATCACTTTCATCGTCAAGCGTTCATTTTTGCAAAATTGGTCTAACTGATGCGCAAACATAACGAAAAAAAGCATCACAGAAATACCAGATGCGCTTTTGATTCGTCGATCAAAAATGTCGGAAGAGAAAGAAAAGTAAGTAAATAAACAATTTTATCAATAGATACATGCTTTTGACAAATATTTATAAATTTTTGTCGAATTCTTTATTTTAACTTTTGTCGCAAAATTATTTTTTTTTAGCAACAAGGCTATGGCATGAAAAAGAATTTTCTTCTGGGAAAAAGTCAAGAGCATTTCTTTGGGGAAGAATTCTTTCAGAAATGCAAGATGAAATTCCTAACTTAAAATTCAACAAAACACAAATCCACCGAAAATTCTTAAGTGTTATGATAACATATAAAAGAATTTAGAATCGGAATAAAAAAAACTGAAAGGGACGCTACTTATTGGAAATATTTCGACCAACTTGATCAAGTTTATGGGACAAGTTTATGGATTGAGCCTCCACATGAAAATTTGATGTCAACACTTCCATCTCCTGTTCTGCATCCTAGTCTGAATGTGTGAAATGAATCCGTCCCAAACATTCAAATACGTGATACATCTAGTGCTATGGCAGATGAAGTTGAAGTATCTTTTGACTCAACTTCAGAACCAAGACCCGTTCCAAGTCTTCCCACCAGACGCCGCAAAACTAAAGATTGTGAAGCTCTAGATTTTTTGAAAGAGGAGGGAAAAAAAGAAGAAGAACGATTCAAGGAAGTGATGCAGTTGGAGCGACAGAGATTTATTGCAGAACTGGACCGCATTCAAAAATTGCGAGGTTTAAACGACATTCTTCGAGAAATGCTAGGGAATAGCAAATCCAATTAGATGGTGATAGTAACTAAGTACCTACCTGAATTTTTTTCATGATGTTCGGTGCAATGAATTATAATTTTTGATATTTTTTTTTATGAAGTTCCTGCGATAGAGCCAATACATTCATGTTTTTTATTAAGTTTTATTGAAGTACCTACATATTATGTTTTTTATTAAGTTTTATTGAAATTCCTATATATTTATCTTTTTCTGTTACAAGACACTAAATAAAATCTATCTGTTCTATCAAGCAGAAAAAAGCATTGATAAACAGTCACGTTTTTGTATACCCTCCTGCGTGTTTATTGCCTCGGCATCAGGTGATATTAGAAAAATTTCACGAGATTCATTATTTGTCGCTCTCCAATCTGAATGAATTGAATCTTTTTCTCTGTTAATAATAAAATTATGCAGTATACAACAAGACAAAACTATTTTGGAAATCTTTTCTGTTTTTCGGACGTATATACCTATAGTTCAAAATTTGAAACTTTTTCTTTAAAATTCCAAAACATTGTCTATAAACACTCTTGTGGAGTTTAGACAGGTGTTAAACTTTTTTTTCGGATGTGAGATGACCATTGTCCTTAAATGGAAGCATCATATACTCTGAAAGTGGGTACGCAGAGTCTCCCAAGAGGTGGGCGTTTTCGGCAAACTCGATTCCTCTACCAGTCAGCGCTTTAAATATCAGACTGTTAACCCATACAGTGGCGTATCCAATAAAAACGTCGGGAAATCTAAATTTGCTGTCTCCAATCGCTTCATAGAAGTACCTCGTCCACGATCAGAAAGGATGCGAAAACTGACCCTGCTGTTGAACAATTTCCAAAGCGTAATGTACAAACAGGAGTATCCCACACGACCAGTATAAAAAGATGTCCAAAAAGGATTTATTGATAATCGCAAATCCTAGAAAAATGGTTTGGTTTTCGTTAAGAAGAGTTAAATCATTAATGAACTTACATCGAAGGTGGAGCGGCACATTCGAAAATGATTTTGGAATACATCGTCCGGATATTCTTCTATAACTTTGAAATAATCTCTAATTTTAGGAAGTTTCCTTCTTTTAAATCTGCTTATTAAAGTCCGTACGCCTTTCAACCGTTTTCTTCTTGATTCACACATATTAAAAATAAATTTATCGTCTTTACGATCATAGTTATCGACTAAAACTCTCATTAGCAAAACTTCCATCTTGAAATTAAAATGTTTAATGTAAACAATGCGTTCTAAAACGTCAACGAAAAATTTGATAAGCAACGCATCAGTATAAACTGTGCATCGCATCAGCATCGCAAATAAGTAGTGATGCCGCATCATTGCACAAATGTTTGACGTTTCTGAATTCACTTGATCTAATTGAAGTCATCAAAAACAATGGACTCACAATGGACATGATTTTTAATGCTGAGTGTTGTGAGTCTTGGCTCTTTTGGAAATTGTTACCAGATTCTACTTATGTTCACGCTGGTGAAGCTTCAGCACCAGGTCGAAAAACATCAAAAGAGCGTTTTACTTTTCTAGCTTGTGCAAACGCATCAGGACTGTTGAAAATAAAGCCTTTGATTGTTGGTAAGGCAAAGAAGCCACGATCTTTCCTTAACAAAAGGTTACCCATTGACTATGACTTTTCAGCTTGGATGGCTGCCAGCATTTTTAAAAACTGGTTTATGAACAGCTTTGTACCACAGCTACAGGTATGAATTTTTTTTCGTAAAATTTTAAAAATTTAAAAAAAAAATGCGTAAGTGGAACGGTATCTCTCTGCTACCAAAGATGACTATTTTGCTTCTGGATAACGCTCCAAGTCAGGCTGAGTTCGTAATCGCAGTACCAGTGCAGTTCTGCAATGCATAGCGTTCTTAATTGAAAATATGTGGCCATGACATGATGACAGGATGACATTTCATTCATGTTCGCGCTAAAAAATGGAGGCATCACCGAATTCGTAAGTACTTGTTGTTTTTTTTTTTAATTTATTATTATTATTATGTATATATATTTTCTAGGAAAAAATGAGCACATTTGTATGCTAAGGTATTAATACTTTAATCAAATAATAATTATTCAAAGGAATCATCGCTGCTAATTTCCTTGACATTTTTTATGGGCCCGAACTGACTGACAAACACAACAAGAAGCCATTCAAAAACGTCAACAAAATTAAAGCATCGTGATACTCGTACATCGTATAATTAAATAATCATTGCTTCGCATCACAAAGGCAGTAATGCATACGCGATGAGCATTTTTTTGACACTTACGAACTCAGCGTCATCCGCGGGCAGAAGAACTTATTCAAGAAACGGAAGATGGTCGAATTTGGGTTATGTTTATGCCACCTAATGTAAAGCCCTTGATACAACCGATGGACCAGAACGTCATCCGTCTAACAAAGCTCCATTACCGTAATAGCTTGATGAGTGACATAATGCGTTCGAACTCTAGTTATCAAGACATCACCACTGCTCTAAAAGAATTTAAACTCTTTGATACAATTATGCTTCTGCAACGAGCAGAGGTAAGCCATTTTATTAAAAGTAGAAGCTTGGAATAATATTGAAATAAATTTAGAAGAAGAAGCTCATTGCGACACCGTTGAACTTAGTTCTGAAAGCGAAGGTGAGCAAGGTGACGGATTCAATATTGTTGGAGATCCAATAAAGCACGTTGACGTTGCCAGTTCCTTAGCTAATGCTTTGAGATGGGGGCAACAAGTTAACATTGGTATGGCTGACATGTTTACTTTGAGACGGCTTCAAGAAAAAGCTAAATTAAAATCAACTTGAAGTGAGACAAAGTAGTATAAGGGATTTTTTTTCTTCAAATTAATTTTTGGAATTTGTGTACAATAATGGCAGGACCATTCAATTTGATATGACCAATAAAAAACGTATTCATAAATACATTTATTAATCAGGTCACAGGCCCCGGGCGGCACTTTGCTAGGGGCGGCAATTTGGAGCGGAATTTTTCTTTAAATACGAGGGCGGGTCAATAATTCCGTGCATTGTTGAATTTCTGACCTCTTTACTGAAACAGCAACACTGCTTCTGTCAACAGGCATCTGTCAGTTGACTCCTGTCAAAATTTAAACTTGCTGCGTCAGTTAGTTTGTGTTTGAGAGCTATTTTTATCAGACTACTCACTAATTTGAGGAGAAAATGGAAAAAAGTGAATTTCGTGTGCTTATTAAGCATTATTTCTTGCGAAAAAAAACCATTACCGAGACCAAGGCTAAGCTTGATAAATACTGCACCATCGATTTCAATGGTAAAAAAGTGGTTTACTGAATTTCGTTGTGGCCGTACAAGCACTGAAGATGCCGAACCTCCTGGACGCCCAGTTGAGGTCTCTACACCCGAAACAATCGAAAAAATTCACGATATGGTGTTGGCCGACCGAAGATTGAAAGTGCGAGAGATTGTGGAAGCCGTACGGATCTCGCATGGCTCAGTGGTTTCAATTTTGAATGATCACTTGGGCATGAGAAAGCTTTCCGCAAGATGGGTGCCGCGTTTGCTCACAGTCGACCACAAACGCAATCGTGTAACAACTTCACAGGAAGGTTTGGCGTTGTTTAATCGCAATATGGAGGAGTTTTTGCGCCGTTTTGTAACCGTGGACGAAATATGGATCCATCACAACAAACAACAGTCAAAACAGTGGGTTTCTAAGGGTGAATCGGCGCCAAAGAAGGCCAAGGTGGGTTTGTCAGAAAATAAAGTTATGGCGACTGTTTTTTGGGATGCACGCGGGATAATCCACATTGACTACCTTCAAAAGGGAAGAACAATCAATGGGGAATATTATGCCAACTTATTGGACCGATTCAATGACGATTTGAAAAAAAAACGACCTCATTTGGCCAAGAAAAAAGTTCTTTTCCACCAAGACAATGCAAGGGTGCACACATGTGCAGTTGCCATGGCAAAAATCCATGAATTGGGCTATGAATTGCTCCCTCATCCACCCTATTCTCCAGATTTGGCTCCGAGCGACTACTTCTTGTTCCCAAACCTGAAGAAATGGCTTGGTGGAAAAGGATTGGACTCCAATGATGAAGTCATCTCGCAAACAAAGGCCTATTTTGAGGACCTCGACAAATCATTTTTTTTGGAAGGGATAAAAAAATTGGAGAAGCGTTGGACAAAGTGTATAGAGCTCAAGGGAGACTATGTTGAAAAATAAAATTATTTTTTTATCAAAAAATCTGTTTTAATCCAAAAGTCACTGACTTATTGACCCGCCCTCGTATATAAAGTTTACAAAACGGATTCTTTTCCCATTCCAACGAATTTATTAACAAAGTTTACCAGCATTAACACTGCTTCACAGTAAGTAATCAAAAACTTTGCACAATGTACAATGCACTTTGCACATACGAGGGGCGTTCAACATATTCTCGATATCGGGGTGAAGCTGTGGTTGTATATATAAATTGACTTATTTATCAAGTAATACTATTATTTTAGTGTATTCATGTAAAATTTCATATAAATGTGATTATTAATTCGCGTTTTATCTCTAGTTAAACAGAATCATAATGGCAACTGAGAGGATGATGGTGAAAATTGAGCATCGCGCTGTAATTAAATTTCTCACTAAGCAAGGAAAAAGTCAAAAAACTATTCATGAAGAGATGGTGGCTGTTTACCAGGGTTCCGCACCTTCATTATCAACTATGCAAAAGTGGTCAAGTGAGTTCAAGAGAGGCAGAGAGAGCATTGAAGACAACCCCCGCTCCGGCGCCCCGGCTACTGCTTGTACGGGAGAAAGCATCAAAGAAGTCGAAAAACTTGTTCTTGAGGATGCCCGAATAAAGGTGAAAATGATGGCAGAGATCACCAAGCTTTCAATTGGTACCATTCACACCATTCTTCATGACCATCTTAACCTTTCACAGGTCAGTGCAAGGTGGGTGCCACGAATGCTCACAGCGCCTCAGAAAAAAGTGAGAATCGCATGCTGTAAAGAGCTTTTGGAGATGTGTAGTGAGAACGCGGACGGTGTTATGGATCGAATTGTTACTGGGGACGAAACATGGGTCCACCACTATGACCCTGAAAGCAAACAAGAGTCCATGCAGTGGCATAAAAAAGGAACAGACCCCCAGAAGAAGTTCAAAGTCACTCCATCTGCCGGGAAGCAAAGGGAATCTTGCTCATTGAGTACAAAAAAAAGGTGAAACCATCAACGCCACATCCTACGCTTCCACTTTGCATAATTTGCGGGAGGAAATTAAAAAGAAAAGACGGGGTAAACTCGCAGCGGGTGTGTTGCTCCTTCATGACAACGCTCGTTTTCACACGGCGCGAGTTTCCAAGGCTGCTGCGCGAGATTGTGGTTTCGAAGAAATCCAACACCCACTCTATAGTCCAGACCTTGCCCCTAGTGATTATTTCCTGTTTCCGGATTTGAAACAATGTTTTCGTGGAAAAAGATTTTCGGATGATGAAGAACTCAAGTCGGTATTTTGCAGAGAAAGAGGAAATTTATTTTTTTGAGGGTTTAAAAAAGCTTATCTCAAGATGTAACAAATGCATTGATGTTAAGGGAGATTATATTGAAAAATAAAAACAATTTAAATTGAATTCGCATTTTCCTTCATATCGATACTATATATCGATATCGAGAATATATTGATCGCCCCTCGTAAATATCGATCGCTCCCGAATAGCGGTGGTTGCGACCGAAATTTATAAAATTTGCGTTTGCTTGATAAGCGACGGTAAGTGGTACATTGTTGTGTCACAACTGCGCAAAGGTGCCCTTGACACAATTTGTGTGCATCATCGGTTGTCGATCCCAAAATAGTGGTAGTTGCGACCGACATCAGTGAATGTTTTATTAAAGGGAAACGGTTGTTGGGAGCAAAGATATGCAAAGTGTTTGCATATTGCATGCATAACGCAATGAAATAAAAGCTTAGACAAGCTAGGCAATGACACAGTCCATGTACGAGTACATTCGTTGAAGTCGCCGTGTCACTCCCTGTTATTAATGCTTAATTGTATTGTAGAATAAAGTCTAAGTCTAATTTACAAGTGCTTTGTTTCGGTTTTCTTTCTTGCTTGCCGAATATTCTGCGACATATTTTAATTTCAAACTTTTAGCTAAAAAGCTAGCTATATGTACAATAATAAGAAAAAATAGATACATATGATATGTGTTTAATTTGAACAGTTCACTTGTACTTGTCCATGCTTTTGTGTTTGATGTTGCTTTGTAATATCTTCGAGTATCTATGTTTTGAAAAAAAGCATCGGATGCCACAAATAAAATCTTCAATTATATGTAGGTGTTTCTTCTAACATATAAACTGGCAGTCTTTTCTTATTTACAAAATAATTTTACTTTGCAATTTCTCCTTATAGTTATCTTAAAATGAAAAGAATAAAAGAAAGTGGGGCTTCGTATCGAAGTAAAAAAAGAGCCCGCGAAGAAAGTATCAAGAAAAACCAAGGGTCTATCTTTAAATATATGGAACTTCCTTTTTCTGAAACTTTAGCCTCTTCATCAAGTGTAAGATCTCTAACAGATATTTTGACTGTTGACAATTCAGATTCTAAAGTAGTGCGAGAACTAAACAAAAATATTCTCTTACCTGAAGTTAATACTCCAAATGTGTCACCCTCAGCTTCACGTCCTTCTCTTGGAAATACAAATGCTGCTGTACCTGAACAGATTCCTACGACTCAATCTGTAACGACATGTTCAAATAAAATTGTCAGTAGTTATGGCTCCGACCCCGGCTCTGATTCCGGCTCTGTCTCTGATTTTGACATTGAATTTGACACTGGGACTGATAAAGCATTAGAATGAGCAAAAAATTTAGATGATATGAGAAAGTGGCCTAATGAAATAGATGAAAATATGAAAATATCTTACCTCCCTACCGTGACCGCCTCAAGCTCCTTAACCTGAATACCCTCGAAAAACGCAGAGACGTAGCTGACATTCTCTTCATTCATCGACTGCTCTCTGGTTCTGCGGATTGTGCTGCTCTTTATAATTCCAACCCTCGTAATTTGCGCTGTCCTCGTCTCTTTTATATTCCAACCCGCCGCATCTGTTGTGGTTCCAACGAACCAATCTCCCGCATGCTCCGTAAGATCAACTCAAACCTCCCCCTTTTTGATTTTAAACTGAGCACTTCTCGTCTTAAGCTTGACCTCCTCCATCACTCCATTACCCCCTTACCTTTAATTGTTGTTAGTTTTTAAGTCCTAGTTTTTAAGTTAGTCCAAACTTGTATTAAGTGAAATAAATAGCCCCCACCAAATTAAATTAATTAAATTAACAATCTCCAAAAAGCGGCTAAGTTCCATTACTGTCGATGGCTGAGGGAACTGTAGAATAGCCTGGAGTCTATCTTCAGGTTTTTTTTTATAATTTGTGCGCACTCAAGGATTTAAGTACCCTTAAAATGCTTGCACACAGCGCGGGCGAAGGAAAATCAGGGAGGATAGAAAGAGAGGTACCGGTGAACGTTGGTTTTAAATGTTTGAAGGTTATAATGACTAGTTAATGGTTACTACTAGAACTACTAATCAAGTTGCTAAGATAATTCACTTCCAGCTTCGCAAAGACACATTTGTTGACATTGATTGTAAGTCCGTGTGCATTTAAACGTTGCACAACTTAACGCACGTGTACTAGATGTTATTCTTAAGTGTCTGAGCATATCAAAATGTCATATATGTAACAGAAAACGAAGTTCAAACCGCGGAGTACAGAGTCTATGTGTCTTTGAATTGTCTGAGTGGCATTTTTAAGACCAAACGGCATAACGACGAATTCGAAAAGGCCAAAAGGTGTTGTCACTGCCGTCTTGGGTATATTTTCGATCGATATAGAGATTAGTTCGAAGGCTTTATCCAGATCGAGTATTGTGAAAAACATTTTCCCATGTAGCAGCTCCGTGAAATCCATTATCTGTGGAATTGGATATTGGTTTCTTTGGGTTTGATCATTAAGGCGACGGTAATCTCCACAAGGTTGCCATCCACCAGATTTCCTTTTTACCATATGCAATGGACTTGCCCAGGGACTGCTGGATTGACGGCGGATACCTTTTTCTACTAAAGACTTAAATTCACCTTTTGCCTGCCTGAGTTTGTCACCTGCAAGAGGGCGTAGACGTTCGGCAGTCGGCTGGCCGGTAGTTATGATCTGGTGTTGCACGTTGGTGGCGTTTCGATGTATGTGCCCCGGTGCGTGGGAAATGAAAAACTCAGCTAACAGATCATTGCAGATCGATTGTCCGTCGATGGTTGACAGGCCAAAAATGTTAGTCGAATGAACTTTTCCTCTTAGGTCAATGAGGAGCACACAGTGCTCAATCTTCTACGCCACCAATCCCAGCTAACAACTCATTTCCTAACTTCGACCTGCAAACTGGAGCTAAGTACCCTAATTTTATTAACCCCCATAAACCCAACATCTCATCCGTCGCCCAATTCCATATCCAACCACGTATCTCCATCTCTCTCCTCCACTGCCTCTATTCTTGATCCAATTTTTCCCACCACATTTAAACTAACCCAGCAAACCAATGGACCTACAGAAAGTCGCTATGCACTCTCTAGGCTTAGAGAGAGAAAGATATATGAAAACATTCGTCTCTTTCTCGCCTATCTACATGACAAATCGGACTTGGTCTGGTACGAAGCGAAGACCAAAACCAGCGTCATGGTATCCATCCAGCAAGAAGGCCTCCCTACCGACCCTATCAGTCTCAGGAACCTTTATATCAGGTACCACGAGATTTTTAGCATGTCCCCTCAGAAAGTACCAGACGACCTTGCTGCATTCGGCCACTACGTTCACTCTAAACGAGTCTCACACCTACAGCGAAATCGAGCCGACCACGATCAATTTTTTCGTCCATAACGTACATCCCTTGTCAGCACTTAAAC